>CM031962.1:19714553-20374553 GCA_018749465.1 Paracanthobrama guichenoti | reverse complement strand
CGGCAGTGAAATGTAAACAGGTCCGCTCCATGGACAGTGCAAATTCACAGTTAAAAACACAAGGAGGAAATTATAATAGAAATAGGATAAAAAAGTACTATATATATATATTATCTGTAGAATTATCTGTATTATCTGTAGAATTATCTGTAGAATTATAAATAATCAAGTCAAGTAGAACAAAAAAGTAAAAAAATAAAAATAAAGAAGTGGAATAAAATAAGTGAAGAAAACTGTGCAGTGAGTAAACTGTAGACTTATAAATATGTGGTTAACAAATGTATAAAGAGTATAATGTGCAAACAGGTTTATAGCAGGTTGTTACACAGTAACAACGAGAACAGAAAGTGCAGTGCAATGTCAGTATGTCAATGGTCACGTGATGTTAAGTGACTGAGTTCAGGAGTCTGATGGCCTGGGGGAAGAAGCTCCTCCTGAGTCTCTCAGTTTTGGCCATCAGGCTTCGGAAGCGCTTACCAGATGGCAGCAGCGTGAAATGAGGGTTTGCAGGGTGATTGGAGTCCTTGATGATCTTAGTAGCTCTACCTTTGCAGCGTTTGGTGTAGACGTCCTGCAGAGACGGGAGAGCTGACCCTGAGATATGCTCGGATAAGCGCACGACTCTTTGCAGGGCTTTGCGGTCATGACTGGTGCTGTTCCCATACCACGCTGTGATGCACTGAGTTAATACACTTTCTATCGGCCCTAAATAGAAAGTTTTCAGGATAGCTGGTGAAACCCTGAATTTCCTCAGCTGGCGCAGGTGGTACAGTCTTTGCCTGGCTTTTTTCACCTGTGTCTGAATGTGAGCAGTCCAGGTCAGGTCCTCGGAGATGTTTACACCCAGGTACTTGAAGCTGGTCACTCTCTCTACTGGTGACCCGCTGATCATGAGGGGGGAGTATGTCCGCCTGCCAGTGAGGAAGTCTTCAATCCAGTGGCAGAGAGAAGGATTCAGGCCGAGATCCAGGAGTTTGGCGGTTAGCTTAATGGGAACTATGGTGTTAAAGGCTGAGCTATAGTCAATAAATAGCAGCCTTACGTAGTTCCCACTTTTGCTGTCGACGTGAGTGAGGGAGGAGTGGAGGACAGGAGAGATGGCATCTTCAGTCGATCTATTGGGACGATAGGCAAACTGAAGAGGGTCCAAAGTGTCAGGAATGAAGGAGCAAATGGTGTTTTTAATGAGTCTCTCAAAGACCTTCATGACCTTTTTGTTTTCTATATTACATATTAGTATCTTGCTACTATTTTAGTGTGAGAAACAACGGCAAATGATTCAACACGCAAGTTATCTGTACGGATTAATCAAACTGAATCATAAAAATTTTTAGACCTTTTACAAACCTGTTTGTCTGATTAGATTACCAGAGTGAATCATTTGTGAATCTGGCATCAATTCTGATTCCAATCAGCTGACAGAAATATTATCAGGGGAAATTATACTGGTCAGTATACAGTAATCTCCATTGTCAGACAAGGATTTACCAGGAATATTTTACTAGTGCAGAGCAGTATTTTACTGAGGCTCGTGCCACAGTAAAAGGGGTTCAGCGACACCCCTGGGTCCAATAAGGGTTAAGATTCTGCGGGGGGATAAAATCTTGCACGACACAGGTATCCAACCACACCGCAGTCGCTTCCCATTTCTCCAACTGTCATAAAACAAAAGCAATTATGTAAATAAATAAAATATGTACCAATCACCAACACCCTAACATGTCATATGCTCCTGTACAGACTTATCTCAGTACCTATTAGGGGTGTAACCTTATTCAAACCAAACTGAAAAAACACGATACACAACCCACAGAATGTACCACAGCACTCTCATAGCATACCGAACGCCCCCCACCCCCTGCTGCCCCATGGTCCATTGTTGTGGTTGACCTCACTTTACCTTATGTCACACAACTTAAAGGTGCTGTATGTAAGTTTTTGACTGTACTAAAGCATAAAAATACCAAAATATATTTGATATTTAGCAAACTTGCTGAGTTCACATACTCGTTTCTCAGAAAACCAATGCTCCAGACAGTTATTCTACTTTGAAATGTGCGTTCTATGTCAGAATGTCTTTTTTGTTTTGGTCTGTGCGATACCGCACGTTGCCAATTTATCCAATAGTATTTCAACACCACAGGCTGCCAGTTGGGGGACAACAGGTATTGCTGCCATGGAAGCCAGCAAACAAACTGGGTCAAAGATCGCAGATTCTACCCGACCTAAAAAGCCTCACCATCCATCTACAAATCTCTATGAACACATTATAACATGGATAAATCAACTCATCAACTTGCAGCATGTAAGTCTCCTCACCTTCCATTGTCAATTGCGCTCGTTCCTGTTGCGTGTCCTCAAACTGGCAACCTGCATGAGCTTCGAGTCTGAAGAGGAGGGGGCGGGGCAAACCATATTTTGAATTTGGACTGCAGTACCCATTTCATCCACTAGCTGTCATTCTTACATACAGCACCTTTAATTCTTCCATGAGATTTGATTAAAGGGGTCATGAACTGCGTTGTTTTATGATGTTTCCTGGGGTGCACTTATAATGTTAGAATGTTTTTTACATAAAAAATTGTCATAATTTATAAATAAAAGGTATTTTTCCTACCCTGATTTAAGCCCTTTGGTTTGAACGCTCTGTTTTAAGGGGCGTGTCTGCTGTGAGACTTTAGTGTAAATGCCCACTGCTGTGATTGGCTAACGTATTTCCATTTAAAATAGCTAAGTATTACTTTCTCGTTTAGCGCGTTTTTACTATTACAGCTCTCATGGTTAACTAATCTAGTAGGCATTGATATTCTTCTGCAGAGGCGGTGCTTGCCTCCCTTTGACGTCATAGATCCCCACTTTGAAAAACCTGTCGTTTGCTGGGCCTGGTGTCAATAAAAGCTTTTATTGGCCTAACAAGGAAGTTTTCAGTTGTGAAACTTACAGGATATTCTTATAGTATGATGACCTCTTAAATGTTAAAAGCTCAAGGAAAATTTTATTTCTCAGTTCATGCATTATCTGCATTTACCTCAGGCAAGTCATTCAGTGTTCACTTCTTGTTAGTTCGCCAGAGAAATTAACTCTTTTGCTAAATATATGCACTATATTAGCCTATTATATTTTACATAACCTGTTAGTGATGTCTTGATTATTTAATGTATGTTTAAATCATGTAAATGACAGACACTGTGTATAAATGATTATATTTCAACAACGAATTGGAGAAAAAAACAATTTTATAATTAGATTTAGAAGTTAATGCAAAAACTGCCTTATGTGAAGTTTACATGTTTGCATACAATGTGTTATTTGAGTGTTGATTATTATATCTAAAAATAAATAGCAAATGAATTTAGGCTAATAGCTTGGGCTCTGTTGTTATGTGCAAGTAAGGGCTCCCTATATAGTTTACAGCATTATCAGAGATATATATTTTTGTATCCTTAAGAAACGTTTAATTATTATTATTATTATTATTATTATTAGTTAATTTAAAGACAGAGACACAATTTGTTCAGTAAACCACAGTTAAAATAAATAAATAATTTAAAAACATTTTTTTAGTTTTCTCTGCCCTGCTGTCCCAAACCGAACAGTGACTTCAAAAACGAAGTACATACCGAACCGTCAGTTTTGTGTACCATTACAACCCTAATACCTATATAAACCAATGCTAACCTATACTACCAACATCCAGACGAAGATGTCGACGAAACGAAAGAAAAATCCAATTAGACATCTGGAGCACAACCACTAGGATATGAGCAGCAAATCCCAAGAAGCGGGAATTGATTGTTGAGGAAGCTAGATGACTCCCAGATCATATTGAAAATGACTTGCTCTGATAGCACCGAGATTTTTCTAAATGCTGACACATATTTGAGGAATAAGGTCATGAACTTCCAGTGAACTGCATGCACTCACTTTCCATTTTCAGAAATTGCTGCTGAACAAACTCCATATTAAATTTTTTCCCCTCTCCTTTCCTGTTTTTATGTGAATATCCTAACTTATAATTCCTGAGGCAGGAGGGAGTCATACACAGTTAAGGGCATGATTAAAGATGAAGTATATTTAGCTTTTCCACAAGCCCAATGCCGCTGACTGTGGTCTTCCTCTTGCTGAGTAACGGAATGAAAAGCTAAGATGAAGAAAAGGAGGGAAAGAAATACCAGAAATTATAAAACAATGAGTGGGAGGAACAGGCATAGAAAGAGAGCATGAAAGAGAAGGATATTTCTGTTGTTAGTGCTTGATGTGAGCGGTTCTCAGCCCACAGGAAAACATGAATGCAGAAAGAGAGAAAAATACAGAGTGGTTTGACCTGCACACCCACGCTACCTCCCTGTCAAGGTCACACCTGCTACCGCACACTCCAGTACAGTGTGTGTTTGGCTGAAAGCCACTCTTGCCATGAGGTCCATTCAGGGGCTTGGATGGTAGTACTTAATGATCAAAGGCCATCTCATGGTTGTTACATGCATTGAATCCCACTACTGCTGATGGGGTTACCAGGATCACAGTCCAGCTGCTAAACCAACAGCAGGACAATTAGCCCTCGTTTTCTCAAAGGTGGGGCTGTCCTGGCAACCGGCCGACGGCAATCTGTCAGCATAACCCTAAATGAGTCCTGCACCTTGTACCTTATCCAAAAATGTATAGTAAAATGGCGCCAACTGTTTCCAGAAATTTACTGTGAAAAAATGGTGATGTTTTAGGCATTTTTACATTTCGGTGCCAGTGCCCAATAAATAAATAAATAAATAAATAAATAAATAAAATTGGAAATCAACCGATATTGCCTTCTTATGAATATAGAGGTTATTTTCATATTTAACACACTTCAAGTCATAATTTGTTAAAACTACCACATACAATAAAAAATTATATTTTATTAATAAGAATTATTATTATTACTTTTGTTGTCATTTATGCCTTTATATTCATGCAAAGCTCTTTTGTGATCTAAATTGCGAACCAAATTGCTGCAAATTGAAGTGAACACAGTTGAAAAGGGTGAATATCGATAATTATTGATCATATCACAAAGTGTAACAAAACACCCCAATGTATATAATCTGTAAAAATTGAAAGATTTCAATTAATTGTAATCAAATGTAAATGTACGACAGAGTGACTCTTCACTGTAAATTGTGCATTTTTCCTTAGAAACATTTTCATTGCTTCTGCCTAAAATTACATTTGTCATTTGTAGTGTTTTAGTCATTTTTAATGTTTTAATGTGAGCCATGAATAAAGGTTTTTAACTTTTGGACTGGAAGAAGTGCCTTGGATCTATTTTTCTAAAAAAAATATGTGAATTGAATTGATTTGAAAAACAACTTTAATTACATTTCACTATAAAAGTACACTGGTTGAATAAAATGTAGATGTTCACAGTAAAATGCATGGTAATTAGTGCTTTTACTTTCAAAAGCTTGTAGTATTTTCAATAAATTACATGCAATGTCCATTAAATCTAATAATATTTTTCACCATATATGGTATGGTAACTTTCAGGTAACTAATTAACATGATTTAAAAACTTTAAAATGCATTTTTACTTTTTTACTTGATCAGATAAAAACACAAACACGTTCAATGATTTTCTGAAGTTTTGTAAACGGGGCTGGAATAGCACAGAGTGATGGAGGGGTGAATGGGAACAGGAAAGGAGTGGAGGGCTCTGGGACTGGAAGTCTCTTTGAAGTGATGAAACAGATCAATGAGCCAAAGACAGACTTTGATGGTGAGAGAGATCAGCTGACAGACAGCTCGGCGAAGCCTCGTTAGTGTGATGAAGTGTAAGCTGGGGTGTGTGATCGCGTGTGTTGTGACTGACAGACGGGCGGACGCCACATCTTTACACGCGTCTATCGCACTGAAAACGAAATGCTGAGCTCATCTGTACATTTGAGTGTTGTAATACATCTGTGGGTTTGCCAAAGAGCAAATGAAGCGCAATGTTCTGTCGTTTGTGTGTAATTAAAGAGCAGGTAAGTGACCTCAAAGACACCAGAGACTCACAATTCTGCCAAGTTTACCGTGAGAGAATGGGAGTCTGTCTCGCCTGGCAACTGCATCCCATAAACACCGCACTTTCTAAACTGCATAGCAACCACTTAGCACAGACAGAAACAAAAATGCACTGCAGTGATGGGGGAGGAGGAGGTAAAGACACAGAAAGGAAAGAAGCAGACAGCGAATGGAAGGAAGACTGGAGCAAGGCAGGTGCAAAACAGACAGAGGAACTTCAGAAGCAATGGGCAAGACCTGAATATTTGGTTCTTTGTGAACGATCTGCACTGTTTGTCTGGCTAAACTGGTGTCACGTCTCTGCCATTTGCTATTGTGTTATGTTATTGTCTTTTTGACTTAATGGAACGGGAATGTGCCTGAACTTTGAGAGACGGCACAAACAAAGGCATTGTTTTCTGAAAGTGAAGACAATATTGAATCCTTCTGCAACTTTTCTATTAGCCTTTCCTTCAAAGTGGTGACTCACAAGTGCCCTTCCATGAGGGTGTCAGCCTGCTCCAGTTTAGCCCTTCTATTTGTCCTGCATCCTGTCTGATGGGCCAACGCTCCTAGACTGTACCAGGAAGGTAATTTACTGTAAATTATTTAATAGCCTTTCAGCAAACGTCACAAAGTCCATAATTCTATGACGACCAGGTCCCAGCACACGCAAGCTTTCATGTCTCTGTCGTTATGAGGTTTTCTCATGCAAGCCCCGGGGGGAATCGGACTGCAATATTAGATAAGCGCAATAAAAGGGGAGCATTTCAGATGAGCCGATTGAGTTTCTACTGCACAGAAAATAAAAAGCACAAGTATTGTGGGATCTTTTTTGAAGAGGTTAGCATAAAAATGAGCTGATAGACTTGAAATTCCCAGGGCCATGACGGGGCGAACTGAAGTGAACCCTAATGCAGACAGGGCATGTTGAGATGCAGAAATGCCGGATTAATGCGAGAGTAGCATTATAGTGATGTGAGGACCTTGAGAGCTGAGTGAGGGTATAATTAGGTTGGGCTGGAGAAGTCAGCTTGAAACAATGTCCCGAAACAATGCAGAGCCAGCACACTGTCCCCTAAAATCACTGAAGAATGGCTGAAGAGTTTGTGAGAGAGCAAATAAAATATTATATAAAAGTCACATAAAAACATAAAACTAGCAACAGTTGCTTTAAAGGCAAAAAAAAATCAAAGATGCTACTTCTTAGAGAGGGCTTTTAGCATGCTGACAGCATGCCAAGCTAAAAATATAAAGGTAACAGTTACTGTCAACATGCTAAAACCCTCTCCAAGTACTTGCGTCACTAAATGCATCCCATTTAAAACACCACAGACACATCCAACAAATTCATTGCCTTCAACAATAAATCTCAAGACAATTACTGTCAGAATACAAATACATGTCTCTTGGTATAAGTGACGCATTAAGACGATTTGTCAAAAACTTGTTTAAACTTTTAAAAATCCATCTCAAGACCTCTGGGTGTAGTTCTGTTGCACTTCATCTAGGTGTTAAGAAACCGGTCTCATGATGTCTGGTCTACATAAACAAGCCCGCAACCTGGACTAACAGGACTTTTACAGGACTAAACTTAACTCTGACTAGTTACTAGTAACTCTAACTTTATGGGCCCTATCATACACCCGGCACAATGTGGCGCAAATGTTTTTTGCTAGTTTCCGCCTGTCGCAGTTGTCATTTTCACATCCAGTGCCATGTTGTTTAAATAGCAAATGCATTAGCGCCCATCTGTTTGCCCATGCCATGCTGGTCTGAAAACAAGGTGTGTGCAGGCACATTGTTGGCACATTGTTATTTTGAGGCAACTGTAATAGACTGTGGCATTGACCAACAAAAACCTGGTCTAAAGTTAATAGCGCAGTTTTCTTTTGTGTTATTTAAAGACAGCGTTAATAATATGCGCATATAGGCGGGTGTACAACGCGCTTATTACACACACAGGAACATGAAGCAGCACACAAACATTTTTAAATATTACAAATAAAAGGAATCCTCTGTGGAGAAGCGTTCAGTTTTTCCGCTTGCAAATTTTGCCATGTAAATAGCAAAACCGCCATGGCACGAGCACAACTGGCTTTTAAAGGGAATGTGAGATGAGACTCTGATTGGTTTATTGCGCACACTACACCTAAAACACACCCATGACTCATTACAAGAATAGGAACAACCCTTTTAGACCATAAAAGGGCGCGCCAACCATTTTTCCTGTTGTTAAACTAGCAAAAGTGGATTTGGACACGCCGTGTGCTTTAGACAATGCACTTGGATCTATTTTGCACATTCCTAATAAGGTCATTGTGGAAAAATAAGAGCGTAAAATAATTCCTCAAAAAGCACCAGGCACTGTATTCTTCCCTGTACCATTCTATACCTAATGCAATGAGGAAAGAGTGCCTGGTGAATCTGATCAGATTTGTTGAATTCTGAATTGGTGGCCCTTCATGCAGCTACAGAGTACAGTAAGTTATACAGTCACACACTCAATCATAGACGGCTGCTGCTGTGTGCCATTATGGCAGAGAGGACGGACTTAAACTCCTTTGCTTGAGCCGATCACAGCACACACACGCACACATGCACACATGCACAAACACTGCTGCCAAGCTCTCCAGATGATGAGCCTCGCTCCTGTGGATTACGTAAGAAGTGGCATAGGCGTCCTCAGGCAATGTCTGTGTTTGTGTGTGTGCGTGCGTGTGTAAGGCTCAGCTCTGCATGCCTCATACACAAAGTGAAACAAGCTCACAAGCTCTAACACACAAATAACCACCACAGCCATGTCGCAGCTAGCATTTCACATTTCATGCGGAATCATACTATGGGACACATCTTTAATAAGTCTCACCAGTTTCAGCATTTTCAGCAACAGTGTACCATCTCCTCTATCGGTCATTAGAGACAAGATGAGACTCCTTTGAAGCTGATATGTAGATGATGATTGTGTGTGTGTGTGTGTGTTACTCCTCAATATCCATTTTCCAATGGTCAATGGATGTTTCCAGCTGTGCCCATAAGCTGAAAAAATGCTGCCTCCTCAGTCACTTTCCACCTCAGGGTAATAAAAAAAAACTGAGACTTTATTTCTTATAATAGCAACTTTATATGTACAAACTGAGACTCTATACTGCCGTTCCATTCAGGACGATTCTTTTTTTATGCTTTTGAAAGACGTTTCTTATACTCAGCAATGTTGCATTTATTTCTGAAATATTCTTACAATTTAAAATAAATTTTCTACTTTAATATATAATTTAAAATACAAGTGGATGCTGCACACTGGTGGTGGTTGAGGAGAGACCCTCAGACATGATTGTAAAGCGCTTTGGGCGTACAGCAGTACATAAGAAATGCGCTATATAAATACCTCATTCAATACAATATAATTTATTCCTAATAATTGTTTCTTATTTGACCTTTTTCACTCTGCGAAATGGTTTCTATAGTACGCAGAGATTTGCATGACATCCTACCTAACAACATGCCAGCATCTGTTTGGTTTTTGAAGAAAGCATAGATGTGTCCTTCACAGCCTATGACAACCCACAATCCTGTGCCTGCAGTTTGGTAGTTGGTGGAGAACATAAGATTAGTATCTGAAAGAACGGCTGACAGGCGTAAATTCAGTCAGAAATGTCCTTTTTGACAACTTATGACTTTATTTCTACATAGAAATAAGTCAATTTTAGTCTTTTAATATTTGCTTGGTTATCTCTAAAGCTCACTTGAATTTGTTTTACATCATTAGACGTGATATTATGATAAAATAAGGGATCTTTACATAAAAATACTGTCAGATTGGGTGGTGAGGTTGCAAGGTTTCGGACACAGCCTTCATATCTTTGTATGATATTTTATACAAATGTGTTCATTATAAGCCCTGAATATGATCTCTTTAATAATCTGCAACCTATAATAGGGATGAGGTTTGATCATTGTGACATACATCTTCTTTAGAAACAAATACCCATCATTAAATTTGAAGAGATGATCATTGTGAATAAAATGATCAGACTATAGTGGGTTATATTCTAAATTACAGTGATTATGACTGTCAGCAATCAGTGTTAGAGACATATTTGTGCATAGCAGCCAACAATCTCACAATCTACTGCCGACGAGGAAGTGCAAATACCCAGGAGACTATTTAAAATGTATCTGCTTTACCATGAGGTCATCACACCACTTTGTGCATGTCTGTGTGTGTGTCAAAAAGGTTGATCAATAGATCTGTGTGCGAGTCGCACAATCTTGGGGCCTGTGAGGCTAGTTGAGTTATGAGTCTGCCATTCTCTCCCCTCTGCACTTGAAAATACAATTCACAAAGGACAGGGACCACCCAAAACTATTTGCTTCTACACAACAACCACCGCTTTACCACCCGCAATTTAATTATTCAAATGTCAGACCACTGATAACAATATATGGCTTTTTATAACCTATGAAAGATTGTTTAAGGCAGAAGTGTGTAACAAAAAATCTGAGGCAGAATCAAAACATTGCTAAACAGCCCAATACAGCAACACTGGCTTGACCAATGGTGTGAGTTTGGGGGCAGGCTTATATGTTTGGACGACCAATGGTAGACAGTGGGACGGTTTTGTTTGGTGGCGCAGAAATTACACACTTCACCTTGAAGCTTGAAAAGTATATTCTCTTGCTCTATCTCCGGTATTTTTTAACATCTGACTGTCATGTCAGTTTCTGCAGTCTGAAGCGAGCTGTGGGAAGCAGAATGCTTTAGGGATCGCAGCGCATTTGCCCGTTGGCCTGAGACTGAAGACTTTCCTCTCCCTTCCACTGCTCTAATCTTCTAGATGATTTTGCCAGGATTCTGCCATTCTGGTCTCTTGATCTGCCACTTTCAGTCATTCTCAACTAGGGAGAAGTTTACACAACTGCAAAACAGATCTAAACAGTGCTACGCAGCTCACAGCAATAAATACACACCGTAGCATAAGCTATACCAATGTGATCTCATTAGTATTCATACCTTAATTGTGCTTCTATTACATTTACATTTCCACACATTTGTACAGAGATTAAAATGTAAGAAAAATCTAAAACTTTAGATGCATATAATTTTCTCTATTTATAAGTTGATTTTATTGTATACGACCATTCAAATTAAAGAAGCTTGTTTTGCGCAATTTATCTGCATTTATTTAATCAAAATACTGTCAAATATTAAAATATCTGTTTTCTATTTTAAAGGTGCCATAGAATGCATTGATACAACATTTTAAATTGTTCTTTGATATCTACACAGAAGGTATGTGGCTTAGGTAAGGGCAAAAATACTCCAGGTACGGTTTTACATGTCCATTTACAACCCTAGAATGAATGGGCTGTTATTACCTTATTTGGAAGGGTCATGAATAATAATGTTGAGCTCTGCTCTGATTGACTGTTTCACAGCAAGGCTCATTTCAGTAGCTCACACAACTGACTTACTAAACAAGCTTACAATTAATCATAGTACACAATTAATCTGTCCTTATAATGCAGCACATACGCAATTACTGACTGTATTGTCACACAGAGCAGTTATTCAGCAAACACAATCGCAAATAGTCGAGAAATCCATGCTTAGATATATTACAGTTCATCACTGAGAAATGAGTCGGGACAGAACACACTGAATGAAATTTGAATTAAGCAGAAAATCTCAAATGGAGATCGCTGAAATGCAGCTTACTTGTTTATTGGTGTTTTCAGATCATTCGCACACGAGAGAGAGAGCTTGTGTGCACATGGCTGCAAAGTTTAAGTAAAACACCGGATAGAATCATAGACTGTAAAAAAATATGGACGTAGTGTCCGTGACGTCACCCGTAGGTTTCCAAAGAGCAGTTTTGAAGCCTAAAAGCCGAAGCTGGCATGTTGCCATCTTGGCAGCGCATCACCTCGCGTCACTCCTGGATAACTGAAAAGGGGAAAAGAGGCAGGAAGTGGGTGGAGCTGAGGTTCCTGGTTGCTGAAACCACCCCACCTATCGCGACCATAGTGGCAATCCATCTGTCACTTAAGTGGCCACGCCCTTAATTATGCAGAACTTTAAGGCTTAATATAATTTAAACGGAGGAGTTAAAAAATTCACCCCCCTCACAGTTGTCAAGAAGGGCACAATTAGATATATAGACCAAAACCACTTTTTGTACCAGGCTGTAAAAACAAAATTTCTGCTGTAATGTTGGGCATTTTAACATGGGGGAGATACAGATTTGACTCCCTTTTGGAGCCTGTCTCTAGCGGCCAGTCGATGAATTGCAGTTTAAGTCACTTCCGTGTTGGCTTCAAGAGAGACCACGGGAGGTTGCCACTTGGATAGAATATGTGTTCTTTTAACAGAAAAGCTCTGATTGGGAGAATTAAATTACTGAAATCTGGCAACCTCAAGCATGCACACTCAAACACTCATCTTTTCCCCCCTGACAAAACCAAAGAGTGATTTTGGTCAAGTTTTTATTTTTTAAACTACATTTTAGTCTCGTCTTTAACACAGAGCAGGTTGCATGCCAGGATCACTTAATTGTAAAATGAAAGGCACCTTCGTTAGCCACTTTGCTATCTGTGTACAAAACGGGATAGGAAGAGGGCGGACTGGGTATGTTGCTCAGGGACGGTCATACTCAAACTGAAGCAACAAATTGAAACAGGTCACCGAATGACACATTTTCAAACTCAGACAGTTTGAAATCATCATTACTCCAGTCTTCAGTGTCACATGGTCCTTCAGAAATCATTCTAATATGCTGATTTGGTGCTCAAGAAACATTTCATATTATTATCAATGCTAAAAACAGTTGTGCTGCTTAATATTTTGGTGAAATACTGGTGAAGTATTTTTCAGGATTATTTGATATATATAAAAAGCTCAAAATAACATTATTTGAAATAGGAATCATTTGTAAGAATGTAAAAGTCTTGCATCCTCGCTAGTGGTTCAATGGATCACAAAGCTCACGGTTCGGATCATATTACAGTTTTTGTGTCACAGATCGGGTAATTTTTCAGATCAGCGAGGAAATAAAATACCGGTAATTGGGGGGTTGGGGGAAAATATAAATTTGCTTTCATTTATTACTTAAAACACACTTTAAATACTTCGATACCACAGCAAAAACTACTAGCCTAACTAATAAAGTTACATTATTAATATTATTAAAGGCAAGTAAACAGTCCGTAATAAAGTAAGAACAAATACACTAATTACAAACATAGATAAATACAACACAACAAAGTTACAAATAAAGTAAGGTCCAACTGTATTATTCAGGTACAGAAATGTAATAATTAGGCCTAAACATAAAATAATGTTTAAATATAAAAGTGTTCCAGTGTTTCTCACACGGTTTTGTTAGACTGTGGAGGGTGGAAAAATGTGTAAATTTTAAAGTTAAATTCATCAGTCTGATGCACTTTGAAAGTTCAAAATTAAGAGCTCCAACGCATTCAGTGTGCAAATTTAGAAAAAAGATGGTGAATTGACTTGCACCTAAACTTTAAAGGGGACTTAAAATTATTTTTAGTTGTGATATAGTATCTCAGTCTACATTACATTCACACTAGTGTATTAGGAAGTCAAACAATTGGAATATAATAATACTAATTTTATATTATTATTATCCCTATGACAGTAACACTATTGTAAAACAAATGCACTGTCAAATAAATGAAAATGAATACTTCATAAGTATATTATTTTACTTTACACTACAGTATGGAAATTATAATACTTTTGTTCTAATTTCTACCCTTGCAAGAGAAAAGGCCCTGAACTTTTATTTTGACGGAAACTGCAGCTGAGCTTTTATTTTGCCGGAAAACACTATCACAAGCTCTGTGAACTTCGCTTTGAAATGTGCAGCGTGAACAGACTTATTTATTCACAGCCTTTTGCTGCAATGTTAAAGACGTTTTGTGAGAAGTTTAAAGGAGAAAAAATGCCCCTTTTTACCAGATGTAAAATAAGTCTCTGATGTCCCCAGAGTGTGTATGTGAAATTTAGCTCAAAATACCCATACCCATTTTTTATAGCATGTTAAAATTGTTACTTTTTGAGGGTGAGCTAAAATGCGCCGTTTTTTGTGTGTCTCTTTAAATGCAAATGAGCTGCTGCTCCCTGCCCCCTTTCAGGAAGAGGGCGGAGCTTCAAGAGCTCATGCTAGCAGCTCCGATTACCTCACGCAGTCACGCACTGAAAATGTCCGAAACTGTTCAGCCTTTTTATGTTCAAACCAGAATCAGACAATGATGGAGAGACTCAAGAAGACGTTTCTGAATGGTTAGTTGATGAATTTATGTAGCTGATGTGGAGTTAACTATCTTCAAGTCATTGATTAGCATATTCTGTCATGATAATCTATAAATCGCTCATATGGGAATTGGTGTAAAATGCCTTCAGAGCCAGAGAATATATGCATGAAGATATGACAGGTATAGTTTAATTTAATTACGGTTATAACTTATGCTGTCATCTTGCTTTTATGACATGCTATTGCACTTGTGTTATGTACTGTATTGCGATAGATGTGAAAAGACAGATGCGACAGCTTGAGCAGACTCCAAAATGTGCTCTATACTACAACAACTCTTCCACTTCTCAACATGGCCTCACCCTCTTTGTTGCATGTTCCCGGGGGCAGGGAGCATCATAACTTTGCAGATGTTGTTTATGCTCAAACAGTAACATTACACACTAACTAATGTTAAGAAAGTGAAATCATAATCAACCACCCCTTTAAATATATCATTGGATCATTACGAAACTGTGGCAGGACAGATTAGACACAATCTAGTTAATGAATGGAAAACACTGGTGTTCATTGTATAAATTAAATATTAACAAAGATTCTTTGATTTTTGATTCACTGTTGTCTGAGGTCAACTTATGACGTTTGTGTGGTTTTTACATTCAAAAACCTCATAATGAATAAGTAATAGGCTATTTTCTACCCTGGTTTTGAGGCTCTCTCCTGCACGCTCAGTTTTTATAGGCGCACCACACTGAAGACTTGAAAGTAAATGCCCATGGCTAGGATTGGATGAGATTTCCCTTGATCTCCCTCGTCAGTACATGTGGGAATTGTTTTGAAAGTGTGTGGGAAAACGTCAACCGGGATGAATTGCCCACAGGGCTCGCAAAACATCTATATCAAACAAACACAATGATTTATCTCTCATCCACCCATGATTGATTGGAATGTTATATTTGTATTACTTGGCCCACCTGATCGGTGGATATAAGCGTGAACGGTCCATCACACACACACACACACACACACACACACACCAAGTACGTTGCAGACAGCATGATCAAAATTTCTGCGATTGTATTTTTCCTTCAAATATCAAGTCAAGAGAGTGAACAACGCACATCAAGAAAGGAATGTTATTTCACTATTTAAAATAGCCCGTCGGCAGGCCGGTGATACGTTTTGGTAGCCCGACTGGAAAACACATAGCCCCGGGACGTTGGGCTTTGCGAGCCCTGGCCCATACTTGTCCGAATCGGATCCCGAATCGCAATGAACCAACAACACCACAAATAAAGGATACTTCAGCCTTTGACAGCATGCTAAGGTATGTTCTGTTAGACATGTACACATAATCAATAGATGTCAAACGATATGTAACAATGCAATACTATCACATATAAAAAACTTTTTTACTCACATTAGTGTGTTGCTTCATTCATTCATGTAATCTCATCCTGTCTGCAAATCCAGTCTCTTGTTTACAAACGAATCCGTGGTAAAATGAAGGAACAAAGGTGCAATGTCTTCCCCACGTGAGCTGTATCTTCATTAAAAATAAAGTTCATCCATGCATTCATAATATTGGAATCCGAATTAAGCTTATGCGGTATGTTTATTGCTTAGAAGTTCGATCCGGTTTAGCTCTATGTAGGCCTATGTCATGTCAGACACGTGGCGTGGCTACAGAATCAGGCGTTGTTCATCTTATGTTTAGGCGGTGTTTCACCACACGATGACCTCAAGGTGTGGCATATTCTGAGATTGATCGTTTGCTGGGCCTGGTGTCAATAAAAGCTTTTCTTTGACTAACAAGGAAGTTTTCAGCTCTGAAATTTACAGGATATTCTTATATTACCATGACCTTTTATATATCAAAAGCTCAAGGGAAAGTTTATTTCTCAATTCACGACCCCTTTAAAACATAATCCACTGTGTTCATGAGAATACTTGCCGATATGGGCATGTTGACATAATTTTGTATGTATGTCCGTTCAAGTGCAAGGAGATGCAAAAGAGGAATCAATTAGGTGTTTGCACGCTATCTGAAACATGCGCCTCTCTATAAATGTTCTTCTGCCTCTTGCGCTGGAATGGTTTAAAATCACTTGAATGTGTAAATTGGCAAGACAATGTGCAAATGATAAACTTTCACTATGATGGTTAAACTTTGCGATTAATCCACAAATCATATGCCGTGGGGCCAGGTCCGTACGGATCATGGATCAACTATGATCCATTTAATCCCTTATCCTTGCTCAATAAAAGTATTAATTAAAAATAAAATAAAAACCTGACCCCAAACATTTTAACAGCAGTGTACCTACAAGGCCTTAAAATCTGTGCTGTTTCAGTGTCTATCCAAACACATGAAAATGTACATGTACATTTACAAATAAATATTTACAAATATGAATGAGATCACATTGCAAATACAATTTGTACCATATCCAGAAATATCAGCATATCCAAAGTCAGTCACAGTTTTGCTAGTCAGGCCAAGATGTGTCAATTAACTAAACAATCAGACCTCAGATGCTCTGTAGTTTATATGGCATAACAGCATATAAAGTTGTTCACAAAATCAAAGGTAAGACTTCATTCATACCAAAGCATTCAGCTGAATCCTAAGATTCCTTTTGCATTGCCGATAGCTCGGGATGAGAGGTGACAAAAGAATGAAAGGACGGTTGCACTAATCGCAATTTGGAGTCTCTTAGGGAGATTTTCATTTGCCCTCATCTCACGGCAGCCAACATTTATCTGATCACAGTCGCTCAAAGAGGCTAAGTAACACCGATATCCTCAGAGACCAAAGACGATCAGTTTCTAAAGAGGCTGTTCTCTGAAGAGCCGCCGATTGCATCAACTTCCACCAGTACCATTCAACATCTGACAAAGGGCGGCGTCAAGCGAGCCCTTCTTCCGACCTGACTGACAGCAAATTATTCTGTACTGTAAATTATTCTGTAATTATACGGCAGAAGAAATATTTTCAATTAGAGCATCACTGACTGTGAAAAGTAATGTCAAGACTATATGTGTACGAATAAATCAGAAAATGTGGAGATTCATTTTAAAATCAAAGGCCATCTCTTTGAATACAGAGTGTGAATGGAGATTTTGATTAGACAGGAAGTTCTTTACAGTCTCTGAGGTGGGAATAGACCTTATTGACTTGTTCAGTATAATTAATCACTGACTTTATACACTAGGATTCCATAATTTGGGTGATGAGAGTCACTGAACTAATGTGATGTGCCTTACTAAATCCCAATCCAGTAACAATAAACACCCTTTTACAAAAGACTTATGATGGGTCTGACTGACAAGCCATGACAGCGGATCAACTCAGTTAAGCACAATAACTGGCATCACTTTAAAGCAGATGAAGCTTGTTATGTTGTGGTGCAGCATAATGTAGTCACATTTCAGAAAGGCAAAACTAACAGAGGACCATTCATTTCCCAATGAATTTGTCATGAGCGTAATAATGACAATCCATGAACACACAAGTAGTAACAGCCTACACCTGATAACGCAACTGATAAAGAAATGAAATACTTACTGACAGGTTCACTGTGCACCTGAAAAAGAGCACACACTATTTCATTTCCTTTGTAAAAAGGATACAATCGCAAAGCTCCACTCTGAGTCCCGATGGCAAGGATTTTCTGGACAGGGTCGAATGCCATAGAGGACGGCTGATAGGGGAAGCCATGGCGCACAGTCTGAGAATCAAATCAGAAGAGAGAAAAAAAAAGCACATAATAAAAGCACATAATGTAAAGTTTAGTGGCATAACCACTATAGAAATGAACTTCCACATTTAAGTCAGCAATTTAAATTTTACAATGTATTTTATAAGATATTTGAATTATATTTGACAATGTACTTATTTTAATTATTCATTTATCTACTCTTGCTTATGATTAATGTTTCATCATTTTAATGTGACAAGATGTTTTACACATTGTTGTTACTGGTGTAACGAAGACTAAAAAGATTAGAAATCATTTTCAGTAATTGAAATAACAATAAAATAAAATATTAAATTAAAAATAAATTTTTAAAACCTATAAAACTTAAACAAAAATTAACCGCTTAAGCAGCCTATTAAAATTATTATAACTAAAATAAAAGACCACATAAATATTTACTAAAAGCTAAACAAAAACTATACAAATAAAAGCAATTCAAAATATTTTATATGGTATCATTATTTACGTTCTTATTTATATAATGATTTGAAGGAGAGTGACAAATCATTGGGTATTTGTGCAGCACCACGGAGTCAAACTCCCCTTCAGGGACAATTCAATATCAATTCAATATCAGTTTCAAATGAATATTTCCAACTATTTTAATGCCCAGCCCTTTGAATTGCTCAAACAACCCTGATGTTCTATAGATAGACAAAAACAACAGGCAGTGAGAACAGAGACCTTGCTGCATTGTATCCAGAGAACAACAATGGTGGCTACAGGTTTATAGCACTGGCCTCTGCTTAACAGCTGTCATCATCTCTCTCTCTCTCTCTCTCTCTCTCTCTCTCTCTCTCTCTCTCTCTCTCTCTCTCTCTCTCTCTCTCTCCCTCTCTCCCTCTCTCTATGTGTCTGTGATTGTTTTAAATCCTTGCGGGTGCCTACATAGCATTTCTGAGTATCAAAGACGCACTTATAATGCTGTCTAGTCAGGCAGCTTACTAGGGTTTGAGACACAGCCTCTGCCTCTGTATGTTTGTTTAGTGGCTAAAGCGGGTTACGTAAGCGTCACTCGCGGAGACGGGTACCTGTCGGTGAGCTGTGCAGCAGCAACAAGCTTCACTCTCATTTTTCTTTTCAATAATTATGAATTAAATATTAAAACTAATCCAGCGTTCATAAACGTCTATTTAATTTAGTCCTGACAAAAAGACCAAAGCCAGTGTGAACACACTCATGTAACCTCGTCACAAATGATTAACATTAATTAGAGAGTGGTAAACATAGTGGTCAACATAGTTCATGACCATTTTTCTAAGAACTGAACGATTACGTCAACATTTTCCAAAACGCTCTTCAAAAATCTTTCAGCCCTGGATTAAAGCATCATTAAATATAGTACCATGTTCTTGAAAATATTACATGTGGAATGGATTTGAAAACGTTCTCCATAAAATAATTATTAGACGGCATTTGTCAGGAGGATTCGGGAGTGGTGCAGGTATGACATCACTTTGTAGGCCGAAACGCAGAAGCAAGTTAGCATTTTAGCACTTCCGGTTCCCTCATCCTGAAGTAAATTTTTTGAATGGGGTTTTGGTTAAATGGCTGAAATAGGGTCTTTGGTGAACACAACCATTTATAGCGTTTTACTTCTGGCGACTGCATTTAGACTTCAGTTCATAAAGGTTATGATGATAATGTGATAATTATCTTGATGGACAAAACGTGCAAGTACCATAAACTTTTGTTGATCACAGAGCTTGTTTTTAGCGATAATCCAAAAGCCTATGAAAATCCTATTGGGTTTTTCTCGAAGGGAACCAGCGTGATGCTAACTGCCGATTGGCCTACAAAGTGACATCATACCTGCACCACTCTAAGGCCCTGATCAGACAGAACACGTCTTTTTGCAGTGAGAGGCGCCTTTTTTAAATAGTTTTCTATTGGCAGTGAGTGTTTTGCGTGTGAACCGCCTGCTGCGCCTCACGTTTTTGTAGGAGCACTCTGAGTGCCTGAAGTTGAAAAAAAATCAACTCAGAAAAGCACCGGACGTCATTCACGTTTTTTTCCCCATTGTCCAATTGAATAAATGGAGAGGTGGGCCTTCCATTGTGGTGATGGTTACCTTAATTTGACTGACAGCACAGCAGATTCAGGGGTTGCCTAGCAACATTTTAAAAAATGCAGCACACTTCTCTTTTCTCAATTTATAAAAACGTCAACCAAAAAAAGGCAGTGCGGTGCAGCTCGCATTTTCTGTCTGATTATGGCCTAAGCGTGTTTTTTTTTTCTGCCTTCAAAGACTGACAACAGCGCGAGCAAATAGCATTTGAGAGCAGACTGTGAAGAAGTGATTCATTGGTTGGAAGCACTGAATGAACACGCCCCCTTCATTGAACAAGTCGCTATTTGGACTGAACGAGACCTCTCCTTTATGAACAAACAAAATTAACTGGGCTGCAATTCGTGATTACCTGCTGAAAACAATGCAACATTGTTGTACATTTATTTAGGTTATTATTGTAGTTTTTTTTTTCCATTATCTTAACGGTCTAGCAGTCGACTAAATGGAGGATAACATGACTGTTATGCCGTCATTTTTTAGCGTCACAGCAGATCTGTAGACACAAATTTGAATAGCCTAAAGGAGTTTTGTGAACGACTCTGTTCAAACGGTAAAGTAATTGATTCAATGACTCACTCATTACATGAAATGCACTTGTCGCCACCTACTGTCAAAATGAGGTAACCTGCAACAAGGTTGACTCGGTCTAGTTAACAGTGAATCACTGAGATGAATCAATGTGCCAATCACATCTGCAATACCGCCACATGTGTGGGCTCATAATCTAATACCACAGAAGAAGAGATAAATCTCCACAGATAACCATTAACTCCATTCACTGTGCTGCCAGATCTAATTCAGAGAGCGCAGCTAAACCTATCAACACTTCAACTAGGCCTATTCGTGGCACATTGGACACACTAGCCGTGTCACAAAACCAACCTAGACAACATTTCGGGCACCTATGATGGTTTAGGGTTAAAATGGTTTAGGGATAATATTTTTAAAAAATGGTGTAGGGTTGAAAAGAAAACCCCAACATTGCAAATGAAATGTTAATCCCTGCACAGTAGATTATGCAAGAAATGGGCTGTTTATCCCTCCCTCCCTCCCTCCACTCAAACATCACAGCTTCATTCTATAACCACACATGATTCGGACGCTTCAATAAAGTAGCATGTTTAACACTGAACACTATAAAGGGAAAACGGAAGATATGAACAGCAAAATCAGTCGCTTGAGAATCTCTGTGTCACGCATGAATATTTTACGCATTTGTGCGCATTTTCCAAACACAGAGTCAGCTCTTTCCACGCACAGCTTGTGAAAAAAAGGAAAAAAAAAAAAAAAAAAAACATTTAGTATTGCTTTGAGGGGGCAGAGTATGACAGTACAATGTGTATAGCCTAACATATAGGAGCGTTTTAATGTGTGTACAAAAAATATAATAATAATTAAAAATAAATAAAAATAACATTCCATTGCTGCGCAACCAAAAGATATTGGGCACTACAATGGTGGTTTATTATTTGCAATAAAAAATACGACTGACATCATAACGCTCCCATACAGATTAAAAAAAAAAAATCTCCATTACAACGTTATGATGCATCACATCTACCAACCAGAAAAGGCAAACGTTACCTGCATTCTGTAAGTCTGTGGATAAAGTGTTAAACAGCATGCACTAAGTGGTACTTGCGTGAGGAAAAAGCACTTGCTTTATTACAGAAAAAGCCACATCAGGTGACGTTACACATTCACTTGAAAGCTTCCCCACCTTGCAGAGCTGGAAGTGTTCAGACTGGAGCGTCTCCGGGATGAGCTCGTTCTCCTTGGCCCCGAGCTGCGGGGATGGAGAAGGGGACGACACGGCCGTCAAGCCGTCCAGCACCTTACGGATATTAAACTTCTTCATTTTTCGCTCCGGTGCGAGTGACGGAGGAGGACGGGAGCACATGAGTCGAGATCAGCCGTGGATGATGAGGGGGAAAGCCGCTCTCGCTCGTTTCTGCAGCACCTCTCTTTAAACCTCACATTTTAAAGTGTTTTTCACCGTATCCTCCATGGCTAAAGGCTTGAGTTGTGAGCGTTGATTTTTATTTTATTTTTTTTATTAGCGTTTGTGGGGTGTCCGTTTATTCTGACTCGGTGTCCCGCTGCGTCTCAAATTCCCTCTATCCTCTCTCTCTCTCTTGCTCCCTAGTACTTCTCTCCACTCAACGCGGAAACACCGCTGCAGCGCCGCGCATGCGCACTCCAGACTGGATGACTACTGAAGCTGCCTTCCAAACGCTTTTCCCGGTGACCAGGCAAGACTGTGGAGCGCTGAGTGAGCCTAGCGTCACATTGCAGAAATTAGGGGCGGGACTCTACACCTGGAGCCGCAGGGATGCAGGATGGAAAGCGCATCCGCCTCTCCGAGTCATCACATAACAGTCATAATAATATAGGCCTATCTCAATCCATCAGATTGCCTGCACTTTCCACGACAATAGAAAACCTGGAAATATCAGGAAATTTCAAAATTGTGAATTTCAGGCCTGAAAAAGGCATAGAAACTAATAAAGTTTTGAGACAAAGACAATGTTTCAAGTTATACTCTGCTATGAAAACATTTAATAAGATTTAAATTGCTCTTTATGAGTGCAATATAAATCATAAAACATTGGTATTGTTCAATTGGGAGTCACACTTGTGTTGTTCACAGTCAAAACCGGTTTAATCATATAATAATTTCATTTTCATTAAATTAATGCACTTTATTTCATTTCAACAACGTTTTTTCTTATGTTATTTTGAGGGGATTTTGTGTTACTAAACAATATTCATATCTAAATTATGAACCATTTCTATATATATATACAACATTTTATTCTATTCTATAGATGCCTGTATAGCCACAAATATGAATCTATAGCCTACAGGGCTATGTATTCCCTAGTTACTGAGAACATTGGGTCTCATTCATTAATAATTGTGTGGATTATTTTGTGCGCACAGGAGAACTTGTCACGAAAAATCTCCGCATGACGAACACATTCGTACGCATATGAATTTGAGGATTAGTTCACTTCAAAATGAAAATTTCCTGATATTTTACTCACCCCCATCTCATCCAAAGTGTTCGTCTTTCTTTCTTCAGTCGAAAAGAAATGAATTTTTTGGACGAAAACATTCCAGGATTCTCCACTTAATGGACTCCAACCAACAGGTTGAAGGTCCAAATCAATGCAGTTTCAAAGGGCTTCGAAGGGATTCAGAGACTCTGCACAATCCCAGATGAGGAATAATAGGGTCTTATCTAGCAAACCATTGGTCATTTTCTAAAAAAAAAACTAAAAAAAAAAAACTTTTTATATACTTTTTAACCTAAATTGCTCATCTTGCGCTGCTCTGCGACATACCACAGATTGCGTAATCACGTCGGAAGCGAACGTGTGAAGACTAACACAAACGCCCTTCACCAAAAAAAAAAAAAAAAAAAAACCTCTATCTCCAACTTCAAAATCGTCCAACATCGTTGTTTTGTATTACTTCGGCCTACGTCTAGTGTGACCTTTCCGATGTGATTACGTAATCCGTGGCGCGGCAGAGCAGTGCAAGATGAGCAATTTAGGTTAAAAAGTATACAAGTTTTATTTATTAATTTTTATTAATAGGTTTCGCTAGATAAGACCCTATTCCTCATCTGGGATCGTGCAGAGCCCTCTGAAGCCCTTTGAAACTGCATTGATTTGGACCTTTAACCCGTTGGTTGCCATATAAGTCAGTTTCACACCCATCTCCCACTTTGTTATTTCTCCCAGGAAACTCCCGTAATTTGTATGGCCCAAACCTCGTTATATGAATGATCACACAATATATTATTCCAAGGTTGCCAGATCTTGAATGAAACGCAACTTACAAACCAGTTGCGTGTTGATCTGTGCAGGACAGGTAGTAAACACGGTGAGTTGAATCAAGCATCACTGGTAGAACTGGGAGGAGAAGACGGTCAAGGAGGTGGTAAATGTCAGAAAAAGAAAACAACATTTCTGACATTCTTTGGCTAACGTTATACGATCATGCTTTTATTCATGCAAATGCTTTAAAACCATTCAAGAGCGAGAAGACAAGGAGAACACACGCACATAAAGACGTGCTCCAGTTCTCTTTCATGTTTGAACAAACAACACACGCAAGTAGGCCAAAATATCCGTTTGGTTGAGTATCCTCATAAGAGCAGCCCTAAATGAGTTAAATAACGTCTTAAATTAACGTAAAGAGTTGTGAGGAAATGAGACGCGTGTGTCAGATCTTAAAGTGACAGATCTTAAAGTGACAGTAACCACTTATGATGTCATTAATATAAAGAACAAAAGTAATTACTCATTAAATTACTGGATTAAATGTCCAGACTAAACTGGACTAATTACTAACACTAAATTATTATTAAAATACTGTCCTTCATTCATAAAAAGATGCCATTAAACAATCATTTAAAATATGTTTTAATGGTGATTAATCACAATTAAATCACAGGAAATTTAAAAAAAAAAAATGTAATTAATCTAGTTAAAATAAAAATAAAGTGAATGTCTTAACATGAAAAAGACTTGTTCATGTTTATTTTTTTGTATTATTTTTTTAAATAATGTATTTATTTATGTTGATATCTGCAAAATGAATGTGTATTAAGCCTGCCTCTGCCATCCAGTATCTTAGTGTGGCTTTACTTTGTTCTACTTTACTTTGTTTAAAAGTTATACAGTTATAAATATAAGTGAATGTTAGTTAGCAGGATATAACTGACAAATGTTTTTCATTTAAGATAGCTTGAAATCAACATAAAACCACCACTAGATAAAAATAAAATAAAAAATGTTTTGTAACTGGACAAGATGTTTAATCTGAAAACAGACCATTATAAAGGTTTGCCAACTATCTCACTCTGTATTTGTTTTCTGTATGTCTGATGTGCGATAGAGAGGGTCAGAAAGTAGAGGTCACAATGACTCAACCGTCAATCTTGCCACTGCTGTTTAAGATTTTGTCGTTGGTAATTGACTTGGACATCTGTCCTTGTTCAATGAAGGCCAAGTTTACTCTTTGCGATCTGACGGCAATGCCTGTCTAGTTAAGGCCAGTTTGTCTCTGTCCATTAAATTATATTAGTTTCTTAATATCAAAAAATCTTAAAGCCATGCAATCAAACCAGCTAATGATAAGAACGGTGCCTGTAGGACTAATTACTTATTGCAATTAATGAATATCATATTCATCCACTGTTGGTTCTTTAAAACCTAGAGCACATTCTAAGAAACAGCTCTGTGGAATCTGATTGGTCATTATCCCCCCATAACGACCTAAAGTCCCAGTGAACCGGAAGTAGCAAGTGAGTTTTCTTCAGTGCTGTGACATATTTCCAAGTGAAACGGAATATTGAATAGAGGTTAGGGTTTTACTTCAGCGCTCCTCCTCTCCATCTCTCACTCATAGCAGACTAACGGTTGGAGGGGAGTGGTCAGCCGTCAAACTGACATCATCTGCGAAGGAACGCCATTTCCAGACCGGAAGTTACTTTTCAGATTTGGATTAAAGATTATCGCGACAAACAATTTTTTTTCTGTGTATTAACTTGTACGGATTAA
The DNA here is from genome assembly GCA_018749465.1 of Paracanthobrama guichenoti. Taxonomy (NCBI): domain Eukaryota; kingdom Metazoa; phylum Chordata; class Actinopteri; order Cypriniformes; family Gobionidae; genus Paracanthobrama; species Paracanthobrama guichenoti. Next base: position 20,348,854 of record CM031962.1, on the reverse strand, counting down.
TTGTTCACCCTAAGACCTGTAATGTGTGCTAACAAATAGGGTCAGTTTTGATTTCATGAGGACTTTAAAAAGTGATAATACAAGCTCATCAATGTTTTTCGCGATTCCGCGATTGCTGAATACAAAGCAAAATCAGCAAAATGTCATTTTTTTTGTTTTTTGTGATCCTGCATAATTTGTAATTTCACCGCAAAATAATCACAAAAAATAATTTTACATCACAAAAAAGAAATAATGTTATCTAATTGAACTATCTCTAATTTATTTAAAGCTGTCATGCATTGTTTTCATAAGGATAGACGTTGTGGTGCATGCGCAGTAAGTGGTCTCTGTGAAAACGAAATCTGCCAAGGACCGGGCGAACTGATTACTCAAGATGGATGAATGGTCAAATAAAAGTATGATATGCCCGATAACACTAAAAAAGAGTTAACAAAAGCGCTGTATACCACAAACTCAATTCGCTCCTGACACACGGGCCTACGTCAGACTGGCTGAGGATTCTGTGCACGTGTTTGCAGCCTGTCAGCGCCTGTCAGAAATGTGTTCTATTTAATACACACATAATTATGCCTAAATGTCCGTCTTGGCGGTTATGTCTTGAGTGAATAAGTTTGGGACGTGTGACAGCATTGGGTCCGTGCATTACTGTAGGTCTTTAAAGTGAAAGCAACCTAATATAGCCTATACCCATCAAACAACAACAACTGGAAAAGACAAACAGTAGCCTACTTAAACATAAAGCGCTGTTTGTATCTGTATCTTTATGCTGTATTTATTTGTCCTCCTATCATTTGTTTATTAGTTCTTATTTTATTACTGACTGTTTACTTGATTAATTAATTATTTTCTATTTAAACTTTTTACTTATATTAGGCAATTGCTTATTGCTGTGATTTACTTATAAGATTATGGTCATATTTCCCACCCTAAGTGATCATATTATTAATAAGCCTTTTTAGTAAGATACCAAAATAAACAAGATTTGTGCATTTTGTTTGTTCTATTGTCGTGTATGACTATTGTGCATCTAAAATACTACATAATATGGTAAATGTAGTATCCTAATTCAAAAAAAAAAAAAAAAAAAACATTGCAATTTCTGGAAATGACCTAGCCTAGCAGCAGCAAATCTAATTCAATGCGAGTGTAGTCTAGCAACTCTCGGTAGACCTGCGAGCTGGAAGAACCAAACTCTGGTCAGGCCAATCACATCGTGCATAGAGTCGGTGGGCGGGCTTAACATAATGACGACAGAGTTGCCACGGTTCCGCGTGCTACTCGAAAACAAAGCTGGCGAACAGCGGTCTTTCAAATCTGCTTTGGTCACGACTCTGGAGAAAGAAAAGAACGGCACTGAAGTCATTCTTAAGAAAGGAAGATGTGTTCGGAGTTTTGCCGACCGGATACGGCGAAAGTTTAATCTGTTAACTAGCTCGGCTTCACCTTCTTCGTTGCTCTGGTTGGTTGTAGCGCTATCCTATTGCGTGCAGAGGGACAACCGTTTATCCCGCCCCTCGGATTGAGCCCTGCCAATGGTGAGTTCCCAGACCCAACATCTTGATGTCAGGCTAGAAATGACCACCACAAAATCAGTCGTTTTGATCGCAAAAATCACAAAAAAAAAAAAAAATATTGCGAAATCCTGGAGGGATCTCACATCAATATCTATTCTCCCCATAATTATTTATGTGGTAAAATACAGTGTAATAAGTGGTATGACTGTAGCGTATCCCTTAAATGTCCTTTTGAACGTGCGCTTGATAGCAACTGCTCTCTCTGCGGAAGCTTTGTGTTTAAAGAGCTAATAAAATATTTCAGCTCAGATCAATATTTCATGTTTAATTATTTACTTATGTGGCAAGTAGCCGCAAGCATTTAATGCACATCCAGCCGGTTGTTATCGCAGAATAAACCCCTTTAGCGTGATGCAAGACCCTGCTTTGCGTCGGGGTCCTGATCACCCTGTCGGGGTTTATTCTGCGATAACAACCGGCTGGATGTGCATTATCCTTACATAACGGATAAATAACTACTATAAAATATCTAAATAAATGACTCCAAATAACATTTTCCCTGTTTATATTCTAACATTCTGGGAGAGATGATTTACAAATAGCCTACATATCAAGAATAGGTCTGTTATAGTTTAAGATTTAAAGAAAGGTTCTTGTAGCTCAACTGGTACAGAATGATGCTAGCAACCCAAAGATTATGATTTTTAATTGAAGGAATAGACAAAATGTTTAACTTGGATGCTGTGTAAGTTGCATAGAATAAAATCATGAATAAAAAGTCAATACATGTAAATTTAGGGTTACTATTTAATTTAGATTTTATATATATATATATATATATATATATATATATATATATATATATATATATATATATATATATATATATATATATATATATATATCATTACAAAATGCTAGGATTTTATGATCTGATTAGTACTTGCTACATAAAATTAAAAGTTACAATCACAGTATATGTAAATGAAGTCACCTGTGAAAACCAGCCGATAAAAATAAACAGTAGACCTTCACTGAGGTTTGGAATAGATCCCTTTGATTCTCTACCTTTTCATACTGTAACAATGGAGATAAGCGTTGCATGCATTTCCTTATCAGGCCCTGGTAGAGGCTGAAGAGACCCTTATAAGGTAAGGGCCATCCTCATGTACGTATGAGGCACTGACCAATCACTTGCTCACTACACACACGGGCACTCCATAAACCACAGGCAGGAACATCAATGACTTCATGTTTCTCAATCACTCTCCTTCCTATTATTCATAAAAAAATAAAGAGAAGAAAGACCGTTTAGCATTCAGCATTAAGTGGGTATATGATTGAGTTTGTAGGCTTTGATAGCATCCTCCCATTCATTCACGTTTGGATAGTTCTCTGAGAAGGGGCTAAAGCCGGGTACACGCTGTACGATTTATAAGAGTCCTTTTACGACTGTTGCTTGTCGGACTGTATGAACATGATTCATGATCTCAGTTATCATTAATGTCAGGCTATACAGCAGTCAAGGCACGTTAAAAACGGTCGCACGCAAGACTCGTCCGGAGTATTACATCATCAATCCGTGACACGTTCAGGGATGTGAGCTGCATTTACATGCGGGATAGAAATGGTAGCTAGCAAACAAAACTTGTGTTAATTTTGATCATGGTTTCTCTTGAAAAGAAAACTGGAAAAAAACAAAACAAAGACGATGTGTGTGGAGCAAGTGGTGGTTTGTTGTCTCACTAATTGAGTCATCAGGTTTGGCACTCCTGTTGGTTTTTGATTTGATGATTGTCGTAGGATAAGTCACTACAGGACTGTGCATCTAATCTTCTGACACTGCCAGAATTTGATCGATAGAGGTTGTTTATTCAAAACAAAGGCGTAACTAGATGCCTTGATTTTTCGCTGAATCATGAAAGTTGTCGTCTTCACCTCTACAGCCGGTGGAAAAGAATCCGACGGGACTCTGGTAGAAATTATATTCATGGATGAGCTAATGTATTAAAGATTTATTAACGTTACTGTAGTATGAAGCAGGGTGGGGCTGAAAGCTGTTGGAGTGGAATGAGGCCGCTGGAGCGATCGCTAATGAGAGACAAGCACGACACATGGCTCGAGAGCAGTGGAGATTTTATTATGCCGCATTTTTATTATATCCGCTTCTGGTAATGTGTATGTGGTGTAAGCGCTGTTTTATCATATTGGATACATTATTTGAGTGTGTTGAAAGTTGTTATAATGCTACTCTGTGTGTTCGCTCGCCGGCTACTATGAGACACTTGTTGTACACTACAGTAAGCTAGATCGATATTAGGCATGGTAAAACATGGTACTTGCGGTACATCAAGAAAACGAGATTTAAACAATAAGACTGTGTTGAGCTATATAACAATTTGTTTTCTGTCAATGAATGTATCCAAACAGTTGCTCACCTGTCTAATAAAAGACATAATATATTAAAGCATCTTTGGACCTCAAGCATCTTCCGGAAATCGAGGGTAACACGGGTATGATGTCACTGATAGGCGATGCAAGGACATGGTTAAAATGGCTTATTTCTCTGGATTTAAACATTCTTGGAAACATTTGGTATAATGTATAAAAATATAATAGTTCAACCACTTGTTCTAGTGGTTTTTGGTTTCAACCACTTGTTCTAGTGGTTTTTAATAACTTACATATTGTGCCTTTAATTAGACATACACACACATTACTATTCACATCCCTATTTCTTCCTACTGTCATACTGACAAACTTTTCATAAAAAGAAAGAAATGAACAGTAATTTCTTTCTCAGAATTACCACAGAAACTGCATTCATTACAACCTATGATGTCAATTGCATGTCCAATCTAATTATTTCCCTTTCCCCTTGTCATGCTTAGCCCCACCCCTTTCATTTAACCAGGCACCTATTTTACTCAAGCTCATGATGATTACACACCGATTGTGTGCTTTATTTCATAATCAGAAGGCCCATGTCATTATTATTTTGTTTTGATGACCTCTAACAAGTTATGAATAATTTATAAAGTGTTTCAATATGCAAATATCTGTCTTCTGTGATTGAACACAGGGGTTTAAACTGAGGGGAATGTAAAGTGTGTTTAATTTTGAACTGTATTATAAGAAACAGTGTATTAAAATTAATCCACCCCTAATCCTACAGGGAGAGAGCTGGATATGACATGGCTTTAAAGGGACATCATTATGACTAAAATAACAAATAAACTCACACATTTACGCACACACACACACACACACACACACACACACACACACACACACACACACACACACACACACACACACACACACACACACAACACAAGGCATTAGCAAAATGTATTATGAGAGCTATTCATGTTTTAAATAGGCACAGCTTCCTAACATGAATCTAGAATGTGATTACTTTGCCAAATGTTTTACAATTTTTATTTTACAGGTTTGCAAGTGCTTCTCACAAACGGATGTTCAAAAAGAGACACCTTGGTTCTGTTCATCAATATGAATGCCAATTCAGTCTGTGTACTTCATCTGTTTCATGAACAGATGTTGATTCTGTATCAGTCTTAAATAATGCATCGACAGCATCTTAATGAACTGAGAAGGCATCTGAGTTTTCAGTTTTGAGAAACAGTAATATTTTCAGCCACTATTGCAAAAAAATACATCCTGATGTACAAAATAATGTTTAAAGGGACAGTTCACCCAAAAATGAAAATTTGTCATAATCTATTTACCCTCATATCCTTCCAAACCTGTCTGACTTTATTCTCTGGAACAAAAGATAATTTGAAGAACATTAGACCCCACTGACTTTAATTGTATGTTCCACAGAAGAAAAAAAGTCATGCAGGTTTGGAGCAACATGTAGTAAATTATGACAGAATTAAAAGTTTAGGTGAATTATTCTTGTAATTATATTTCTGATTATATTTCTGTCTCATGGTGACCCACAGTAGCCAGATCTTCAGACTGACGGCAGAAGGTCTGGACTCCATAGTAGCTTCCAGATGCCATCTGACTAACATGTAAAGCAGCCAATCACAGTTTGTTTTGTTCGGCATCATGTTTAGGGCCGTGAAAACGTAGATATGTATATGTAGATACCACATTTGACTGCTCCAGACACGTCGGCGTGCCCACCAACTCCCATTAAGAATCAACAACATTGTGAAGCTTCTGGTTGTGAAACCCCAGATATTTAAATTCTATTTAAATTAATCTTTAGTTTCTATCGCAAATATATATAGTCATGTGAAAATATTAGGACACTCTATTTAATTCCAATAAAACCTCAGATGAACAACAACACATGACATATTACACTGTCATTATTTATTTAGCAAAAATAAAGTCAAGATGTAAAGACCATGGGTGACAAACTCAGGACACCCTATCATTCAATTGCCTGAAGGTCCACTTTTAGCAGCAATAACTTGAAGTAATCATTTTCTGCATGATTTATCAGTCTCTCACTTTGTTCTGAATGAATTTTGGTCCACTCTTCTTTACAACGTTGCTTCAGTTTATTGAGGTTTGTGGGCATTTGTTTATGCACAGCTCTTGCCACAGCATTTCAGTCAGGATGATGTCTGGACTTTGACTGGGCCAGTGCAACACCTTCATTCTTTTCTTTTTCAGCCATTCTGTTGTAGATTTGCTGGTGATCTTCGGATCATTGTCCTGTTGCACGACCCAATTTTAGACAAGATTTAGTTGTCAGACAGATGGCCTCACATATGACTCTAGAATACTTTGGTATACAGAGGAGTTCATGGTTGATTCAATGACTGTGAGATGCCCAGGTCCTGTGGCTACAAAACAAGTGCAAAATCATCACCCCTCCACCAGCATGCTTGACCTTTGGTATGAGGTGTTTGTGCTGATATGCTCTTTTGGTTTTCACCAAACGTGGCACTGTGAATTATGGCCAAACAGCTCCATTTTGGTCTGTCCAGAGGACATTGTTCTAGAAGTCTTATGGTTTGTTCAGCTGCAACTTTGCAAACCTAAGCCATGCTTTTTTTTTTTTTTTTTTTAGAGAGAGAGATCTTTTTCTAATTGTACTGCCATGAACTTTTAACATTTCACATGTTAACTGAGGCCTATAGAGTCTTGAGCTGTAGTTCTTTGGTTGTCTGCAATTTCTCTGAACATTGCACGTTCTGATCTTGCAGTGAATTTGCTGGGACGTCCACTCATAGGAAGATTGGTGTCTGTATTGAATGTTTTCCACTTGTGAATAATCTTCCTCACTGTAGAATAATGGACCTCAAATTGTTTGGAAATAGTCTTGTAACCCTTCGCAGATTGATGGCAGCAACAATGGCTTCTCTAAGATCATTGCTGATGTCTTTCCTCCGCATTGTGTTAACACACAACTGAATGTGTATGTGTGTGTGTGTGTGTATATATATAAATTGTGAAGTTGATGTCCCTACAATAACAGACTGGTGTGTAAAACCTTTGGACCTATTATTATGGAGTCTACACTCTCAGAAAAAAAGGTACAGTATAGAGGTACAATTTTGTTCCTTGGGAACAAAACATATAACTATACCTTTAAAGGTACACGATTGGTCCTTAGGGTACAATTATACCATTGTTTTCCTCTACTTAGAAGTACAAAAATGTCCTCTTAAGGGTACCACCCCAGTGACAGCCACTTGTACCTTAAAAGGTATAATTTTGTAGAACTTGTATAATTTTTTTTTTTTTTTTTGAGTGCATGCTGTGAACTTCACATACTTTAAAAAAATCCAGTTTAGTTGATTATGATAAGCACTCATTGGCTGCATCCAAGAGCTTAAAAATGCTGCTTTCGGAGGACACATTCCAAGGTAGGAAGGCATCAAAGCACATCCGAATCCAATGTTAGCTTCACTTCCTGTCTCCTGAAATGCCTTCATATGATACATTTTTGAAGGCAGCATAGAAGTATCCTTCACTGCCTTTGTTATCCCACAATCCTGCGCTTTCCATTCTGTAACAGTTAAGAAACAGTAGAAACAGCTAGAAAAATAAAGATGCCATTTTTGACCAACGCTTTCCTCTTCTGATGTCATTTACAGCGATAAATTACTACTGCAGTAATTAAATATTTGTTTAGTTCTCATCAAAGCTCTCTATTTTGCTGTAGAGCATTAAACCGTTATGCTGCCTCAGAAGTCTGTACAAAATTCTGGAGGTATACCTTCGTGCACAAACACTGCCTGCAGTTATTGCCTATAAGGCAGCGAGGAAACAAGTCAGCTGCCTACGTTTTCGGATGCAGCCACAGTCACAGTTGTAAACATGACAGTTTTCTTCTTCCAAGAGAGGGTTTAGCAATGGTGCACTGTTTCCAGGCGGACCGTTAAAGAACGCAACACACACGTCTCCCGTAAATCCTGTAGAATTCAACAAATCAGATGGCGACTTCAAAACTGTGTTTGAACTGTGTTCAAAAAGTGTTTCCAATTTTGTGTGCCATATGCATCAGACGTTGGTCGTGACGTCTGAGGCCGAGACTGTGACCTATGGTGACCTGAAGACTTATGGAAACCAATACTATACTCCAATACTATATTTTTAAGCAAGGAATTTTAGTTTTGGCTGGTTTAGATTTGTATTTGCAAGTGTATCAGTTGGGGTGGGCGAGTTTCTGAAATCATTTGGGGGACATCTGGTGACATCTTCATTTGGAAAAATAAGGTAGAAATAATTACATGAAAATGATAGAAAACTATATGGTACAGTATGTCCCCATTTAGATACATGGGTAAATGTGTGTGTGGGTTGACATCTAAAAGTCAGTGCTACAAGAAGGAACATTAAGAGAGAAGAGAGAGAGGTTGTCTCATTTGCACTCATTGCAACACATCTGCTATCAGCAGGAATAATCAACAGATGCGATAAGACACCCATCAACAATTCTCAGCAGACACATTCACACACACATATAGATGAACTCACTGTGATGACTAAACTGCAGGCTGCTGGCAATGGTACAAAACACCCATCTTTGAGCTTTGGAGGAGGAGCTGTAATGTAAATAGCACAATAAGATACAGAAGGACAGAGAAATTATGCTACCTTTATACAAGGATATATACAAGGACATATTGTCATGAGCTTTATGAATTAAGTATTTAAAGTTCATCAATTTCTACTGTAAATCCTGTAACTGACTGAAGGGTCACTCTGAACTGCTAAGTTCAAATTTGGAGTCTCAATTATGCTAGCTATAGCATTACATTTTTGATGTGTTCTAAGTGTCTAAGAAGTGAATGCCAAAGGTTGAATGGCATGCCTTGTGTGTTGTCAGGATTTAAAATAATACTATATTACAGTTTCCGCTTGCAGCATAAGGGTAGCCAGCGAGACCTCTGTTCTCTCTGCTCTCCTCATACTTGGCCAAGTCAGAAAACTATTTCAGGGCTTCCTGTCAATAGCATCTCAGCACAATAAAGATGGCAAATGGCACTGTATAAGGGCATTCTCTAACATCTACACAAATCATTGCCATCAACCAGGCTCATCAAACACCTCCCTGGTTTTAGACAACTTTACATGACAACCGCCAATCATTCAGTCTGATGGGAGAGACAACCTCTCTGCTCTCTTCCCATTTCTTATGTTTCTGTGGTTAAGGTGCACTTAAGGTTAGGCTATTATCTGACGATTCCTCCAAACTAGTAAGATGCTTCAACTGGGGTTGATAAGACATGGAAGACAGCTGACATTAAGATTAGCTAAGGTGAATCTGTGAATCACAGTAAACAATAGGAGTCACTAACTGGACATATTCTGGACTGTAGCATCTAATTTGTTCGGAGTAGACTTTTTGGACCATAAAGTGTGAGCTTTTTCTTTTTCCAATTAACACGTGTTCCATCAATGTTTGACATGTCGATTATCCCTTCAAAACATGACAAATATTCTTTCAAATGGTAAAATAAAACAATGCAGAAAAAGTTGCTTTGTGAATATTTTGGGGCAAATGCTGTGAAGTTTAAAATTGGTTGTTTACTACTAAACAACTGGACGTTGCGTTGTAAGGCACCGTTCGAACAGAACGCTTTATTTACATTCTATGTAAACATGCATGTTTGACCATTGTTCTAGTGCAGGGGTGTCCAAACTCGGTCCTGGAGGGCCGCTGCCCTGCAGAGTTTAGTTCCAGCTTGCCTCAACACTCCTGCTGGAAGTTTCTAGTATGCCTAGTAAGACCTTGATTAGCTGGTTCAGCTGTGTTTCTTTGGCCTTGGAGCTAAACTCTGCAGGACAGTGGCCCTCCAGGAGCAGGACTGGACAGCCCCGTTTCCCCAAAACGTCAAGACGAAATAGCATATTTTGTTCCCCAAGCCATTTTCCCACCCTGCAGCTAATTTCAGTTGTTGAGGTTAGGGATAGGGATTAATGTTTGGTATAGGCTGCGTTCATGCCATGTCATAATTTCATGTCCTCGGATTCGGACTTGTACATTTCTCTTGTGCCATCAACTACAAAATAAGTTTACATGACACCGTTTTCTTTTTTAACTAAAAACTTAAAGCTTTTTATGCATTTTGGTCGTTCATTTACGCGACAACAGCATTTTGGGTGCCTGAAAACTTGAAAATGGGTTTCAAAATGGAAGTTTTTGAAAACTCTGTGTAAACAACAAAAACACGAAACTGCGAGGACGATGACGCCATGCACACGCGTAGTGCCTGTTCAGTCTATGGTGTTTCATCGCCATCTAATGGGCTAGCAGCAGAATACAGCGTTTTAGTGAAGTTTTTCTTTGAGTTTTCCGTTTACAGACGACACCATTGTCGATTCCCATTCACACAGATCCGCAGAAAATGACTAAAACTCTGTATTCTGCTGCCAGGCCATTAGATGGCGATGAAACACTATAGACTGAACATGTAATAAGGTTGTGCATGACATCATCGTTTTCACTTCACATTTTTGTTGTTTATGCGTTTGTGTTTTCAGGCACCCAAAAGGTCGTTGTGTAAATGAATGTCAAAACGTATAATTTTTTACGTTTTTAGTTGAAAACGGTGTCGTGTAACAGCCCCTAAATCTGCAGTGGGCGTGTGGTACAGCGGTCACATACGTAGTACAAAGGCACAACTCTCAGAAAATTACGAGTTCTACGATTACATGAATGCTTTTTTCAAGTCAGAATAGTTACGGTAATTACGACATGGCGTGAACGCACCTATAATGCGGATTTTCCGCTGAACTGGTTTGAGGGCCTGGATATGTAATGAGGCAAATGCTGTACGGTTTATGATTGGTTGTCTTTTGCTAAACAACTGGCCATTGAGTTCTAACTCCGCATCGATTCTTATCTTTATCATAAACGCAGTTTCTCCTTCAGGACCGGAACATGGTTTCATATCCCAGGGCTAAAAGTGCAAACACCCTTTCAAAATTCCAAGAGTGAAATGCTGCTTTAGGCAAATGCAGTTATGAAACCCTCTCAGTTAAGTGCCGTCATTCAGAGTGTGTTATCAGAGTCTGTACAGAAAGTCCCAACATGAACCCAGATGATGCACGATTGCAGATGGGGTTTCTGTCTTACTGCTGTCAGCACACAATCATTTTCTCATTACATAAACAGCAGGGATTTATCTCATGAACTAATATTGGGGTAGGTTCACCTGAATATTTAGGTGTCATATTACTGCTCTGGGGTCTGTGCACCACACATACACATTACTGGTGTAAGTGATCAGGGCTTAGTGCAATTATCCTTTAGTAGAAAGTTATTATTTGATATCATCATTGTCTTCATTGAATTATTATTATTATTTTTTTATCTTTCAAAGTCTTTTTGTGTCTCTCAGGATTAAAGTCAATTTGCAATAGTCTTTTCTTCCCTATTGTGACATAATATCTGAAATGGAGGGGTGGGACTTAATTTTGTCTATCAGGAATTGATTGGACCATAGTGGTTTGCTATTGCTGTGATCTCATGTGAGTGACAGGTTGTCCCGCCCTCACTCCAGTAAACACGTCATCGGAAAAGAGATGTTGTTGCATGAGGGAAGAAAAGTTATTTTGATTAAAGATTACATGGGCACACCAATTTAAATAATAATAATGTGCACAGACAAATCATATATAACAAATACAGCAATATTCAATTAAAAAAATTAGATTTTGATTTAAAGCCATAATTATCTTACCTTCACTGAGCCCAAAGTGACACACAAACCAATATAAAGTCAATCACTGTTGCCCTTGTTTCAAGTTTCAAGTTTCAAGAGTTTTATTTGTCACATACACAGTTATATACAGAATATACAACCGGCAGTGAAATGTAAACAGGTCCGCTCCATGGACAGTGCAAATTCACAGTTAAAAACACAAGGAAGAAATTATAATAGAAATAGGATATTAAAAAAGTACTATCTATATATATATATATATATATATGTCTATATCTGTAGAATTATAAATAATCAAGTCAAGAGAAAATTGAATAATTGAAGTAGACTGTGCAGTGAGTAAACTGTAGACTTATAAATATGTGGTTAACAAATGTATAAGAGTATAATGTGCAAACAGGTTTATGACAGGTTGTTACACAGTAACAACGAGAACAGAAAGTGCAGTGCAATGTCAGTGTATCGATGTTTATCCTGACGTGAAGTCACGTGATGTTAAGTTCAGGAGTCTGATGGCCTGGGGAAGAAGCTCCTCCTGAGTCTCTCAGTTTTGGCCATCAGGCTTGGAAGCGCTTACCAGATGGTAGCAGCGTGAAATGAGGGTTTGCAGGGTGATTAGAGTCCTTGATGATCTTGGTAGCTCTACCTTTGCAGCGTTTGGTGTAGACGTCCTGCAGAGACGGGAGAGCTGACCCTGAGATACGCTCGGATAAGCGCACTACTCTTTGCAGGGCTTTGCGGTCATGACTGGTGCTGTTCCCATACCACGCTGTGATGCACTGAGTTAAAACACTTTCTATCGCCCCTAAATAGAAAGTTTTCAGGATAGCTGGTGAAACCCTGAATTTCCTCAGCTGGCGCAGGTGGTACAGTCTTTGCCTGGCTTTTTTCACCTGTGTCTGAATGTGAGCAGTCCAGGTCAGGTCCTCGGAGATGTTTACTCCCAGGTACTTGAAGCTGCTCACTCTCTCTACTGGTGACCCGCTGATCATGAGGGGGAGTATGTCCGTTGCTGTCTCTTCCTGAAGTCCACAATCATTTCTTTGGTCTTGCCAACATTCAGAGAGAGACAGTTGTCCTGGCACCATGATGTTAGATGCTCCACCTCGTCCAAGTATGCCGTCTCATTGTTGTTGGAAATGAGGCCCAGGACAACAGTATCATCAGCAAATTTGATGATAGAGGTGGAGCTGTGTGTGGACAAACAGTCATGCGTGTAGAGAGAGTAGAGCAGGGGGCTCAGGACACAGCCCTGTGGAGCTCCCACACTCAGGGTGATGGAGGTGGAGGTGGACTGGCCTATTCTCACCACCTGAGGCCTGCCAGTGAGGAAGTCCTCAATCCAGTGGCAGAGAGAAGGATTCAGGCCGAGATCCAGGAGTTTGGAGGTTAGCTTGGTGGGAACTATGGTGTTAAAGGCTGAGCTATAGTCAATAAATAGCAGTCTTACGTAGTTCCCACTTTTGCTGTCGATGTGAGTGAGGGAGGAGTGGAGGACATGAGAGATGGCATCTTCAGTCGATCTATTGGGACGATAGGCAAACTGAAGAGGGTCCAAAGTGTCAGGAATGAAGGCGCAAATGGTGTTTTTAATGAGTCTCTCAAGGACCTTCATGGCTATAGACGTGAGAGCCACTGGACGATAGTCATTTAGGCAAGAGGGTTTACTGTTCTTAGGGACAGGGATGATGGTGGATTTTTTGAAGGAGGTGGGGACCACAGATGTAGCGAGGGACTCATTAAAGATAGATGTAAACAACCCGGTGAGCTGATCAGCACAGGACCGCAGAACACGACCTGAAATACCATCCGGCCCGGCAGCTTTCCTAACGTCCACACGCTTGAGTGCCCTCCGAACTTCATCCTCCGAGACAGAGATCACGTGATTGTTGCTGCTCTGAGTAATTCCCTCTGACGCGCCACTTGGCGGAGTCGCGTTGCCGCGGTTACAGTCAAAGCGAGCATAGAAAGAGTTTAACTCGTTCACGAGCAACGGATCAACGCTTGCCTCTGCAGAGGATTTAGATCCAAAGGAGCAGATGGACCTCAGACCTTGCCACATGCGCCGCGAGTCGTTGAGTTGGAAATGAGACTCCACTCGGTCTTTATAACGGAGTTTTGCGGCTTTAACTGCTCGTCTGAGAGCATAGCAGGACGATCTGTATTCAGTCATGTTCCCTGAATGGAGACCGGCGTTGTAAGCAGCAGTGCGTGCGTTCACTGCCGCATGGATTGAATTGTCCACCCACGGTTTCTGATTTGAGAAGGACGTTATTGTTATTGTTTGCGTGGCTTGCTCTGTAAGCGTGTTGATGAAGCAAAGCGCCACTTCCGTGAACTCGCTTACGCCAGCTGAACTCGCCGAACATGTCCCAATCCACATCGCCCAGAGCTGCCTGTAGCGCGGTCTCTGAGTGGGGTGACCAACGCTTAACTTCCCCGCTCACCGGGGTTCCTGGAGGAGCTTTTGTTTGTATTCGGGAGTGAGGAAAATGGCGGCATGATCCGATTTGCCAAACGCTGGAAGTGACCGCGCTTTATAGGCGTTCTTAAACGGAGAGTAGCAATGATCCAGTGTGTTTGCTCTTCGTGTGGGGCAGGAGACGTGCTGATGAAAGTTTGGCAGGACTTTCTTTAGGTTTGCTTTGTTAAAATCGCCCGCGACAATGAATGCCGCGTCGGGATGTTGGTTTATGACGCCGCTGGCAACATCATGAAGGCCAGATAAAGCCAGCGCTGTGTCTGCCTGCGGTGGAATGTAAACGGCGGTCGCGACAACCGCAGAAAACTCCCTAGGCAGATAGAATGGGCGGCAGATGATTGTTAAATGTTCCAGATGAGGTGAGCAGGACGCGCGAGAGAATGGTGATGTTCCTGGGATCGCACCATTTCTTGTTGATCATGAAACACACTCCACCGCCTTTGGATTTACCGGCATCGGCTGTTCTGTCCATCCGAAAAACAGAGAAGTTCTCCGACGGCGTCACAGCTGTGTCCGGGACCGCGGGCGTGAGCCATGTTTCAGACAAACAATAGATATTACAGTCTCTCATGTCCCGTTGAAAACTTATCCTGGCTCTAAGATCGTCCATCTTATTATCCAAGGATTGAACATTTGCTAGAAGAATGCTCGGGAGAGGAGGTCTGAATGCCCTTTTCCTCAGTCTGTTACGGATACCAGCACGTTTCCCACGGTGTTTCTTTGTTCTACGCCGCTGGCTCTGGCCATTGTTCAACTCGGCGTTGCGAAGAATCTCAGATGGCCACAGAGGATCGGCGAAAGTGTCCTGAAACAGTCCAGTGTAGAGGTAACCAATGTCCAAAAGAGTTTTGCTGTCATAGTAGATCAATGCAGATGATAAGTTTGTAAAAACTGAGAGTAAAAGAAAGTAAAATAGTAAATAAAAGCACAGTCTTCGCGGAGCGACCTGAACGGCGACCAAACACAGCGGCGCCATTTGAGTGCAATTCCTTGTTCAGTTCTTTTGAAAGTATGAGAAGACAAAGACATGAAGAAAAAAAAAAAAAGAAAAACATCACGGTGGTAGTACGACACTACAATTAATATTGGAGTCCTCTGTCTAATCTCTACAGGGCCATAAATCAGAATAGGTCACGTCTGGCTAATGATTCTTTATTGTGGCGTGTGGCACACAGGGACTAGAATTAAATCTTGTGCATTTCCCCAAGTACTTCCTCATACCTTATGTGGAGCTGACTGGATTGTCATGTATTGTGCCTGAATGTGTAAATTCTGTCTGTAGCTTAGTGGATTAGCTTCCTTGTATGATTTCTGGGGATGTGAGGGCTGGAATAGCTGGAAGAGAACACATTGCAGACTGAGGAGGACAGGGAACACACACACACATCTCCCTGACCCTACATTACTTCAGATGTTTTGCTTTACAGAGAGAAAAACACCCCAACTCAAGTTTGTGTGTCTGTGTTTGTTTTAGGGATGAGAGAACAACATAACAGCGAGAGAGAAAATGGACAGAGAGAAAGATTTAACCTCAATTATCCTTATGAGCAGAGACATCTTACGAGTGACTCTGAGTAATGCTCTAACGTCAACTGGATTGGAATAATATCTCCTGGAGCATTCCTCCCAAAACCCCTACAAAAACAGAAAATACAAAGGACTGCAATCCTACCAACACTTAAGGGTACACTCTTTATGATTCAGAATGTCTCACACATCAGTATGTAGTGGAAACTAATCAATGGCATCAATTTATACATGTTGATAAAGAAAAAAAAGTCCTTCACCTAATTAAGGACCCCATAAAATCTAAACTGATATTTTGCATATGCTTTCTGAGTCAAAAAAATATTGATGACTCATCTTGCAATATGCAATTTTGTCAAATCAAATGTTCTTTACATTGAGATTGTTCCCTAATACCACCTGAAACTGACTAGCAAGTAGCCAATGGTGGTTCATGGCTATGACATAACTAATGCGTATTGGCTATTAAAAAGGGATTCTCAATATGTCCTGCTCTAATAGAAAATGTCAACACAGGAAAGAGAAGTGTGCTCATCAAGTCATTTCATGAGGTCCTTAACACACATCTTAAACCAGACACATAAGCTGCTTCCCAAGACAGTAAGTTCAGCTTTATGTATGTGGGTGCTCAGTTTTTCCTGTTGTTTAATTCATATCACAATTTAATACACTGATTCTGATTTTTTTTCTGTTCCCAGTACGAAGGCTCCTTCAAATACAACCTCGAGATGCGCCCTTCATTTTACCGGGCAATAAAGGATACAAGGGATGGATCCTTCACGGCCTAGCCTACCCCAGAATTCATTGCGTAGCGGTGATAACAGGATTGTTTTTTTAAAGAAATTGCCAGATTACACTTTTAAATGTAAGTATTGTGTTTCAACTTACTCTAATATTTAATTATACAAATGTACTTTGAAGCGGTTCAAATGTTGACATATATTTGATATAGTTTATACTCTTTATTATGTAGATAAATGGTCCCTCTTTTGCTGCCAAAACAGCTCTGACCCGTCTAGGCATAGAGTCCACTTGACCCCTGAAGGTGTGCTGTGGTATCTGGCACCAAGATGTTAGCACCAAATCCTGTAGTTGTGATACCGTTTCCATGAAAGGGTGTACATGGTTTGCAACAATGCTTAGGTAAGTGGTACGTGTCAAAGTAACATCCATATGGACGGCATGGTGGACAGGGGTCAGCATGGGCACCCTGACTGGTCTTTGGCTATGCAGCCCCATACGCAACAAACTGCGATGCACTGTGTATTCTGACACCTTTCTATCAGAACCAGGACCACATGGGCCAGCCTTGGCCGCCCATGACCCTGTTCACCACTGTTCCTTACTTGGACCACTTTTGATAGATATTGACTACTGCAGACCATGAATACCCGACAAGAGCTGCAGTTTTGGAGATGCTCTGACCCAGTTGTCTAGCCATCACAATTTGGCCCTTGTCAAACTCGCTCAAATCCTTACGCTTAGGATTGGGCATCGAACCGTTTAAAAAATATGATGCCATTGGAATTGTTTAGAAAATTTGTTTTCGATTCCAATCATTGGTTCCAAACGCGCAAGTTTTGGTTTCCATAGTGGTCACCGGATTTCCGGAAGTGCCGCGCCCGCTTGTTCTGTTGCAGCCATGGATGCATGAGAAAGAAACGCAATGCGGGACGTGCTCGCGCTGCCGGACTCTAACCTGAAGCTTTGCGCACAAGCCTTTCACTCAGACAGCATGCCTGAGTGAAATGTCTTTAGTGTATAGTTGAGTGAGAAATCGGATGTGTTCTAGTGTTTTGGGTCTGTGCAGCTCTTAAAGGGCCTAATATTCTCTGTGATTAATGTTAATCAAACAACAAAAGAAAATAAATCACCCCATGCTTGACTGAATAACTTGAGAATCAGTGTATAGTTAATTCACAGAGTGAAGACTATACAGTTTTTTTATTTATTTCTTGAATGCTCCTGTTAAATAGACCTACTATAGCTGAAAATAAAGCACTGTTTTTGTCATATTGTTTGTAATTTACATTTTTGCTTATTTTTTAGAAAAGATGAAATTAATTTAAATATCTATATTGTAATTATAAAACTTAAAAAATATAACAAATATTTAATTATTAGTGTCATGAAATGAGATTTAGGTCATCCTAACCTGTTGAGAACAGTGAAAGGTTAGTGAATGTTAACATGATTGATAATAATGTTACTGTTGCTAACATCTCTGTAAGGATGTTCACACTGGCATGTAGTTATTATTATGATTATATTATTATTTTTAAATAAAGAGGAGGGAATGGTCAAAAAGCAGGGCAGGAACACGTGAGTTTTTAGGGTAAAAATAAATAAATAAATAAATAAATAAATTTATTTATTTATTTTGGTATCGTGACAACACTAGTCGGCACAGTACAACACATGGAACAAACTTATTTCTTGCACAGCAGGATGCACTACAAATATGACTAAACACCTACGCCTGCATGGTGTACAAATTAACGAGTGTAGCATGTTTGACGTGCTGCGCAGGTCCACTGTCTCGTCCTCCTCGGGCAACCCTGCGCTAACCAACGTTATTAACGTTACCTCGTCACAATCAGGTAAGTGATTGTAGTGTAATAACAAAGCCCTTGACCAATTGTGGTGAACAACAACATTACTGAAAAAAACATTTTCCCCTCGTAGATGAATGTAGCGTTACGCAAATTGCCCACGCTAGTAGCAGTCCTAATATGACTGCTGCTAATGCTATTGCTAAACCGGTGGAGACTCAGTGTGAAACTCTATTCACCTTTAACTCCCTAAACTAAAACTCATTATTGAATCAAAATAAAATTTTCCTCTGTGAAATGAGCCTGTGACATGTTTTGACTCCACCCCTCAAAGAATCGGAATCGAGAATCGAAAAGAATCGAAATCGAAAGTAAGAATCGGAATCAGAATCATTCAAATCAAAACGATGCCCAACCCTACTTACGCTTGCCCATTTTTCCTGCTTCTAACACATCAACTTTGAAGACAAAATTTTCACTTGCTACCCACTAACAGGTGCCGTGATGAATTTATTAACTTCACCTTTCAGTGGTCATAATGTTATGCCTGATCGGTGTATTTAGATAAGTTATAAAGAAAAATATAAAGTTTTCAGACAGCTGAATATAACTTTCAAAAAAATCCAGTATTAATGTTACTGCCACTCGTCAACAGCAGCTGTCACAGTTGGCGACAAGAGAAAAGCTCCGTAAACTAGACCGTCCCATTTAACAACGCTTGGTCCGGCGTGGCTTTGAAGGATGCAGCCTCTGAATTGGGACACAGCTATAGCAAAACATGAAATGGACATAATATACAGACTGTACCTAAAAGCTGCTGGCCACCAGCAGATGGCCTTGATATTGCAAAGATGGATGTTTTATATTATACTGGGGTAACTTCAAATCCTGAAATATCTCAAACGCTGGTAAAATAGCAATACAATAAATAATTTATCACAGCTTAATACAGTTCTCTATTCCTATAATAAAAGTAATTTATTTTTTGGGAGATTTAGCAAGTGTTTATTTACAGTATTTATTTTGTTTAATCACATTACATTGTCATTGTCATTTTAGCAATAAGCAAGAATGCTGGAACTATAATTTTCCAGAACTACATTTGCCGTGTCTTCTGGGAAGCAAAATCAGCCACTATGCGACAGGCTATCCTTCAGAGCTACTCAAATCAATCCTGACAGTAACCATTTAAATAAAGAATCACAGAGTAAGATAACCTGACAGTGAGAGGTGACTCTGCATGCTAATCTTACAAACTGGATTCGCTTGCTACAAAGGATCTTAATATTGATATATTTTCAAAAAGGACAGACAATGCAATATTCTTAATGAAAAGTGTAATATTAGACTGACTGACTGACTTCTTTATTGCTATGAAGTTCTGGTCAATCATATCACTTCTTTTTGCCCCCGCTTCTACGTCCACTTGACTGGACCACAATAGGGGTTTTCTCTAGCTCAACCTGTTCGATAGTTTCAATAGGTTGCTCCTCCTTTTTTTTATTTGACTGGCCCTCAAGGATGCAAGAACGGAATGCTTCACGAGCCTGCAGCATCTTTTGCCGATATGCATCCATCGTGTCCTATAACAAGAACACAAAATGCTTTCCCTTGCAACTATTTCAGCACCATATATATTTTTTAAATGACATGACTAGAGTACTATGGTACAGATACATTAAAAACATTTGTTTAACGTGGTGTAAATCTGCAGAGTATCAACACACAAACCTGAAAACCAATGTAAGTCTCCAGCTGTCGTTGCATCATTTCCTTGCGTGCAATTCTTTCCTGTTTACGCTGTTCTAGAATATTGTCCCAGATCAGACGGAAACTTTGGAACTTCTCAGAGCGTTCCCTCCTTTGCTCCTCCTCCACCTCTTCATCCTTTAGACGAGGCTGCGGCAAAGACTTCCTTTAAACAAAAAGAGAGGTAAACAATGAGAGAAAGTGAAGAAATGTATACACTTAGTTTTTTTCTTTTGAAATAAATTACACTTTTATTCAGCAAGGAGGCATTCAATTAATCAAAAATCACTGTAAAGACTTTGACATTGTTACAAAAAATCGAATTAAAATGCATATCGTTCTTTTGAACTTTCTATAAATTTAAGAATGCAGGAAAAAATTGCATAAATTTGATAAATTAAGCAGTTGTTTTCAACAGTGATAATAATAAGAAAGGTTTCTTGAGCACCAAATCAGGCTATTACAATATTTCTGAAGGATCATGTGGCACTGTGGCTGTTGAAATTTCAGCTTTGCCATCACAGGAATAAATTACATTTTAATACATATATTCAAATAGAAAAGAGTTATTTTAAATTGTACTATTTTACAATATTACTGGTTTTATTTATTTTTATCAAATAAATGCAGCCTTAATAAGCATAAGAGATACAAACCCAATTCCAAAAAAGTTGGGACACTGTACAAATTGTGAATAAAAACAGAATGCAATGATGTGGAAGTTTCAAATTTCAATATTTTATTCAGAATACAACATAGATGACATATCAAATGTTTAAACTGAGAAAATGTATAATTTTAAGGGAAAAATAAGTTGATTTTAAATTTCATGGCATCAACGCATCTCAAAAAAGTTGGGACAAGGCCATGTTTCCCACTGTGTGGCATCCCCTCTTCTTTTTATAACAGTCTGCAAACGTCTGGGGACTGAGGAGACGTGTTGCTCAAGTTTAGGAATAGGAATGTTGTCCCATTCTTGTCTAATACAGGCTTCTAGTTGCTCAACTGTCTTAGGTCTTCTTTGTCACATCTTCCTCTTTATGATCCGCCAAATGTTTTCTATGGGTGAAAGATCTGGACTGCAGGCTGGCCATTTCAGTACCCGGATCCTTCTTCTACGCAGCCATGATGTTGTAATTGATGCAGTATGTGGCATTGTCATGTTGGAAAATGCAAGGTCTTCCCTGAAAGAGACGACGTCTGGATGGGAGCATATGTTGTTCTAGAACCTGGATATACCTTTCAGCATTGATGGTGCCTTTCCAGATGTGTAAGCTGCCCATGCCACACGCACTCATGCAACCCCATACCATCAGAGATGCAGGCTTCTGAACTGAGCGCTGAGAACAACTTGGGTTGTCCTTGTCCTCTTTAGTCCGGATGACATGGTGTCCCAGTTTTCCAAAAAGAACTTCAAATTTTGATTGGTCTGACCACAGAACAGTTTTCCACTTTGCCTCAGTCCATTTTAAATGAGCCCTGGCCCAGAGAAAACACCTGCGCTTCTGGATCATGTTTAGATATGGCTTCTTTTTTGAGCTATAGAGTTTTAGCCGGCAACGGTGAATGGCACGGTAGATTGTGTTCACCGACAATGTTTTCTGGAAGTATTCCTGAGCCCATGTTGTGATTTCCATTACAGTAGCATTCCTGTATGTGATGCAGTGCCGTCTAAGGGCCGAAGATCACAGGCATCCAGTATGGTTTTCCGGCCTTGACCCTTACGCACAGAGATTGTTCCAGATTATCTGAATCTTTGGATGATATTATGCACTGTAGATGATAACTTCAAACTCTTTGCATTTTTTCTCTGAGAAACTCCTTTCTGATATTGCTCCACTATTTTTGGCTGCAGCATTGGGGGAATTGGTGATACTCTGCCTATCTTGACTTCTGAGAGACACTGCTGCTCTGAGAGGCTCTTTTTATACCCAATCATGTTGCCAATTGACCTAATAAGTTGCAAATTGGTCCTCCAGCTGTTCCTTATATGTACATTTAACTTTACCGGCCTCTTATTGCTACCTGTCCCAACTTCTTTGGAATGTGTAGCTCTCATGAAATCCAAAATGAGCCAATATTTGGCATGACATTTCAAAATGTCTCACTTTCAACATTTGATATGTTATCTATATTCTATTGTGATTAAAATATAAGTTTATGAGATTTGTAAATTATTGCATTCCTTTTTTTTCACAATTTGTACAGTGTCCCAACTTTTTTGGAATCGGGTTTGTAGATAGATAAAGAGAAAAAACCTCAAACCTTTGAATAAATAAAATATAATATAATATAATATAATATAATGTGTTGTACCTGATAAATGGTGTATAATCAATATAATTTTTGTCAGCATTCTGTGTGAGCTCTCCACTCTGTTGGGACTGAGGTTGTGTGTCTACAAAATCCAAACATTGAAATACACACATACACATATTATGCCATGTACTAAACATGCCCACATAAAACTATATTGCATGTTTGAGTCTGTATCTTTGTGTGTAAACCTGTCTCAGCTGTGACAGGTTCTTTACTCTCTGCACGTTCTTGCAGCTCTTTGAGATAGCGCAGTCGAGTCTGATGAGCCTTCAAAACAAACCAATTATTTACACATGCAGAATTGTTTGAGCACACAGAGCTGATTTACTTCTAGTGCATTTTCAGTTATGTAGTACCTTTGCTGCTCTGCCGGGCTCTGCTGCTTCCCAGGCCAGTTTCATGGCTCTGATCTCCTCCAGTCTCTCAGTGTCTTTCTTTACTTCTATACTTTCTTCCTCACTGTGGTCACTCACCACACGCAGGATCCAGTGGGGCTTACTCGCATCCAAACTCTGCACACACAAACATACTGTAATATTGTATTGTAAGTAATAATACATGTATATTAAAATAACTTTTTTCTATTTTAATATATTCAATATGTAATTTATTCCTGTGATGGCAAAGCATCCTGATCCTTCAGAAATCAGTCTAATATGCTGAATTGGTGCTCAAGAAACATTTATTATTATCAATGTTGAAAACTAAAATTATTTTTAACATTATAAATGTCTTTACTGTCATTTTTAATCATTTTACTGCATCCTTGCTATTCACTTCTTTAAAAACTTATAACTAAAATATGTCTCTTTCTTACAAAGATACACTGACAAAGATGCACTGTATCAGAGCTTAACCTTAAATGTTACTAAGTATATTAAAAAAACTTGTGGGAGAGAAATTTACACTTCTGTGTAGCACATAGAACAATATTCATGAGAGAATTTCTTTCTGCAAGAGCATATGGGGGCGAATGATTTGAATATATGGTGGGACTTGATACTGACATTGAAATATACAGTTGTGGTCTGCATTGTTTGTCCTTTTGATCTACAAACCCGATTCCAAAAAAATTGGGATACTGTACAAATTGTGAATAAAAACAGAATGCAATGATGTAGAAGTTTCAAATTTGAATATTTTATTCAAAATACAACATAGATGACATATCAAATGTTTAAACTGAGA
This sequence comes from Paracanthobrama guichenoti, assembly GCA_018749465.1. Taxonomy (NCBI): domain Eukaryota; kingdom Metazoa; phylum Chordata; class Actinopteri; order Cypriniformes; family Gobionidae; genus Paracanthobrama; species Paracanthobrama guichenoti. The sequence continues at coordinate 20,325,360 of CM031962.1, read as the reverse complement.
AAATGTATCATTTTAAGGGAAAAATAAGTTGATTTTAAATTTCATGGCATCAACACATCTCAAAAAAGTTGGGACAAGGCCATGTTTACCACTGTGTGGCATCCCCTCTTCTTTTTATAACAGTCTGCAAACGTCTGGGGACTGAGGAGACAAGTTGCTCAAGTTTAGGAATGGGAATGTTGTCCCATTCTTGTCTAATACAGGCTTCTAGATTGTTCCAGATTCTCTGAATCTTTGGATGATATTATGCACTGTAGATGATGATAACTTCAAACTCTTTGCAATTTTTCTCTGAGAAACTCCTTTCTGATATTGCTCCACTATTTTTGGCTGCAGCATTGGGGGAATTGGTGATCCTCTGCCCATCTTGACTTCTGAGAGACACAGCCACTCTGAGAGGCTCTTTTTATACCCAATCATGTTGCCAATTGACCTAATAAGTTGCAAATTGGTCCTCCAGCTGTTCCTTATATGTACATTTAACTTTTCCGGCCTCTTATTGCTACCTGTCCCAACTTTTTTGGAATGTGTAGCTCTCATGAAATCCAAAATGAGCCAATATTTGGCATGACATTTCAAAATGTCTCACTTTGAACATTTGATATCTATCTATATTCTAATTGTGAATAAAATATAAGTTTATGAGATTTGTAAATTATTGCATTCCTTTTTTATTCACAATTTGTACAGTGTCCCAACTTTTTTGGAATCGGGTTTGTGTCATTCAAAAGATTCGCAAAAATCTAACCTTAGTAAAAGAATGGAAAGTCGGGGGAAAGGAACATGATATTGTCCAGCTATGACGTTTTATTTCACTGGAGTATTAATATGAGGAAACGCACAAAGGCCAAATTTTGTTGAGCAAAAGATCGTTGAGCTTCACAAAAAACACAGTGGCTGTAGGAAAATAGCTAAAGCATTGAAAATTCCCATTTCCACCATCAGGGCAATAATTCAGAAGTACCAATCAACTAAAGATGTTAGGAATCTGCCTAGAAGAGGACGCGTGTCTATATTGTCTTAATGCATGGCGAGGAGGAGAGTTTGAGTGTCTAAAGACTCTCCAAGGATCACAGATGGAGAATCGCAGAGACTAGTTGAGTCTTGGGGTCAAAAAGCCAAAAAAACACAAAAAACAAACCAAAAAAACAAATCAAACAACCCCTACATCACTACATGTTGTTTGGAATGGTTGCAAGAAAAATTCTTCTTGCTCATCCAGAAACAAACTCCAGCATATTCAGTTGTCAGACACGACTGGAACTTCAAACGAGACCTGGTTCTGTGGTCAGATGAAACTATAAAAAGAGCTTTTTGGCAGCAAACCCACCAGATAAAAAGCACCCCATGTCCACGGTTAAAAATACGCTGGATCTTTAATGTTGTGGGCCTATTTTCTGCTGGAGGTCTACATGGTATAATGGATTCTAGCAAACACCAACAGATAAAAAATCAAAACCTGACGGCCTCTGATAGAAATCTTATAATGGGCCGTGGTTGGATCTTCCATCATGACAACGATCCAAAACAAACATCAAAATCAACACACAAATGTGTCACTGAGCACAAAATGAAGCTTCTGCCATGACCATCCCAGTCCCTGAGAAAATGAGTGGGGTGAACTGAAGAGAAGAAGCACCAACATGGATCTGGGAATCTGAAGGATCTGGAGAGATTCTGTATGGAGGAATAGTCTCTGATCTCTTGTCAGGTGTTCTCCAAACTCATCAGGCATTATAGAAGAAGACTCTGAGCTGTTATCTTGGCAAAATGAGGTTGCAAAATGTATTTAATAAAAGGGTGCCAATAATTTTAGCCAACGTGTTTTGCAGAAAAGCATTAATTTCATAATGTGATTTACCCCCCACTTTCAATTCTTTTACTTCAATGAAAGTTAGATTTTTGTGATTTTTTTATAATAAAAGATAACAAGGATAAACAATGCAGATTTATTTTTTATAGCCATCTTTGATCATATTTACCAGGGGTGCCAATAATTCTGACCACAACTGTATACGCACAGGCACACAAACTGTACTAACATGGTCCATAATGGAGCTTGACTTAGATGTTAGTTTGTCTTTGTCCTTTTCACGTTCCTTGGCCTTGTGGGTTGATTTGGGAGCAGATTTCTGGCCTTCTTTGTTTTGTTGGTCCGTACCCACGAGCGTGGATGTGCCATCAAAAATATCCCCAAACACTGCCCATGTAAAATAGAGAGATCAAACAGACAAGTTTAACAGACAAATACTGAGGTCTAAATTAAAATTAAATGTAAAGTGTGTAATTTGTTTAGTAATAAGTTTATGTAGCTATATGTGCAGAGACAACTACTGTATATTTCCATTTCCAGAACAATCTGTCCAACCCACTGGCTGAGGCTTTTAGAAATGTAAACGTAGATGTAAATCCTGCTAGATGGCAGTATTGCTCTATTTAAAAATTTATTTCACTTTCCTCAGTTATTCTAAGTGTAAGGGTACATCCTAGTGGACAGTTAACTTAGGGCACCTACAGTATCCATAAGGACACCATCACAGAACCCTAATTTAATCTGAAGTCATACTCTGACAGCACAGTGTTACCAACATGTCAATACTATGCATATTAATAATGCATATTAAGGTATTAATGTTTCATTTTAATTATAATACTACATATTAATGTATTTATATATATATATATACATACACACATGCATATTTTTACACTGGTGTACATCAAGGCCAAAGCAAGTTCTCTCTCATTCTAGCCGGAAACCTAAAGGCCAGCCATACTGTATATATTCCATATGAGGCTGAGTTCAGTGCACTGGGCCTGGTTCCCATGTGCATTTATTGATTGGTGTGCGTGGTAACTGTTCAGGGTGGCTCCTGCTCCACTGAGAGCCACTCAACTGGGTTAATTCAATTCTCTTTCCTCCAGAAATACTTCCCAGGGCACCAGAGGGCAAGAGCCAACTTCATTTGACTTCCCATTGACCCATTTACACAAGCTTATCTGAAAATTAAACGAGAGGCACGTGTGGAGTGTGACGCACACGCTCGTCAAAGTACAGTGCACATGCTGATCTACACACATTCACATCACTGATAAAAGCCCAGCAAGAGACATTTAACCACCCAGATTCATCTAAATTATGGACGCACACAAAAAAAGAAAAAAACAAAACAAAACAAAACAAGGAATACATTTAATATCAAGGGACCAGGAGGACAAAAGAATCTTAATGTTATTATTGGAGCCAGGCAATCATGCAAACTAGTTCATTTCCACTACCTCTTCACAATATATGCACATCCAATAGACTAGCACACTTTTCCTTTCCCTCCACCTCAATCCTTCCGATTTCCATTTCTATGAGCTTCCTGTTTATTAATTTTTCCTCAGTAAAATCAAGGTTGTTTGCAGCCCATCCATGTGCTGACCAAACAGCACATGACCTTATGTCATCCATCCAAGGGCAAAGCAAATCGCATTTCCCTATTTACCACAAGCAGATGAATTTAGTAGGCTTCCATTATATTTTTGACGGCCAGCTCTCGGTTAATCAAAGCAGCACAGGTGGGACGAGAGTCAGCCTATTCAGTACGCTTCAGACTGAATGAGAAAACATGAACAGAGATTTAAATCACATACAGCCAGATGGTTTAAAAAAAAGTACTGAAACCAAGTAAACCAAGTACTGAAAATAATTTCCATTACATAAAAATCAAAACAAGAGTTTGCAAAAGTACTACAATACAGATAAAATGACTTTTTTCACAGTTGATGGCAGTTTATGTAATTGTATTGTATTTTTTCATCTAATTTCTCAAGCCAGGCTTCTACTATTAAAAAACAAACTAATAAATCGATGATAGCAGCCTGAAGAATTTAGAATCTTGTTTAGCTGATACAAACAACCTCAAACAACACGTGAGATTCGATGCTATGAACCTCACAAACGTCAGCGAGCAGTTGTTTTCTGAAATGATTGGATCCAGTCTGAATCATCAAAAACACAGTATGCTGTGTTGGTGTGCTTTGGCAAATGGAGATTAGCTTCAGTTGAATCTTTATGGTAATTTATATATACAGTCAAACCAAAAATGATTCAGACACCAGATATAATTTTTACTAATGGGTGCAGGACACTATAGTTAATTTATGTAAGTGAGAATAAAATAAAGAAAACTGACATATTATACCCAAAAGTTCTTCATCCAGTGGACTACCAGTAAAATTGATACAAATTTGACACTTTGACCTGAACATGTTTTGCTTAAGTGTTTTTTACTTTAATTGCTAATGCGACCTTTTACACAGACTGAACAAAATTAAGCATTGCTTGGTAATCGGTTGACCTAAATTGGTATTATCTAATTGTGTACTTAATCTAATTGTAACAGCTGATTGGCTGATTGTAATCCATTACATACCTTTCTATCAAAGTTATCTGACATGATCAAGATGAATTTGTTCTGACACAGTTTAATTCTGAGTTCTTGTCATATTTTATTACCATTTTCTAAACTAGCGAATAAACTGTGATAATGTGAGAAAATGTTGAATGTGTCTGAATAAATTTTGGTTTGACAGTATACAGTATATAATTTAAGCTAATTCAATTTTATCAATGAAGCACAGTATATCTGTCCAATCTACTGTATTATTCAGTGGGTCACAGTTAAAAGTCTAAAGGTCGTGACACACCAAGCCGACATCAAAGAACTAGCGGGGACGAAAGTCGATTATGTTGTTACCTCGCATCGGCTGCATCAGGGCTAAAAAGCTGTGCTTGAACACACCACAAAGACTACATGCAACTAGCATTTGCATTCTGCATGTTAATAAATAACTGTCTGTATCAGCAGGTATCAATAGTCTATATTAGTCATTCAAAAAGGAAAACTGAAACTAGGACTGCAGATATACAAACCGTTAACAAAGCAGTGCTTGCTTACAATTTTGAATATTAATCTTGCTGTTCACTCTCTTCATTCCAGGCGGCACATGTTGTTATGAAAATATTTGCATATTGGAATGCTCAGTAGGGATGACATAAAATTATAACAGCCTTCAATCTGTGCCGTCTTAACTTCTTTGCTTGCTTTCATCCCTTTCGCTTATATTTTCGTGGATTGACTCGTTCCCTAAACTGAACAGGCAATCAGAGTGATCTCTCTCACCGACGGCTTCAACATCGATTCAAACGTCTGCTGTCGACGTGGAACACACCGCAAAAACTTGCCCGACAGATGCACCTGACGGCCGACTGTCGGCTTGGTGTGTCACGGCCCTAACGGTCTGGAAAAGACATCTGTTTGGTAGGGATCTTAGTATCTAGTGTAAGATTGGCCATACCTCTCATTTGACTGCGCTCTATGTCTCTGATTTTCTGGATGAAGGAGGAGAGAGATTCATCTAAAGGCCAGCTCTCCTGTAACACCTCTGCCAGTATATAATACTTATGAAACTGTAATACACACACATGGACAAGCATAAAAAGTCAGAAAGTAAAGAAGTCAGTGCATAAAGAAAAAGAACATGTAAAATCTAAAATAAATCAGCCATCCACATGCAAACATTTCAATACATAAACAAAAAAATAACATGTACTTTTTCTTAGAACTTTGCAACTAGAAGTTCAGATGCTACCACACATACACACACACACACACACACACACACACACACACACACACACAAACACAAAAGTGACAGCAGAAGCTGTCTGTGGTGACAGGTACCAGTGTGTCTGTAGGGTGCTGGTCACTCCCTTCCTTCCCTCCGCCCCCTCCTGTCACTCTCCCTTCTGCTGAAAGGCTGCCCTGATCATGCCTCGCCCCCGCCTGGGCCACAGAACCGCCTGCAACCAATACACACACACACACACACACACAGACACAAATGAACACCCTATAAATACACTCTAGAGCTGGCAGAGTCAGGCTGTAGCTAAGTAACTGAGACAGTGACTTTATAAAGTGAATATGTGTTAAGACAAAATGTGGAGTGGGTGGACGAGAAGTCTTGGACTAAAGGAAAAGAAAGGAGTATAAACTATACTTTAGTTTGTGTAAGTCTATGGGAATATCACAGTCTGTATGTGACAGACTGCATATGTGAGTTATTTGTGTCGAAATATGCGAATGCGTCTTGAGTAAATATATTTTTTCTCAATTTAATCAATTAATTATAATTCATTTTAAGTTTAAGAGTTTGTTGTTACCTGTTTTTTTCAATAATTAATTACTATTTATATGTATTTCTTTATCATTTCTAATCTAAAAAAACTTTTTAATCTCTATAATGCAATGACATTCATACATTTTATGTTGTTTCCAATTATTTTTGGGACCACTCTTTATACAGGTTCGGGGTCAGTACCATTTAAAAAAAAAAAAAATCAATCAATATTTTTATTCAGCAAGGAGGATGCATTACATTAATCAAAAGTGGCAGTAAAGACATTTAGGGCCAGATTTACTAAACGGCAAATTAGCGTGAGAGCGCAATTCCATAAAAGCACCAATGGGAGTGGACAGTTCTGCGCGTGATCACAAATGAATTAAGACAGGTGCAACCGGATCATTTCCATAATGACAAACGCAATCTACCAGTTAGCATCTGGTTTTTGGGGGCAGTAAATAATGCTGCAAACACCAGTAAATTGACGAGCGCAAACCTTTGTAAATCACCTCGCATGACTCATTTAAATACTCTCCTCCTATAAATTATGCACCTGAAAGGGAAACTCCTACAAGTGCATATGCAATAAGGTCAGCAGCTAAAATAACTCTTTATAAATAGCCTTTTCATCGCTAATTTATCACTGCATAAAGGATTTTAGTAAATCCTGATAGTAGTTTTTTTTTAAATGCCAAGTGAGGGATTGCGCTGATGCAAGCTGTTAGTAAATCTGGCCCTTATAATGTTACAAAAGGCATTTAAAGTATAATGTTCAAAAAATGCTATTCTTATGAACTTCAGATTAATTTGTATTTCCACGGTTTCCACACAATATTAAGAAGCACATCTGTTGCCAACATTGATAATAATAAGAAATGTGACCAAATCAGCATATTAGACTTGGAGTAATAGATACTGAATATTTATTCAAATTAAAAAATAAAATTAAAATGTTTAAAATTATTTAAAATTGTAATTATATGTCACAATATTATGTACTGTATTTTCGATCAAATAAATGCAGTTTTGGTGAGAATAGGAGACTATTCAAAAACCGACCCCATGGTGTATATACACTCACCTAAAGGATTATTAGGAACACCATACTAATACTGTGTTTGACCCCCTTTCGCCTTCAGAACTGCCTTAATTCTACGTGGCATTGATTCAGGTGCTGAAAGCATTCTTTAGAAATGTTGGCCCATATTGATAGGATAGCATCTTGCAGTTGATGGAGATTTGTGGGATGCACATCCAGAGCACGAAGCTCCCGTTCCACCACATCCCAAAGATGCTCTATTGGGTTGAGATCTGGTGACTGTGGGGGCCATTTTAGTACAGTGAACTCATTGTCATGTTCAAGAAACCAATTTGAAATTATTCGAGCTTTGTGACATGGTGCATTATCCTGCTGGAAGTAGCCATCAGAGAATGGGTACATGGTGGTCATAAAGGGATGGACATGGTCAGAAACGATGCTCAGGTAGGCCGTGGCATTTAAACGATGCCCAATTGGCACTAAGGGGCCTAAAGTGTGCCAAGAAAACATCCCTCACACCATTACACCACCACCACCAGCCTACACAGTGGTAACAAGGCATGATGGATCCATGTTCTCATTCTGTTTACGCCAAATTCTGACTCTACCATCTGAATGTCTAAACAGAAATCGAAACTCATCAGACCAGGCAACATTTTTCCAGTCTTCATCTGTCCAATTTTGGTGAGCTTGTGCAAATTGTAGCCTCTTTTTCCTATTTGTAGTGGAGATGAGTGGTACCCGGTGGAGTCTTCTGCTGTTGTAGCCCATCCGCCTCAAGGTTGTGCGTGTTGTGGCTTCACAAATGCTTTGCTGCATACCTCGGTTGTAACGAGTGGTTATTTCAGTCAAAGTTGCTCTTCTATCAGCTTGAACCAGTCGGCCCATTCTCCTCTGACCTCTAGCATCAACAAGGCATTTTCGCCCACAGGACTGCTGTATACTTGGTGTTTTTCCCTTTTCACACCATTCTTTGTAAACCCTAGAAATGGTTGTGCATGAAAATCCTAGTAACTGAGCAGATTGTGAAATACTCAGACCGGCCCGTCTGGCACCAATAACCATGCCACGCTCAAAATTGCTTAAATCACCTTTCTTTCCCATTCTGACATTCAGTTTGGAGTTCAGGAGATTGTCTTGACCAGGACCACACCCCTAAATACATTGAAGCAACTGCCATGTGATTGGCTGATTAGATAATTGCATTAATGAGAAATTGAACAGGTGTTCCTAATAATCCTTTAAGTGAGTGTGTGTGTGTGTGTGTGTGTGTGTTTGTGTGTGTGTGTGAGTGTGAGTGTGTGTGAGTGTGTGTGTGTGTGTGTGTGTGTGTGTGTGTGTGTGTGTGTGTTAGTTACATATCAGAACACAAATGTGTATAATGACATGGGTATTACAAGGAGAGGGTGACTTATGAGGACATTACCCATGTCTCCATTCAAAAGGCTTATAAATCATACAGAATGAGTTTTTTGGAGGAAAGTAAAAATTTGCAGTTTCCTGTGATAGGTTTAGGGGTAGGGGTAGTGTAGGGGGATAGAAAATACAGTTTGTACGGTATAAAAACCATTTTGCCTATGGAATGTCCCCACAATTCACAAAAACAAACGTGTGTGTGTGTGTGTGTGTGTGTGTGTGTGTGTGTGTGTGTGTGTGTGTGTGTGTGTGCGCGTGCATGCATGTGTACAAACCATTGCTGGCTAAGAAGCAGTAGACTGGGATGGTGACATGCCCTTTGCCCTGACTGCTGGCAACCTCTTTCTCATGGTCTAGGATACTAAGTTTAATGTAGACGTCTGATTTTGAGGTCTGAAACTGCACAGTAGCACTATGATCACTGGAGACTTTTATCACATGTCTGGTAGGAAAAACACACACTTTAGATCATTCTTGATGCAACATAACTGACCGTCTCTATGAAAATCTTGCAATGAAAATCTCTATTGCATTGCACTGCTGTGCAAAACTAAAACCTAAATGGTAATTTGGAGCTCTGCAGTGCTTACAAAATAACTTGAACATAAAATATGCATATAAGCTTTTACTTAGTATGCTTGATGCATATGCTAACCTGCAGATGATGTTCTTTTGATTAGGAATGTAGTGACCTTTCAACTCTTTCACTGAAAAGATATTGCTTGGGGTTTCTCTGGCTAGCTGTGGTAGGGGTTCTCGGGAGCCAATCAGACGCATTCGCCATTGTCCTCCAATCAAAGGCGTGTCTCCAGTATGTGCCTCAGCTACAAACGTATAACCACCCTACAGAGTGTGAAACAGAAGACAATCGATATATATCAAAAATATATAATGTATGTTATGTAAAAAATAAACATGGAGTCTTGGTCTTACTGACAAAGACAAACCTTGTTTGGTGTGTATATGTATGGCTCCACCTTGTCAAAGACTCTGGGTGTCTCCTCTAAGGTATCATTATTGATGATGTGTAAAATACATACAGGAAGAGGGGAGAAGATCTTAGGAACAAGCAGCATGTTCTTAGGAACATGAAATACCTCCCTGGAAATAATAAAAAAGTTGAATCAAACAAATACACCAGGAAACATTGAGCTCAATGTATGCATTTCTTTATGAAAGTGTTTTTTTTTTTAGTAAATTATTGTTTTGCTTTAAATGTAAAATGAGTGTTCCCAACCTGAAGATCAGAATCCAGGAGTTTGCTGCTTCTGGTACGGGCACTGAATAGTCAGTGAATGTTATTTTGTTGTACTCGTCCTCTCTACAGGGGTACAGCTCTGCTATTCCTTCACCATTAGCAACCATGTGTCTACCAGAAATGCACACTTAGTACTGGATAACGATTCAAGCAGACAAAAACCGACCTATGACACCCAGATTGTCAGAGTCGGCTAGGTTAGGCTACAAGCGCTGGGAGAAGATACCACCCACCCACTGAACCCAGACACATGCCACATTCAACCCCCCAGGCCAGAGGTCACTCTCTACAGACCCTCCCCGCAACTAAAGCCAAGCGCACAGACAGTAAACAGCAGATGGTACCACCGAGGGACACAATGGAGGAGAGAAATTATTCTTTAAAATGAATAATTCACCTCAGTAACAATACGGCATGTTTCTCCACATCTGATTCCACAGGAGCCCACATCTCTTGCAGAGTCTTAGCGACGCTCAAATTTTCCTTGGTGCCTAAGACCACACAAACAAACACGAGCACACCGTAATAAGCACTCATAAAAACCCACAACGTTCACCTTGGAGCTGTGAAACTGGATTGAATAACATGGTTAGATTTGGCCCAGTTTTAGATTAAAAGATGATGCAGAAAAGCCTCTGTGACAGATAAATGAACCAAACAAATCTCAGTCCCTCTGCTTCTATAATGCCAATCATTTTACCAGCCAGGTTTGGCTTTGTTCATTGAAATATTCCTCTCTCCTCTCTCCAGGACACATCAAATTATAGTTATTATATCTCTAGAGCTAGAAGAGAAATTAATTTCATACTGGCAGGTAGGAGACAAACCATTCTGAGGCTCATTTGCGAATTAAAGTCATAATGACACAAACTCTTTCAGAGTTTCATTCATTCAAAAATGCGTACATTTAATAACTATATATAACACTGTTAAAATTAGTGTGTTCCATCTTTAATGTCTGTTATTTTAGTATTATTAACAGTATATTTTATTATATATTTTATTGTAATTTATTTATTTGTATTTCAGTTTGTTTTAGTAATTGTAGAACTTTTTATTTCATTTAGTTGCCAAGACAACATTTCTTATTTTCATTTGATTTTTTTTTTTTTTTTTTGTTAAAGTTTTTCCATCTAATATTATATTTGATTTTATTTCAGCTCTAAATAATTAATTAACTAAATATTGAGAATGAAAGATAAGAACTGCATCTTTTTTCCTGCACAACCAGCTCATAATATTAAAAATGTTTTTTTTTTTTGGATTTTCATAAATTCATGGTTTAGTGGCAAGTTTATTGAATAGGGTCCTGTCCATCTGTGTGTGACTGCTGAATCCACACTGTAATTTTCACATAATAAATGGGATTTTTTAAGTAACTAGAGCTTGATGAGCAATAGTAGGATCTTTGGAGACTGCTTGCCTGTTTTGACTCAAAGTTGTCTGAGCTTCCCAGATGCTATTGCTTCTTGAAATATAATTTACATTATCTTGCTCAGTCGGATTCTGCTACATTCTTTATCCTTGTTATCCTTCCTCTCACTTTCCCTTCACCGTTTCTGATACTGCTGCATCTTTCTCACTTTCTCTCGGCCACTCTCCCTGTCACTCACGCTGTCAGGCTGGGGATGGAGTGATGCTTGGAGGTATGGAGCCAGATGGAGAGAGAGATGGAGAGGTGTGCTATTCTCTCTGCTGTCATACTCGTTTAGTATGACTGGCAGCTTCATTGATAAGTACGAGCTCCAGGGCCTTGCATCTCTCTCTCTCTCTCTCTCTCTCTCTCTCTCTCTCTCTCACAAACATAAAAACCCACAGAACAGATGTCCGACATAACTGACCACAAGAAAATGGGTACGAATCAGATGGCAAAGATAATTGGCATAAATTCTTGAATCCACAGTCTCTTCTCTACTTTTTATACCAGGTATCATTAGTTTCATTTCAGGTGATGCTGGACTTTTACCTGGTCTTGCCGCAGTGAGGATCTCTCTGACAATGTATCCCTTCCAACCTGCCTGCAGGACTGTGGCTGCCTGCATTTCCTTGTCTGTGGCCTGCCTGCCGTTCCAGTGCTCTGGAGTGTCATCTATTACAGGACGAAGAAACGTGTCCATAAAGTCATGCTATGATAGGTGTATGATATATAATATGATCAAACTCAAAGAGAGACTCTGTTAGCCCCACGTCAAAGACAACTCCCCTGATCGTGCATCCATGGCTTTATCAGTGCTGCCATTTAGCGATGGGTCTCCCGTCAGAGTCTGTACAGCAAACAGCTCCTCAGAGGTCAGTTTCCGCCCCAGAGCAGAGAAGAACATATGATACACAGCCTCGTTGAACACCTGTATGAGACAGAAACAATATACATAAAAAATATATAAAAGCAATATACAATCTACTAGTCATTTATCACATTTGTCACTTTTATAAACAAACACTTTTACTAACTTTTAAAAACAAAAAATAACAAATTTTCAATTGTAAAAATTAATACTAGTTAAAACAATTAAAGATTAGGAATGAAAGATGTGGAGAAACAATGCATTTGAATTAAATTATATATACAAAAGATTAGCAATGACATTTCACGGCTGCTTGCTGGTACAGTGGTGTGAACATTGCTGATGAGTCATAAAGAGCTCAGTTTCAAATTCTGAAAAAGCACATATTTTATTAATTAAAATAATGACTGTATGTAAGTGGCTGTATTTCATGGCTGTTAAAGTACAAAATGAAATACAAAATAGTTTTGATTACACAGTGTTCAAGAGTGCAAGTTTCCATATGACCCACCGCTTGTTGCTGTATGTCTACACCATGGGTCTTCTCAAGTTCTTTAGTGGTTGATGGTAGTTCCTCTGGATCTGAAAAGCAGCTGATCACTCGACCCAGAGCTAGCACGATCTTTACAGCCTGCTCGCAGAACCTCAGACTCTCCTAGAAAACGGCAGAAGAGAAACAGGAGGCACAAGAACTGACTATTTTATTTTTAACTGTTTTTACTGTTACAGGTTATTATATGAAGTCAATGACACTCTGAAGGTTGCATACAGAGGAATTATGATCCTGTTGTTGCTACAGTAGGTATAGAACAGGTGGTACTGATATGTCGACTACTGGCAGGACTAATCAACTAGTCGGTGCAACATCAGAATGTATGTGGGTGTGTGTTAATGTGGACATGCCTTGTCAAGGTGAGGCATAACAGTCTCCTCATCACCAAACACGAAAGGAGACATGCTGCAGAGATGTAGGTGGACGGCAAATGAAGCACTTGTGTGCACATGAAGAACATGGCGCCTAGTGAGAAGAAACAACTGTTAAGGAGGAGACATTTTGTCATTGCTCTGTAGTGTTGTTCCAAAGTTCATCTAATAAACCACTGGATCTTGTTTGTTAAAAAATTTTATTTCCATATGAACTATTTTTGTAGTCATCCATTCACACTTTTAGCCAGGAGCACTATTGCTGATGCAATAGGAACCATATATCGAGCATGTGATCATCATATGACTGATATCATATGGCCCGTTCACACCAAGAACGATAACTATATTACCGTCCACACCAGCGGATGATATCGGTCTGTTTATTCCAAGCGTGTGCTTGTCTGTCACTTTAAATGTTGAAGCTTTTTACAACAGGATGGATTCTAATTGGCTGTTAATGTTTTAATCGTTCATCAGCTGAATAAAAAACATGCTGAATTCTGAAAGGGATTCCAATGATATTGTTTCTCTGTGCCATTATCGTTGTAGCTGTGGTGTGAACTCTGCTATTCTTTAATATTGAGAACGATTTTTAGAACTATATCTTTATCTTTATAGTTATTGTCCTTGGTGTGAACAGGCCTTAAAGGGTTAGTTCACTCAAAAAGTTAGTTCACTACTCTCTGTGTTGGAGACTGACACAGACGAAAAGAAATTGTTGAATAAAGTTGTTATTTTTGTTTGGGTTTTTTTCCACACAGAAAGTATTCTCATCGCTTCATAAAATGAAGGTTGAACCACTCTAGTCACATGGACTATTTTAACAACTATTTTTACTACCTTTCTGGCCCTTGATAGTGTTAATTAAATAGCTGTCTATGGAGGGGTCAGAGAGCTCTCAGATTTCATCAAAAATATCTTAATTTGTGTTCGGTAGATCAACAAAGGTTCTATGGGTTGACAATGACATGAGGGTGAGTAATTAATGACAGAATTTTCCTTTTTAGGTGAACTAACCCTTTATGAATAAAGCATATTTGGTTACTGAGACTGAGCTAGCAAAGAAGTCGTCTGCGGCCACTGGATTTGGCAGAACACTCCTAATTCACAACTTTGAAATAGAAGACCGATTTGCAAGATCTTGCACTATACAAGTGATAATGCAGGGATTTTGTGCATGTTTAGAAGATTGCAGTCACCAAAATCTGCTTTGCTAATAAATGCTATTATTACAATTACAACTAAAGTTGCTATTACACCTTTTTATGCACCTTCATAAACCCCCCAAGAACTGGACTGGCTCTGCATTAACCTATTAGCTTTACATCATTTCTTTGCAGATGAAAATTTCTAATTTCAGAGGAGTTGAACAGAACAGTATTAGGTGGCAATAGAGGAAGACAGAGAATGAAATAAAGAGAGAAAAACAGTATATGAGAAGTACAAAAAAGGCTTTTAGTAAAATCTTATTCATCTTAAATATATTGTTTTTCTTTTTTCCTGAATGCATGAACATCAAAAATCAGATGTGCCTACATTTGCCCCTCCCCTTCCCTCAGTGTGACCTCTGAATGTAGGCTCTCAGCTTTTAGGCCACTATACTGCTAGAAATAGCAGACTGGGTCATCTCTCTCTCTCTTTCTGTATCTTCATAACACATCTTCTTATCTCTCTCCACTGTTCTCCTCAGTCCAACATCATATTTTTTCCACACATATGATGGGTTTTCATGTTTTATGGGGACTTTCCATAGATATTATTTTTATACTGTACAAACTGTATATTCTACCCCCTACACCTAAACCTACCCATCACAGAAAACTTTCTGCATTTTCTACATTTTCAAAAAACAATCTAATATGATTTATAAGCTGTTTTTTTGGTATTGCCATTCTTTTGGAGACATTTTGTCCCCAACAACATAGGGAATACCTGAACCACACACACACACACACACACACACACAAAATTGTGACAGTAAAGAGATTTATAAATGTTAAAATTATTTATACTGCTATTTATAATGTTTCTATTTCAAATAAAAGCTGTTCTTTTGAAGTTTCTATTTCTATTCTATTCTGTAGTCTAGAGTAATGACTGCTGAAAATTCAGCAATGGTGGTGATATAGTTACCCAGGAGGAAGCGAGAGTAACACAGCTTTACTAGCAGTGGTTTGGATCTGTACCACGGGGAGTTCAGAGACAATGCTCTTCCACGAGAATGGCTTAGCTGTTAGAGAACCAGGCCTGGTTGATGACTCCTTTTCTGAGCACACAATAGACACACACATTAGATTGGATCCTTGTTGTTGTGAAAAGACAAACCGAGTGTGTAGAGCATCCATGTGTCCTTACTCTCTTCCACACTCTCTCCCCAGTGCACTAAAGCTGAAAACCCGATGACAATTTCTGTGGGTAACAGGTTATCTACAAACAGGAACTGAAAACCTCTTCCATCTGCAGACTGAGACAAGGAAGAACAATGGACAGAATGGGACAGCCTCAGCACATATTAATGTGTTTCAGCTTTGTATTTATCTCAGGAGACAATAGAATACACACACACACGCACACACACACACCATTACAAACATTCACACTCACAGTAATTACCAAATATTAAATCAAACCACATGTTCTCATGGGATACGGTTTAAAAAAAGTCCAGCACACCAGTATTACAGCACAACAGAGAGAGAAGAGCAAAAACAGCATGGTTATCAAAAACCACCCAGTGTGTGTGTGTTCGTGTGAGAGAGAGCAAGTGTACCTGTGTGTAAGCAATTCCAGTCGAATCAGGTTGTCTAGCAAAAGCAGCCACAGAGTGGGTGGAGGCCACAGCGTTGGACAATGCAGCAGCAGACAGTCGAGAGGAGACAGAGTTCTAACAGAGAATTGAGTCACTTTCATGTTCTTTCCTAACACAACATCCCTCCCACCACAGATACCATAATTATACCAAGCACCATTACAAATGCCACAACAACAGGTTCAGTTCAATCTTGTATTAGGTGTTTTTATGATAATGCATTCTGAATGTCATCGATACAGTCAGCAAGGGGCCCCAGCCCACCCGTAGGGGGAAACAAATTCCAGTTACCATAGAAATATCCAATAGATTTAGATATATTTTTAGAATTTATTTATTAAATAAAATGTTTGTGTTTCAACTGTTTCAACATTGATAATAGATAAGAAATGTACACTATATTGCCAAAAGTATTGGGACACCCCTCCAAATCACTGAATTCAGGTGGTCCCAGGGGCGGACTGGCCATCGGGAGCACCAGGAAATTTCCCAAGTGAGTCGCTGGACAAAGTGGGCCGGTCTGTTGCTATGTAAATATATATGAAGAATGAATAATAGTAAATTTACGTAGCCTAGTCTATATCCTTCCGTCAGCCCAGACGAATGGCCCGTGCGGCCCACTTGATGAAAAAAACTAATCTATTTGCCTGATCAGTGAGTGGTGTAAAAGCGCTTGTCAATGTCAAAATGTTTGAGATATCCAATCAAATCGAAGGAGGCGGGATTTATTGTCCACAGAAACCAAGCAACGCTGCACTTGAATGTGAGCTGAGGTAAGATGAACAGCTGAACATGATAATACAGCAATATTTCCCGACCGTTTATGATTCAAAAAAATATTTAAACAATGCACATTAATTTCCAGGGATGCAAACTACTGCTGACCTTTTCGAATTTCTCAGATTGTAATCTGTAAAAATACAGTAAAAACAATATTAAGAAATATTAATACAATTTCTAATAGCTGTTGTGAATATATAGTAAAGTGTAATTTATTCCTGTGATCAAAGCTGAATCTATCATCATTACTCCAGTCTTCAATGTCACATGATCCTACAGATATCATTCTAATATGCTGTATTTTTCATTAAAACAAATGTAAAAAAACCTTCAGGACCAATATAATTTTTAAACTTGAATTTTTAAACAATTGATGCTCTATTCAATAAAATGACAGATGTCAAGCTCCTGAAAGGACAAATAACCACTAGAAAGGCACCATAAAATAGTCCACATTCTGCACTACATACTAAATCTTAGACCATATCATTGCTTTATATGGACTGATTTTAAGGTAGGTATTGAACTTTAGTGATATTAAACTTCACTGTATGGAAAAGATTTCAAAATGTGTAAAAATAAATAAAATTATTTATTAATTTAAATATCTAAATTATTTATTAATTGCCATGTGCACCAGGAAAGACCAATTATAACCCAAAGAAGTATGCCAGTCATTCATTAATGTTAATGATAAGCATTTCAATAAAAAATAGCATTTATATTTCTGTATAAATAGCATCTATATTTGTATGTTAGTAAGTGGTTTAATTGCTCTGTGCATAATGAGCTGGCGAGTTTATGGTGAGATGAAAAACGTTTCTTCAAAAGCAAAATTAATTTCCTATTATCACTGTAAAGCTGCTTTGAAGCAATCTGTGTTGTAAAAACACAGAATGAAGATGAAGGTGAAGGTGACTTGACTTGACGTGTTGCGGACCTGTTATAATGGTCCGCTTTGTGCCAGAAAGTCCAGGGCCACTTTTTTGCCCCAGTCCGCCACTAGGTGTTCCAATCACATCCATGGCCAAAGGTGTATAAAATAAAGCACCTAGGCATGCAGACTGCTTCTACACACATTTGTGAAAGAATGTGTCGCTCTCAGAAGCTCAGTGATTTCAAGCATGGTACAGTGATAGGTTGCCAACTGTGGAACAAGTCCATTCATGAAATTTCCTCACTACTAAATATTCCATGGTCAACTGTTAGTGGCATTTTAACAAAGTGGAAGCGGGTTTCCTTCAGATTAGCTCAAGAACAGTGCGTAGAGAGCTACATCCAAGGCTTACATCACCAAGTGCAATGCAAAGTGTCAGATGCAGTGGTGTAAAGCACGCCGCCACTGGACTCTAGAGCAGTGGAGACGTGTTCTCTGGAGTGACGAATCACACTTCTCTATCTGGCAATCCACTGGACAAGCCTGGGTTTGGCGGTCTGACTGCCGACTGCATTGTGCCATTGCATTGTGGTTTGACTGCATTGTGCCAAGTGTTAAGTTTTGTGGAGGGGGGATTATAGTGTGGGCTTGTTTTTCAGGAGTTGGGCTTGGCCCCTTAGTTCCAGTGAAAGGAACTCTTAATGCTTCTGCATACCAAGACATTTTGGACAATTTCATGCTCCCAACTTTGTGGGAACAGTTTGGGGATGGACCCTTCCTGTTCCAACATGACTGCGCACCAGTGCACAAAGCAAGGGCCATAAAGACATGGATGAGCGAGTTTGGTGTGGAGGAACTTGACTGGCCTGCACAGAGTCCTGACCTCAACCTGATAGAACACCTTTGGGATGAATTAGAGCGGAGACTGCGAGCCAGGCCTTCTCGTCCTCTCACAAATGCTTCTAGAAGAATGGTCAAAAATTCCCATAAACACACTCCTAAACCTTGAGGAAAGCCTCCCAAGAAGAGTTGAAGCTGTTATAGCTGCAAAGGGCGGGACAATTCCATATTAAACCCTACAGATTAAGAATGGGATATCATTAAAGTTCATGTGCATGTAAAGGCAGGCGTCCCAAAACTTGCAATACAGCAATATAGTGTAATATACAGTGAATATTGGCAATATAGTGTATCTTGAGCACCAAATCAGCACATTAGAATTATTTCTGTCATCATTCTGTGATTATGTGACATTGAAGACAGGAGAAATCAAAGGAATAAATTAAATATATTCATAGATGTATTAAAATGGAAAATGGTTATTTTGAATTGCAATAATATTTCACAATATTACTGTATTTTTAGTGTAAAGTAGCAAAAAATATTAATATGCAGGCACACTTAATATAAAGATTGCTACAGTATTTTCCTTCAAAACCCTACCTTAAAGTGTGATGTCTTGCATTGATGAGCATATGTGTTTGGCTTGTGGAAAATCAGCAACGTCCTACAAAACACATGATTATTAGCATATTTCAGCCTGCAGCTTAATAGGAACTCAAGAGCATGAGGATTTAATGTGACAAAATAGCAAAGGATTAGCATAATATGGCTTAGACTGTTGCTGGAGATGATTGACCCTTACTGGAAGCATTTAGTAAAGTTGTGCAGGTCCACCCAGGTCTCCAGCAGCAGGGGTTTGTCTGACGCTAATGCATCCTGGGACTGAAGAAATGCAGCACTGGACTCCTTGGCTGTCTGCACCCTCTCCTTATCTTTTCCATCTGTCTCTTTGTCAGGGCCTGAAGTTGACTCCACACCTTCCGTATCTTGGAGATTGAAAAAAACATTATACAATAGCCTATTACAAACTAAGTAAGCAATGAAATGCTGGCAGGAATACACATACACCTGACCATGCCTTTTTCAATGCTGAAATAGTAAGGCTGTTTTACACATGATATGCAATAACAAAGGCCCGAAGTGATTTGTAATATCATGCACAGATGTTTGAAATGAGATTCTCTGATTTCAGATACTATGGTAGCATGGCTACTTGTACAGTTAGCATTATACAGGACCTAATAAGGGCACTAAGATGTGCACTGTTGAGGAAGCTACTCAATTTCAATTTGTGATGAAATGGAAGTAGCGACAAATCTTTTCTTCAGTATTGTGACGTACATCCAAGTTAAATGAACTATCGAAAAGAAAAAAAATATACAGACTTGGTTCTATCCATCGGTTGTTGAATGGACACAGGCAGATCTAAATGTGAGCTTACCGTTGGGTATATTTTGGGTATATTTTGATTGTCACCAGAGATAAGTTAGAGTTATGACCATTTGATTAACCCCCTGGTGCTGCTCGCGTGGCACTCAATTTTTTTAAAATTATTATTTTAATGGAAATGAACGGTACAAAAAAATTATGGTACTAAACTATATAATTAATGGAATAGTTATGATAAATCTTGAATGCTTAGTAGCACAGTCTTAAATTTGGCCTCTTTTTAAAGACACATGGCAAATTATTGCTGAAGTGAAAAGTAAAAAAAAGTGAAACAAAAAAAAGGTATAGAAGTTTATTATTATGAAAATGCATAAAAATAGTATTTTAAAACTGTATATGAAATATATATTTTTCAAAACATGTTTTACTTTAAAACTGTGAGAAAATCAAAGCTATAAAACAAGTTGTGTTTCAAATTTGAGGTTTATATATGTGTCCCGTGCTGGCAAAATGTGTATGGGCTAATTACGAGCTACAAGCACTTTTTTCAAAAGTGAAAAATGTTAATTTTGGTCGAATTTGAACTTTTGACAAAAATGTGTTCATTAAGCCCTCGTCTAGCGATACCTAATGCTCCAAATAGCAATTAAACATCTAAAATCTTTATTTGTACGTTTTTGGAGAGGAGTACCTTTGCCTTGTCCATGAAAAAAATTTCTGTGCTCGCTTCTCTAAGACTAGTGCTGCGCTTGCCCTCAACACAATTTTGGTATTGTTTTAAAGCGCAGCATTCCAACTTTGTGAATATTCATAGCGATTCTCGATGGCATGAGTCTGAACTAATCAATGTCTTGCTCGCACTGACTGACAGATCCGAAGCGTGCGCACATGACGCCCCAGACAGCAGTGTTCCCGATATACACATATACACAGAATTACAATATTTCAAAATATCTGTCTTGGCAAGTATTCATGCAAACATTCTGTTATGTCTTAAATGAAGGTTTGGTTAACTGTAGGGCAAAAAAGCCAGGCAAAGACTGTACCACCTGCGCCAGCTGAGGAAATTCAGGGTTTCACCAGCTATCCTGAAAACTTTCTATTTAGGGGCGATAGAAAGTGTATTAACTCAGTGCATCACAGCGAGGTATGGGAACAGTACCAGTCATGACCGCAAAGCCCTGCAAAGAGTTGTGCGCTTATCCCAGCGTATCTCAGGGTCAGCTCTCCCGTCTCTGCAGGACGTCTACACCAAACGCTGCAAAGGCAGAGCTACTAAAATCATCAAGGACTCTAATCACCCTGCAAACCCTCATTTCACGCTGCTGCCATCTGGTAAGCACTTCCGAAGCCTGATGGCCAAAACTGAGAGACTCAGGAGGAGCTTCTTCCCCCAGGCCATCAGACTCCTGAACTCAGTCACTTAACACCACGTGACTTCACTTCAGGATAAACATCGATACACTGACATTGCACTGCACTTTCTGTTCTGTTCTCGTTGTTACTGTGTAACAACCTGTTATAAACCTGTTTGCACATTATACTCTTTATACATTTGTTAACCACATATTTATAAGTCTACAGTTTACTCACTGCACAGTCTACTTCAATTATTTTATTCCACTTTATTCTTATTTTTTACTTATTTTTTTTTTTTTTTTTCTCTTGACTTGATTATTTATAATTCTACAGATATAGACATATATATATATAGATAGTACTTTTTTTTATATCCTATTTCTATTATAATTTCTTCCTTGTGTTTTTAACTGTGAATTTGCACTGTCCATGGAGCGGACCTGTTTACATTTCACTGCCGGTTGTATATTCTGTATATAACTGTGTATGTGACAAATAAAACTCTTGAATCTTGAATCTTAGGTAAACAGGTGGGGAAGGGCGAAGTCCGTCCTTTGTCAGCTAAAGTTTTGGCTATTAATGATTTTCCTGTGCCAGTTACGAGGCGTGAGTTGTGTCGGTTTTTAGGCATGGCCGGATATTATCGCTGTTTTTGCCGGAATTTTTCTTCTGTGGCTAGTCCCTTAACTGCTTTGCTTAGTCCTTCTACTTCATTCACATGGTCACTTGAATGTCAGAATGCTTTTAATAACATCAAAGCTTTGTTATGTAGCGAACCTGTGTTGTCTGCCCCAGACTTTTCCACACCATTCATGTTAGAAGTTGATGCCAGCGAGGTGGGAGCGGGCGCGGTGTTGTTGCAAGAGGGTAAGGATGGAATTAATCATCCAGTTTGTTACTTCTCAAAGAAATTTAATAAACATCAATGTAGCTATTCTACTATTGAGAAGGAGGCTCTAGCGTTACTGTTAGCAATTCAACATTTTGACGTGTACGTTGGTTCCAACGTTCTTCCTGTAACTGTATATACCGACCATAACCCACTGACTTTCCTTCTACGGATGTACAACCAGAACCAGAGATTAATGAGATGGTCTCTTATTGTTCAAAATTATAACCTGGAAATAAAGTATAAGAGAGGTGTAGATAATGTGGTGGCAGATGCTTTATCCCGAGTTTAAAGTGGTGTGAGATCTTTCCCTACATGAGTTCTTGAGTTCTTTTGTCAAATTCTATATGATATATAGAAGTTTGTTCTTAAGGAGGTGGGTGTTACGTTCACGACGTATTTCGGAGAAAATTGGGTTCTCTCTCTCTCTCTCTTTTCTGTCACCTGTTTATAGGTTCGCGATTGGTCACCTCAGATGTCAATCATCATTTGCCTACGAGGGACAACCTTCCTCAAGAACCAATCGGAGCCCACATCACCTGTATAAAGACCCGGAAGTGACAGGAGGAAAAGAAGGGGGAAGCGTGCTTTCTTTTGTTTGTTTGTGTTTTGATTATCATTGTCTGGAGTTTTGTTAATATACTTTGTTTTCGAAGATTTGTTTACGTTATTCTTTTGGACTTGGAGTGTTGGGACAGGGGAAGTATGTCACGTGACTTACATGGCGCACGTAGGTTTTGTGACTGTTAATAAACATCAGGTAAGGAGCGGTCGCTATTCTATGTATTTATGTTTGTTAGTTAGTATAGCGTAGTAGGTGTTTCTTTAATGTAATTAATGTTTTTATTTTCAAAAGGTATATTTAGGTATTCACTAATAAGTTAGCTGTTTATGTTTTGTTGATTTCTTTGATTTGGCACCGCTCATAGTCCCACGCTTTCATGTTCCATGTTTTGTTTTTCTATTATTGTGTATATATTTTCTTTTCCACGATTCACAACTTATTTGTAATGCAATTGGGTGTTTATCTCGTTTTGGAATCACTAAAGAAATTATTATTTTGATACCTGTCTCTGCCTTATTAATTTCGCACACATATTTCGTTTCAGTAATTGAACCCGTACTTTTTATTTCCTTTTTTTTCCTTTAATAAATATGTTACCGACCCTTTTAAGAGGCTCCTAGATCCTCTTAGTTTGGGGGACGTAACATCTGTATATAACTGTGTATGTGACAAATAAAACTCTTGAATCTTGAATCTTGAAACATCTGATGTGTAATACTATATTAGATCCTTGCTAATATAGTACAGTAGGTCTTAACATAAAGGCTGTCTGTTACATTAATGTGTATCAAACAATTGTGGTATCATGGGAAAAAAAAGTTGAATATATATTTTTTCTATAGATGTATAGATATTATATATATATATAGATATTATATAGAATAGATATTTGGTATTGGTGTGTGCCAAATTTGGTATTATTACCAGGGATTTTAAAAGTATGATTGTTAGGTGATTTTGTTTTGAAACCTTCAGAAAACTGTAACTCGACTTTTCTCAAAATTGCCTTTGCTGACTCTATCGACTCCAAACAGGTGTAGCTCAGTAATTTTTTTTGTCTGATTCCAACAAATCATACATCATTTTGAAGGCTTTTTAATAGAGGATGTGAAATAAAATGAGAATTTGCTCATTGCGACTCATTTTGCCAGCACGGGTCACATATTTTTAAAAAATTGCTTTGAGTAAGATTTTGTTTGGGCGCAATACCAGTTTCCAGTAGATGAAATTTGCTTCCCATTAATTTCCAAGGTGGTTATTTTTGACCACGAACAGTACCAGGTTAAGGTTAAGTGTGACCATTTAACCATTTTTGTATGTTCACATAGCAAGTGCCAAAACCTTTACCAAGTTTTGTACCATTCCAGTGAGGTAAAAAATAAGAAAAATAAAAAATAAAAAACGTAAAAATTTCCATTTCCGAAAATGACCGAACACCACCAAAGGGTTAAAATTACATGGTCAGAAATAAATAATAATAATTATACATGGAGGAATCATTCACAATAAGCTTAATTGCAGGCATTTAGAAAATAGATGAATTTGATGAATTTCCATTTCATGATGGTAGTAAACATCAATCGAATAACTACTCTGAAAAGGAGAGAGAAGAAAAAAAACATTTTAAAACCAGCCTAAGCTAGTTTTCTAGGATAGATTAGTTTTCTTGGAAAGATAAATTTTCTAGGCTGACAGGAACTTCTGTGCAAGGAATCAAATGAATCAGAGAATTTTCTTTTTCAAGTAGTTCATTTGCATTCTAGGGGAGTTAATTTGATTATTGTCCCAGCAATAAACCAGTGATAGGATTAAGCTACAACTATTTATTAGAAAAGTATCTTGTTACTTGAAAATTTACAATATTTTGAAAACAGTTGAACGACAGTTACTGAAAAATGTGGTGAAGTTAGCAGTAACTGCAACATTACAAATGTGAGTCATTAAAAAAAAAGAAAAAAAAAAGGCTTTCCATGATGATACCACGATTATCTCAGTGGTACCAATCAGTAGAGCTCATGAAGCCAATCAGTTGCACAGAAGTGAATTTAATAAATGCTCTTTCATTGATGTCACTCAATTCATTATGCCAATTTAGTGAAATACTGTTATATATTGCAGCTTTAACTCATTACACTCAGTGTGGTGTTCTGACGTATTAAACCATGAGAATACTGATGCCATAGCAAAGCCATTCACTCCATTTACTTAGCCACAGGTGTTACTAAGCAACACACTGGGCTCTCTGGGAAAGCACATAATTGGCCTGTCGTGATGAGGGGCGAGCGCATGATCATGATCACAGAGAAAGAGATGATGCCATGTGTCTGTGTGTGTGCATCTGTGTTTGTGCTGATGAAAAGAAGACTGGTTGGATGAAGGAAGAGTGGGATAAACAAGAAAGTGCAATTGTGAAGGCAGCCAGCTATCATATCATTACAGCAGCTATTAGCCTCACTGCTCTGATGGCTAAACAATGACTGGAGGGACACTTTCATTTCTATTGCACATTGTTACAGAAGCGCTCAATTGAAAATGAGTAATTTTCAACTTCAAATTTTCATTGTAACTGCTAACTGAGAAATGTAACAGATACTGTCAAATTTAACTGGCTAATATGAGCTTTACATACAATTATTTACATATATGACACATTACAGTTTATGATAAATGTTTGAGTGACAGTGTGGACTGTGCAGTGGCATTGCTCATGGAGACAAGTCTTACCGTTGGCGATGCTGTTGTCCTTTTTCTTGTCCTCTGCTGTTACCTGGGGGAAAATGGGGGGATAAAAAGTGTACAGGGTGAGCTGGGAGAGACATGGCAGAGGAGGGCAGAGGAAAGCAGTGGAGACAGAGAACGTCCACATTCATCCAGTCAGCATGTGCTGAGCCCATTTGGCTTCCAGAACACGATGAGAAATCCTCTAATCTGACATCTGGACTCACACCAGAGAGGGTTTTCTCCTTCAATTAACTGCTCACAGGAGAGCGAGTGCCATAAACATTAAGGGCACTCGGATGGTGACAGGATTAGGGGACATGGATTTAATTAGCATGTCAGTCTTTACCCGCTAATTGAGACACCTTTTTGTAAAACTATTCAAATGTTCATTTTTTTGCCCTTTAAAGTAACAGTGTGGATCCATGGAAACAATCCAGCTGAAGGCCTCAGAAACTTCACCAGTGTGCTTTTTTCCACGATTGAGCCCAACCTCGTGACACTTAGAAAGCCTTTTAAAGCCTGAGGAGTCGTTCGACTGTGCAATTAGGGGCTCTCTTTATGCCACATCTAACGAACGACAGCACCAGTGATTCAGAGTTAAGAATCTGACTCACCACAGATCTGAGGTGAGGAGAAGGGGGAGAAAGAAACTCTTTCTAGTTATCGTATAGTTATTGTTCTTTGTGCGAACAGGGAGAAAGGAACTGAGGAATGGAGAGGAGACACATTACAGTTTACGATAAGTGTTTGGGTGATACTGAAGAGAAGAGAAGAGAAGAGAAGAGAAGAGAAGAGAAGAGAAGAGAAGAGAAGAGAAGAGAAGAGAAGAGAAGAGAAGAGAAGAGAAGAGAAGAGAAGAGAAGAGAAGAGAAGAGAAGAGAAGAGAAGCTGTTTCTAGCAATATAAAGTGTGATTGTTTTTAATATGGCAGTAAACACCTCATGGTGCATTCCACACATTACTGTGGTAAAACAGCTCCTGATTATACCTAATTTAGCTTACAACATTATCAAAAACTCAATAATCGGTCTAAATCATTTCCACTCATTTCTCATAGCATGATCCAATAGCTACTGGGGCTTAAATGTAAACTATGTAACTTTTTATTACTTGAAATAAAAAATAAATAAAAAAATTAGCAAGTACATCATAAAACCAAGTACAAACAAAAACTAAACTTTCTCTCTTAGTCTCTTTCTCTGTGGATTTCTTTCGGCGCGCCTAAATAATTTGTCGGACGTCTTCAGCAGATCCGATCTTTCACCTAAAAACGGCCAGGCAGAGCTGGACCATATCAGTCCACGCTCCGATCAATCACCCACGTGATCTCAATTTCTCTTCCCGAAAATTCTTAACCACGCTACATTACCACAGAGCCAGCCCAACCACTATGGTTTGTCCCCCCCTTTTTTTCTTCATTCTATATCACAGCCAATCTCTAAACCAGTTGGTCTACTTGCCTATAAATAGCCAAGCCAAGTTGTAATAGTTTTATCTTATATAATTTATGTCTTATATGATTATGTCTATGTATGTGAGTAAAAGCCTAAATTAAATCTGTTCATCATAAAAATTAACAGATTTAATTCAGAATTCTCTATCTCTTCATTAATTCAGAGTCTCTTCAGAAATTTGAACTAAACCACTCAATTCATATGTATTAGTGATCATACGTATTAATTCATATGTATTTCTTTATGAACTTTTTGAAGCATCAAAGTTCTAGTGTAGGCTGTCTATGGAGGGACAGAAAGCTCTCAGATTTCATCAAAAGATCTTAATTTGTGTTCCGAAGATGAACGAAAGTCTTACGGGTTTGGACCGACATGAGGGTGAGTAATACATTTTTGGGTGAACTAACCGTTTAATGGCACAGAGGAATGATATCGTTGGAAGCACTTTTGAAACAATATTTTTTCCAGCTGTTGAACAATGCAAACACTGACAGCCAATGAAAATGCATCTGCTTTAAAAAACTCAAGCATTTTTAAAGGGGTACTTAACCGCTGGGAAGATTTTATGTAGTAGAAATGTGAAATTATTTTAGAAGTTAGTTCCTTCTAGACTGAGAAAAGCAAGAAAATTTATTTTTGGCTCATGTGCATGAAATACAACAACTCCCAGAATGCACTTGCTTCGCTGCCCTACGAGGCCACTCCTAAGCCACGGCTACCGGTTATCACTTGCCCACCACGGGACCGCCCCTACCGTTGTTTTCATTTTTATAATAATAAAAAATTTTTGTTCAGTTAGAGAACAGACACTACAATTAAAAACTGAACGTGTCTGTTCAATATAATGTGAGTGAGCCAAGCAAGTGTGACGGCACAAACGCAGCAGTCAGATTTCATTCATCACGAGAGCGAAGAGCTGAGCTGAGCTAAGCATGGCAGTCATTCACGGCACGTGTCCAGTCTGGCGAGTTTTCAGATCATGCCTATGGAAGTTTAACTTTTATAGGAATTCATTGAAAAGTTGAAGCACTCGGTTTGCTCTGCAACACTCTGTTATGAATGCCCGAGTGGCCATGCACATTTACATTCAGTGAGTGAGATCCCACCCTCTATATTCGGGTTGAAAACATGCGGAACTAGCTCCTATTATTGGCTGTAGTCTCTAGCCTCTGGCCAAAAAAGCCTCTGATGACGCAAAATTACAATATTTGCGTCATCGGAGGCTTTTTTCCAGATTTAAAATACATAAATCTCTCGTCTTAGGGGGATATGAGGTGGGGAAGCATGATCATTCGAATATACTACCGGGTCTCTACTGATACAAAGCTTAATGCTAATCGCTGAAGTAACCCTTTAAAGTGGCAGATGACATAACTGTAGTGCATGATTATAATAAGCAGAATGTTATTGTGTGTTTGTATAGACGCTAAAATAGCTCTTTATAGTTATCGTTCTTTGTGTGAGTGGGCCTTTAGGCTAAAGTATTATTTTAGTATTATTTATATATTATAATAGTATTTTAAATCAGCTGTTACTTTTTTGTTTAAGTTTTAGTAATTTTGTTATGTGCTTTTGTCATTTTATAAGTTCTTGTTTTTATATTTCTATTTAGCTTTAATTTCAGTTTTAGTAATTTAAGTACTTCAACCTTAACTTCTTTTATTTCACTTAGTTGGCAACATTTCAGGCAACATTTCTAATTTTCATTTAGGGTTTTTATTTAGTAAGTTCTTTATTACAATTATATAAATTAAATAAAAATATTTTTAATAGCTTTAGTTTTAGTTAACAATAACATCACCGTCAACAGTTTTCATTGACTTTCATTATATGGAATAGAGTGGCCAGGATAAATAATCATACGGATTTGAAATGACTGTAAAATAAAAATTTAGTGACTAAATAAAAATGATTTTATTTTTGGCTGAACTATTACTGTAAGGGTACAGCAATCCAATTAGATCTCACAGGCATACACACTTGGACAATTATCTTACAAACTACATGGAAGCTATCAGTCTCAGTCCGATCTGAGCTGACCCCCCTGTGAGACATCCACTCTGATGACTGACAGGCTAATTGTGCTGCTTTTTATATCATTCCGAGGACATGGCCTGTCCTTTTATGTAACGAGGCACGCGTTTTACCATTCTCTCTCTATATACTCTAATACTGGATCTGCCAGTGGCAGTCTCTTGATTAGGGAGACAGGCAGAGTGACATTGGAGCTGGAAAGAGAGAGGCGTTAGAGGATGTCATAGCCTGTCTCGGTCTCCCGGCCACCAGTCGCATTACAGCCAGAGAGCAGAACATTTTGATGCACACTGCTTGTACAGATGGCATAAACTGAAACACACTGCACATCAACAGTGCAACCCCTGGAGTATAGCCAAACCCTCAACTGAATCTGTTCCGAGAGACCAGTCACCATTCATACGACATACAGTACCGTTCAAAAGTTTGGGGTAAGATTTGAAAGACATTTATACTTTTAATCAGCAAGGATGCATTAAATTGATCAAAAATGACAGTAAAGACATTATAATGTTACAAAACATTTCTATTTCTATAAACGCATTTTGTGTCCTAAGAAGAAAAAAACACATCAACAAAAATATTAAGCACAACTGTTTTCAACATTGATAATCAGAAATGTTCCCTGAAGAAATTGGGGATCTCTCCTGAGAGCTCAATCACCTTTGAGTGGTAACAAAACTAGCCAATGGACATTAGTGAGTGAGATTTGCATCTCAAGCCACTCCTCGTACATACAGGTATATAAGGCAGCGTGCAACACTCACACATTAAGCTTTCGCTTCGGAGCTGAGCAGTCATCTGATCACTCGCTTTGTCAATCTTACTTGTGTGGAGAACAAGAGGGAAGAAGTTCTGGAGTATTGGTGTGACAGCACAAACAGTGGTGGTCACTTATCTAAAAGAGCATTTGCACAAAAATTTTGCATCAACCTTTTCCCCTGTGCGCTTCAGTACTGAAAGAGCATTTCCTTAAAAGAGCAGACACAAATGTAATGTGTCTTTTTCAAGATGTCATTCCACCCGTGTCTTTCTGGATGCTGTCGTTTCTTGGCTCCGTCTGTCAGCCATAGTGTTGAGGTAGCGTTTGTTGATGAGTCATTCAGCCACTGCGGGTGATGACCATCACGATGTGGAGATTGAGACTGCAATACCTTGAAAAATGTGGAGTCCCCTCTGCTATTCCCCAATCTGGTCTCTCTACCCAGCAGAGAGCCACTTCCGTTAATACAATGGGTGATCTCAGGGTTACAGTGGGAGCTGTTCCACCAGGTCAATCCCCACGGTCCTCCTACTCCTCTTTTGCATCACAGGCAGTGGAGCTTCCAGGTGAGCCTGCTTGTCCTTGATGTGGGGGACCTATGGGGGTCTCATTTGGGGCTCCTGCAGAAGACCAGATGTCAATCGCTGCATCGGAAGGCGGGCTGGAATCCTCTGGCTATGAAGGCTTGCCTGCGCTGCCCCCTTCGGGAAGAGTAGTAGTGTTTGAGTCTGACCCAAAGTTAATGGCCATGCTTTCCCGGGGCTGCCACAAGCGCGGGGCTCGAGTGGAACCTGTCCCGAATGCTTGCAGTTGGACGATTGTTTTCTCAGATTGGGGCATGCTGAACAGCAGCGTCCTGCCCCAGTTCCTTTTTTTCCCGGAGGTGCCTGAGGAGTCGTGGAAGGCACCATTTTCTGCCACTCTGCTGACTCCTCTACTCTCACTACCCTCAATGGTGGGGCAGACAAGGGTTACGTGGGGATCCCCCAGGTGGAGCATGCAGTTGAGTGCTTCCGCTTGGTGGGGTTGCCCGCACCTCCCATCCACGGCCTGTAAGTTCTCGGCCACGCTTGCTGCCAAGGCTTACAGTGCTGCTGGACAGGCTGCCTCCACCCTGCACGCCATGGCCCTCCAGCAGGTATATCGACCAAAGCACTCAAAGAGCTGCACAAGGGTAGTTCTGACCCAGGGTTGATGCAGGAGCTGCGTACAGTGATGGACCTCACCCTCCAAGCGACGAAAGTCACTGTGCGGTCCCTTAGGCAAACAAATATCTGCCAGGTTCTCTGGCTGAACCTGGAAGAGATGAAGGAAGTCTTCAAAGTTTGCTTTCTTGACTCCCCCATCTCCCAGGCGACGCTGTTGTGAACTTTACCTAGCAGTTCTCGGCATTACAGAAGCAGACGAAGGCAATTAAAAACACCCTGCCCTTGCTTTTGTTTTTTCAAAGGGTTATTTCTGTTCCGTCAATTTTCAACAAAAGAGCAGTTTCCTCAATCTCTGGACCCCAAAAGGTGCGGTTTGACAGTAGGTGACACTATGCTTCACCATTCTCATCCCCCTCTTCTTTCACCAGCAGTCAGAAGGTTCAAGGACGCAACGCAACGCCTCCTCACACGTCTCTCAAGCCACTCTTTCGCAGGAACCATGTGCCATGTCCTCGCTGCCCCACTGCGGGTACAGCTGTAGTTTCATTGGTGCTGCTTGCACAGTTTCTGAGGGCCTGGGTAGAGCTTCCCAGCACATCTCGCTGGCTCATTCGGTCGATCAAACTCAGCTATGCGAGGTTCATCAGCATCTCGTTTACCTTAGTGTCAGACAAGGTTGTCAGACCATTTCTATGCTTTCCCCTTGGGGCTGTCACTGTTGGCTCACATTTTCACAAGGGTCGTGGAGGCTGTCTTTGCGCCGCTAAGGGAAGTGGGCATTCACATCCTCAACTATCTTGACGACAGGCCCAGTTACGAGATCAGTTACGCAAACACAGGGACCTGGTGCTCAGGCGCCTCAGCCAGCTGGGGCTTTGGGTCAACTGGGAAAAGAGCAAATTCTCCCCTATGCAGAGAATCTCTATTCTCGTTATGGAGTTGAACTTGGTCAACATGATGGTGAGACTCACGAGCGAGCCCAGTTGGTGCTGAACTGCTTGAATTTGTTCAGGGGCAGCACAGCTGTCCCACTAAAATTATTTCAGAGGTTCCTCAGGCATATGGCATTTGCAGCCGTGGTCACGCAGCTCGGACTGCATCATGTGAGACCGCTTCAGCACTGGTAAACATTGGGTGATAATTACACAGGTCTGTCACAAACTTTCAGCCCATAGTCAGAATTTCTACCAAGCGGCAACCTCCCCCAATTTCTCTTGAAGCCAATACGGAAGTGACTTAAACTGCAGTTCATCGACTGGCTGCTAGAGACAGGCTCCAGAAGGGAGGAGAATCTCATTGAGTCCCATGTTAAAATGCTCAACTTTACAGTCTATATAGCTAATATTACCTTTCATGACAATTGTGAGGGGGGTTAATTTTTTTATAATTCATTCGTTTGCATTATATAAAGCCTTAAAGTTCTGCATAATTAAGAGTGTGGCCATTTTGAGTGACAGGTGGATTGTCGTTTGTCTGCTGTCTGTTAGTCATCATGTCACCTCAGCTCCATCCACATCCCGCCTCTTTGCCCATTTTCAGTTATCCGGGAGTGACGCGCTGCCAAGATGGCAATGGCCAGCTTAACGCTACTTTATGCTTCAGAACTGCTCTTCAGAATCTTATGGGTGACGTCACGGACACTACGTCCATATTTTTTTTACAGTCTAGACAGGTTTCTACGGGCAGGAGTTCCCCCAGAATAAGTGTCCAGGCATGTTGTTGTCACAACAGATGCCTCCAACAGGGGCTTGGGTGCTGTATGCAACGGGCACGCAGCCTTGGGCTCGTGGACAGGAAATTGACTGCAGTGGCATATCAATTGCCTCAAGTTGCCTTCTAACTGCACCAGTTTCGACCGTTGCTGCAGGACAAGCATGTGCCAGTCCGGATGGACAAAACATTGACCGTCACGTACATCAATGTCAGGGTGGTCTATGCTCCCGTTGTATGCCGTAACTCGCCTGCCATCTCCTCCTATGGAGTCAGAAGGATCTTAGGCTGTTCCGTGTCGCTCACATTCTGGGCAAGCTCAAATCACTGACACACTTTCACAACAGCTCATGCTCCCAGGAGAGTGGAGACTCCAACCCCAGGTGGTCCAGCTGATCTGGAGATGCACAAGTGGACCTTTTCGCCTCTCCGGAGTTGTCCCACTGCCAGTTGTTTTAGTGAGCCTGCACACACAGACACTGTGCAAGGTCAGGGAGCAGGTCTTGATGGTTGTGCCTTACTAGCCCACCTGGACCTGGTTCTCAGATCTGATCCTCCTCAGGTGGATTCCCCCGAGGAAGGACCTGCTTTCTCAGTGAAAGGGCACCATATGACAGAGGACATACACACGGAGGGCTTAAGTGGCTTGCCACCGGTGATGGTAGACACTATCAATCAAGCTAGAGCCCACTCCACGAGGCGTGCTTACGCTTTGAAGTGGAGCCTGTCCATTGATTGGTGTTCTCCCCACCAGGAAGACCCCCGTAAATGCCCGATCAGAGCAGAGCTTTCTTACCTGTGAAAAGGGCTGGAGTGAAGGCTGTCTCACTCCACCCTGAAAGTGTATGTTGCCACTATCGCCGCACATCTGTGGGAAAGCACCACCTGGTCATCAGGTTCCTGAGGGGTGAGAGGAGGTTGAATCATCCCCGACCACGCCTCTTTCCCTCTGGGACCTCTCTGTGGTTTTAACAGCCTTACAGAGGGCACCCTTTGAGCCATTGCAGTCAGTTGAGATTAAGATCCTGTCTCTTAAGACAGAGGTTTATGTGGACCGTACACATAAACTGTGAGTTTAACTGTGAGTTTAACATTTAACTGTGAATTTGCACTGTCCATGGAGCGGACCTGTTTACATTTCACTGCCGGTTGTATATTCTGTATATAACTGTGTATGTGACAAATAAAACTCTTGAATCTTGAATCTTGAATCTTGAACAGAGCTTCAGAAGCTCGGAACAGCTCTTTGTTTGCTTTGAGGCGAGCAGAAGGGAAAGGCTATCTCCAGACAGAGGTTGGCCCACTGGATAGTGGATCTTCTACCAGTCCCATATGTGTATTCTTCCACGGTATGGTTTCCCTGTTGGCAAGCCCATGT
Source organism: Paracanthobrama guichenoti (assembly GCA_018749465.1). NCBI lineage: Eukaryota > Metazoa > Chordata > Actinopteri > Cypriniformes > Gobionidae > Paracanthobrama > Paracanthobrama guichenoti. Next base: position 20,291,542 of record CM031962.1, on the reverse strand, counting down.
CTTTCCCTGGGCAGATTCCACTCTGCCCATCTCTGTAATGCTATTGATTCTATCCCTGTCAAGAAAGGATCTACTGCAGAGATATTCCATATGTAGCACTGCCCCATGGGTCAGTCCATAAGTGTAACCCTTCGCTGGTCTCTGTAGTGTCCATTTCCATCAGTACTAGGCATGCTTCCCCAGTGTTATCCAAGTCATGGCTGAATAGGGTGTAAAAAAGGAACAGGAGTGATTGACACCCCCTTTGAAAAGTGTGACATTTGTCAGACATTTGTATTTACTGTCAAAAATTAGTGGTTTTGAAAAAAATGGTTAGGGACATTAAAGAGACAGTTCACCAAAAAGAAAATCTAAATTCTGTCCTAGTCTTTTTCCGCCCCACCAGGTGTTAAGGACAGTGGTTGTTGCGCTTTCCATAGGGCTCCCAATTTGTCAGTCTGTTCTGACATAACTTCGAACGTTATGTGATTTATAGGGATGCAATGATTATAGGGGTTTTTTTGGTACGATTATAGTCTGAGAAATAATCATGGTTTCACGATTATCATGATTATTATGCATTCATTAATTTCACAACAAATGTATAAAATCACACAAACACAAATTTTTGCTACCTTTTGAACCAGAAATAACACTGTAACCAAATAATACAGCACAAAATAATAATAATAAAGACAGAAGTTCATCTCTCCCTTTGGAATTAAATAAAGTAATTAAAGAAAGGTGACTTCTGCTCTGTACACATCCATGTCAATATGAGGGGAATAAACTAAACTGTTACTGACACCAACTGTCAACCATACATATTCATTTGAATAATCTTTTTAATAATTCATCTAATTTTACATGTGGCCTGAGAAAGTCATGTCTATTATTTTGGTTTGTGTGTTTGTCACTGATAAATTCAAACGTACTTCCACACTTTGGCTGGCACAGAGCCAGAGACTACTCAGAGAGTCATATATCAGTGTCATTATTCATATATCACTATTCAACCACATAATGTTTATTTGAGGTTTCAGAGATTTAAATAGACATTTAAATTAATTACTAGCCTATATAAAAAAGACATGTATAGTTTGTTAAATTTAAATTCCATACACTGATATCTATGGAAGCTGCAATAATAATGCTTTCAATTATAATTTAAATAAAGGTTTTATTCATATCAGATACACATTGTGCATGAAACAATAAAGTTTGTTCTTCTCCCATGTTCACTGGCCATTTACTTCTATGTATTTTGGGGGAAATTGATGAATTTAAATGATAAAAAAACGGTAAACCGATCCTCTGAATTGCAAACTCATCGCGCATTATATATTCTAACATGATCATTATAAAGGTGTTTAAACTACAAAACACATTCACTTCTACGCTCAGCTATAGACTGCCGACTTCAGGCGTTTCTTTGGTGGAAATACATTTTCGCTGTTTGGCCCCTCTGCCACAGTTAATCCAGTGTGTACAGTAGTATCCTCTGTGTCTCTGATAAGCACAGCACTTTAAGCTTTTTTTTTTCTTTTTTTTTTTTTTTTTCTTTTTTTACATTTTGTGCAAGTTGCAACAGTTCCGTTCTGTGCAAAAGAAACACTCGGTGTAGCAGAGCCTTTACAGTTAATTAACCGTGACGTTGTTAAGTGCGGTTAATCGAGAAATCGGTTAATTGCTGCATCCCTACTGACTGATAGAGAACATCTTGGTTACTAATGTAACCCCCACTCCCTGAAGGAGGGAACGGAGCATTACCCAGACAGCAGGGTAACATTGATACAATGTTGAGTTTTGATCCAAAGCATCATTTTGATTGAGATTGACATTTCAATGTTTAAAGTATGTTGGATCAGCATTGAATTGTAACGAAAGTCAACAGCACACATGGGTGGAGACAGTGACATTGAACTAACAGTGATTTGTAGTTGATGAGCACATGATCATGCTGGTGTGTATCTCTGCAGAACACTAGTGGGTGTTTCCCAATCAGTGGGGTGTTTTCAAACCAAAATGTGCCTTTTCAATTGCTTTACCTGATTTGCTCTAATCCACTGGGGGCTTGGTTTAGGGCTGAGCCTTCATGAGTTTAGCAAGTCTGTTGAAAAATGGTTGAAAAACATCTATTGTAGTTTGAAATTGGCCACTGATTGGTAAATGCCCATTTTGGTTTATCATAGTAAAAAAGTGTAGTAGTTGAATTAATGCTTCTTCATTAGAGAGAAAACACAGGTGCATCCTATACAGTCTTGTGTGTTGAACCACCTGACATACATGACTTCTCTTGTACAATTTCAAACAATGCTCCATCGACCTTATTATTTCTCTGTTCCTTTATTTTGGGTGCTTGTTATTTACATTTGATTCATATTGTTACTGACTGTAATCAGAATGTTTTTTTCTACATTCTTAAAAAATGCATCTTGTTTTAGTAATGTTTATTGGGAAATTCCTGAATAAAGTTCTAACATCATTTAACAGATTTCTTGAAGTGCAAGAGACATGAACATGAGCAAGAATATCATACTGCACATACAGCCCATGTCTTCATCCATCAGTGCTTGCAGAGCACATTGCCCCTTTAATAGGAGTGAAGAAAGATGAAGATGGACAATTTAAAAAATGAGAAGCACCCTCCTGATAATGCTGACATTAATTATACATGACCTGTGCCTTATCTCCTGCTCCCTTAATTACTAATCAGGTAATTATTCATATCGTTTATTGAGAAAGTGACTGACATGGCTATTTTGTGACATTTAAAGAGATTAAGGTCTACATAAGGTGAATCTGCAGATTTAAAGGGATAATTCACTCCAAAATGAAAATGGTCATAATTTAGCCTACTCACCCTCAACCTGTATGAGTGTCTTCTGCTGAACACAAAAGAAGATATTTTAATGAATGTTGGTAACCAGACAGTTGATGGCAGTCAAATCAATGGCTACCGTCAACTGTCTGGTTACCAACATTCATTAAAACATCTTCTTTTCTGTTCAGCAAAAGAAAGACACTCATACAGGTTTGGAATAACTTGAGGGTGAGTAAATATGACATAATTTTCATTTCAGGGTGAACTATCCCTTTAAAGAAATTTTTGTTGAAAAAAAAAAAAAGTTTTATTCTTTAAGATTAACTTGTTATTTGAATGCTATGTAGTGTCACAGAAAATGAGCTGAGATTTATGTAATGGTCTATCTATGGTCATAGCTCAGAGGTATTTATTCCTCTTCATGAAGAGTTTAACTCCAACACCCCTGCCTGAAGTTTTCATTGATCCTAATGACCTTGATTTACTCCTTCAGGTGTGTTTAATTAGGGCTGGAGATAAACTCGGTGGGAAAAATCAGGCACACTTTCTTTTGATATTGAAGCATTAATAGATTTTAGAAAACTAGAATAAATAAACAGAATTTAACAACACTATAATCATAGTTTGAATATTTTGGTTTTTTAAGTGAATCATATTGTGATTAGTATAACATTCTTGAATGTGACTGTATGACAACTGAATTGACTTGTTCTTAAGTAATAGCATGCTTTCTTTTTCAGATTTCAGAAAACCCAGAGGAAAAGAGGCAGTCTGATGCAAGTCAGATTTTTAAAACCTGAAACGTTGGACCATCTGTAGATATAATGACATCAGACTTCTGAAACGAATTATTATTTTTAAAGGTCGTAATGCTTTTGTCCTATTGTTCCCCCCTTTTTTTAAAGCAGGATCTTTTATATCTTTTTGTCACTGATTGTGGTAAACTGTTAAATAAAATAAATTTGACTCCACTGCTTAAAAAGTGTCATTTATATTTTAAAAGGTTTTCTCCAAATTTGAAATGGTCCATTGAAGTGTAGTTGAAATATTAATGTTGTTTCAATATTAACTTGGTACATCAGATGGCAACATTGTTTTATGTTGTCATTACATTTCAGTTGTATTTTTAGTTTCAACAAAAGTGATCTAGAATCAACATTGATCAAACAATTTTACCAAAGATTATTTTTGTTAATTTCTGTATTGATTCAACATAGGGCTGGGCGATATGGCTGAAAACTGTATCACGATATAAGTGTTTCATATCGGTCGATATCAATAATTATTGATATTTTGTATGACCTATTTAAAATCAGGACCAGGAGAAAAATATATTACATTTAAAAAAAAATATTTTAAACTTAACCTTCCTCTGATTATAATCCCCTCAGTTATAAAGGCAGAAATGTCAACACAGCCATGGAAAACACTCAAATAATTAAAATGTAAATATGTTTATACTTAACGCATGGTGTGTGGCAAAAATGACGTCAACGCGGAGTGGGTGGTCGTGCGTGTTGAGAGCGCGAGACCCCATTTCGCTTGCCGGTGAACTTTCCACATGGCTCCGCGACTGAAGATGCACGAGTTCGAGGCCAATCTGGCCAAGCATGACGTCTAATCACACCGGCACCCGCGTATAACACAGTTTCTTATATTTATAAAATGAGCCAACAATAGCAGAAATAAGCCCTTTATTTAAAAGATCCATGTTTAATAAAAATGTTCACGAAACTAATTGAAAATGTTTAGAGATCGTTAATTTAGTTCTCCCATCCATATATTCTGTTCTAATGCCACAAGAAATACTGGGTTTACTGGGTTTTACACGATTCTTTCGTAGTGTGGTTTTGGTAAAGTTTAATCAAGTAAACATTGCCACATGTGTACCTTACGCCTTCTTATTGCTGTTTCCTGATGGTTTATAGAACAATTACTCAGAGTTGCCCTCCTGTCGTTTCAAAGAATAGCACAACGGCGAGCGCGTTGAGTATAAACACTTCCCCAAATGGATGAGGCGCGCGCTGCGGAGCCAGACGAAAGGCTTAAGGTGGTAAAACAAGTCTGTGGTATTACCAGTCTTGGTGGGGAGGACGGTCTTGCATAATTTGCAGACAACATTGGTCTGACTACGGTCAGACTTATAAAGTCCAAAAAACTAACATACTGGCGAGATGACTTGTTTTCCTGATTTATCAACAATTTCCTTGCTCGCTGCGGCACTCATTTTCCACTTATCACTCCACATCGGTTCTGTTACTGAACCAAACATGACACTGTTACATGATTGGCTGTTAGCCTGTTACTCCCTATGTTGCTAGGTTACCAGAGAGTGAGTGCCTTTGTTCATGTAACCAAACTTGCTTTGCAACCTCTGGTTTCTTCCGACAAACAAACAAAAAATTATCGAATGTTTTATCGAACGCATTTTTTATTGATAGCGATTATGTGTCTATCGCGATACATATCGTTATCATTTTATCGCCCAGCCCTAATTCAACATCAGTGATGTAGTGTAACATTGATTCAACAATATTACCATTGATTACTTTTGTTTTTATGCACCAAATCAGCATATCAGAATCATGAAGATCTGAAGTATCATGTGACACTGAACACTGGAGTAATGGCTGTTAAAAATTAAGCTTTTCCATGAAAAGAATAAATACAATTTAAAAAAATGTACATAAACAATATTTCACAACATGTTTTTATTGTATTTTGGATCAAATTAGACTAGATGGCCATATGTTGAGCTTCAGAAGCTCAGAACAGCTCTTTGTTTGTTTTGGAGGCCAGCAAAAGGGAAAGCATTAAAAAATCTTTCTGACCTTAAAATTTTAAATGGTAGTAAACATCACATAATATTAGCAATTTAAAACAACGTATCCATTTCCCTTGACAGGTGGTCACACTGCACTTTTCGTTCCATTGACTTCCATTCAAACGCAGGCAAATGCGTCAGACTGGAAACGCAAGCTCATGCGAAAAGTTCCGCATTTCGCTGCGTTCCAAAGTTCAAGCTTGGCGAACTCTGAGCTGCGAATTCGCATCACGTGGCGACGTGTGACCAGTGGAAGATCGAAATATTACGGCGTGACCTCTTGGACAAATTAAAGTCGAGTAGATTGTATATTTTTTTACATTTTGAGTGTAGTACTATTTGTTATGTTAAATTCATGTTTATAAAAAAGACGCTTCAGAGAGTGACGTCATATTACGACTTGCAGTGTGCGAAGAAATGCTCAAAGTCTAGTGTGACCGCGGCCTTAGGCATACCTGAGTGGTTTCAGTCATGTCCAGTGTATTGAGGCTGTTCTGGGTTATGTCATTCCGATTGTGGTCATCTTCACTATCATCCATTTCAGAAAAGGAGGAGAGATTTGAGTTATACCCACGCCTCTTTACACCTCCCTGCTCCCTAAAAACAGACACAAATCAAATAATTTAATAACAAACATAACTATTTTGTGCTTAACCGAGAAAAATGTAAAACAAAACCACCAATTTCTGAGGTTAAACACACATTTATTGTGCTCTAAAAAGATTCAGATTACTTAAGTATGACTGAATATCGTCTTGTGCTCAAGAGCAGCACAATGAGAACCACAGTCTCTGTCCCTGTCTGACTCTCCCACACAGCCAATTACTGCTTTTAGCACTCAGTGTCCTAATGTACTCACACGTGCAACTAAAGAAAAAATACCTGGAGTTAAAACAAAGCTCATATTCAGACACTCTAAATAATTCATGTCTGGTGGGAAGCAGCTATGTCATTGGTTCAGTTATGACATGACAGACCAAAACTTTTCCATTAGGTTCAGGTTTCCCACTGATGTATCTGAGAAATTGTGTATTATCAATTGATAGTTATGAAAAAGCAAAGTAGTCATTACCCCTGGGCCTATAGAGAAATTTACCCTTACAGTACATACATAAATGCACTTGTGTACACGTAGTAGCCTCACTACAAATGTCCGGAATTTTTGTAGGACACAAGTCGCTTTTCCACCGTCGGGCCAAACGGTTCTCATTGCGCAACCATTCTATTCTGTGCCGATCTGGCCCAGTCGGTATGGTTACAGTTTCATTTTCCACTGTGGGGCTGATAACGGCCACTCTTTGGAATGTAATTCAAATGCGCCAGTTGTTGCCTTGGTAACACAAGTTCGTTTAAAGACAGTATTATGTAAATAGCAACCGCGTTATGGAGGGTGATCATGTATTTATGTAATTTTGTGATTTGTAATTTTATTATTAATCTGTGTCTACGTCGCTCAAAAAGCACGCTTAGCCAGCTACAGAGAAACTGGTAGCCAGGAAACAGACAAGTGACAAATCCTGAGTGGCGACGTCATACACACATTATTGGTTAGCTAACCGTGCTGAGAAATCCGGGCCGAGAATGGTTTGTAACTGTGCCGTGCCGTACCAAGCTCAAGTTGGAACACAACTGGAACCGCTCCTTACCATTCTAAGAACCGTTCGGCCCGACAGTGGAAAAGCGGCTATCATTAGCTCTGTTTTGAATCTGAATTAGTGATGCCTGTTTTGCAAATAGATATTTTGAATCCGTTATTTCCAATGACAAGTCATTAAGCTTTTTGCGATTCAGTCTGGACAGCAATTACGAAAGCATATCTAGATAAGAAATAATGATTTCTCACTCTGTAAAAGAGTAATGGGAACAAAAAGAGCATTTAGTGTGACATTTGTATATATTGTCAAAAATGTGTGGTTTTGTTTTATGTTTTTTGTGGGATAAATCAAAAAATGGTTTGAGACATTAAAGAGACAGTTCACCCAAAAAAAATCTAAATTGCCATTATCCTATGTAATTCCAAAACAAGAAATGGTGCGATCCCAGGAACATCACCATTCTCTCGCGGTCCTGCTCGCCTCATCTGGAACATTTAACAATCATCTGCCGTCCATTCTATCTGCCGAGGGAGTTTTCTGCGGTTGTCGTGACCGCTGTTTACATCCCACCGCAGGCAGACACAGCGCTGGCTTTATCTGGCCTTCATGATGTTGCCAGCGGCATCATAAACAAACATCCCGACGCAGCATTCATTGTCGCGGGCGATTTTAACAAAGCAAACCTAAAGAAAGTCCTGCCAAACTTTCACCAGCACGTCTCCTGTCCTACACGAGGAGCAAACACGCTGGATCACTGCTACTCTCCGTTCAAGAATGCCTACAAAGCGTGGTCACTTCCAGCGTTTGGCAAATCGGATCATGCCGCCATTTTCCTCACTCCCGAATACAAACAAAAGCTCGTCCAGGAACCCCCGGTGAGGCGGGAAGTTAAGCGTTGGTCGCCCCACTCAGAGACCGCGCTTCAGGCAGCTCTGGATGATGTTGACTGGGACATGTTCGGCGAGTTCAGCCGGCGTAAAGCGAGTTCACAGACGTGGCGCTTTGCTTCATCAACACGCTTACAGAGCAAGCCACGCAAACAATAACAATAACGTCCTTCTCAAATCAGAAACCGTGGGTGGACAATTCAATCCGCGCGGCAGTGAACGCACGCACTGCTGCTTACAACGCCGGTCTCCATTCAGGGAATATGACTGAATACAAATCATCCTGTTATGCTCTGCGACGCGCAGTTAAAGCCGCAAAGCTCCGATATAAAGACCGAGTGGAGTCTCATTTCCAACTCAACGACTCGCGGCGCATGTGGCAAGGTCTGAGGTCCATCTGCTCTTTTGGATCTAAATCCTCCGCAGAGGGGAGCGCTGATCCGTCGCTTGTGAATGAGTTAAACTCTTTCTACGCTCGCTTTGACTGTAACCGCGGCAACGCGACTCCGCCAAGTGGCGCGCGTTAGAGAAATTACTCAGAGCAGCAACAACCACGTGATCTCTGTCTCGGAGGATGAAGTTCGGAGGGCACTCAAGCGTGTGGACGTCAGGAAAGCTGCCGGGCGGATGGTATTTCAGGTCGTGTTCTACGGTCCTGTGCTGATCAGCTCGCCGGGTTGTTTACATCTATCTTTAATGAGTCCTCGCTACATCTGTGGTCCCCACCTCCTTCAAAAAATCCACCATCATCCCTGTCCCTAAGAACAGTAAACCCTCTTGCCTAAATGACTATCGTCCAGTGGCTCTCACGTCTATAGTCATGAAGGTCTTTGAGAGACTCATTAAAAACACCATTTGCTCCTTCATTCCTGACACTTTGGACCCTCTTCAGTTTGCCTATCGTCCCAATAGATCGACTGAAGATGCCATCTCTCATGTCCTCCACTCCTCCCTCACTCACATCGACAGCAAAAGTGGGAACTACGTAAGGCTGCTATTTATTGACTATAGCTCAGCCTTTAACACCATAGTTCCCACCAAGCTAACCTCTAAACTCCTGGATCTCGGCCTGAATCCTTCTCTCTGCCACTGGATTGAGGACTTCCTCACTGGCAGGCCTCAGGTGGTGAGAATAGGCCAGTTCACCTCCACCTCCATCACCCTGACTGTGGGAGCTCCACAGGGCTGTGTCCTGAGTCCCCTGCTCTACTCTCTCTACACACATGACTGTTTGTCCACACACAGCTCCACCTCTATCATCAAATTTGCTGATGATACTGTTGTCCTGGGCCTCATCTCCAACAACAATGAGACGGCATACTTGGACGAGGTGGAGCATCTAACATCATGGTGCCAGGACAACTGTCTCTCTCTGAATGTTGGCAAGACCAAAGAAATTATTGTGGACTTCAGGAAGAGACAGCAACGGACATACTCCCCCCTCATGATCAGCGGGTCACCAGTAGAGAGAGTGATCAGCTTCAAGTACCTGGGTGTAAACATCTCCGAGGACCTGACCTGGACTGCTCACATTCAGACACAGGTGAAAAAAGCCAGGCAAAGACTGTACCACCTGCGCCAGCTGAGGAAATTCAGGGTTTCACCAGCTATCCTGAAAATGTTCTATTTAGGGGCGATAGAAAGTGTATTAACTGCATCACAGCGTGGTATGGGAACAGCACCAGTCATGACCGCAAAGCCCTGCAAAGAGTTGTGCGCTTATCCGAGCGTATCTCAGGGTCAGCTCTCCCGTCTCTGCAGGACGTCTACACCAAACGCTGCAAAGGTAGAGCTACTAAGATCATCAAGGACTCTAATCACCCTGCAAACCCTCATTTCACGCTGCTGCCATCTGGTAAGCGCTTCCGAAGCCTGATGGCCAAAACTGAGAGACTCAGGAGGAGCTTCTTCCCCCAGGCCATCAGACTCCTGAACTCAGTCACTTAACACCACGTGACTTCACTTCAGGATAAACATACTGTCATTGCACTGCACTTTCTGTTCTCGTTGTTACTGTGTAACAACCTGTTATAAACCTGTTTGCACATTATACTCTTTATACATTTGTTAACCACATATTTATAAGTCTACAGTTTACTCACTGCACAGTCTACTTCAATTATTTTATTCCACTTTATTTTTTACTTTTTTTCTCTTGACTTGATTATTTATAATTCTACAGATATATATATATATATATATATATATATATATATATATATATATATATATATATATATATATATAGTACTTTTTTTATTCTATTTCTATTATAATTTCCTCGTGTTTTTAACTGTGAATTTGCACTGTCCATGGAGTGGACCTGTTTACATTTCACTGCCGGTTGTATATTCTGTATATAACTGTGTATGTGACAAATAAAACTCTTGAATCTTGAATCTTGTTTGACTTTCTTTCTTTCATGCAACACAGATACAGATACCATTGACTGCCACTGTATTGCCAAAAAATGACATTTCGCTTGTATGTTCCACAGAAGAAAGAATACAGGTCATACAGGTTTGGAACAACTTGAGTAAATTATGAAATTCATTTAAACACCTGCATGTGCAGCTTGTAAACAATTCTGTACTGCAAGTAAATACATTAGTGACTTTCTCTAGTTTTCAAGTTAGCTTGGCTATTTTCCTGAAATGTAATTGGTAGCTTAGTTTGCAGTCTGCAGTACACACACACACACACACACACACACATACACAGAGCTTACATGTCATGTGCAGCCATAGTCATGAGTTTGAAGTTGATGAAGGGGCTGGAAACCTCAATGAACTGCTCTGGCTTCTGAACAGGGGGTTCTAAAGGGCGTAAACATCAGTTTGATCCAACCCAAGCAATTATCATAATAATTACACAAGAAATGAAAACACATATACACATAAAACACACACGTCTTACCCTTGGGTTCATCAGTGATGTTAGTCTGCTTGAGGGGGCGGATGAGTTTCCATTGAGGAACTGGGGGTGCCTTGGGAGGGGCCACCAGGAGGCAGTCTCGAGTGCAGGTGAGTAGCACAGGGTGACTGAAGAGCTGAGAGAGCCCATACTGCCTCAAACTCTCAGACGAATCAGCCTGGAGAACACACCCACCACAATCATAGATTATAGAAGAGAAACTTAATAGCAGATTAGACAGCCAGTACTAATCCAAACAGAGCCAAATATTGCTTTAGACTAAGATAGAGGGAGGGAGAGTACCATTTGGGGCAGGTTTTACATTAATAAGCTTTAGGTAAGTATGCGCAGTGGAGGAGTAATATCAAACAAGCTGGGATACTGGTCTAAAGCTAATAAAAGTAAGAATCCATATTGCCTTGTGTCATATCACATGGGTGACCCCAATTCTCTTGCTATTCAATGTTATTGCATATACTTTTATATTATATTATATTATATTATATTATATTATATTATATTATATTATATATTTCTGTGATGGTAAAGCTGAATTTTCAGCAGTCATTACTCCAGTCTTCAGTCACATGATCCTTCAGAAAATATTCTTCTAATAAGCTGATTTGGTGCTCAATGTTGAAAACAAATATTTTTGTGGAAACTAATAGAATTGTTTTAGGATTCTCAAATAGAAAATAGACAGAAAACTTTAAAACAACAGCATTTATTTTAAACATTATAAAATAAATGTTTTATCATTTAAAATGAATGTTATTTCTGTGACATTATAAATGTCTACACTAACACTTTTGATCAATTTAATGCATCCTTGCTAAATAAAAGTTTACTGAACCCAAACTTTTGAAAGGTAGTGTTTAGTATAAATAGAAAAACATTTGCTTACCATCCTTGTAAGCACTGAGGTCCTTTTCTCCTGCAGGTGCATGGGCTGGTAACTGGCACACACGACCATCTGAGGAATAGGACCAGTGGCTAAATCAGAAAGAAGAAAGAGAGAAACAGCAAGTGTGAAGAAGACTAAAAGAATTACACATGAAAGGAGGTGTCATTTTTAGGCCCTCAAAATCTAAGCGGAACTTTTTTTTCCTGTTGTCAGACTTCCGTCTCTTTAATACTTAAAGCATAATCAAATGGAGCGCAGCCTTGAATATGAGGAAGAAAGAATGAGTGAGTGGATAGATCAAGGCGTGAGTTTCAAAGACAAAGGCATGAACAGCGGAGAGGGCACTGTAATCTGTCAAGCCATATTTTTCTAATTCACATAGCACACAAACTTCCAGTGTAGAGGAAGGAACAGTGTTTGGATCAGTGTTTGATCCTCATCTCCAAAGGCCATCTATGATTTTTTATTAGGCCATCCGTGCCCTGCCCTAATTGCCTTATTAGCAATAGAGCACAAATTATATATATTATTTATTGTTAGCACAAATTATATATAAGGTACAACAAAGGCTTAAGGCACACCAGGGTAAAAGGCGCATTTGCTTTTATTCTCATCTAAAGCACTAGATGGCATAAAAAGCAGCACCCACCTTGCCACCTCACACATTTATAAAATTTTTAAACAATCACTTTTATGAGTTATTTTCACATAAAATCAGTTGCTCCATCTATGTTCAATAAACACATACATATTTTTTCTGCAATCATACACTATGGGCGTAGTGAAAAGCATTTTTCTTAGGTTGTGCCTTTAGCCCCGTTATATATTCAACAATTACAATCAAATGCCATAGTTTTGACAATCTAATAACAATAATATTATTTTTTTTATATGTAACTTATTAATATGTGACCCTGGACCACAAAACCAGCCATAAGGGTCACATTTTTTTGAGATTTATACATAATTAGAAAGCTGAATAAGCTTTCTGTTGATGTATGGTTTGTTAGGATAGGAACTATTTGAAAATCTGGAATCTGAGGGTGCAAAAAAAAAAAAAAAAAAAAAAAAATCTAAATATTGAGAAAATTGCCTTTAAAGTTGTAAAAATTAAGTCCTTAGCAATGCATATTACTAGTCATAATAATTTTTTTATATATTTACGGTAGGAAATTTACAAAATATCTTCATGGAACATCAACATAATATCCTAATGATTTTTGTCATGAAAGAAAAATCAATCATTTTGACCCATACAATGTACTGTTGGCTATTGCCACAAATTTACCCATGTGTTAGGGGTTAACTGTTTATGACCTAAGACCAGTAGTGACCTTCTCAACACTGATCTGTAACACATCTGTAACATATTGCGCACATACACAGATACACAGTCTCTCCAAGGTTGGAGTTGGTTGAGCTCTGGCCCGAACCAGAAAGTTTCCCAAAACATACTGATAACATTTGCTTTCTCTCAGTGAGAGGCACAGACAGTAGTACAGGCAATATTCATCTTGATTCTTTAGTGTTTCAGTAAAAGGAAATATAAAATGAATAAAATATAATAAAAATGAAAGACAAATCCATATTTCATATCTGGAAGCCGGGCTAAGTGAATAAGCACTGTTACTGCACTCCTGGCATGTTAGGAGTGTGTGATACCTCCAAAATCCAAACACACGACAACATGTTGCTATCAAGTGTTTAGCGACACATCACACATCCCTAGACCAGACCCTCAGTCACCACTCAGAGACCAAATACAAACTTTAGAAAACAAGAAACAATCAGTGGTTCTCTTGCTTAAGCAAAACCATAACTGGAAAGAATCATTACAAATCATTATAATAATATAGGAAGATAAATATGAATTAAGGTTTTGATTATGAATTTAATTAGGATATATATACAGGTATATTGAAGTGGCAGTGGATTTCAGAATTCACCTTTCACATGTGACTTATGACTGGTTTTGTGGTCCAGGGTCACATATGTATACAATAATATATTAACTAATTTGAATTGCCCAAAAAAATTCTATTTAGCTGTGTCCCACCATTTATGAACAACCCTGTCATTCAAGTTATTGGCTAAGTGTATCAATAAATACAAACCGACCTTAAAATAAAATGGTGCATATAATATTGGCAAAATATGGAAAATAAAAGGACTTTGGTTGACAATACACATCTTCTAAAGGTTAAGCACCACATGTAACAATTTGTTAAAACAAATTACTTAAAGAGGTGCTGGACCTATTTTGTGTCCTATTCATGGAAAGTGCCATAAATAGAATGAACAGCGATCATGTGTGAGTATGTTTCAATAAGAGATTCCCCTTTAGGCATTGAAGATCTAGGCCACGGTGCCAAAGTGATATATGTCAAAGCATGTTATAATTTCAAGCCCATTAATTAGTATCAAACACCCAGAGGGAGTGAGAGGATAACAGAGGGGATGGATTCATTATATGGATTAAAGGACCCTATAGATAAGAGGACAGAGCAAACGAAGAATGTTTGTGAAGGATAATGAGAGAGAGAGACTGAATTTCAGCAGCAAACATTGCATTATCCCAGCGTAATCTGAACCACTCGCTTGCAGAAGCCAATTATCCAAAACAGTCTATCTGAACAGCAAACCATTAGCCTCAATAGACTCATCAAATTGTTAGTCTCCATAGACCTGTCGGAAATCCATGTTTACATGCATACTGACAATTACACCTCCTTATCACAACAGCACTGAGCTTTTCAAAGCAGGTCGGTGTAAAATTGATGCATATTATGTACGTGTGAGTGTGTGCATGTGTGATTCGCTGCTCTTTGCTCTCCTTGCATATTTCAGGCATAAACTGCACAGTAACAGAATTGACAGTGCTCGCCAGAGGCCATGCCTGATAATTCAATTCACATCACACTACCTGGGAGAAAAACACTAGCGCTCTGTTCACAGTCTGACACAAACACACATACAGATTAAAACTGCTGCACACTTCTTCAGTGCAAACACAAATACAGTTATGCACACACAAACGTGCACAATCACAGAAAAAGGGTTGTTTTATTTATTCATGCTCATGATACACATCTTGGGAGTGAAGGCTGTGGCACTGACTCCATAATGCATGAACCTGCAGAAGAAGTGATGCATGGAGACAGAAGAGGGTGCTACCTGAAGACGAGCGGTCAGAGGGTGCAGACAGATACTTATGGGTCATTTTACCCATAATGCCTCGCTAAACAGATCACCATCCCTATCCGGACAGCTCAATGCCACATTTGCTGCAAATTATTAATATGTGTTTTCAGAGAGCATATTGAGAGTTTCTGTATGAAAATCAAATATTCAACTACATTTTTCAGAGTAAATAATGTAAGGTGAGGAGAGAGGGAAAAGAATCATATATGAAAATGCATATATATTCACAAGTACAAGACAAAAAAAAAAAAAAAAAACTGACATTGATTTGGATGGATAGCTTCATTGGGTTGAATGGTCTTTTTGTCTTTGTTCTTCTTCTTAGCAGACTCTTACAAGAAAAAAACATTTTATGTCCAAACCATAAGGATCTTCTTTAAAACTGAATATGACAATTGCAGATATTTCATATTAAAACAGATGAAGCAAACAAATTAAGCGAGTGCGCCAGAGTTATGTTTGGGACCATTTTACAGCTGGAGTTACACCTTCATCATTGCTATAAGTTGGCGTGTGCATTCGCAGCCTTTTGTTTTGTTCAAATGTAAGTTGTAATGTTGTGTTTATTTTGTGTAGGTAGGCTTATCTATATCTGATTTATCTCATATAGGATGCATTTGGTTAAGAATTAACGGGGTAGAAAAGCGCGCCGGTGATCATCTTCAGCTTCAGCACACGCAGTTCAAACAGCACTGCACAACTAATAATGACTACGATTGGGACTGTCTTACTACATAACATTATAAAGAGAGCAATATTGTAATAAAACATTGTGAATTCTTTAGTTTGCCTGTTTCATCGCGTTGCTCCAGGAAGAGCACAACACGAGTCACGCGTTCTGAACAGCACATAACTTCACTTCAAGTTCACTTGTACATTTGCATCATTTTGTGCTGATATAATTTGTAATATTGTTTATTTTGTATATATCTGATTAATCTCACAAAGAAAGCGTTTTGTAGAGTTAACGCGCTAGCAAAGTCCTCCAGTTTACCATATTCATTCAGCACACAGCTCAAACAGCAACGCACGACTAATAATAACTTTGATTGAGACTGTCATATTACATAACATTAATGAGAATACTATTTTAATAAATCGTTGTGAATTCACTGGGTCTAGTTGGCGTTTTCAAGTGCGTTGTTCCAGGAAGAGTGTGTCCACACATTCTGAAAAACAGATCTGAGGCAGCATAGGTGAAACATTGTATTACTCTTATATTTGATCATTAAATAAGTAATCTAATTAAACGATCAATCACATCGACTCATTTACAATCCATTTTACAGCCCTTTATTTAAACTAAAACCTCAAATAATTTCCATGATCATTCCATGATTTTTCTATCATTTTATGAAGACTGAATAAGGATTTTAAAAACTCATTTCATAGAGATAAGATATATTTATATAGATATATTTAGAATAAATAATTTGAGCATTACTGACTATAGCAACATCCATGACTTTTTAGGATATTTTAAATTTCCATAAAACTTACAAAGATTAACTTTTAGCAGAATAAATAATTTGAGCATTACTAGAATTTATTTTTATTGACTATAGCAATATATATATATATATATATATATATATATATATATATATATATATATAGTATATAGTATAGCATTTCCAGTATAGCATCTTTTAAGATGACCAATTTCCATTATACATTTTCAAAACTTTTTAAGACATTATACATTTCTGACTTTTTCTAAAGACACTCATAAAGAGTACTTTCTAGGAAAAATAAATAATTTGAGCATTACCAGAAAAAGTACTTTTCATGCCCTGAAATCATGCATTTAAAATACCTAATATTAAATCATCAATATTTGATGAATTTTCCAAGAAGAGACTATAACATTTAAATATGTATATCTGCTAACGCAAAGGTCTTAAACCCTGCTCCTGTGATCTAATGTCCAGGAGAGTTTAGCTCCAACCCTAATCAAATAAACCTGAACCAGCTAATCAAGTTGAAAAATCTTGAAAATCACATTAGTGTGAAATTCAGGTGTGCTGAAGCAGGTATAAACAGATATAAACTTTGCAGGACAGTGGGTCTTCAAGGAGTAGGGTTGAAGACCTCTGTGCTAAAGTTTAATTTTGTCAACTTTTAGGAGTGCACTAGCACGGAGATGACCTTAAAAGTAGGGGTGGGCGATATGGCAAAAATATCATATGATTTTTTCAGGAAAATCACGATTCACGATTTTAACACGATTCTTTTTCATGTTGGTTTTATTATTTTGAAAGTGACCAAAGATAAACATTTCATATGCATACAAACCCGATTCCAAAAAAGTTGGGACACTGTACAAATTGTGAATAAAAACAGAATGCAATGATGTGGAAGTTTAAAATTTCAATATTTTATTCAGAATACAACACAGATGACATATCAAATGTTTAAACTGAGAAAATCTATAATTTTAAGGGAAAAATAAGTTGATTTTAAATGTCATGGCATCAACACATCTCAAAAAAGTTTGGACAAGGCCATGTTTCCCACTGTGTGGCATCCCCTCTTCTTTTTATAACAGTCTGCAAACGTCTGGGGACTGAGGAGACAAGTCGCTCAAGTTTAGGAATATTCTCCCAGTCTAATACAGGCTTCTAGTTGCTCAACTGTCTTAGGTCTTCTTTGTCGCATCTTCCTCTTTATGATGCGCCAAATGTTTTCTATGGGTGAAAGATCTGGACTGCAGGCTGGCCATTTCAGTACCCGGATCCTTCTTCTACGCAGCCATGATGTTGTAATTGATGCAGTATGTGGTCTGGCATTGTCATGTTGGAAAATGCAAGGTCTTCCCTGAAAGAGACGACATCTGGATGGGAGCACATGTTCTAGAACCTGGATATACCTTTCAGCATTGATGGTGCCTTTCCAGATGTGTAAGCTGCCCATGCCACACACACTCATGCAACCCCATACCATCAGAGATGCAGGCTTCTGAACTGAGCGCTGAGAACAACTTGGGTTGTCCTTGTCCTCTTTAGTCCGGATGACATGGCGTCCCAGTTTTCCAAAAAGAACTTCAAATTTTGATTGGTCTGACCACAGAACAGTTTTCCACTTTGCCACAGTCCATTTTAAATGAGCCTTGGCCCAGAGAAAACGCCTGCGCTTCTGGATCATGTTTAGATATGGCTTTTTTGACCTATAGAGTTTTAGCTG
Source organism: Paracanthobrama guichenoti (assembly GCA_018749465.1). Taxonomy (NCBI): domain Eukaryota; kingdom Metazoa; phylum Chordata; class Actinopteri; order Cypriniformes; family Gobionidae; genus Paracanthobrama; species Paracanthobrama guichenoti. The sequence goes on along the minus strand of CM031962.1, from coordinate 20,273,232 downwards.
GCACCGACGAATGGCACGGTGGATTGTGTTCCCCGACAATGTTTTCTGGAAGTATTCCTGAGCCCATGTTGTGATTTCCATTACAGTGGCATTCCTGTATGTGATGCAGTGCCGTCTAAGGGCCCGAAGATCACGGGCATCCAGCATGGTTTTCCGGCCTTGACTCTTACGCACAGAGATTGTCCCAGATTCTCTGAATCTTTGGATGATATTATGCACTGTAGATGATGATAACTTCAAATTCTTTGCAATTTTTCTCTGAGAAACTCCTTTCTGATATTGCTCCACTATTTTTGGCCGCAGCATTGGGGGAATTGGTGATCGTCTGCCCAGCTTGACTTCTGAGAGACACTGCCACTCAGTTTTATTCAAAATGTCTCACTTTCAACATTTGATATGTTATCTATATTCTGCGCGCCTTGCCAGTTTAAAATGGTTTTACGAGCACACACACCTAAAGTGCATGCACAGAAGCCAGCGGTCACAGCGCGTGTACTAAACGGAATCTTTAGCGTCTTATTGCATTTATTTTAAAATGTCAAAAACACACAAGTTTCACATAAACAGGTGGTTTTGTCTAAAGTGAATGTAAACATCTGCATATACTAGCCTAATATAAGAATCAGTGGAGTACGTCATATACAGTGAAGAATACCATATAATTTTTTCATGTGATTATTCCATTTCTTACTTGAATGCTGCTTTTAGGCATACCTATACTTTACCTGGAAAATGTAAAGCTGTTTATTTAATTTGCATCTTTCTTTTATTATTTTATTGTATTGTTTATTTTTTGTACAGTGATGTTATCATTGCCTTCTGCAATAAAACAGATGATTCAAGGAAAACAATTCAAAATAAATGTTATTTACAAAGATGAATGTGTGATATAGCTAGTGCGAGAATATGTAGTATTGCAAAAAAAAAAAAAAATGCTACAGCATTTTTAGCAATGTCATTAAAAAAATTTTTTTTAAATCTTTACAAACAAATATCTTTGTTACTGAGGCACAAATAATGTAAGTTAATGGGATCAAATGTTGAAGGCCATAGGGTCAGCCATCAAACACTGAACTGGACTATATCAAAAAAGCAACAGTATGAACACAAAGGTCATTCACATTCCTACACATTCCTACTAAAGTGGACCAAAAAAGGATCCAAGTCCTCTTTCAGGTACAGGGACAGTGTGAACGTGAAGAGAACTGGGTCCTTTTTCACTTGGTTCACCTCTTGGTCCACTTAAGGGAGTCTGAGTTTGGTTCTTTTAAAGAGGACCCAAGTGTGAAAACACCCTAAGACCTGCACGCATCTAATACAGACACACATCAGATTTTCTCTTAAATATTTACTTTCACTTTAGACATAACTGTGTTTATGTAAACTTGACAGTATTAGCGCAATAAGACTCAAAAGATAACTCGTCAAATGCCGTTTGACAGTCTTTTAGTGCGCTTCCGCCTTCGGGTGTATGCGCTCATAAAAGTGGATTTTAGAACAGCGATCAGCACGCAAATGAAATGCTTAACCGGCAAGTCTTTAAAGCACATGCAAATAATGAACTTTTGTGAATTGCAGTGTCCCTTGAATGTAACTCTACCTCTGCGTTAACGTGATGTGAATGTACGTTGTGTTGTCTGGTATGTTGAAACGGAGGCGCCAGAACTGAACTGATAGAATGTGCGTTGAACTGATAGAATGTAGCACGATACTACGATATTTCTTCAAAAGCTGATCGTGGACACGATCAAAAATCATCATATCACACACACCTACCTCAAAGCTTTGAAATCAAGAATTTTCATGAGGCCTTACACACTCAGCAGTTCTATAGTGCTAACCACATGGCTTCAGAATGATCATGTGAGGCCCGGAGGATTTCAAGCACTAAATAGCTATTAATATCCCAACTCTCACTAAATACTGCCTTTGTACCTATAAGTATAGGAACAAAAGGTTACCACTATGCCACTAAACCTCTACACTGCAACATTCATGTTGCCTCTATATTAGCCTCTATATCAACTGACAAATAGTGTTAGCACAAGGTATCATAGACTGAGAAGTCTCAAATACTTGTTAAACACTTGATATTTTACACCGTCAAACTTAAATGACTTTGTTTATTAAAGCACCATTTTAAAGTTCCATTAGAAAACTCTTAAAGAAAAAGCCATTTGCACAGCAGGCATCTTGCCATATCGATCCTCTCATTACTCTCTGCCGGTGTCTTTTATTCAGACATGTCACATACTGTTAAGGGATAAATGACTGATGTGTGTGTGTGTGGGTCGGTACCTCTGTTTTTAAGTACTGTGGGAGATTTGCTCTTGATCTCATTCACATTAGAATCTGTAGTCGTGGTCTTCTCCTCTGAGCTCTCTTCCTCCAACTGGAATTGAGGAATATTGTCCCTCAGAAATTCCCAAACTTTCTCTGTATACCAGGATCTAGGAACAACATTAACACATGGAAGATTAGTGTCAAATGTTTTGATCTCCATCTCTTAATTAGGGTTTTTACTGTGAATTTATCTAATAATCTCAATTGATTAAGTCTGGGAATAACAAAAGGCTTGTATCAATTTAATGGGAAGTCACAGGATCAATGGATGAAACTAATAAAGCTGAATAAACAAAGCCTCTGAACTTTCGACCAATCAATAAACGGCCATTAGAGAAAGGCGAGCAATGCTCAATTAACTGGTACAGGGATAACTACAGCTTGAACAAAGGTCTAATCCGATAAAAAACAAATGCAAACAACACACTCTCTTGTTTGTATTCAACTTGAGTCTTTAACCTTCATCAAACACAACCATTCAAAAGTTTGTGGTCTGTAAGAATTTTTGGTCCCACTTTATATTAAGTGTCTTTACCTACTATGTACTTGCATCAAAAAATTGTAAAATGTACTTATTGTGCTCATATTGTATTGCAAAACACTTTGTCTGCTATTGAGGTGGGATATGAGTACGGTTAGGAACAGGTGTGGTGGTATGGGTAGGTTTAAGGGTGGGTTGAGGTGTAAAGGAAGGGTCAACAGTGTAATTATAGATGTAATTACAGCAAGTAATAATAAGTACAGTGTAAAAATATATGTACACAATAAGTGCATTGTATCAAATTATTAATTTTAATGTTAGTACATAATAGTTATATATTTACAAATAGTATAAAGTTATATAGTCTACTATTATGCTCACCAAGGCTGTACTTATTTAATCAATCCTACTGTAAAAACAGTAATAATGTGAAATATTATTTTAATTTAAAATAATGGTTTTATATAAAACAAATATGATATATTTATATTTTAGCAGCCTTTACTCCAGCCTTCATTGTCACATGATCCTTTAGAAATCATTCTAATATGCTGACTTGGTGCTCAAGTAACATTTCTGTATGGTTAAATTTGTTGGGATTATTTAATGAATAGACAGTTTAAAAGAACAGCATTTATTAAAAATATATGCACATTATATATCACTTATAAGTAAGTCACTTTTGGTCAACTTAATGTGCCACTGCTGAATAAAAGTATTCATTTTCTTTTCTTTTTTAAATCTTACTGACCCCAAACTTTTGAATGGTCATGTATATCCATGGTAATTACAACAAGTAAGATTTTCACTCATCTCCTTGTTTTCTAATTTCATGCTGAAAAGTTGTCAAATTGTTTTGCCAACATGTGCTACTGTACGTGGTTTTCTTGGACTCTCTTGGCTCTCTGATATTCAGGCGAATATGTGAGCTGTTGGAGTGAGATACGACTCCAAGATCCTGCAGGGCTACAACATGAAGTAAATGACCTCAGGAGACCCTACTTTGATACACACACTAGCCAAGCCTTGAGAAAAAAAAATGACAGCACTCTAGAAGATATGACAGCAAGATGTGTGCTCTCATCTCACAGCAATTTATTTCTCCAAAATACGAGCGTACGCTCTCCGAAAATGTGTGTACTGGTCTCTTGAGGAGCCTCTGAAACACAGAAACTCATCAGAGCGTAAATTACAAGACACCATGCCGTGTTTCCCAAAACAGAGCAGATGTGAGAGTTATGCTGAGGAAGTGACAACAAACTACAGAGACAGAGTCAAAAAGCAAGAAAAGAGAAAGTTACACACTAATTTCACAACAACAACATTCCTGCAGTAACTTGATAAAGCCGGAACAGCGGTGAAAGCCAGCCATTTGTTTGCAGAACAACAGTGTAGTGTCTGCAGCCCATTTCCTCCTAATAAGGGTGGCATCTGCACACACTGTGAGGAAAAGAAGGACATTCTGTGGCTCGCAAAGCACAGCTTAATGAAGCTTGTTAGCACATACCACAGACATAAAGACAAAGCTATAGGCAGAGAGAACGGACTAATAACTATAAAACTTAACTAAAAGCTCTCAAAAAAGCGAAAACTTGTAAGACACCCTTATTTTAGTACATTTTATAAATGTCAAGAATTCAGTGTTACCATAGTAATGAGTTCTGACAATCCAATTGACTATAAAAGGTCTTCAAATAGGTTTCTATGTGTTTTTTAAGTCGCGATGTAACAGAAGCAGTGACGGCGACTTTCCTTCCATTTTGTGACGTACATCTGAGTGAAACAGTTGAGAAAGAAAAAATTTAGGGTGGGGACTTGGTTCTGTCCAACGGTTGTTTGGGTGGCAGAACTGAATGTGAACCAAAAAAATTTAAGTAATTTTTCTTTACATTTAAACATATGCATGGATTAATCATTTCACAATTAGATTAATAACATGCATTTATAAAACAGACAAACTGATTGTTTTATCCCAGTGTCTCAGGCCTATGAAAAACTATGAAAAAATATTTTTGAATTAAAAAAACGAATTAAGAACAAAATGCTTAAAGGGTTAGTTCACCCAAAAATGAAAATTAGCCCATGATTTACTCACCCTCAAGTCATCCTAGGTGTATATGACATTCTTCTTTCAGACGAATAAAATCAAAGTTATATTAAAAATGTCCTGGCTCTTCCAAGCTTTATAATGGCACTGACTGTTGCTCTGTTTTTGAAGTCCATAAAAGTGCATCTATCCATCATAAAACTGTTCCACACAGCTCTGGGGGGTTATAAAGGCCTTCTGAAGCAAAGTGATGTATTTGTGTAAGAAAAATATCCATATTTAAAACGTTATAAAGTAAATTATCTAGCTTCCGGCCAATCGCATTCTGTTTCAACTTACAGAAAAAGTGTATGGCCCGCGCCTCTCACAGTTCAAAATGCTTACGCTACGTCTGACGACCATTTCACACCAGTTAAGGCTGATTTATACTTCTGCGTCGAACCTGCGCCGTAGCTTCTACGCCGTGGGCTACGCGGCGATTTTCATTTATACTTCTGCATTCTTGTCTGTGTTGACGTGCCGTTACACATGCAGAGGGAGCATGTGTATTCCTGAGGGAGGTGTTATGGCAGACCATTAACAGCGCTTGCGGTCCGCGTAGAATCGGCGCATTGTTACATTTTTGGAGAGGTGCGTGTCAGGGTACGTCATAGGCTATGCGTGCAACATACAGCCTACGACGTAACTACGGCGTACACTCGACGCAGAAGTATAAATTGGGCTTTACGCTCGTCAGACGTAGCGTAAGCATTTTACATATTTATATATTTACATACATTTTTATTATATATAATACGGAAGAAGATTCGCCAGAAGCTAGATAATTTATTTTATACAGTTTTAAATATGGATATTTTTCTTACACAAATGCATCGAAGGCCTTTATTAACCCCCGGAGCCGTGTGACAGAGCAACAGTCACTGCCATTATAAAGCTTGGAAGAGCCAGGACATTGTTAATATAACTTTGATTTTATTCATCTAAAAGAAGAATGCCATATACACCTAGGATGGCTTGAGGGTGAGTAAATCATGGGCTAATTTTAATTTTTGGGTGAACTAACCCTTTAAGTACTTATAAAGCATATCCCAACTGTGATCTAATTGGTACATTGTGCACTAACATTAATTGGCGATCAATATGTAAAGCGATAAAGATATGTGGAACAAAACATCTTCAAAAAAAAAAACCTGGACCACATTTAATCTAGTATTTAGGCATCACAGCTGCCAAAGGGCCATGACTCACTGTGCAATTATTATGTAATTAGAAAAATAATTATTTAACGATAATCTGAATTAGACAATAAATTATAATACATTCATTCTGACTTTGACTAATACCCCACAGCATTTAAAAACTTTAGGAGGGCACAGTATATAACTGTATAAAATAATAAAATGTAGATTTTTTTTTAAGAGGAAGTGTTTGAAGAGAGCCTCACTTTAAAGGAATGATCTCTGGTATCCAGCCAGTGAGACAGTGCATGACTGTAAAATCTCCAAACTCTCTCCCAGAGCCTGAGACTGGAATACTGGAGAGAGAAAACCATATCAGCATTACACATCAACAGTTTACTTGTTAGTCAGACAGCCATACCATACATACAAACAGGCCTAAAATACCAGAAAAAAACATTGGTTCTCCTTTCAATAAAGACTGCATGAATATGCACACTCAGTTCCAGTTCTACTGTGTCGTTTCAGACGCTGATCTGTGCATGACTATGTGTGTGTGTGTGTGTGTGTGTGTGACCTCTTGCTCTCTTTCTCTGAAGAAACCAGATGGCTGATGCTCTAATTGTGCCTCACGGGATGCTGTATTCAACTAGTCCGGCAGCTATTAATTAACTGCACGATTTCACTGTTCATCTTCACGCAAAGAACCATTCCATCATTATCACTGCCACACAAGAACACAAGCACACTTCAAACAGGATGTACAGTGGCTTCAGGTGAGCCACAACTGTGATCGCTTTAGCGCCAAACCTTGGCAGTAATGAATTCTGCAGCATGTATATGTGTTCAATGGGAATTGCCCTCTGGAAGCACACTATTGTGCTTTTTGTTTCCTGTACATTTTATTTCGAACCATAAATGATTAACTGGCTCAGAGACGGCTCATTTCCTAAGCTAGATTAAACATTTACACCATGAAAAAATGAGTCCATCCTTTCATTTTTCTAGGATGCACAAAACCGAATTTCTGGGAATAATGTAATTGTTCCTTTGCATGCAATGCATGGAGAATACAGTTTCAAAAAGGACGCTAAAGCATCACCAAAATATAATTACAGTGTCCCATTTTATCCAAGCTTTCTGTGATGGTCGGACCGAAATTTATGTTGTAACTCAATAATTAGTCTCAGCCTCAGATGTCACGCCCAAGGACCGATGGCTGAACGTCTGATGCATATGGCACACTTAACTGCAAACACTTCAAGATTTTCAAAGCCGTCATCTGATTGGTTGAATTCTACAGGATGTCCGGGAGACATGTGCGTCACGTTTTTTAACACTGTCCCAGGAAACAAAGTGATGCCAAACCCCCTAATGGAAGAACGCCATCTAGTTTACAACTGTGACAATGAGTGCTGTAACGTAGTTCTTATATATGGGAAGAAGGAGGCATTTAAAAGACTTTAATCAAATAAATAAACAAAACGAAAGTAACGCGGGCAGCCCCTCTTGGAACGGCTGCCACGCACACACTTAATAAAACATAAACAAAACACAACGTAAAGTCCAGGCCTGGGCCTCTCTCTTCCTCACTCGCTCCTCCCACGTCTCTCGTTCGCCAACCTCGCAGGCCGAGGGGTACATCCGAGACGGCACCTACCCATCTCCCTCGTCTCCTGCGTCTGGGGGTATGGACAGATGAGACGAGAGAAACGGGAGATGGAAACACAGAAAGCGACAGGACGGGAGAGTGGAAAGAGAAAACAAAAGAAAAAAAATTATGGGTCCGGTCCCCCGACACCCTGTCACTTGGTCCTCAACCAACCGAAGTTCTTCTGCGTGCGGTGCCATGCAATGGCGCTGGTCGTTCCCCGTCTGATGGCTTGATACCATTCCACCACCCTAGCGGCTGGCGACGACTCAGTCGGCAGTGAGACCTGTGCTCCCCACTCTTCTCCGAACCGGCAGACAGCAGCGGGCTCCGGCCTCTGGCAAGCCATGGCAACTCCTCCGCTCATTCTAGGATTCCTGTAGTTCATCCCACCTTGGCCCAGGGGTACGGCACCGATGCTTCCATTTGCTCTGGGTCTTCCAATGATCCACCACCACCGCTTCAGGCAGCCTTCTGCGACCATTGTCCTTCCACTCTCCCAGGCTCTTCGACAGAATGTCCCTCCTTCCTCTCGGGTTTCGGCACCAATGTAACGTAGTTCTTGGATATGGGAAGATGGAGGCGGAAACCGGCGAACATTTAAAAGTAAATAAATAAACAAAACTAAAGTAACACAGGCATAAAACATAAACAAAACACAACATAAAGTCCAGGCCTGGGCCTCTCTCATCCTTCACTGGTGTCGCTCGTCCTTGTGTCTCCGAACTCCCTCATGAGAGGACTCGAGAGGTGCGTCTCGCAGGTGATGCTCATTCTCAATCACGCACCGGTCTTGCTCGCTCCTCCCACGTCTCTCACTTGCCAACCTCGCCACAAGCACATATCAGGATCAACTAAACGCTGGATATTCAATGTAAAGTTCACTGCACAGGCCCTTTACAATAGATCCAAGAGTTTGGACTGGACATTGATGTTACATTTTCACATGACGCGGAACAAAATGAACTGTGATTGGTTGCTTTACATGTCAGTCAGTGGCCTCTGGGCGGTCCTTGACCAATGAAATCTGCTATGAATCCAGACCTTCTGCCGTCAGTCTGAAGGTCTGGTTACGTGAGACTACTCACTAATAAAGATCCACTGCAGTGAGCCATTCTAGTGTCAAGTCACGTAAGCTGAAGTTGAGAACCTGGTCAGTCAGATTTGTGAGTGTATCAATTCAGACTGGTTTTGTGAACTAATTCAACCGATTATTTGACAATTCAAACACTTTTTGTTTGAATTATGTTAAAAAATACTCACTCAGTACTGGCCACCTTTAGTATGCCCTTGGCCAACAGCATGGGCCAAAGCTCTGATTGGTTCGTAGTAGCAGGAAGCAGCAGGTTATCATCTTTGTCAAATGGTAACATGTCATCAACAGTAATCTTCCTCCAACTTCCCTTAAAAAGCACATCTATTATCTTAATGAGACAGTACTCTAAAATATCTCCGTAAAATTCAGCATTCAAAACTCGGGTGTTTTTTGTGCTACAAAAAGTTTATTATATAATGGCACATTCCATCTGGATAGGGCATTAAGAGTCAGATTTGTGTGACTCAACATTTGTTAAATAACATGAATTCACTCATGGATGTGCTGTATATAAATAAATATATCAAAGTAATATAAAAATTCAGTTTTTAATGATCTTCTTACCATCAAACTCATCTTAATACAAACAAAACTAAAGGTGCATCAATCAGAAGTCAGGTGAGCCTTTAAAGTCCATGGTTCATTAGTATGCATTTTATACACAGTAAAATGAGCAGCAAAAATGCTGTGATAAACATCATTAACTCTAATGGAGTTATATTAAAGACAGTGATCTTAGAAGATCAGTCAGCAACAAAATAACTAATGCCCAGCACATAGTCTTATCTAAAATGCTCTTGTACTTGAGAGAGCGCTACTTTACTATTCTTTGATATCACCTGTCAAACAAATCACTGTTACTATCGTGCAGGTCAGTCTTTGCTCATTTAGTAATAGAAGCCATTAAGGTAAAAACATTGTTTCTCAGTTGTCTGTGCGCAGAGGATAGAGCAGTCACGGCTCTACCAACTCTCTCGGCTTCCTGATAAGCGTTGTGTTCTCACTTAATCACTGCCTAAAGGACACAGTGTCCTTCTAGCAGGAAAATGTGCACAAATGCTACAATAGGTGTTGTATGTTGTATACACTTTAATGCTATAGCACATTTGGCAATTTTGTGTATCACCATGTGGAACCTCTCATTCATTAAATATAATTTTATGTTCAAAAGACTAACTAACTTTGTAGTTAAGAAATAACATGAGGGTGAGTTTATGATGACAGAAATTTCATTTTTGCTGAACTATTCCTTTAGTTATTCCAGGTTTTTTTTTTTTTTTAATGAAGAACATAACATTCAGTTTTCATTGAATTTTTCTAGTTATTAACTGCAAAAGAGACACAAAGCTGAAAGGAAATACAGTGAATGTTTTTCACAATAGTTTTCAATAAAAACGTTTAATATGGTGTCTATACTCAACCTGAACTTACCATCCAGTAGAGTTTAATGACATACTTCCCGTAGGCATTATAGAGGGGCATGTGATCCTTCTCTACTTTACAAAGGGAGTAGATGTGTTCCCAGGGTCTCCAAAGGTTGGGAACCGTTTCCGTGGAGACGGCCTCGTCCTCTCCTGTGTTGCAGACTTTCCACAGAATGTAGAACTCACTAATGACCCATCGAATAAGCTGTGAAATCGGCATGCAGGACAAGGAGTGACCCAGTGTAAGTTAATGCCAGCTAAACTAATCATTCTTTGTTCTAATTAGTAACGCAAGCCATCCGAAGTGATTTACTGACTCACCTCACTTGAGAGTAAATGCTCATTTGCTGAGGTGAGGTCAAAGGCAGATTTATTTTCCACCACAACAGGAGCCTGTTTTAAAGGACAAGATACATATTATGTCAGTTATACTTTGATGAGTTTAGTTTTCTACTCTAATTGAACATTAGAGCAACCTAAAGCAAGTTCAACCTAGTTGTTTTTTTGTTTACAATATGAAATATATACAGCTCTGGAAAAAATTAAGAGACCACTTAACATTGATTTCTGAACTTGGAGTGGTCTCTTAGTTTTTTCCAGAGCTGTATATACTGTATATGAAATATGTATACACCGTCGTTTAAAAATGGAGTGAGTAATATTTTATAAAGAAATTAACACTTTTATTCAGTGATTAATTAAATGGAAAAGTGACAGTAAAGATTTTTAAATATAAATAAATAAAATAATTATTAAGCAACAAAACTGTTTTCAACATTGATAATAATAAGAAATGTTTCTTGAGAACCAAATCATATTAGAATGATATTTGAAGGAACATGTGACAATGAAGACTGGAGTAATGTATATTAAAATAAAATAAAAAATTGTAAAAATATTGTATGTTTATCAAATAAATGCAGCCTTGGTGACTTCTTTCAAAAACATTGAAAAAATAGTACCACTTTACAGTAAGGTTTCATTTGTTAACATTAGTTAATCTAACATTAGTTAATCATTTGTTAACATTAGTTAACTAACATGAACTAATCATGAGCAACACATTTGTTACTGTTACGTATTTGTTCATCTTTGATAACGTTAGTTGTTCAAAATACAGCTGTCCATTGTTTGTTCATGTTAGTCCACAGTGCATTAACTAATTTTAAATATTTTTTATTTTAATAATGTATTAGTAAATGCTGAAATTAACATTAACAAAGACTGACTGCTATAGAAGTGCAGTTCATTATTAGTTTATGTTAACTAATAAAAACCTTATTGTAAAGTGTTAAAACTTATCAGCCCAAAACTCAGTGTGATTATATGAGACTGCACCATAAAACATCTAAATCTAACTGAACAATAATTATTATTGAAAATGATTATAGTTTTGCTCACTTGATCTATTATAAATATCACAATTTACGTCACTTGAGAAATTTCTCCCATTTTCCAAATGTTTTCCTCCCACTACTATCACAGATCAGATTGACCCTCTGAGGGACATGAATATTTGATAATCTTCTGTTAATGGACTTTTAATCACACGTAAATTGAAGGCTCTTAGTATCACTCACATACTTGGAGAGAAGAGTCGCAGCAATCGTCTTTTTATCCCAGTTGTTGCCATGGAAATGACAACAGAGCTGACCTTCATTCGTTCTCTCAATTAAACATCTTAAATACAGCTAGTCAGATGGCAAAAAATAATTGGTTTTAGAGCTCTAGTGCCTAGCCTTGATCGCCGTGTGATTTTGCTGCTTGTTGTGACTTTTTAGCATCCCATGACTTGCCTAGACTCATCAAAATGGAGGAATAATTGTGAAATGTTCTGCTAGGCATGAGGTAATTTAATCACAACCCAAACTCATATGAAAGTAGCATAAACAGATTTCATCAATTAAAGGGATAGTTCACCAAAAAATGAAAATTAGCCCATGATTTACTCACCCTCAAGTCATCCTAGGTGTATATGACATTCTTCTTTTTAGACAAAACAATCAGAGTTATATATAAAAATGTCCTGGCTCTTCCAAGCTTTATAATGGCAGTGAATGGCTGTTTCTGTTTTGAAGTCCATAAAAGTGCATCTATCCACCATAACACTGCTTCACACAGCCCCGGGGAGTTAATAAAGGCCTTCTGAAGTGAAGCGATGCATTTGTGCAAGAAAAATATCAATATTTAAAACTTTACAAACTGTAATCTCTAACTTCCGCTAACTGTCGTATGCACGCACGTTCACGAGAGACTGGCGTTCCAGCGCATGACGTAGGACGCTCCGGTGAGAATATGTTTTGTTTTGCTCTATCTTCTGTGCTTCTGCGTTCGCCACTGGAACTTACAAATTTCCTGTGTCCTTCAGAGACACAGGAAATGCTACGCCTGTGTCCTACATCATGCGCTGGAACGCCAGTCTCTCGTGAACGCGCGTACTTAGAGATTACAGTCTATAAAGTTTTAAAAATTGATATTTTTCTTACACAAATGCATCGCTTCACTTCAGAAGGCCTTTATTAACCTCCCGGAGCCGTATGGATTACTTTTATAATGGATAGATGCACTTTTATGTTTTTTTTTATATAACTCTGATTGTATTTGTCTGAAAGAAGAATGTCTTATATACCTAGGATGACTTGAGGGTGAGTAAATCATGGGCTAATTTTCATTTTTTGTGTGAACTATCCCTTTAAGCTCGGCATTGAGGATAAGATTGGATTTTCCCAAAAAACATGCAATTAAAGAGCAGGGTGAACACACAAAAGCATGTTTGTCATATGTCAGGTCAAATAGTACTTTGCATTTTACTCAAACAATCTAAAGTCAAGTATGCTTGAAAAGTATAGCAGACAAATTTGTCTTTATGCCAGAAAAAAAGAAAATGTAACTATTTTCATCAAGTTTGTTGGACCTGCCAGTGATGGTAATCACTTCTATGGCTGATGATAAACTCTTACCTTATTAAGTATGTACTCTGAAGGACGTTTCCAAGTGTGTACTCTCAAGGAGGCAGGAAGTTCAACCTTCCCATCTGGATCTTCAAAGAGCTGTTGACAATGTTGTTACATAAAAGGCTCAGTATGGGTTTCGATTCGCAATCAAACGGGGGAAAAAAATACAAAACAGAATAAAAGAAATTAAAACACTGATCAAATTACAAAGTGCATGCCACTCTGACTCATCAACTGCAAAGGCACATCTCTCAAGCCAAGCAGTTTGCTAAAACAGATTTCTACACTTACCAATGGACCAGCATTGAAATTATTAAGAAAAGCATTGAATATTCAGTGCTGTTCTATTCATGAATACTCACCTTGTTCTCCTTAGAGGCTTTAGTTGCATCCCATTTCTCTGCATTGACCTCAGTGTCGCTCCACTCCGGCCAGAGAGAGATGATAATCTTCTTTAGCTCTTCAGGGCTTTCGGACGCACAGACCACTGAAGATGCTCTAGAGACAGTGCTTTGCTTTTTAATGTAATCTAGATCACTATTTAACATAATCATTTCATTATTGGTACTTACAAGGTAAGCATTTGAATTTGCATATTGACTAGTGATTAGTTATTTCAATTATTATTATTATCTTTAATCTAAATAGCATATTATTATCAAGCTATGTCTTACTTTAAATCCAAACACTGGTACTTTTTAAGGGAATGCAAATCTAAATGAATTTAATGAAATTGTATAACAGGAGTTAAACATTAATACAACTATGTAATTAACCTATGTTTGACCTAAACGCAAAAAATAATAATAATTAACCGTTAATGATGGTAGAAAAATATGCCTGTTGTTGTTAAGGTAAAAACACAAAAATACACAATTTAGCGTAAGGCACCCATAAAAGCTACAAGGAAAATGCAATAAATGAACATATCAAACACACGTAGTATGTTGTTGTCAAATTCATAACTGACAAAATAATGCGTAACTACCTCCAATATTGTACTAAAACATAAACAAGGACAAACAGTAAAGCTATAAGGCGAAATAAAGGTTTTATTATTTATATATGTGATTGATTTATATTATTTGAAATATTTCGATGTCATCGACACAGGAAGGTTGTATTAAAGAATATTTAGTCAAATCTTACTCTTTTTTGGGAGAGTGTCCAGGCGAGGAAGCGACGAGGCTGGATGAGGACGCCTTTTTCTTGGGTGTCTTCGACATTGCAAGTGTATGTAACTTAGGCCTTATTTGTAATCTAAGAGTTCATGGTTTGAGGGAACACTTGGCTGATTAAAGCACGGAAGATAATGATAAATAGGATGCGATGTCCAGGGCGAGACTGTTTGCAGTGGGGAAAGTTTGCCATGTTGCTAGGCGACAGGATCGCTTGGGATTGCCGACAGCTCGAGCGCAGAGCTTTATTATCACCTCGCGCCAATGAACAACTCCTGAGTCCCCTGAGTCCTGTCCTGACCTCCTCAAACAAACTCTTATGTATATCTACCGTCGTTTAGCGATGGAAAGACGGACTAGTTTCTCTTTTATGCTTCTTTTTCTTATTCTTTGGTGTTTTACTGCAGTTGGCGTCCATAATGTTGCATTACTGCCACCCTAGTTTTTCTTTTCTTTCGAACAGTTCTTTTCAAAGAACCGATTCCTAAAAGCTAAATGAGTTTTTACGTAACCACGTATTTACGTCATCACTCGACATACTTTTATTCCTTTTTAAAAGTCATCAATAATTTTGTTTCTTTTAAAAATATAAAAGAAAACAAAGAGTTGTTTAACCGGTTAACAAAGCCGATTGATTGAAAATATCCTACTCAAAAGAATAATTTGTTCATAATAAACTCATTCTCCAATACATATTTAATCTATCCACAGCCTCTTAAATGCATGTAGGATAATTGTCTGAAATATGTGAAATCGATACCAAATATAGGCGATTCAAATATAGCTATTCCTTTTTCTCATTATACAATTTATATAATTTATATTATTATACACATTATACAATACTCTCATTATACAATGTGCTCACGCTCCACCATAAGATGACTTCAGCAATGTTTCATATTATAATGACATTTTTGATAGAATTTATTTAGCCTATTTATTGAGAATACAAAGAAAATGCCATAAACATTTAAAAAAGTTTTATTTTGTCATTGTTACTTCAACAAATTTTTATTTGCAAACTTGACAAAATCAGTCCAGCATAATAAAAAAATTATATTTGCCCTCAGTTCATTGTAGAATACAGCCATGGACTGAGCAAGTGCTCAGATCCCTCATTCAGTACCAATTAAAAAACATTTAATAAACATATTTGAACGTTATCATGTACAAGCCTGAGGAAACCCAACATGATCTTAATCTCTGAACCACAAATGTAGAACCATATAGGCCCATGATTATTGGGCTTATATGGCCCATTAGTGGACCTATTCTTTTTCCTTTTTCTTGATAAAATGATTTCATGGTAAACGCGTCAGGATTGATGATGATTGGATCTTCACAACAGACTAAATGCCCTGGGAATATGTACGATTTTGTCATAAAGTGACATTGAGAACTTTTTTTCCTGCTAAATTTAGGGTGGCAATTCCCAGCAGCAGATGCAAACAGTCCAGAGTACATTAAAACGACTCGCCCTCTGTGACAAAGGCACTAGTTTAATTTAATTTTGGCTAAGAACATTTACTGGCATTTGCCCGGTCCTATGACACCCATTTAGTTTCATTTGTTTTAAGCAATATTACAACATGCACACATTGAAGTAACTTGCTTGACACTATAAAAAGGACAAACATGGCACAGAGCAAGAGTAAGAGAGAAAAAACGGTCATTAAAAGCATCAGAAAGATGTTTTCATCTGATCAGATCATCTGTCCTTTGGTGATGTCTTCTCCCCTTTTAGAGCACAAACTGATATGTGTCAGCCCCTGGTTGTGTGTGTGTGTGATCTGTGGCAGAGATGAGATGGGATAGGGGATTTGTTGAACCTCCTGCCTCCTATCCACAGCAGATTATGGGACACACAAGAACATCCACACTAGCAGCAACCTGACTTGCTCTCAGCAGGCACTGTTTGTTGGTCCAGTTTAATCTTGTCACCATTGTTTTCTTCATATGGAAGACCTTTATCATTGAGAAGGATGTTCTCCACCAAGAACCGGGCAGCCTCATCAACGTTGATGTTCTCCTGCAGTAAACAAATTCAAATGTTAAAGGGATAATTCACCCAAAAATCATTCCTTATGTCGTTCCAAACCTGTATGACTGTCTTCTGCAGAACAGAAAGTCAACTGGGTTCAAACATCAACAGACTTCATTGAATTTCATTGTATCAAAAAAACAACAAAAAAAACACAGACATTCTTCAAGGTATCTTATCTTTGTGTTCTGCAGAAGAAAGTAAGTTATACAGGTTTGGAATTACATTGGAACCTTTCCAGAGTATTGAGATCATTTACAGAATGGCCAATAGACACAACTTGTGCGTGGTGAAGCTTCAAGAGGTACTTCAGCATGAAGCTGGATTGATGGTACCTGCCTACGCAACTTCTCATCACTCTTTCGAGACACTTCACTCTTTCCATTTACATCCCTCTATCCCCAAGTAGTCTGTGGCTTCAAAGCGAGAAAGTGTGAGTGAGACTGATTTGAGGAAAGGGCAGAAAGCAGAAAGGTTAAACAAAAGCCAACCCTGCATATTTGTCATTCACCCAGAGTACCGAGCCCAATACATGTGGCACGGCCATGCTGAGAGACAATTAACGTTTGTAGGAAACAACTGATGTCCAGCAATATGAAGTGCAAGAAAACAAGAGAATGCAAAATGCATAAGCATGGCACTACAGAATGCCGTTTGCTTGGAGCGAGCGGTGTAAATAACTTGAATTTTCAAGCTTGTTAAAAACATAATGAGACCGCTTTGAGCCATGACTTTCAGAAAGTGTTCAGTGTCCTTGCTTGTTTTGAATGACGTTGACTTCTTGTGATCTCTTTTGATAGGAATGATGGCTGAAATCATTGCCATTTAAAGATCTGCATGGGCCATTCAAAAGCTTGTTTCAACTCTACCCAAAGAGATGCAAGATGAAATTATGATGCTAATCATAGATACAACCTGTAGCCTATTTGTCTGCCCACACAGAGCAAAAATAAATACATTAATGAATAAAGGATAATAACAACTTTAAGTATTTTTGTCTTATTTTCAGTAAAGATTTCTAAACATTCTTTAAAAAAAAAGGAAAAGGATACATTTAGATGCACTTTAGATGCAAAAATGTGTATGATCATACATTTTATCAAAGAGCATAACTTGAATTAAGTTTGTTGTGTAATTTGCATGCAATCATAAAACTACCACATTTTAGAGAGGTTTATGCTTAAAACAAAAAGTACTTATTTATTTTTAAGGATTTATTTTTAAAAACATGTTCACTGGAAAAGAGTTTTAATTTTCTATGGAGCCCTTTTAAATTAATTAAATTAAATTAAAATTTCTCATAATTGCTGTTATGTCTCCCAATGTGACTTTCTTATTTTAAACTTTATCTCACAATTATTTTCTTCCTTGTTTTTACTCTCAGGTAATGGGCCTTTCCATCCATACAGTAACTGTCATTTGTACAAAAAGGGAGGCAAGGCGTAAAAACAAAATACACATGCGTCCCACTGGGAGAGGAGCGATAAAAAAAGAGAGCGACTGAAACCGTCTCTGTGGACCAGTCAGCACAGAGGCTTGATTGAACACAAGGAGGTCCTGATAGATGAGAGCCGACACATTCACCATGCACTCATGCACATGCACATGCACACACACACACACACACACATACATATACACACGACAGGTGCCAGAGCTCCCTGCCAGACATCTGTGTGCTTGAGTCCCTAATGGAGAGATCTATTTCAGAAACATGTGCTTATGCAGACTGACTGATGAGACACCTTCTGTTAAACAGTTAAGACCAGACACCGCTACAGACAGAAACTGAACAAACACTTTTTAAATAGCAAGACACAGTCAAGATATTTAAGGCCAAATCATGTGACTTGAAAATGCATTTCATGGGGTACAATTTAATAGGGTGTTAAATACCTACACAATCACACACTCCTCAAGACACTGTCCTCCTCCTCCTCCTCCTCCTCCTCTCCCCCCAGACTATTTCTCTTTAGCCAACTTAATTTACCCAGATCTACCCAACATCCCTCAAATGTGTGTGCAGGAAAGATCAATTTGCAAAATACAATCAAAAGAAACTGCTGATGTAAGACTATAAACATATTATGTTCCCTTTACTCTTGCAGTGTTTTCAAGATTCAGCTGATACTGTAAAATATGCGAATATGAATCTTGTTCAGGTATGACATCCATTTGTAATAAAAAACATGTGAAAGTCAGCATATGCAGGCATATGCAGCATATCCTTTATCTAGATGACTTCCATAATACAAACACAATGCCATAAATAACAGCAGCAGTAAAATAAATAAATAAAAATGTAATTTTTTTTTTGTGATGGCAAAATGTTCAGCTGTTATTTCTCTAGTCTTCAGTGTCACATGATCCTTCAGAAATCATCCAAATATGCTGATTTGGTACTCAAGAAACATTTCTTATTATTACACTTGAAAATGATTGTGCTTCTTAATATTTTTTTGAACATTTTGGAACAATATTTTGGAATACAAACCCGATTCCAAAAAAGTTGGGACACTGTACAAATTGTGAATAAAAAATGAATGCAATAATTTACAAATCTCATAAACATTTTATTCACAATAGAATATAGATAACATATCAAATGTTGAAAGTGAGACATTTTGAAATGTCATGCCAAATATTGGCTCATTTTGGATTTCATGAGATCTACACATTCCAAAAAAGTTGGGACAGGTAGCAATAAGAGGCCGGTAAAGTTAAAATGTACATATAAGGAACAGCTGGAGGACCAATTTACAACTTATTAGGTCAATTGGCAACATGATTGGGTATAAAAAGAGCCTCTCAGAGTGGGAGTGTCTCTCAGAAGTCAAGCTGGGCAGAGGATCACCAATTCCCCCAATGCTGCGGCCAAAAATAGTGGAGCAATATCAGAAAGGAGTTTCTCAGAGAAAAAATGCAAAGAGTTTGAAGTTATCATCATCTACAGTGCATAATATCATCCAAAGATTCAGAGAATCTGGAACAATCTCTGTGCGTAAGGGTCAAGGCCGGAAAACCATACTGGATGCCCGTGATCTTCGGGCCCTTAGACGGCACTGCATCACATACAGGAATGCTACTGTAATGGAAATCACAACATGGGCTCAGGAATACTTCCAGAAAACATTGTCGGTGAACACAATCCACCGTGCCATTTCGCGTTGCCGACTAAAACTCTATAGGTCAAAAAGAAGCCATATCTAAACATGATCCAGAAGCGCAGGCGTTTTCTCTGGGCCAGGGCTCATTTAAAATGGACTGTGGCAAAGTGGAAAACTGTTCTGTGGTCAGACCAATCAAAATTTGAAGTTCTTTTTGGAAAACTGGGACACCATGTCATCAGGACTAAAGAGGACAAGGACAACCCAAGTTGTTCTCAGCGCTCAGTTCAGAAGCCTGCATCTCTGATGGTATGGGGTTGCATGAGTGCGTGTGGCATGGGCAGCTTACACATCTGGAAAGGCACCATCAATGCTGAAAGGTATATCCAAGTTCTAGAACAACACGTGCTCCCATCCAGATGTCGTCTCTTTCAGGAAAGACCTTGCATTTTCCAACATGACAATGCCAGACCACATACTGCATCAATTACAACATCATGGCTGCGTAGAAGAAGGATCCGGGTACTGAAATGGCCAGCCTGCAGTCCAGATTTTTCACCCATAGAAAACATTTGGCGCATCATAAAGAGGAAGATGCGACAAAGAAGACCTAAGACAGTTGAGCAACTAGAAGCCTGTATTAGACTGGGAGAATATTCCTAAACTTGAGCGACTTGTCTCCTCAGTCCCCAGACGTTTGCAGACTGTTATAAAAAGAAGAGGGGATGCCACACAGTGGGAAACATGGCCTTGTCCCAACTTTTTTGAGATGTGTTGATGTCATGAAATTTAAAACCAACTCATTGCATTCTGTTTTTATTCACAATTTGTACAGGTTTGTAATATATATAAATAAAAATAAAAGATACTTCATATATATATATATATATATATATATATATATATATATATATATATATATATACACACACACACACATATATATACACAGTATTGTTCAAAATAATAGCAGTACAATGTGACTAACCAGATTAATCAAGGTTTTTAGTATATTTTTTATTGCTACGTGGCAAACAAGTTACCAGTAGCTGCAGTAGATTCTCAGAAAACAAACAAGACCCAGCATTCATGATATGCATGCTCTTAAGGCTGTGCAATTGGGCAATTAGTTGAAAGGGGTGTGTTCAAAAAAACAGCAGTGTCTGCCTTTGACTGTACAAACTCAAAACTATTTTGTACAAACGTTTTTGTTTCTAGGATTTAGCAATCCTGTGAATCACTAAACTAATATTTAGTTGTATGACTACAGATTTTTAAAACTGCTTCACATCTGTGTGGCATGGAGTCAACCAACTTGTGGCACCTCTCAGCTGTTATTCCACTCCATGATTCTTTAACAACATTCCACAATTCATTCACATTTCTTGGTTTTGCTTCAGAAACAACATTTTTGATATCACCCCACAAGTTCTCGATTGGATTAAGGTCCGGAGATTGGGCTGGCCACTCCATAACATTAATTTTGTTGGTTTGGAACCAAGACTTTGCTCGTTTACTAGTGTTTGGGGTCATTGTCTTGTTGAAACAACAATTTCAAGGGCATGTCCTCTTCAGCATAGGGCAACATGACCTCTTCAAGTATTTTAACATATGCAAACTGATCCATGATCCCTGGTATGCGATAAATAGGCCCAACACCATAGTAGGAGAAACATGCCCATATCATGATGCTTGCACCACCATGCTTCACTGTGTACTGTGGCTTGAATTCAGAGTTTGGGGGTCGTCTCACAAACTGCCTGTGGCCCTTGGACCCAAAAAGAAAAATTTTACTCTCATCAGTCCACAAAATGTTCCTCCATTTCTCTTTAGGCCAGTTGATGTGTTCTTTGGCAAATTGTAACCTCTTCTGCACATGCCTTTTTTTTAACAGAGGGACTTTGAGGGGGATTCTTGAAAATAGATTAGCTTCACACAGACGTCTTCTAACTGTCACAGTACTTACAGGTAACTCCAGACTGTCTTTGATCATCCTGGAGGTGATCATTGGCTGAGCCTTTGCCATTCTGGTTATTCTTCGATCCATTTTGATGGTTGTCTTCCGTTTTCTTCCGTTTCTTCCGTTTTCGTCTCTCTGGTTTTGCTCTCCATTTGAGATCATTTTAGCTGAACAGCCTATAAGTTTTTGCACCTCTTTATAGGTTTTCCCCTCTCCAATCAACTTTTTAATCAAAGTACGCTGTTCTTCTGAACAATGTCTTGAACGACCCATTTTCCTCAGGCTTTCAAATGCATGTTGCATGTTGTAAAGTGCTGGCTTCATCCTTAAATAAGGGCCACCTGATTCAAACCTGTTTCTTCACAAAATTGATGACCTCAGTGATTGAATGCCACACTGCTATTTTTTTGAACACACCCCTTTCAACTAATTCAACTAATTGCCCAATTGCACAGCCTTAAGAGCATGCATATCATGAATGCTGGGTCTTGTTTGTTTTCTGAGAATCTACTGCAGCTACTGGTAACTTGTTTGCGACGTAGCAATAAAAATATACTAAAAACCCTGATTAATCTGGTTAGTCACATTGTACTGCTATTATTTTGAACAATACTGTATATTATATTATATTATATTATATTATATTATATTATATATATATATAAAAATGAAAATTGCACTGGTCATAAATATATATATATAAAAATAAAAATTGCACTGGTCATAAAAAGGCAAAATATTGGTAACTGTAAATGTAGCATATCAATAAAAGTTTTCACCAATGTACCAATCACTGTTCCACTATCACCATTTTAAATCAGTGGGCAAAGATTCAGTAGTTAGTAAGCCGAGAAGAAAATTTCTCCCTTAAAAATCCCATACATACTGCTTCACGTGATGAACTACACATTGCGCATTTGACATATGTCTGGTGATTCAGGCATGAGGAGTGGCTAATGTTCTTAAGACTGCTGCAGTGGTGCTGTTTTGGCCCTAATACCATGGAGAATGTCAGCCATCTTAAATACTTGATCTAATATGGCAGCTTTCATGGTCGTCTGAGCAGATTAGAGACGAAAGGTGTAGTAAGAAGCTTCTATTCTTAGCAAAAATGTCTCGTGACAAGTTCTCCTTCATTTTGACCGAGTACAAACAAACATTTAATTGGCTAAGTGAACACCGAATGAGTTTAGATTACCTTGGCTGATGTTTCAAACCAACCCAAAAACCCAGCCTCCTTGCAGAAGTTGTCCATAAGTGAGGAATTGTTGGATCCATCTTTCTTCTGGTCACATTTATTGGCCAGAAGGACAGAAGGGATGGGATTGCCATTGGCCAGTTTCACCTTGCTGTCCAAATCGTGCTTCCATTTTGAAACAGCCTCGAACGTTGAGCCTCGAGTAATGTCAAAAACAACAAAAGCACCCACTGCCTCCTTATAATAAACTCTGGTCATGTTCCCAAACCGCTCTTGACCTAAACATGAGAAAAGAAAAAAAAAACAATAACAGCAAAATTATTTGGAGTCATACAGAGGTACAAATAAATAAATGTATACCGATCTGGCATAACATTATGATTATCTCTTCCTCACGGCACCTGTTAGTGGGTGGGATCTATTAGGCAGCAAGTGAACATTTGGTCCTCAAAGTTGATGTGTTAGAAGCAGGAAAAATGAGCAAGCGTAAGGATTTGTAAGGATTTGAGCGAGTTTGACAAGGGCCAAATTGTGATGGCTAGACGACTGGGTCAGAGCATCTCCAAAACTGCAGCTCTTGTGGGGTGTTCCCGGTCTGCAGTGGTCAGTATCTATCAGAAGTGTCTCAAGAAAGGAACAGTGGTGAACCGGCGACAGGGTCATGGGCGGCCAAGGCTCTTTGATGCACGTGGGGAGCGAAGGCTGGCCCGTGTGGTCCGATCAAAACGAAGTTATATTAATTAACATATACACACACATATATACACATACACATATATATATACATATATATACATATATATATATATATATATATATACACATATATATATATATATATATATATATATATATATATATATATACATATATATATATATATATATACACACATATATATATATATATATATATATATATATATATATATACATATATATATATATATATATACATATATATATATATATATATATATATATATATATATATATATATATATATATATATATATATATATATATATATATATATATATATATATATATATATATATATATATATATATATATATATATATATATATATATATATATATATATATATATATATATATATATATACATATATATATATATATATATACATATATATATATATATATATATATATATATATATATATATATATATATATATATATATATATATATACATATATATATATATATATATATACATATATATATATATATATACATATATATATATATATATATATATATATATATATATATATATATATATATATATATATATATATATATATATATATATATATATATATATATATATATATATATATATATATATATATATATATATATATATATATATATATATATATATATATATATATATATATATATATATATATATATATATATATATATATATATATATATATATATACATATATATATATATATATATATATATATATATATATATACATATATATATATATATATATATACATATATATATATATATATATATATATATATATATATATATATATATATATATATATATATATATATATATATATATATATATATATATATATATATATATATATATATATATATATATATATATATATATATATATATATATATATATATATATATATATATACATATATATATATATATATATATATATATATATATATATATATATATATATATATATATATATATAAAATATTATTTATATATTATAAAATTTTTTATTTTAAAAGTTTTCATTTAAATTTCAATTCAGTTTAATTTCCTTCCACTTTCCATACATGTAATAATTCAAAACATTATGCTAATTGAACCAAGTTTATGTTAAGCACTGCACTGCTGCACTCAATAGTGTTCCAGCCCAGAGAACATAAATTCTGAGTAAATCTGGACACAATCAGCCTCAGATGTGATGCTCTGTCTCATAGTTCATCTTGCCTGGGGAGGGATAAAGCCCAGCACAGCACAAAGTCTTCGAAAGCTAGATGGGCAGAAAAAGGAAAAGTGGAGCGAAAGATTCGCCCAGCGGTAGTTGCTAAGAACACATCAAAGAACTGACTCAGTGCACACACCCCTCTCATATCCCTCTCACCTAAATTCACCACACTCACTTTGTCATTACATTTACTGCCTTGATATGTAAAAACCAAGAGAATACACCAAGCTTTTATATTCAAGTGTACATTTTGATTGTACAAAACACCACCGTTACAGAAGAGATCAAATTAAAAATGGAGAAAAATAGACAAAAAGGAATAGCTTTTGGACCTTGAAAATGGCATTCATTCTGAAAAACCGAGCTTGACCACCTTTTTGATACAACACAATGAGGCATCAATGCAAATAGATGGTGAGGAGAGGAGAAAAATGAAAGAGAACAAGACAAAAAGACAATTAGAGAAAGAGAAAATGACAGAAAGAGACCATGAACTTGCTTCACTAGCAACTCCAAATCGGCTCTCATATTATAAATATTATATAGTATAGTATAGTATAAGTATTAGTATTAGTATATTAAAAAAAAACAATAGTTTAAATTACAATACAAACCGTTAAAAATAAATGTTTTTTCCCCTCAAATCATATAACACTATAGTTTCAGAATAACTCAATGAAGGGTAAATATAAATAATTTCTACAATAGAAAGATTAGCTCAAGACTTTTGATTTTGCGCAATGTTTCATTCAGTCTTAAGTGTCAGTATTAGCCAGCACAACATTAAAAATGTATGGGTGCCTTAAATCCAATCCTTCTAAATTGGCATTATAAAGATTTTAAGACAATTTAAGACAGACTAAACAGATAGGCCTATTTTAGCTGTAAGTAAAACCTATTTTTCACAACTGAGATGTGAACCCCTAAATCAAGCCAGCTATCAGGCAGACCCCTCAGAATCAAATCAGTGACTTGTGACAATGTGCTGTTTCCCATAGGAATGAAAAGACTTCATGTGTCTAGAACCCTCTAGAGTTTGCCGCAGTTAAGCCAGAGCCCAAACCACTCTTTCAGATCAGAGTTCAGACAGAGGAAGACTGTGATCACAGGCCTGTCTGTAATGCCTGACATTGCTTTGTTCTTCATTCTCTTTCTCTTTCTTCAGAGTGTGAGGGAAGCTGGAGAAGTGCAACGAGGCATCCGTGTGCGTTTGTGATATGAGAGATAGTAAATTCGCATATTTCACCTCTACGTATGCCAAGAGGCTGAAGGATATTGACATTTCAGTTTATAAAATAGCAGCGTATGTTCAAAATTCCCTTTAAAATTCTGCTTTAAATTTCGAGCTACTTTTTTTAACCACAATATCCCACTGTTTTTACGAATATTATGGCTGATCATTGTTTTTACAAATATTATGGCTGATCATCACAGCCTGTAATGAATGGTTATTCAGACCAACAGCATGGTTGTGAACATGTTGCGGTTTACATACTTACAACTTACAGACACAATATTGCCAGTTACAATATTGTTTATTTTTGCTCCATTAAAGAAAGTAGCTTTTAAGTAGCCCAATTAAATAGCACATATCACAGAGCAACTCACGACAGGTTTCATTCCTGAACGGATCAGTGTTTTTGTGTGAGTCGGTTAAGTGATTCAATGACTTGCTTATAATGACTGTCATTTGATTCATTCCTCCTGAATGAATCGGTGTTGTTGAATGAGTCTCTGAACAATCCACATTCCTAATGCACTAAGACAGTTTGTTTGTTTTTTTGTGACAAAAATATGCAACATTAAAAATAAATACTGCATGTGATAGTCATAATATCTCCTGCTATTAAATTCTGTCCCCATTCATTCATTCATTCATCAGGCTTTCAAAAAGTTCACAGAGGATCGTTTTCCAGAGGATTTTTCTAGGGCCAAATTTTAGTCCCAACACTGGGGAGCAGTTGCATTCAATACAGTAGGTTTTGTACAATATAGACTTTCAATATGTCTATATTTGGTTTCCAGTGATCAGCATTGAAAACATGGAGCACATTTCAGCCCCCAACAGCCTCAGTTCCATTATCTTCGCTTGTTCAGCTACGCACTTCACACGCCAAAAGCTTCTTAGGTCTCTCGGCAGCTAATTGCTCTTGATTGCTGGTCTAAATTTAGACCATTTAACCTCAGGTGAACACACCGGAGGGCTGACACATAAGAAGACAGAACCTAATTCTTGGCTTCCAGTCCATTTTGGGCACACAGCCCTAAAAATCTTATTTTAAAAAAAACTGCTCTGATGAATTAAAGATACTGAGCATCCAAAGACCAGACATATACAAACTCATGAACGTATTTGGTGCGTTGGGCAAGCTGTTACAGAGCAAATCAAAAAAGAAAACCTCAGAACTGTTTTTTAGTTCCTAGAGACAGCACGAGCAGGGCCAGAATCGCTCTCTTGATCAATACTTTACGCCACAATATGCTGTGCATGCTGTTGTGGAATGGCATTTTCTCAGAATTAATAGTTCTCTGTGTGTGGCGCTATTATAGCAAGAAGACCAGTGAAGTTTGACTGAGCAAGCGAATAGTACCTGAAGTGCTTCACAGAGAGTCAGCTACTTATCGAAAGAGAAAAGGAGAACTGCTGGGAGAATGGTGTGAAAGCAGAGGCTTAGTATAACATGAAAAAGGCAAAATGGAGTAAGCTATTGTATTAACTGAGAAAAAGCCACAGTGTGATGTAATAGTTTCACAATGAAAGGTGCTTTCACTGGTCCATGGCTCCCTGAGGGGTGCGTGAAATTACAGTAAAATGAGGAAGCCGAGAAAAACATTTGAGTTCATCTAGGCCATGCAGATCAAAGAAATTCACTTTTTCTTTGATTATGAAAACAATTTGTTGTCAAGTTATGCTTGTTAAGACTTTTACTTTCTGTTTTTACTTCCCCGATCTGAAATTGCTTATTAGGAACACCATACTAATACTGTGTTTGACCCCCTTTCGCCTTCAGAACTGCCTTAATTCTACGTGGCATTGATTCAACAAGGTGCTGAAAGCATTCTTTAGAAATGTTGGCTCATATTGATAGGATAGCATCTTGCAGTTGATGGAGATTTGTGGGATGCACATCCAGGGCACGAAGCTCCCGTTCCACCACATCCCAAAAATGCTCTATTGGGTTGAGATCTGGTGACTGTGGGGGCCATTTTAGTACAGTGAACTCATTGTCATGTTCAAGAAACACAATTTGAAATGATTCGAGCTTTGTGACATGGTGCATTATCCTGCTGGAAGTAGCCATCAGAGAATGGGTACATGGTGGTCATGGTGGCAACATTTTTCCAGTCTTCAACTGTCCAATTTTGGTGAGCTCGTGCAAATTGTAGCCTCTTTTTCCTATTTGTAGTGGAGATGAGTGGTACCCGGTGGGGTCTTCTGCTGTTGTAGCCCATCCGCCTCAAGGTTGTGCGTGTTGTGGCTTCACAAATGCTTTGCTGCATACCTCGGTTGTAACGAGTGGTTATTTCAGTCAAAGTTGCTCTTCTATCAGCTTGAATCAGTCAGCCCATTCTCCTCTGACCTCTAGCATCAACAAGGCATTTTCGCCACAGGACTGCCGTGATACTGGATGTTTTTCCTTTTCACACCATTCTTTGTAAACCCTAGAAATGGTTGTGCATGAAAATCCCAGTAACTGAGCAGATTGTGAAATACTCAGACCGGCCCATCTGGCACCAACAACCATGCCACGCTCAAAAATTGCTTAAATCACCTTTCTTTCCCATTCTGACATTCAGTTTGGAGTTCAGGAGATTGTCTTGACCAGGACCACACCCCTAAATGCATTGAACTAATGTGATTGGTTGATTAGATAATTGCATTAATGAGAAATTGAACAGGTGTTCCTAATAATCGTTTAGGTGAGTGTATATATATATATATATATATATATATATATATATATATATATATATATATATATATATATATATATATATATATATATATATATATATATATATATATATATATATATATATGTAAGAAGATTTCACCTGAGAGCAAACTCAAGAGATCTAAGCTGCACTAAGACAATAAAACTTCACTCATCTGAATAAGAAAAACAAGACTCAATCTTATCTCCTCCCCTGCCGAGTTCTGACCCTCTCACTCTTCCTGCCTCGGAGACCACACAATCATGCAAATCTCACAGATACTGCCACAAGGTGTTTCTTTGACTTTTGGTGTTTCTGGTAAACAGGTTTCATTCCCACATCAGAGGAACAGGTCATAATAAAGACAACAGAGCTTGTTCCCCTGGTGTGGGAGATGCTCAGAAAGATCTTTTGATAAACATTTGCTGTCATCCCCAAAGATAGGTGTGACCATTTGGTCACGAGAAAAGTTTCAACCAAAAGCTGCATAAATATTTGGGTGCTAAATGTTTATTGTTCTTTTGTTCTGGTTGAGTATTTAAAGGAATGGGGAGACCACTCATGGAAGCATCTGTAATCAGAACTTCCCACGCTGTTGAAGTGTGTCTCTATTGCCAGGTAACAATGACTCTTGGAAACTATTTTTTATGTTTTTAGAATGATGTTTTATATTGTATGCTGATCAGTTGTGTATTATGGATTCTTTCTAAATTCTTTTATTTGATATGTTTACCTGGCTATAATAAACATTAATCTTGATTTATCTTGTATAAGTCTAAATTCCTTTATTTAAGTAGTGTCGTATGCATGGAGTTTTGTAGGAGTTTCCGTAAATCTTTCTGTCAGGGCAGATTCATACCGAGGACCCCATGACCGGAGCATGGCGCTAAGCATGAGGGAAAATCTGATTTCTGGCTGTCACTGGTATTAACAAGTTACAGCTCTCGTGACTATTGCTAAAATTACACTTTCTGTTATGAGTGAGCATGTGCAACTCACTTAAAGGTAAAATAGTTCACTCTGTAATCCTCTGTAATATCAGAACTGACTAATTTGCGTCCGTGAGGTAATGTAATTATAATCGCGAGCATTATCCTCTGAGCGACTCCGGGTCCCATGGAGGAACGAATATTTGCAATTAAGAGATACTAAGAAAATCAATGATCTAAATTAAATCACAACTAAACTTATGATCAGCTGTTAAATTACAAATGCAACAAAATTACAAATAATTGGAGTCAGATAAAATTATTCATGGAGTCAGATTTTTGAATTGGATCTTCACATTTTAATAAATTAAAGTGATTTTTCTAGAAGCGCCAGAAAAGACATACACGCAGAAGTCCTTCGACCAGCTGCTGGATTCCTACGTTGGGCCAATCAGCTGACCTTACATATATATATATATATATATTATATATATATATATATATATATATATATATATATATATATATATATATATATATATATATATATATATATATATATATATATATATATATATGTGTGTGTGTGTATATGTGTGTGTGTGTGTGTGTGTGTGTGTGTGTGTGTGTGTGTGTGTGTGTGTGTGTGTGTGTGTGTGTGTGTGTGTGTGTGTGTGTATGTATGTGTGTATGTATGTATGTATGTATGTATGTGTATGTATGTATGTATATATATGTATATATATATATATATATATATATATATATATATATATATATATATATATATATATATATATATATATATATATATATATATATATATATATATACATACACATACACATACACACACACACACACACACTACTACCAGTCAAAAGTTTGGAAACTGTACTATTTTGATTGTTTTTGAAAGAAGTCTCTTCTGCTTACCAAGGCTGCATTTATGTTATTAAAAATACAAAAAATATAGAAATTAATACATTTATTCAGCAAGGATGCCTTAAATTGAACTTTCTATTCATTAAATAATCCTGAAAAAAAAAATTTACACAACTGTTTTCAACATTGATAAAATAATGAATGATTTCTGAAGTATCATGTGACACTGATGACTGGAGTAATGATGCTGAAAATTCAGCTTTGAAATCACAGAAATAAATTGCATTTTAAAATATATTAAAATAGAAAATGTATTTTAAATTGTAAAAATATTTCACAATAATACTGTTTTTGCTGCATATTGGATCAAATAAATGCAGCCTTGGGGAGCAGAAGAAGCTTATTTCAAAAACAATCAAAATAGTACAGTTTCCAAACTTTTGACTGGTAGTGAGATATAGATATAGATATATAACAATGATTGACAAACCAAGGCTTGTTATATAGGACAACCACAAAAAAATTGAATTTTGTAGTTTAATGAAAGGCCCTTTTAGACAGACAGGGTACAGTGATGGTGACTTCTTATTTTATGTTATTTTTCTAGCGCTGCTGATCAATAATGTAGGCGCTTCAAACTGTTCATGCAGGGAATGTGAGAGTCAGGAATGACGTTCCAATAATTGTGCGGTGGGAGACCTTATTCTCCCCCCTGGAGAAGCAATGTCAAGAATCAATCTCCATTTATCACCAATCAATGGACTTGTCTTTACAACTCACAAAAGAATTGATGGGACGCCGACCTGCCTGTAGCATGTGTAAATATAGCACAACACAAACTGACAGTTTCTCAACAGCAAAAAGGGACCTGAGGTAAACAAAAGCTTTGACTGCATGACGGCAATGGAGACGGGCCGATCAACATTTTGAGAGGTCAATAGCAGCTAATGATTTGCAATAAATATGATTAACAATGAACTGTTTTGACAACACTGAGTGAGTCTTAATGATAGTGAAGGTTTAGTCAGTGGCTAGTTCTGATTGATGTTTACTTCCTTTTAGTAAAGCGTTGGCTTTATGAAATACACTACATCAGTCGATTGAGGGGTCTTTGCATTCATATATGTGGGAGAGAAATTAAATCAATCTATAGGCAATTGACCTTTAGGAAACAGCTTACAACATATTGGGTCAATAAAATAAGAATATGCCACATTTACTATGTATTCATGTTGATTTCACATGGTTTTAAAAAGGAAAAGTTTAAATAAATTAATCACTCCAAAAATGTAATGTGGTGTAACCATAAAGTAAACTTGATCTTTATCAACAAAAAAAAAAAAGGGGGTTGTTATTGAATATATATTTTTCAAGGTTAAAATTTTAGAAATGCAGAAATTAAAAACATACCCATCACAAAAGAGATGTATTAAAGTAACTGCATGAATTACATTTTATTTTTAATGTCATTGACCCACATCTTCATACTATATGTACAATTTAAAGTACAATATTAATAATTTCTTAGTAAGACTTCAAAAAAAACTGTGCATTTCTAAATATGACTGCTAATTATGGTGATTCTGAATTGAAGATCACTTAAAAGCTTGAGACAGTGAGGGAAAGGAGGGGGCGGTAGCATAGGGAGACAGGGATACTCGCCGTCCATAGCCATGGAAACCTGAAGTTTCTCCTGCATGGCCTTTATCAAGATAACAATCTTGTGGGTGTGTTGCTATGGCAACAATCCAAGCCAGACGAGCCAGCTGCATTTTTTTCCCCCCGTGGAACAACAACACACTTCAGACGCTTTGGGCCGTCATTACATACCCAACCAACAGTACAGCTAATGACCAGAGACAGTGGCTTCACGGCACTGGGGCAAAGGCTATCTGAAATCAACACATCCAAAGTCCACCCAATACTGACAGTGAACACTGTAACTGTGGTAGGTATACCGTATTTAAAGATCAATTGATTTATTTCATTTGTGTTCCAAATATGTGAATGCAAAGACTTTACCGGATGGATGGATGGATGGATGGATGGATGGATGGATGGATGGATGGATGGATGGATGGATGGATGGATGGATGGATGGATGGATGGATGGATGGATGGATGGATGGATGGATGGATGGATGGATGGATGGATGGATGGATGGATGGATGGATGGATGGATGGATGGATGGATGGATGGATGGATGGATGGATGGATGGATGGATGGATGGATGGATGGATGGATGGATGGATGGATGGATGGATGGATGGATGGATGGATGGATGGATGGATGGATGGATGGATGGATGGATGGATGGATGGATGGATGGATGGATGGATAAAATGTCATCCCAAACCTTGCCACAAGGTTTTTCTTTAAAGCTCCTTGTCTGTAATAAGCATGTCCCTTTCAGACAGCCCCAGTGGAGCACTGCTATTCTGGGCCAAGGTAGGCGGGTGAGCCCCTGGCTTCAGTCAGGGTCCGACACATACGTATTTGCAGAAGGCCTTGATTACAGTCATCCAATTCGGGGTCATTATTGTAATCGCTAGTCGTATGGGTATGGAAAAACAGCGTACTTGATTAGTACCACTGAGCTACCAATTATGTGCATGATTAACAGGGTTAATTAGCAGTGTAGAAGTAAATGCGTAAATGGGACAGACTTTGATCAACTTTATCCAGGAGGATACAGGTCTGGACTAGCTTCGGGAACTGGGCCAGGATGTCACAGTGAACAATTGAACGCCTGTGTTTTTAATCCAACATCCGTGCACCACACAGTACAGTATATTACAGCTGTTCTCCAGACACATTCAAACATGCACCCACATACGGACTGAAAGAATGCAACCCGTGTAATTCACACATCACTGGGTTGTCCTTGCAGCTTACTGTGACAACCATGACTGGGGTGAGGGAATAAAAGGCTGAGTGAGAAAGCAATGAAGGAAGATGAAGATGAACACTGGGGTCTAAATGAAGAACAATCCACAGCTGATGAAAGGCTAAAAACAAAATATTTACAGCTTTTTGGCTGATACACTGTATATTTGTTTGCCATTCTATGATTTCACAATTTTGGTTTTATTTGACATACAATATACCAAATCTCAGAAATGTAATTCTTCCTGTAAAATAACTAGGCCTGTACTATTTGTTCATAATTGCCTTTTGACTTTGTACTCAAAATGTCCAAATGCTTCATAAAAACTGGAATGTCCAGATCATTTTATTTTCTTTGAAACTTACTAAAAGTAACAGTAGCTCAGTATATTGAATTAAATGTCTTACAATGTCTTTGCCTAAAATTCTAAGACAACAAGAAATGAAACAACCGCCTAGAGGATCTTCCAGAAGGTAATCTAGTCAGCTTGGCTAAATATGGACACTTTAAAGATAAATGGAACTTTTTTTTCTTTTGCTATTCAATCAATTAAACACATAACATAATACATGATCTCCTCAATGTCTCGGTGTGACCAAGAAGAGATGCATTGTGAGTCCTAGTAACAATATATAAGTTATGTCAATATACATTCATGACATCTTATTAAAGAAATGTTGCTACAAAGAGCACCCCAGCACATCAAAATTATAACAAAATGATACAGTTAAGTCTCAAACAATCTGAAAATACATGTTTCATGCCAGAGTGCAGAGTTTAAGGTGCAATGCAGATAAGCGATAAGGCTGTTTATGCCTGTCTCGTTAAATGTCGGCTTATAGACATAGATGCACATAAACCATCCCAGCCTTACAAATCCCCACGATTCAATTTCACAGCACGCTGACACATGACACTGAAATTAAATTGAAAAAAGCAGTTGTCCATTTATTTGCCGTGGACAGTTGGTACAGTATATTGAATTAAACATGCCTCCATGGTCCTATTGTGCTCGAGGAATACTGCAGTGGAAAGACATAATCTGTCTTTGGGGAAATATAGAGATTGCAGTGTGGGTCTTCCTCTAATGACACCATGCATTGCAGCAATGGGAAGAGAGAAAGTGTGAATAGATTACAGACAGCTCACCTTCCAGCTCTCAAATGTCTCAGGAGCACTTTAGTGTGAAAATGCAGAGTCATTCTGAAGCATATAAATGAACCCTATAAAGCCTGAATTTCTAAAGGCCTCTAGCTGAACTCTAAACTTTGCTGAAAAACATGTTGTTGAAAAACACAATCTTCTTGCCTTCCACCCTCTGATTGATAGTTCATCAGGCATGTCGAGTAATTCTAAAAATGTCCACCTTCAGGTTGCGGTACATGTCTTTTTGCTGTGAAATCTTTATTGATTTTTATAAAGTAATAACTTTTATATCGTTGTAACCATTTCAAGATGAATATTTACTGGGTTGTAGCTAATTAAAACAACAGAGCTTTGATCAACCAAGCATTTTAATTACTGTCATGACAACTCTCAGAGTGTATTGGCATGGTAATGCGTATGACAATGTTGACATAATTGGTCTTTGCGAAATAGATCTGCTACGCTACTGCTGCTGCTACTTGCTACTGCCAATACATACGCCACATACTGCTGTGAGCAAGTAAGGCATGCTGCTGCTGCACAATATAACGTACATTAACTGTAGCAGATATATACAGGTGGAGCTGGGGAAGGTAGAGGGTTTCTGAAAGTGCGCTGTGCTGCACTGCTAATGCAAATGCTAACCAAGCATTTGAAGGTTGACCACGTGATTTCTTTGGCTACTGATACAGCAGGAACCAATCAGCTGTGCCCTATAGAGAATGATGTGATTGCAAGTGTTTGAGTTAAGGACCTATTAGCCTGTGCCATCTAGAGTTTCATTATAGAACTTTGTACATCATCTTACGAAGACATATTACTGGGATTTATATGTGACAACTGATATTTATATGCATTTTATATAGGTAGTCTGTTATACTAGTATAAAATATAATTTGTTTAAATTATATAAAAACACATTATCTGCACCAAATTGAAGTTTGGGAGTTGGGATTATAAATAAAACTCCTTAGATAGAATAAAATGTATGCGTATTTGGCGTGCTGTCCGAGGGGAGGGCTCCCAGCACGGAATTTTGGCCCGAACCCAGAGTATCCTAATCTCAGATTAGGATAGTTAACCAAGCGTGAGGAGACGGGGTGGTGGTGGGATGCAGGAAACCCCGAACTTTGTTTATAAAACTATATCATATAGACCATAAAGCCTGATGTATTGACCATAAAGCCTGATACAAATCATAAAACATAAGCAAACTCTTTTGATTATTTTTTATATTTTGTCTAAAGGTTCAATATACTTAAAATTAGATTTTTCTGACTATTATTTAATATGTCAGGCTTTATAGGGTTAAAGGGTTAGTTCACCCAAAAATGATAATTAGCCCATGATTTACTCACCCTCAAGTCATCCTAGGTGTATATGATATTCTTCTTTCAGACGAATAAAATCAGAGTTATATTAAAAATGTCCTGGCTCTTCCAAGCTTTATAATGGTCCATAAAAGTGCATGTATCCATCATATAACTGCTCTACA
This sequence comes from Paracanthobrama guichenoti, assembly GCA_018749465.1. NCBI lineage: Eukaryota > Metazoa > Chordata > Actinopteri > Cypriniformes > Gobionidae > Paracanthobrama > Paracanthobrama guichenoti. The sequence continues at coordinate 20,237,280 of CM031962.1, read as the reverse complement.
CGGTTCCGGGGGGTTAATAAAGGCCTTCTGAAGCGACGTGGCACATTTGTGTAAGAAAAATATCCATATTTAAAACTTTATAAACTAAAATAATGAGCTTTCGGCAGTCAGCAGTGCGCAAGTCGACTTACGGTGAAAGAGCAACCCCTGAAATTCCAAATTCTCTGCCATTTCTCTTTAAAAATTCTCGTTTTAGACTTCTAATTCATGACCGGTGTTTTGTTTTGCGCCATCCTCTGTGCTTCTGTGTGCATCAATACACATGTGTCAAGGGTTCAAGAGTAAATATGGATATTTTTCTTACACAAACGTGCCACTTCGCTTCAGAAGGCCTTTATAACCCCCCGAAGCCTTGTGGAGCAGTTTTATGATGGATAGATGCACTTTTATGGACTTCAAAAATGACCCAACAATTCACTGCCATTATAAAGCTTGGAAGAGCCAGGACATTTTTAATATAACTCAGATTTTATTTGTCTGAAAGAAGAATGTCATATACACCTAGGATGGCTTGAGGGTGAGTAAATCATGGGCAAACTAACCCTTTAAATGCTCGACATTGTATTGTGTAGGTGGGAAAATTTTAATGTATAGGAACACATTATCAGAGAATAACAGGCATAGTATATCAAAGACTTGCAGATTTGTGTAACATGCATACAAATGTCATGAGCAGTGTTAGGAGAGCTGTTTTTTTTTCCTTTACTGTGGAGCACCAGGCAATCTGCCGAAAGTGGTTTTATAACTGAAAGCAAGTAGTTACACAATTCTCTCATTATCTGTCATCATCTCGAAAGAAAGAAAGAAAGAAAGAAAGAAAGAAAGAAAGAAAGAAAGAAAGAAAGAAAGAAAGAAAGAAAGAAAGAAAGAAAGAAAGAAAGAAAGAAAGAAAGAAAGAAAGAAAGAAAGAAAAGAAAGAAAGAAAGAAAGAAAGAAAGAAAGAAAGAAAAGAAAGAAAGAAAGAAAGAAAGAAAGAAAGAAAGAAAGAAAGAAAGAAAGAAAGAAAGAAAGAAAGAAAGAAAGAAAGAAAGAAAGAAAGAAAGAAAGAAAGAAAGAAAGAAAGAAAGAAAGAAAGAAAGAAAGAAAGAAAGAAAGAAAGAATTCCATAACGTCACATCAAGGTTTCGGTTGATGTGATTTCACTTCCCTTTTCAGCAAGGCATGTTTAGTTACTGTAGGACTGTTTTGCCCCAGATTCAACGAAGATAACGCATATGTGGAGTTTCATAACTTACAGATTCATCTCAACATTTTAGGCACGTTCCTGTCCAGATCATGTGGTAGGCTGCTTACCATGTGGGTTTTGAGACAGTCACAATAATGGCATGAAGCATATCGCTCCCCTCCCTTCTCTTGTCTCACAACATGACCTACATTGCGTTAGTAATTATGTTGCCAACTCCAACGTGACAGTAAGCTAAAGCTCGCACTTATCCTGGGCTTTGAGAAAGTTTAGCGCCTTCTTTCCAAACTGAATTTTGGCGTTTATTCAACGGTCATTTAGCCAAAGGTCACAGAATTTTTCATTTATCCTACAGTAGCGTTGTGGTGCGTAACCGTGAGCATAACTGTGTCTCAAGCGATGTCCGAATCGTTTCGAGTCGATTCTTATGATTCTTTTCAATGATACAATTGAACCGGTTCACGTGACGAAACAACGAGAAAATCTAACGAACATGTACGACTCTTAATGATCCGAGAAGTGGGCCGACAGTAAAAACATTTTGGACTGAAACTGATTGACAGTTTTATCAATACACATAGAAAATAAATGTTTTATTTTAACTTATAGGTTATAAGCTATACAAATTCTTACAAACGTAATTAGGGGGCATGGAACTGCACAAGTATCCTTTAACTCAAACTTAATTTGAAATTAAAAATGTAAATAGCAAACTGTGCTACTGACTTTATTATTACTATTTATTGGAACAGTTTAGCTATTGCATGCAATAAGCCATGCTAGTGGACCACGCGATGACGCAATTACGCCTACGTCATTCTGTCATTAAAAGTTGAATCTGTGTACGATTACGATACTTTGAAACGACGATCTGTTCAAAAGAACCGAATCTCGGAATGGAGTCGGACTTTCCATCATAGTCTCTCAAGCTCAGAATTACATCAAGAGTCATGTGCTTGAAGGCTTATTTAATGTCGAGACAAGTAAATTTAGATTACAAGGGTGGTCCTATACAAAACACTCTAAACAGCATCTGGTGGTTTATTAAACAAAAAACTTAATTTCGGACATTTCCATTTACACGTCCTCCTTACCTGCGATGTCCCACAGCTGTAGCCGCACTAGTGTTTTGCTGTCCCAGTTGAGGACTTTTAGTGCAAAATCCACACCTATGGTCGCTCTGTAGTGTTGCGAGAAGAGTTGATGCACGTATCGTTTGATGATGCTCGTCTTTCCCACACCAAGTTCCCCGATCACCAAAACTTTAAACAAGTACTCCTTACACTCCGACACAGATCCGCCTGCCATGCTGCCAAATGTCAGTTATGAGAGAGGAAAGTTTTGGCAACTTTGAGCAACCACTTCCCCTTTACTCCCTCAGACAGTTTGGAGAAGTGCTTTGGGTTCGGGCACTAGAGTAAGGAAAGTATTCAAACAGAAAGCACACGCTCCCTCTCCTCCCACCGGACAACCACCTGATAAGTCATAGGACCCGGAAATATCACGCCTCGATTGGATTGCTTTTTTCATAAGCTTGGGCTTTGGGGTCAAAGAAATAAAGAACACACACAGTCTCACGCGCTGCAGTCTGGTGAGTCGTGGAAGTTTGATAAAAATGTTTGGATTTTAACGTGCAGTTCTTGAGCGCGAGACTCGACTGCAAAGATGTCGTAACATCCCATTGTGTGTGATCAAAAGCAGACATGGACCAAAAGAAAAAAAAGATTTCATAACCTGATGTAGCCCCATTTAGACTGCATAAAATACACTGCATTTGTGGTGATGTGGGGTTAGAAAATGTTGCTTTATGAAATAAAGAGCGCATTAAAATCCCATTTCAGAAATATTAAAGATAATGATACCATGTCGTTATATAACTAAACGGATACTAAACGGTTCCTCAGTTCTTAATAGTCTATTAAAGTAACCACTTGTATTTGCAATTCATAAAACAAAGTGTATAAACATTCTGAATCCAAAAAGCAAATACTCGGTCTTAAACTGAAAAGGTGGTGATGAATAAACTAAAGACAGCATTAGATATAAAATATTTATTTTACAGCATGATTTGTCCTGGCAAAAAGAGCATTTCCCTCATTTTTAGTTTAACCATGTAAACAGGTGATCTGTCAATTACTTTACATTGAACAAATGATTCTGTTCCAAACAACTTACACTAAAAGACCTAATATTACAATCCATTTTAACAATTACAATATGTAAGATATTCAAGAATATTGTTCTTTTGAGAGTTGCATTCTAATAGTCCTGTGAAACTTAAAGCGTTACAGTCGCAAATTCATGTGATAATCCTACGCAAGATTGGCAGTAAATGCTACAAGTTACCACTAGAAGCAACTACTCATAGGTACAATTTAAAAATGGAACATTTAAAAGTTTGTAAAAGTTGCTGAAAAGTTACTCCAGCTTCAGTGCCACCATATACGTCCCTTTATCACAAAGAGCAAGTTAGAAGACATTGTTTTTAAAACTTACAAATATCAAACATTCTAATCATAGAAACATATAGCAGAAATACAAAGACACCATCTGTGTGGAAAACAATAGATGGCAGAACAGTATACAAACATTTGAAAACATTGCTCCCATTTTCAAGGATGAGTTCACACGACACAGTTTCTTTTATTTGCCTTGTCTCCACATTTAAGCTAAAATAGTATTCTATACCTAACATTACAATCAGCATTCTTGCCTTCGACTCTAAGCAAAAGCACTGAAACTTACATTTGGGAGCCACAAGGAAATCAGAAAATACCTTAGCTGGGAAACTCCGTTTACTGATCCAGTCAACCAAGTCAGGTTTACTGTGCGCACATGGTTTCCTTGTTTCACTCTGACTTGTCCACAGTTACTGAAGACTGTATAAAAATGGAAGTCAGATACTGTAACCACATAACAGCCTGATATGAGATGTGTGATTTACCTGTGTGCATGTTTTACTTATGTCTCAGTGCTGTCTACATCCAAAAACCCTCATTTATCCCATCGACTTTTTGCTAGCGATAGCAAGTACACTTTTTAATCAGAACCAAGTCCAGCTACATTGTTCAAAAGCACAAAATCCCAGAAAGTGTGTCTCATCCTGCTAAGAGTGTAATAGTAAAGCAGCAAGCTGGCATTATCACTCCTGGAATGTTGTGATGTCATTTGCCAGCAGATTTCGGGCACAGCAACACAATAATATTTGGCACTCCAACTTTCTGCAGTATTTTGGAAAACGAATGCTGCCAGCACTGCCTTGGAGAAAAATATTCCCAACAGGATGTCCCATTTGTTAATTTTATGGTCCTTCTTGCTTTTCCGAAACATTTTGACAGAGACTTGCGAAGATAGCCGAGTAAGCAAGCAAATGATATCCTGCAGTGATCGATTAATAAACAGCGCCGTCCTGAGCGTGTGCTTTTACAGTGTAAAAGAGCTCTGTTTTGGGGTGTAGTTCATATTTTGAGAAAAGGGAGGGTTGTTATCAGAGCCGGGGGATCCGGGAATGGATCCCCCTGACCGAAGCGAATCCCTGAAGGGGGAAGGTGGAGTGAGCAGAGTCAGCTTACTCTGTGCCAACTCTTCCTCCACACCTTCCTCTTCCTCCTCCTCTTGTGTGGCACTCTCACACAGAAACCCCTGAATGAGGTCAAGAGCTTCCATTTCAGAACCTTCCACAGGGAACGCCTCCCCCTGCAAGGGAAGAGGCAGCTGATTGGTGGACAATTTATAGGCAATAGGGCTCGACTTGTTGCCCGTGCCGATTACAAATTGGTCAAAATCAGGAACTGTAGAGCTCAGAGTGTCCACCAGCCCCCCTTGAGGACAATCAGTGCTGTGGTCTATTAAGTTAGGGGGGGAATAGGAAGGTGGTACCACGCCCTCCTGGGATGTGGGATGTTGGGGACCCCCATCGTGCCCCTCGCTGAGATTGTAGAGTTCCTTGTCTTCGGGCTGAGAGCCATTGGGGGCTGCGTTGAGACCAGCATCATATTCAGACTGGGGGGGTTGTGAGGCATTAGTTAGGGGACGTATGACCGCCATCTGACTCTGGCCGACCGCTTGCCTCCTCACATGCACAGACAGTCTGTGGAACACACTCGACCCCCTCCCCTGGGGTCTGGCACCTGATTCAGACCATGACACAGACTTTCCATTAGGACTATGAATGAAACAGAGACCCAATGTTATTCCCATGGAGAAACACCAGAATGCGACACAGAGACAGAGAAGAACATGACAGAAATATGATCATTATGCATGTCATCATTCATACAATCGATACAATTATCAGCCATAAAACTCTCATGATTAGGGTTAGCACACGATGCATAACTCAACATTGTTAATTCATGAAGTCGTTGACAGAGACCTCCCTCAAACATGCTAATTGCATATACTCATAATGACCTGCTTACAGAGCATTATGAAAGGCACGATGGCTCATTCTCTGCCATCCCTTCACTGAACTGCTCTGCTCAAACTGAACGTCATGCAGTATGAATAAGGGCTTCATGGAATTCCCCTCAGTTTCAGATCAACGTGGCCTTGCTGTCCGCTCTTAGTGTAATTAAGTTAACCGGACAGAGAGGCCTCAGAGCTGAAAGCTGCATCAGAATCAAGGGGCGTTCACACTGACAGCGATTTGCATCAGCAAACCAGATCAGCAAAAGTCACGCTTTTTGAATGAGAGTGGATAGACTCTGGCGATACGATGTGGGTGTGTACAGTGATGTGTCAATTTAGAGAAAAGTTTATGCAAATGAGCAGTGACTCCATGTACCGAATACCAACACTTTTATGCTAGTTTATGCAAACGTTTCGATTTATGCAAATGAGCAGCACCTGAATGCAGTTAACAGAGACTACCAGTTTCCCAAAGTTTATACAAACAATAAGGTTTGTGCAATTGAGCATCAACTCAATGTGGCGATAACCAAGTGATGCGTCAATGTTAAGAAAAAAGTATGTTTATGCAAAGGAGCAGCGCTTTGATGTGCCAACTACCAATGGGAGTTACGTTTATGCAGACATTTACTTTCAGGCAAATAAGCAGCCACTTGACATGTTGACTAATTAATATATACGTTTTTTTGCAAATGAACATCAACTCAATGTGGCATCTAGTAATGTGTCAATGTTGAAAGTAGTTTACGTTTATGCAAATGAGCAGCAACGAGTTTGACTTATGCATAATCGTTCATCTTGTTCATGATATAATGTTATTTTAATTGTGTAATGATACTTTTTAGCAACCAGATTCCTTGTCAAAATAAAATTACTTATTTTTAGTTAATCTTATTTTTGCTGGTAATACGTCTCATTTGTGATTAGATTTTCTAAAGCTCACCATTAATTTTGGGGCATCCAGCAGCAGGAACGTCAACTAGCGCAAAACATTACAGCAACCTCCAGTGATAAAATCGCTGTCAGTGAGAACGGGACATTAGAAGGGAATAGGATATGAGAGCTACTGCCTCAGAGAACTGGGTTAAATTTTTAGTCGGGGGAAGGTTTGACATGGGGAGAGGAGGCACACTGAGAAGTGGGTTAATACTGAGGAGGAGAGAGAGGGACTAAGTGGATGGGTAGTTTGATGAAAATTAGGTTACATTTTGGAAAAGGATTCAGCACAGATAGAGGACGACCAGATAGTGTCAGTCCCTAGCGAAATGCTACGTACATACTCTTGGTTTGCAGCAGGTAGAAAAACATGGGAGAGACAACTCAAATACACACACATGCTAGAAAGAACACTTTCAGTGCTATCACTGCAGTCCAACTTGTTGGTGTGCTACTGAGAAAGAAATACTATTATTTTATTTCCATACGTTTCATAGCCTGTATGTGCATTTAGCTGATATTTCAGAAATGTGACTCAAACCTATTATTAAGTGTCACTCACTTGGTGCTGCCGGTCACATTGTTGTTGTTCTTCTTCCTGCGAAACATGTTGAGGATGCTGTTGCTCTGGCAGGGAACTGCCTTCCCATCGCCCACGTGCATACGAACCACGTCTGAGGTCGTGAAGGCGCTGCGTACGTTGCGCTCAGGCTTGGCGATGATGATGTACATCTTGGGTGTGAACATGCAGCCCAGTGCTACAGTCACACTGAGGCTGACGGAGAAGGAGGTGGTGATGATCTTGTAGTTGGAGCCGAAGTAGATGGGAACAAAAGCCAGCCAGATAATGCAGGTGGTGTACATAGTGAACGCAATGTATTTGGCTTCGTTGAAGTTGGCCGGCACGTTGCGGGTCTTGAAGGCGTAGTAGGTGCAGCTCATGATGAGCAGGCCATTGTAACCCAGCGGAGCCACTACACCCACATTACTTGTGTTACAGATGAGGTACACCTCCCTGATGCTGGGGTAGCTTTTCACCGGCTCGGGGGGTTCCAGCACGATCAGCGTGACCTCCACAGCCAGCTGGAGACTAATCAGGATGAAGGCGATAACCACCTGGGCCCAGGCACTCATGAATCTGGGCTTGCGTGTGCAGATTTTCTTCTTGCTGCCGGCCAGGATGCGTGCAATGCGGTTGGTCTTGGTTACGAGGGCGGAGTAGCACATGGCGGACGACAAGCCCACCAGGAGGCGCTGCAGGTAGCAGGAGATCACAGTGGGACGTGCGATGAGTGTGAAGGGGCAGATGTAGCCAAGGAAGATACCCGCCAGAATGATATAGCAGAGCTCACGGCTGGAGGACTTCACCACTGGCGTGTCACGGTACTGGATGAAGATGAAGGTGACGAACAGCGTTACCAGGATGCCGAAGCAGGAGAACACCACTGCTATGATGGACTCCACACAGCTCCACTCTAGGTATTTGAGCGGGAGAGGCTTGCATTCTGGAATAAAGCAAGCAGATAGGAAGTTACGATGGGTGGAAAATAAATGAAGAATTAGTCTTCTACAAAGATTGTAGCACTAACGTGGTTTATTTACTATGCGTGTGAGTTTTGATGTCATAACATTGGATCAATGATGAAGAAAAATCTAGTTTAAGAACATTTCTGTCCCGACCACTATCGTCAAAGATGATTGGCAATTAGCATACAGTTTGGATTGGTGGTATGGTTCTGTTCTGGGCAAAAACTCCCTGTCCATTCATAGCTCGGATAAGAGCAGGGAGAGCAGCGAAAATCCCCCCTTAGGGTAACAGAACAGAACCAACATAAATGTATTGCAGATATTATTAATGATAAATGATTTAATGTACAACATGGTACAAGACAAATGACTCTGATTCGAAGAGGAATATCAAAAGTCCTGGTCAAGCCCTGAATGGACGAGAGGAGCTGGGGATGAAGGAGGCTAATTAGCTCCTAAAAAACGCAATAAGCTGCTAATAATACTGATAGTCCTTATATATGGATGCTGCGATAGGCGTCATATTCCTAGGTAGAAGTGGATAAGCTAAGAGTCAGCTGATGCGAGCTTGACTGACGTGACCTGCCAGAACACTATGCTTGATGTTGGTTTCATATGGTAAAACTCAGATTTTCAAGAAAAGGTTCATTGTTATTCATTTAAAATGAAAGTTTCTTTTTCATTTTTTTCCGTCTATTACTTGAATGGCTTTTTATTTAGGACAATTAAAAAAATGTAAACATGCACTTTATAGAAGAGATCTATTTAAGTTGTATGTACACTAATTGTATGTACACTACCGTTCAAAAGTCAGTACGATTTCTTTAAAATAAATTCCTTATTTTATTCAGCACAGATGCATTGAAATTGATCAAAAGTAACAGTAAATACTTTTACATTGTTACAAAAAAATCTATTTCAAATAAATACTGTTTATTTTTAACGTTCTATTCATTAAAGAATCCTGAAAAATATATATATCACGGTTTCCACAAAAATATTAATAATGTGAATATTAGAATGTGAAGAATCGTTTGACAATGAAGAATGGAGTAATGGCTACTGAAAATTTAGATTTCAATAAGTTACATTTTAAAATATATATATTCAAATCGTTGAGTTGTTTTAAATTATAGTAATATTTCACAATATTACTTTTTTTTTTTATTAAATAAATGCAGTCTTTGACCTCTTCAAGACGCATGAAAATGGTAATTACATTTTAAATATATTTTTAATAAATGAATCGGTGCACATTTCTTTCTATGCACTCTATTTCTCCATGACAGCTTTCTATACATCTCTGAAGGGTCTCTACTTCTCATTCACTATGACAGAGCTTTTTCTCGATCTCAGATCAGTCTGTCTCTCTGGTAATCAGAATTCCCTGTTGCTGCTCAGGTTCCGCGGTGAAACTGTTGAGCCTGACACACGGCTGCTGGGTACTAATGGGATTCCAACCTCACCGTTATCCAGCTCTGCTCGCTGCTGCAAAGAGCTGTCAAAATAACGCGTGGCTCACAGCCCAGAGGGAGAGAAAGTGTTGGATGTTGGGTAGGGATGATGCGAAGGGCATAGAGAGGAGTGATAGGAGAGGAGCCAGCAGGAGAAATAGGCTGAACAGAATCTAAAGCCACAGACGTTGCCAGAATACAGCAAAAAAAAAAAAAAAAAAAAAAAAAAAGTTTAAGCAATTCTCAATTAAATAGTGGTCTAAATATTTGAATTAAGAGCTATTTAATAGATGTGTGGATAACTGGGAGGCTGAAGTATATGTAAACAAAGTCTCTTACCTGCCAGTTCGTCATCAGGCCACCAGCCCAGGTCACAAGCTCTGCAGGTGAATTCATCCTGAACGTATTCATTATCTTTACACGTAGTGCAGATCCAGCAGCAACTCACTTCACCTTTACGGATCACCTACAATCAGAAAACCAGAGATCTTGCACTGATGCCAGATATGGTAACACTTCACAGTTCTGCAAATGTTAAAAGTTTACATCAGTTAACACTACCTAACAATAGAAACGTTTATTTATGTTGCTATCAGTATACATAGAAAGTAACATTACACAAAATTAATAAATGCCACAAAAATATGAGCTCATTGTTAGTTCATAATAATTATTACATTTATTTATTATTATTATTATTATCATTGTTATTATTATTATTATTATTATTATGTATATTTTAGTTATTTTTCCAGAAAGGGTTAATGTGGGTGGAAAATGTACAATTCTGAAATTGTGTGAAGATTTTAGTTAACTTTGGAAAACAATAAATAAATAATAAAAAACTATTACATTAACTTCTTAACAAGATTTTTCTCTAGTTTTATGAACGTCTTTATTTAAAAAAAGGGCCAGTGCATTAAGACAAAAAAAAAAAAAAAAAAGATATTAATTAAAACAAGTATCATAATGTTGTTTTTTTTTTTTTTTTTATTAACTGGAACAAGTATCATAATGTATTACAATCAAACGGAGAGTCCCGCTCCTAACTCACGCCATAGGTTGAACTAATCTTGCTGCATCAGGCTGGATGAGGGAACCCCAAACAAGTTAGTAAATTACTATACATACATAATTATGGCACATACACACCTTGATCTGTCCCTTGGAGCACGGTTCGCTGCAGACAGATCGGACCATCTCAGTGCGGTTCATCATGAGTTTGTAATCACTGATGCTTAGGAGACCTTCATGCCACGACCCCACATTAATGTAATCAAAGCGGCCCATCTCCTCCACATACTGTATATTCATAATGTCATACCTTAGATAGAAGAAAAAGTCAGAGAGACAGAGAGGTAATGATATGGGTATATTAAAAAAAAAGAGAAAGAAAAAGAGCAAGTCTTCCATAATAAGTAGCTCAGCGTTGCTGAAGCCTTGGGACTAGCAAGAGGCAGAGTTCACACTTTTACCATGTTCACACATCCAAGTCTCTCAACTTTGCATCCTCCACCTGGGATATGAATCCTTAACCTCCTGAGTGCTGTCCTCTCATCCATACTAATGACACTCCCTATCTTACAGATGAGGCAAGTGTCACACAAGCACACATGTACACAAGGCAGTGGCAGTCTTGGCAGCAGTGGAGCTGTCATCTTTTGTTCGTGTATAGTCAGGGTGACAGGAGCTGACCGCATCAGGGTATTGGAGTGGAGAGGACTGAAGCATCTCCTTGAGACAGGCAATCTGTTCCACTCCAAGCCCATTACCATCCGATACGCACCTCTTTGCATGTGTGGGCTAGGGTGCCAAATCTAACCTGAGAGGGTGCATGATCAATTGTTGCCTTAGAGCAGGGCTAGGCAACTCTTGCCTTTGAGATCCACTTTCCAGCCGAGTTTAGCTCCAACCCTAATCAAACACACCTGAACAAGCGAATCAAGGGCTGTATCCGAAAACTTAGGTAGCTGACTTGTTGCCTCGCTGCCTTATCATGCAATGACTTTGTAGGCAGCTATTGCGCACGAAGGTACCTCACAAAACGGATTTCGGACAGCAAACAGAGCAAGCTTTGGTGATAACTAAGCAAATATTTAATTGCTACAATAGAAATTTCTTGCTAGAAATGAAAGAAATTTCTAGCAAGAAATATAAGACATCAGAAGTGGAAAACGTTGGTAAAAAAAACATACATTTACACACAAACTGACCATCAGCCACAACTTTCAGACGCCGTCTTTATTTCTTTAGCTCAACTGTCACGGAATGGAAAGCACAGGATTGTGGGATAAGAAAAGCAGGATAGCTAGAAAGCTACAGGCAGGTGTGTTTGATAAAGGTTGGAGCTAAACCCTTGAGTTGAGAATGGGTATTCAAAATGGTCCATGTCACACTGGCCATTCAGGTATTGGTTGTAATACTGAGTTTAAACTAGCTCTGTTCTAAAACTTAGTGAGCTGGCTTGGTACATAAGCAGTTGCCTTCTAAAGCACCTTCCTAAAACCAATGTTAGAAATGTTAGATTTGGGACACTACATAGGCAGCAATTCTGCACTCTATTGTGTGTACTGTTAGCATGTTGTTAAAGCTAACAGTGTGATACTTTTAGCATAAAAATACACAACACAAATACTGGGTTAAACAGTAAATTTTACTCTGAATTATAAGATTGTCTAAGCTGGTATCAGAGCCTGGTCAGGCATGTTTTACAGTGGCTTTGGTCACTTTTTAGACTGAAGGACCAGCTGGCCGTCACGTTAAATCAGCTAAACACCAGTTTGGCCATGCTGGGAGATCTTTTCAAAACCAGCTATGACCAGCAAACCAGTATAAATATTTGATTGTTTGTTTTTTTAGCAGAATTTCAGCACATGCACTAGTGTTTGGGTTAGCGTGTTGCTAAGCTAACAGCATGTTAGCCTACTTTAAAGGGGTCATGAACTGGCTTTTTAAAATTATTTTATACTGTTGTCTAAGTATAAACTTATTACATTCAACTTATTACATTCACATGGTTTTTACATTCAAAAACATCATAATAAATAAGTAATAGGCTATTTTCTACCTTGGTTTTGAGCCTCTCTCCTGAACGCTCGGTTCTTATGGGTGTTCCGCACTGAAGACTTTAAAGTAAACGCCCACTGCTATGATTGGATAACATTTTTGCACAATATCTTACTCTCTTCGCCATGTTTATTGCTCGGTAGCACAATCCGATCAGCTCCTATTAAGTCCGTGGGCGGGGCTACAGAAGCAGGCATACATATTTATCTATTGAGGCGGTGTTTCACCACACGATGACGTCAAGGGTCGACATATTCTGAGATTTTCTGGTCCGCTCCATTTTCGAACGTTTTCTGGGCCTGGTGTCAATAAAAGCTTTTCTTTGACTAACAAGGAAGTTTTCAGCTTTGAAACTTTTATATATCAAAGGCTCAAGGGAAAGTTGATTTCTCAATTCATCACCCCTTTAAACATAAAAATACACATATTTTGGGTAAACTGTCCATTTTTATTTACTCAACTATTTTTAGTGACAATTTTCAGTTTAAAATAAGTTTATTTATAATCATTATATTTCCCACTTTCTCCACCATCGTTCCATCGTTCTTTACTATTAGCGATTAAAGGGGCAGGTAGCTTACTAGGGTTTGGAACAGAGCACTAGTACATACACATTATTCTTGTCATTTACCTCCCAGGTGAGTCTCCGTTTACATCAAAGTAGATTTCCTCTCCAGACACGCCGGCAAAGGAGGTCTTGAGTATATAGTCCAGCAGCTTACTGCCGTCAATGGGATCCATCGCCTCACATAGGCCAACGTAGTCTGGGCACAGCTCTTTGTGCATATCATGAAGGCCATGAGCCATTGCATAAATTGCATTGATCACAAAGCCCATCTTGCTGTCCTGGACATAGTTGTCTTTCAAGCTCTCATTTCCTGTCAGGGAAAGATAATAAACCAGTGTGAGCAAGTTTAAAGTACTGACTATTGTCATATTTGTGCCACTCTGCCTCCATCCATCCAGGATTTTTTATATTTGTTTATCTGTTGGAATTGCTGGCAAGTTAGCAGATAAAAAATTCTGATTCTAGAAGAATTAAATTAAAAACCAAGTACAGCCAGAGGCTATGTGCTGTCAAAATATAAACCAATATGTTTGCAAATTTTCTCATTATTATAGACTGACTAAAGGCAGAATGTCACTTTGTCTTAATGTTATATATCATTTTATGCCCCTAATGTTAAAATATGATCACATTTAGAGAGTGACACTGAGAAGAAAGTGAATAAAGGGAAGGAGAGTCCTGCTGGCAGGCTGGCAAACTACATGCTTTCACTTAGTTTCATATCTATTCAGCCACTGGACAAAAGCCATATTCATAAGCCAGCTGATGGAAAAGCCATTCCAGTGCTACATTCGAGAGAGATCAGAGGCAAGAAATAAAATTTTCATTTAAAAATATACTTCTCATTTAAATCCAGTTCCTAGAAGTTGTGCACTGCACACACACACAAAAAAAGAAGAAAAACTGGCATTGCCATTAGCAAAATGTTTTTTTTCCCCTTGTTTAAGCATAAATTAATCAGAATTTTGCTGTAAACAAGAAATGATAGTATGAGGCAATGAGGTAAGAAAAATGAACTAAATTCATACATTCTCTGTAAATAATTTGTAATAATTTATGCAGTTTTGCTTCTCAAAATATTTTTGTTTTAAGTATGCTTCGATATTTTAAAGAAAAAAACAAAACAAAAAATACTAATTTAGAAAATTATATTTTGCAGTGAATAAATCAACCAAGTGAACTCTTCACTCTCACACACATGCAGACAATGTGGTTACCTCGTTATTCTGTGACTGTGTCTTTTTTTGCACATTCTCACACACACACACTTTGTGACGGCATATTTCTCCTTGTGCAACAAGCTTCTCTTGTGCTCTCAGTGCCATCAAGCCAACCCTATAAGCAGCACAGAAAAGCTGGACTGATATCTTGCTTTGGCAGCATACAGTATGACTTTGCTTGACTTTTAGACTAAACTGAAGTCTTCTAGAGATAAATCTCATAAAAATTTTATGATCAATATCAATCTTATACCAAAGTGCATGGTCAGGTCAACAATAAAACATGAGACAAAAAACATCCTTAGATCCTTAAATTATAGCACGCTTTGAGTTCAAGATATGTTTATTTTACTGAGAGTCTGCAGCTTTATAAATGACAATGATTATGTCACAGTTTAATTTCCCATCTTCACTGTATGTGATGTACCTCCATCATCTTCAGAACTGAGAATAGCTCTGCCAATCAAATAAGCCAAACACAGTCCAACCTATTGTGCTGTCTGTTGCCATAGTGAAGTGCTTCTTCAGTGCAGGTATCATAACATCATAATGTCTCTCATCAACTCTCACTTACCACCATGAGTGTCTTTCAGAAGAAGAGAACAATAAAAACTATAAGCTTATTAAAGCAATCAAAAACTTACCTACATTACTACACAGTGTTATATATTTAGGATTCTAGTGATTACATTACATTATAGATTATATTTGTTCTTAGTGTCTGATTATTTTTAATTAAAAAATAATTAAATATTAACTGTGGCAGAAGCAGCATTTCTTCTCTCAAGCAGTGTCTCAACAATAAAATATTATGTATAGAACAAAACAAAAAAAGTTTAAACTATATGTCTATGTGGACAAGCAAAGGTATTATTAGGAAAGCACAAAAGATGAGGGGGCACAACTCAGTTTACCTATATCACCTTTTAAAGCGTCGACCAGAGGATAATTACATGAAAAAATGGAGGGAAATATACAGAGTTACCATACATAATTCAGTAAAATGTCATCATGCACACAGACATCAGTTATGCAAAACAACAAATATTTTTCATTCAATTGCACTGTAAACCCGAATAAGTTGGCCAAACTCAAAAGAATTAAGGCAATCAATTACATCACATTTTTTAAGTAAGCAGAACTTGCAGACATACATTTGAATTGCTCTTAACTTCAAATATTTGAGTAAGTTAATTCATACATTTAAATTAAAATGATCAACTTAAATATTGTAGTAGTGGAAACTTGGCTAGCTTTACACTACACTGTAAACCTGAATAAGTTAGCAAAACTCAAAAATAGAGGCAATCATTCTTAAGTTAAAAATGTAGTTTAAGGAATCATACATTTTAATTGCTCTGAACTTGAAATATTGGAGTGTAAGCTAATTCATACATTTAACTTTAAAAATATAATGTAATCTGAAATTTTTGTAGTGGAAACACTTTTGACATTTACTGTCCCTTTTGAGTGTCATGTTAAAGCATGCTGGGAAATGGAAATCCCAGCCCAGTTTCAAGTTAAATTTAAGTCTAAAGGTTTTGTGAGCTCAAAAATACTCAAAAAGTTAATTTGTTTGAACTAATTTGTTTAATTTGAGTTGGCTCTACTCAAACCAATTAATTATTTTGAGCATTGGGGTTTACAGTGTGCCAAACTGAGCATATTTCATAATGAGCAAAATTATACAAATATATCACATTTACTTGTTCTCCTTAATTTTAATTAGCCTAATATGAAATCTCACTCACATCTTACATATTCATATTGATATTATTTGATTGTCTTTTTGGTTATTTGTTTACCTGTGCAGATTTTCTGGTAATTATGGTTCTCCTGAGGATGACCAGGAATGCGGCACTGGAAGCGGTACTGCCAGAACTCAGCAAACCATGGGTTCCTTGTGTTGGTGTCCAAACGCAGCTTCAGAAAGTACTCATTAAATGACTGAACTTCTTCCGTTTGCAACTTCATTGTGATCCCACCATCTGCTTCCTGCTCATATCCCTCTATCACCTCATCGCGATCTGCCCAGCCATCACTTTAAAAAGAAAAGAGAGAACGTAACATGTCAAAGGATGAGGAATTTGTGTCATAACAATCCAGCTTCTTTGTATAAACACAGCTTTCATATTTCATACAAATGAGATTTAGTAAACCAGTGGGCACCAAAGCATTTCAGTGTTGAGCTGCTATTGGTTGTGTTTAGTTGATCTAATTTTATACTGAACGTTTTAGGATTTCATGCACATGGAACTTTTGTTTAAAAATTATTAAAAGTTGTCATGAATGACAGCTATTACTTGAGACTAAGACATTCACCATGGGTTTTATTTTTACCATTATGCTGATCATATAAATGCGTTTATAATATAAATAAAAATAAATGTCATTATTTACTACTAAATTAAAAGCTAAATTTACTAATTATTTACTACTAAATTTAATTTTCTAAAGTGACTGCAGACTTTTGGACCCCATTTTCTTTCTCTCCTCTTTCACCACTAACATATTTCTCACAGTAACTGCTTAATTGTTGCTTATTTTGTTTTGTTATTCAATTCCTTCTTTCTTCTCCGCTCGCCTAACTTTCCTTCCTCTACTTCTCCATGTGGTATCATACAGCGAATTAGACAAAATTACCTTTAGAGGCTTTGACCTAAAATTCATCTCCCTAAACAGCTTTGCACCCCACAGTAGAGCGGAAAATGGCAAAGATTAGATGGAGCAGAGCTCTACAGAGAGTTTTATTACCTCTATGAATAATGAATGAGCTGAAGCGCAGGTAGAGACTCTGTGATAGGCAGATATGGCAGTGTCCTGAGGCTGAAGACAGGCTAACTAGAGAGGCGATAACACATACTGTACGAGGACAGGAGATGTTTGATTTCATCACAGCACAATCATTCCCTAATTCTCTGCTTTGATTAATATCAACATATTCACCATCCCCACATCATTTTTGATTTTCTCGCTTCTTGCATCTTCTCAGTGCACATTTTTATTGTTCCCTCTTTTTACCACTCTTCTTTTCTCTTGTTTTCTCCTTCCTCCCTTTTCGTCCTTTCTTTCCTCTAATATTTGTTGTTGTTTTTAAAATATTACAGTAAGCATTCATTTCTTCCCAGTGTATGTAATATATTTCATTAAGAGTTTGTATTAGTGCATAAGGTTAGGGGCGAGTGCCACCCCATGGTTTTTTTGGATAGAGAGTGTAGCTTAGTTAGGGCTTCACAGATGCTGAAGCCTTTTCTCTTTTTTTTTTTTTTTTTTTTTTTTTTTTTTTTGGTTCAGTTAGATTTAGGGGTATTAAAAGTTAGATTTCATTTGGTTTTGTTATTTTCTTCCTTTTGGCACTACCCGTGTCCCTTCTTCCTCCCTGTTGGTTATATGGTTTGTCTTGCGTAATACTGTAAATACTGTACATATATCTACATTCTATTTTTGTGTTTTTGCTTCACTATTATCTCTTTTACTTATATTGTCTTGTGCTTGTGCATTTGGCTTGTGGTTCTTTGTACAGCACATTAATTGTATGTATTTCTTTTTAATGTCGATAAAGACAGTAAAGACATTTATAATGTTACAGAAGATTTCTATTTAAAAAAATGCTTCCATTGAATTTCGAACTTTCTATTCGTCAAAGATTCCTGAACGTGCTCACCCTGTGGTCTGTGTGGGTCCCAACACCCCAGTATAGTGAAGGGTACACTGTACTGTAACAAGCACTTTAAACCGAGGTCCTGACTCTCAGTGGTCATTAAAAAAATCCCATGGCACTTCTCGTAAAGAGTAGGGGTGTAACCCCGGTGTCCTGGCCAAATTCCCTCCATTGGCCCTTACCAATCATGGCCTCCGAATAATTCCCATCCACTGAATTGGCTCTATCACCCTTTCTACTCTCCACCTATCATTGGTGTGTGGTGAGCGCACTGGCGCCGTTGTACTGTGGCTGCCGTCGCATCATCCAAGTGGATGCTGCACACTGGTGGTTGTTGAGGACAGACCCCTGAGTGTAAAGTGCTTTGGATGTAGAGTAGTACATATGAAAGCACTATATAAATGCTTCATTCATTCATTCACTCATTCATTCATCGTACCGACCCTAATCTTTTGAATGGTAGTGTATGTTTATACTGCACAGCTATATTACACATTGTCATATAAACAAGATGTCAGTTAAACAGGCAAATGTGGCTACCACATACATCACAGTAATGTTCGGTTACCAGTTCATTCTGAATCAGACATAATTTTTTTAACTGAAAAATGAAAGTTCAGAGAGGGAGTCAATTGTGAACTCATTCCTGATTCCCTGAGTGATTCTGATTCAAACTGCTCAAAGGCTTTTGTTTTGAATCTTTTCATTAGACTCATTAAAAAGAACCAGTTCATAAGAGTCATTTGATCAAGAATCAAACATCACGACTTGCACTGTGTGTTAGTTGTTGCGTGCAGGAAAAACTAAAAATCTAAAGATGTAATTAACTAACCTTACTAGATGATGACAATATGGCATATGGATGCAGACAATGTTTTTCCGACTGACGCCCATGGTGATTAGACGCTCTCCTTTTTTTGTCCTCTGCTCTCTCTTCCTATCCTCTGTTACCTCATTACTCATTCAAATCCAGTATATTGTGCATGTGTGCTCTGGTTGACTGTTGCTCGATCCTCTCTAGAGGACTGAGTAAGACAGTGCAGGCTTAGGCTGAGGGCCATTAGAACTCATCCAGAAGCCTTTACTAATTCATGGCGCTCCAGTTAGCAGCAGCCTGGCTCTGTGTTTCACAAGCAGCATTGCTGCTGGGAGCCCCCATCACGCCTGCTCTCGCTCGCCCCACACAAGCTTTCATCTGCCTCCATTACTCTCTCTCCCCTTCTCACGTTCAAATACACACACATATCACAAGCCTTTGTCATGTCCTCTCTGCATGTGTGCAGGTTTTCCTCCTAAACCTCCTAAACACCCTGAATCAGTCCATTCATACCCAAAACCGGTAACACTTTAGAGTACTGTTACTTCATTAATGAATAACTACAAAGGAACAAATGAGTCATGCAATATTAACATTTTAGTAACTGCTATTAACTAATAACAAGAAAGTCTGATTAACGAATTAGTAAGTAATAGTGCTCAGTTAAATGTGGTAGTTCACTATTAGCTAATCAATAATAATTTTTCATAATTAATGTGAATAATGCATAAAGTATAATTAATTCTAAAGTGAAGATCATGGTAACCCACTAGTAATGACTCAAGTATTACCAAATCCTTCCGAAAGAATTACTATCCAAAACCTTACAAAAAGCTTGAAATCTTCAGGCATCACTATATGGAGTTATCATGCTTTTCACATTAGATACAATACTGCTCCAAATAATTAGTAAAGGATTTGGTAATACTAGAGTCATTACTAGTGGGTTACCATGATCTTTACTTTAGCATTAACTATTATTCATTAATTATGAACCATTATAAAACGGTTAGTTCCAGTCCTTGATTCTGATTGGTCAATAGCTGTGTTTTATTCACGATAAAACATGGCTATGACCGCTTCACCCAACAGTTCTGTGCATCACTACACAGCACCCTTAGCAACCACTCTTAGCAACGTAAACATGTTTGTTCTTATTGATATTGTTCATTGAAGCTTACTGTATTATGTAGAGTAGAGTAGAGTAGAGTAGAGTAGAGAGAGAGAGAGAGAGAGAGAGATTACCTGCATTTATATATAGCATTTTTCTTCAGGTCAGTGATGTCAGTCCTATGTTCATAATAAAAAATCAGTTTTCAAAAGTTAATGGGCGCTAAAGCGTATGTCAGTTGTGTCTTGCTCCGTATTCACTCCGTTTCAGTCCTTTCAATATAAATCTACTGGCGTAATAATGTAACTTCTATTGCTGTTTACGGTCAGGGCTATTCCAGTGGAAGGAAGGTTTTTAGTGATTTCGCTTCATGAAAGTTGCATTGATACATATTTTTTGGCTTTAATATTTGTATTGTGTGGTAACCGTTTTATAAAAGCAATAAGGTACTCGAGACTAGTGCTGTATCGTGAATAAGTCACGGCTAAAGGGGTTTCAGGCACGGATGTGAAACGTAACAATGCCCTTCAGCCGTAACTTATTCACAATACAGTACAGCCTCGAGTACCTTATTGCTTGCGTATATAGAAGTTCTTAGTAGTCCTCTGGGAGATATGAAAAAAATAGTAGTTATCGATTTGCTAATAGTGAACTATAGAGTTAGTTCATAGTAGTATTAATATTGTGTTATTCATTTGTTCCTGTGTAGTTATTCATTTATCACGGAACAGTATTCTAAAGTGTTACCCCAAAACCCTTCACTGTTAGCCTCTTTTTAAATATCTTTGAATTCACATGTGACAAAACTTGTGTAGTGACCTGAAGTAAACAGTGTAGACTCAACCTCTTAAACATTACAACAGTAGTTTGAGCACAAACATGTGCTTCAAGAATACTGTATTATGTCGGTTTCAACTGTTCAACATTGATAAGAAGAATAAATGTTTATTCAGCACCAATAAAGACTGGAGTAATGACTGCTGAATAAAATTTTCAAATCTTTTTCTCACATTCACATATACACATCACAAGCCTTTGTCATGTCCTCTCTGCAAGTCCTTTTTTCTCTCCTAAAAACCCAAAACATTCATACCCATAAGCTTTCAATGTCAGCCTCTTCTTTGAATTCACATGGTGCAAAACTTGCGTATAGTGACATGAAGTAAACAGTGTAAAATCAACTTCTTAAACATTACAACAGCAGTTTGAGCGCAAACAGATGTGCTTCAGGTCTTATGGGACGTGGTGTAATACAGTTCCAATGACAGGGCTGCTGGGATGCCTGCAGGCTTTCCTCACTCTAATGTAGTTTTGCTGTAGCTGTTTTGAACCTTAAAGACTTGAAAGTGACCTCAGAGCATCCGTGAAGTGCTGCAAAAGACTGGCAGGTCAACACAAACAGGTTTATATCTAGCTTCCCAAAGACTGTAATGTTAATGCTGCTTCAACCTGCTAGCATACTTTTTTTGGCTTATTTTTGTGGCAGAATCTCACTAAAAGAGTCTATTTTTCTCTCTTCTCCTTTTTTCTCTCTCTTCTTACAGTTCCTTCCCAAACTTACTCTAATGAACTGATTTTACAGTCAAATGTGGGAACTTCCCATACACAGACATTTCGAAAACCTGTTAAAGTCAGTCTTTTTCACTCTCTGTTTGCCCTCATGACTAATAAATCTTTTAATACATTCAAAATGGAAGGGCTAATGAGAAAGAGATGTTTCCTGAGAATTAGCCTCCGAGGGGCTTTACGAGAGCGGTTCTCTTACAAAACCGCAATATCCGCAAGATGATAACTTCTACAAGGAGGTCACAGGCAATCATGCAGCACTGCATGCACTAAAGAATGCTGAATCCAATTCTCCACATTACTTGAAGAGAAAATAACTTCAGCAGAAAAGCTATTTGGAGAGTTCAAGCGCACCTTTGAGTAAATGACCCACTTAAATACAAACGTCGTAAAGGATGGTGCTGAAGTCATAAGGCAAGTTTAGAACATGAAACCATAAAAGAAGTAGGAGTGAAACCAGGACCGATCTCAAGGACATAATGCTTTATTAAAAATACTGATAGTTAAAATCAGATAAAATTAATTTTATCATTATCAATGGTTGCTGGGTCATATGTAACAGATGTTCTGTTTGCTAAGTGCTTTTTCCAAGTTATTTATTGACAATTGTAAACAAATAATAAATTAAATTAAATTTTACATATGTTGGCATAGTTCTTAGAAAAGGAATTTAAAGCTTTTATTTCTACAAATAATTACTTTTCAATTATCAGTAGTTAATTTTACAAAACCATAGAAACAGGGGTTGATGTTTTAAAGGGGTCCTCTCATGCCCCTTTTTACAAGATGTAAAATAAGTCTCTGATGTCCCCAGTGTGTATGTGAAGTTTTAGCTCAAAATACCCCACAGACCCAATTTTTTATAGCATGTTAAAATTGTCACTTTTTTGAGGCTGAGCAAAAACGTTTTTGTGTGTCCTCTTAAATGCAAATGAGCTGCTGTTCCCGGCCCCCTTTCAGGAAGAGGGCGGAGCTTCAAGAGCTCATGTTAGCAGCTCCGCGCAGACACACACTGAAAATGTCCGAAACTGTTCACCCTTTTACGTTCAAACTGGAGTCGGACAGTGATGGAGAGACTCAAGAAGAAGTGACAACATGTAGAATGCAACAGGACGTTTCTAAATGGTTAGTTGATGAATTTATGTAGTTGATGTGGAGTCTTCAAACTATCTTCAAGTCATTGATTAGCATATTCTGTCATGATAATCTATAAATCACTCGTGTGGGAACTGTCGTAAGATATGTCGTCATCTTGCTTTTATGACATGCTATTGCACTTGTGTTATGTACTGTATTGCGACAGATGTGAAAAAGACAAATGTGACAGATTGAGCAGGCTCCTAAATGTGCTCTACTACAACAACTCTTCCTCTTCTCAACATGGCCTCACCCCCTTTGTTGCATGTTCCCAAGGGCAGGGTTTATGTAAATTTTACAGCCTACCAGCCGTTTGTTCCTTAAATAGCAATTCCTTTAAAAGAAAATATCTCCCTTTGTATTGAACTTTGAGCATCGTAACTTTGCAGATGTTTATGCTCAAACAGCAACATTACACACTAAAGTTAAAAAAGTGAAATCATAGTCAAGGACCCCTTTAAGATTGCCCCTAATGATAAACATAACAAAACATAAAATTTACGTGATTTAAAAAAAAAGAATACTTTTGGAAAGAATGTGTGTATACACGCACCACCTCACAAGTTTGAGGTTCAGTTTTTCTTCAGCAAGGATGCATTAAATTGCTCAAAAGTGACAGTAAAGACATTTACAGTATAATGTTACAAAAAGATTTATATTTCAAACAAATGCTTTTGAACTTTCTAGTCATCAAATAACCCTAAAAAATAAATGTATCTCAGTTTCCACTAAAATATTAAGCAGTTTAACTGTTTTCAACGTTGATAATAAGAAATGTTGGAGGATCATGTGACACTGAAGACTGGAGTAATGATGCTGAAAATTCAGCTTTACCATCACATAAATTACATATGAAAAAGTAAAACATTAAAATAGAAAACATCTTACTGACACAAAACTTTTGAACTGTAGTGGTCCCATATTTCACCTAAACTGATTCCATGCAAATAATGGTCTATTCTCCTGTGACACACTGATAAGACTCCTAATTTCACTCCATGAAGAGATACATCTAAAAAACAAGTGACAAGATGACAGCTGATTACAGAAAAAACAAATCAATATGCAATATTCTCACAGGATGAGCAGAGCTGAGAGGCAGCGTGACGCTAATTAAAGAGAGAGGCTTCTCAGGGATGCTCAAGTTGAAAGTGGAAAGTTGTACAGTAATAACAATATGTATGTACACTCACCTAAAGGATTATTAGGAACACCTGTTCAATTTCTCATTAATGCAATTATCTAATCAACCAATCACATGGCAGTTGCTTCAATGCATTTAGGGATATGGTCCTGGTCAAGACAATCTCCTGAACTCCAAACTGAATGTCAGAATGGGAAAGAAAGGTGATTTAAGCAATTTTGAGCGTGGCATGGTTGTTGGTGCCAGACGGGCCGGTCTGAGTATTTCACAATCTGCTCAGTTACTGGGATTTTCACGCACAACCATTTCTAGGGTTTACAAAGAATGGTGTGAAAAGGGAAAAACATCCAGTATGCGGCAGTCCTGTGGGCGAAAATGCCTTGTTGATGCTAGAGGTCAGAGGAGAATGGCCCGACGGATTCAAGCTGATAGAAGAGCAACTTTGAAATAACCACTCGTTACAACCAAGGTATGCAGCAAAGCATTTGTGAAGCCACAACATGCACAACCTTGAGGCGGATGGGCTACAACAGCAGAAGACCCCACCGGGTACCACTCATCTCCACTACAAATAGGAAAAAGAGGCTACAATTTCCACAAGCTCACCAAAATTGGACAGTTGAAGATTGGAAAAATGTTGCCTGGTCTGATGAGTCTCGATTTCTGTTGAGACATTCAGATGGTAGAGTCAGAATTTGGCATAAACAGAATGAGAACATGGATCCATCATGCCTTGTTACCACTGTGCAGGCTGGTGGTGGTGGTGTAATGGTGTGGGGGATGTTTTCTTGGCACACTTTAGGCCCCTTAGTGCCAATTGGGCATCGTTTAAATGCCACAGCCTACCTGAGCATTGTTTCTGACCATGCCCATCCCTTTATGACCACCATGTACCCATTCTCTGATGGCTACTTCCAGCAGGATAATGCACCATGTCACAAAGCTCGAATCATTTCAAATTGGTTTTTTGAACATGACAATGAGTTCACTGTACTAAAATGGCCCCCACAGTCACCAGATCTCAACCCAATAGAGCATCTTTGGGATGTGGTGGAACGGGAGCTTCGTGCATCCCACAAATCTCCATCAACTGCAAGATGCTATCCTATCAATATGGGCCAACATTTCTAAAGAATGCTTTCAGCACCTTGTTGAATCAATGCCACGTAGAATTAAGGCAGTTCTGAAGGCGAAAGGGGGTCAAACACAGTATCAGTATGGTGTTCCTAATAATCCTTTAGGTGAGTGTATATATGCTGTACACACACAAGGACAAAATCTAGGAACCAGATGTGGCAGAGTAATGCACTAACAACCGCTCAGAACACTATAGCAAGTGTACAGTAACACCCAAACCACCCACATCAGCCAATCACAGTAGTGCTGATTTTTGCAGATGGAGAAGCACTCACATTTTCTTTTCTGAAAAATATATTTTTTCTCTTCTTTCAACTGATCTTAGAAGAATGTGTAATGAGAAGGGAGAAGGAGTGTTTGGCGGAAAAAGCAAAAAGATTATTGACTGGGAACACAGAAGGCACTAGGGGAGAAGAGCTCTGCTATTTAAACATTCAATTTGGATTCCTGTCAGTGCTTGAAACAACACAGCTGAAATACTGAAGAGCTGATGTTGTTGAGAGCAATAATATGTGTCTGTGAAAATATCTCTGGGGCACATGCTGTATGGGACACTAATATAAAGTTAGAAATAAAGCAGGAATGAACCCTGTTAATTTGATCATTAAAAGGCAGAAGCAAACATAGTGCCCAGTGTAGCTTGACTACTTCTGGGGAATCCAATGTAATAAGCGTTCAAGGGAAGCTCCCCACGAGACTGAGGATGTTGATTAGAAATTACAAAGTCAATGTTTTTTCTTCTGCTGTAGAAAATTACATAGTCTGGCTTTCGGTAAGACATGAACTGGCTATGAATAAACATAGCAAAGGAAGAAGAACACCTGGACCTCATCCTCTTTTTCACAGAAGAGCTCTCCAAACATACTCCCTCCCTTTCTCTCTCTCTTTCTTAATCACTCTCTTTTTCTCTCTCACTCCATCTCTATCTCTGATACACATCATCAACTGTCTTGCTTGAAGGCTTGGACTCAGATTATCATGACAATGCAAGACGTGTTTTAATGAATAAATCTCCATTAGTTCCCAAAAGCGGTTCTGATGTCTGTCTCTCATTCTTTCCCTCTCTTTTCCTCTCAAACATGTACTGGTAAAAACACACGTTCCTTTCTATTACCCAACTGAAAACTGAATGAGACAGGGTCATGCAAACACGAAAGCAGACGAAAAGCCAGACTCCAGACACAATGTTTTGACCTAGAATGTCTGTTAGCTGCATATGATGGCCTGCCTGTGATTGTACGTGGGTGGGCTATAGATGTTGCCTTGATATAGATTAAACAAGATAGCTGCTACAATTCATTCCCAGATCTTCAAGTCTGCAAGGATTCTGTCCGTGAATATTATCCAGCATTGCTCTGATTTCGCTATCAGACATGCTGAATGATAGCAGAATAGCTTTTGTAAATGAAACCCAGAACTGTGAAGAAAGTGTAATATCTTTGATTATATGATAATATCTCAAAACCAATTTATTTACCAATTTGGGGTCCAGAAGGGGTTTCTTTTGCAATAATGACCGGATGATTGTACATTATTCAGCTTATTTACTCAACGATCAAATTCTGCAAATATTAGGAAATTTCAAACCACATGATGCCATAATTAACCAATTCTTAAAGAGACTTGCAATAATAGAAGTGGCAAAGAAAGAACAAAATACCTTATGGTTGTATGGCTTATTATGGGGACCAGTGTTACTTTAGTAATATTTATTATAATATTTATTGATATTTTGAATTAGCTTTTATTTTTATATTCTGTTTTCATTTTAATTTTGGTACTTTTTTAGGTGCTTTTATTATTTTAATTTTTTTTTTATATTTCTATTTTGTTTTAATTATTTTTCTTTCAGTTTTATTTTTAGTGATTTTATTACTTCATATACTTTTTTCAACTCATTTATACCAAGGCAACTTTTTTTTTCAGGGATATTTATAAAATGCCAAATAACGGCCGATATATCGGCCTTGGCGATACATCCGTTCATATATATATATATATATATATATATACACACACACCAATCAGGCATATCATTATGACAGGTGAAGTGAACAACACTGATTATCTCTTCATCGCGGCACCTGTTAGTAGGTATATTAGGATATATTAGGCAGCAAGTGAACATTTTGTCCTCAAAGTTGATGTGTTAGAAGCAGGAAAAATGGGCAAGCATAAGGATTTGAGCGAGTTTGACAAGGGCCAAATTGTGATGGCTAGACGACTTGGTCAGAGCATCTCAAAAACTGCATCTCTTGTGGGGTGTTCCCGGTCTGCAGTGGTCACTATCTATCAAAAGTGGTCCAAGGAAGGAACAGTGGTGAATCGGCGACAGGGTCATGGGCGGGCGGCCAAGGCTCAATGATGTACGTGGGGAACAAAGGCTGGCCCATGTGGTCCGATCAAACAGGCGAGCTACTGTAGCTAAGTTAATGCTGGTTCTGATAGAAAGGTGTCAGTATACACAGTGCATTGCAGTATGCTGCGTATGGGGCTGCATAATAATAATAATAATTGGTTACATTTATATAGCGCTTTTCTAGTCACTCAAAGCACTTTACATGGAAGGGGGGGATCTCCTCAACTACCAACAATGTGCAGCATCCACCTGGATGATGCAACGGCAGTCATATTGTGCCAGAATGCCCACCACACACCAGCTTATGGTGGAGAGGAGACAGAGTGATGAAGCCAGTCAGTATATAGGGATGATAAGGAAGCCATGATGATGGACAGAGGCCAATGGGCAAATTTGGCCAGGATACCAGGGTTACACCCCTACTCTTTTTTCGAAGGACATCCTGTGATTTTTAATGACCACAGAGAGTCAGGACCTCGGTTTAACGTCTCATCCGAAGGACGGTACTTTTTGACAGTATAGTGTCCCACCGCCGAAAGCGCCAACAGTGGGCAAGTGAGCATCAGAACTGGACCACGGAGCAATGGAAGAAGGTGGCCTGGTCTGATGAATCACTTTTTTTTTTACATCACGTGGATGACCGGGTGTATCGCTTACCTGGGGAACACATGGCACCAGGATGCACTATGGGAAGAAGGCAAGCCAACGGAGGCAGTGTGATGCTTTGGCCAATGTTCTGCTGGGAAACCTTGGATCCTGCCATCCATGTGGATGTTACTTTAACACGTACCACCTACCTAAGCATTGTTGCAGACCATGTACACCCTTTCATGGAAACGGTATTCCCTGGTGGCTGTGGGCTCTTTCAGCAGGATAATATGCCCTGCCACAAAGCAAAAATGGTTCAGGAATGGTTTGAGGAGCACAACAACGAGTTTGAGGTGTTGAATTGGCCCCCAAATTCCCCAGATCTCAATCCAATCGAGCATCTGTGGGATGTGCTGAACAAACAAGTCTGATCCATGGAGGCCCCACCTCGCAACTTACAGGACTTAAAGGATCTGTTTCTAACATCTTAGTGCCAGATACCACAGCACACCTTCAGGGGTCTAGTGGAGTCCATGCCTCAACGGGTCAAGTCTGTTTTGACAGCAAAAGGGGGACCAACAAATATTAGTTCATAATCATAATGATCATAATGTTATGCCTGATTGGTGTGTGTGTGTGTGTGTATATATATATATATATATATATATATATATATATATATATATATATATATATTAGTGCTCAAATCACAAGTAATGACATGATGCATGCATCGAGGTTGGTTTACCAAAGATCATCTTTTGCTTGCCTACTGGTTATTTGCCATCAGATAGATTTCCTGAGAGGCTGTGAGATTGAATATTTAATACTCAGCCCACAGCATTTTTCCATGCCTGATCTAAAATCAAGTGACGAGCCTCTTTGGCACACGCACCCAAACATAAATTCAAACATTCACACCATATAAGACAAAGGCAGGAAGCAGGAGGCAGTTTCCAGGGATGTGTGAGCCAGCTACTGAATCACAAATTATTCATTAGTGGTGAAAAGTGTGAAAAGCGCCTCTGTTCACAATGTCCATATTTAATCTCATCTGGTTTCCCTGGAAACTTCTGTATTCAGTAGCAACAATTATTTCCATGCATTACGATGTTCTGTTCTTCTTTCGCCGTGATAGGAAACACACGGCACACAAGGCATTTAAAGTAACACATGCAATGTAATAATCATTATTGATAGTATAAGAATCATATTTGCTTATTTTGCAAACATGCAAAAGTATTTTGTTCCAGCAAAAATGATTAAAATGAGATATAACCATGAGCAAGACAGTGTGGGTGTCATTTTGACTCGTTTGCCCTTTGTGTCTCTTTCAAAGCTTGCAATTTATTCCTCTGACGTGACTGAACATGAGCAAAATATAGCTAAGCATTCTGAGCGATGCAGTTTGTCTTGGTAAAACCTTACCTCCCAATTAGCAGGAACTCTCCAGAAACCCCACGGCGCCGCATGGCCATCAGCAGGCCACGCACAGTCATTCCTTCACAGAAGCAGACAACCACACGGGCTTTGGGCAGACGCTCCCGCAGTTTCTTAAGCAGACGGTCAAAGTGCTTTTCGCCAGCATTACTGTATATCTTATCAGAGTGGGCGATACACAGCCCCTCCTCTGCGGCCAACTCCTTAAAGGCCTCCATGCCACTTTCACCATAGTTACCTGTGTTCAGACACAAAATGTAGGACGGTTAATAAAGGATAACCCAAAACACATATGAAACTAGGCAGCTTTAATCAAAGACACAGAATGGAGGATGGATTACCGCCACTGATCCAACACCTGTCAGAACAGTCAGAGCCCAGCATAAGAAATGGATGACAGTTGACTATGGAGGACACAAAATGACAGGCAGACAGGCAACTGAAAAAGACATGAAATGGAGACATGGTCACCACCATTTAGGATACAAATGGCGTCATACAGTTAGAATGAGAAACACAAAATAAAGGAAAAAGTTCATTATCATGCCTTTTTGGAATACTTGATTCTGATTGGTTGACCACTGCATTCTGTAATCCGATATTTTTGTATAATGACTGCTAAACTGCAACAGACTTCCTAAAGGGATAGTTCACCCAAAAATGAAAATTACATTACCATTCACTCACCCTCATGTTATTCCAATCCTTTATGACACAAAAGAAAATCAATTAAAATATGTCCCAGTGCCTTTTTGTACACACAATGAAACATTCTTCAAAAACATTACATTTTTGGGTGAACTATCCCTACTCATATCCCTCTACGCTCTAATTCTTCTCATATTCCATAATCATTTGTTTATTTATTGAGTAAGTAGCCAAGCGATATTTTACGGTAAGGACCAACTGACTGATTATTATCTCTTAATTATATTCCACAGGCATTGTACTGTAACTAGACAAGTAGGACACCAATAACACTTTGGTGGTGCTCTTGAGAATTACTGCAAATTACCATAATAGGTCACTTGAACACACTGTGTCCTTTTCAAAATATTGTATGAATCAGAAACGGGTCTGTACAAAAGCCTGCAGCTCACGACGGTACACTTAAAACATCTTCCATTCCATCTTACATCTGGGCTGCCAGGCGAAATTTACATCTTATTGTGCGGGCAGTAGAGGTCACTGCTGTTGACTGTGCTCAGAAGAAGAACAGTGCTACTGTCTTATCAGGAGAGATGAGTGGTGTGTGGTCACTGATGACTGTCTGGAGGTCAGTCTGTGCGGAGTGGGTGTGCGGGTGGCAATTTGAGCACGTTCACAGTTCTGTGGCTCTCTAACGATTCGTTTTCTCTCTCATTCTCTCTTTCTGTGGGTTGTTTGGATCATCTGTATTTATAGGTTTAGATTCTCCCTTTGCGGCTTACTTCCTCTTTCTCTCACACTATAAGCTTGCTCGAAAAAAATACCTATGTTTTCCAAAACAATGTATCTGATATAGAAGGATAAATGGTACCAGTGTTGTTATCATTAACTAAAACCATTAAAAATGTATTTTGGTCATTTAAATAAATAAAATAATATATACATATTAGATTAAGCTAAAATTAAAAATGTTGCTGTAGCAATTAACTGAAATAAGTTGAAAATAATAAAAAAAAAAAATTAAAAAAAAATTAAAAAAATCACTTAAGGAAATTACTAAAACTTATTTGGATAGTCCACTTTAAACATTCTACTAACTATAAGTAACTTTGCAACATGTCACCTAGCAGTCATTAGAGTATTAGACCAACTGTCTGCTTAATATCTGCTAACACTTTGTCTGCTGGGGCACCATAACAATATTCTTCTGACTAGAAGCAATATTTCAAGTACATGTCAATTTATTCTACTAACCCTACCCTAACAGTCTACTAATACTCTAATGAGAGTTAGTTGTAAAGTTACTTATAGGTAGTAGAATGTCTAAAGTTGACTATCTTTATGAAGTACCATAAATAATAACACAGCATGGTACACAATATGGTTGTCCTACAAAGTGAGAAGACCAAATATAAAACCAATACTGGTTTTATTGTCTTTTATCTAATACTCAAAGTTCACTGCTCTGTTGTTTTGGTGATAACTAATGAAAATACTGACATGATTTGTTTTAGAGGGAATTTTCTGGACTTTTCAACTATCCACACTGGGAGATCAGCCAAACCAGTTGAAAACCAGGCTGGGTGACCAGCTTAAACCAGCTGAGACCAGCAAGCCGGCTGAAGATTTACATGAAAAAAAAGCACTTTCTTTGTGCAAGCTTGTGTAAAACTGGTGTCTCTTTAAATATGGCCATTAAAATGTCTCTAAACCAGACATGAATTTAAATTTGGCTGGGTAATTAATGTAATCAAAGATCTCTGCTGTTAGTATGAGCAACAGGCAGCGATGTCCGACACAGTTGCTGATGTTGTGTTTGTGAGTCATTGTCTACAGTTCATTAATGATAAACCATTACAGAGTCTCTTCTGAGATGGAAAAGTCATCTTTCTAATTAGTTATCACCAAAATAACAGAACAGAGAACTGAGCATCAGCATTATATTACGTATTTAAAGGGATAGTTCACCCAAAAATGAAAATTTGATGTTTATCTGCTTACCCCATCCAACATGTAGGTGACTTTGTTTCTTCAGTAGAACACAAATGAAGATTTTTAACCGTATAACGCATGTGAATGGTGACACGTGAGAGTATGTGAGCTATGAGAGTAAAAAAACATGCACATACAAACCCATATTAAACCCTGCAGCTCTTAAGACACGAAACGATCGGTTTGTGCGAGAAACCGATCAATACTTATATCATTACCTTCAGCATGCGATCACTTCCGATAAGTGACGTCAATGTACACGATATGGCGTAGTTTACGCAAGTGGTGGAAGTGATCTCTCGCGCGTATTTCTACGCCATTTCATGTACATTGACCTCACTTACCGGAAGTGAATGCGCACTGAAGGCTGTTGGACATAGTGGTGTATTAGAGATAAAAAATGATATAAATACTGTTCAGCTTCTCGCACAAACCGATCATTTCGTGTATCAAGACATCAATGTGTCGTCACGAGCCGCAGGGTTTAATATGGATTTGTCTGTGCATGTTTTTTTTATGATTTTTTTTACTCTAATAGATTTTTCTACCATTCACATGCATTATACGGTTGACAGACTTCAACGGTTGGAGTTAAAAATCTTAATTTATGTTCTACAGAAAAAACAAAGTCACCTACATCTTGGATGCCCTGGTGGTAAGCAGATAAATATAACATTTTCATTTTTGGGTGAACTATCCCTTTAAATCTGTGCCTGTGCTGCCCCTTTACTTTAGAATATTCAAATATTTTAACATAAGCTTGTTAGAAGTAGGCAGACATGTCAAAGCCTACTAATAAGAAACCAGAAGGACATCACTAACAGAAATCTATTCTATCTGACCTTATTTACTTTTAATTCCACCAGCTAGCAGAGGACCAGAAATAAAACACTCTCAGCATAAAAGAAAACAAAAAGTGATTTGACCCATGAGTACATTAATCATCTCAATGTGTATATTTAACAGACAAGGCTTACACCTCTGGACATTTTATAAACAAATCAACAACGGAATTGAAAGTGATACACATAACAATGCTGGAGGGAGCAACAAAGATGTGTCTGTGTTGTAGGCGAAAAGGGAAGAATACATTATTACCCTCATTGTGTATGGAGAAACTGACTGAGTCATTAAAGCATGCTTCCATATTATGCAAATAATAAAAAGGTCTTTGGTCCAATTGCACTACAACTCTAATGGAAGTGAATTACCATTTAGGTACATTTAATCAGTGGTGCACTCATTATCTTCAAATGCAGTTTTCCCCCAATTGTTTTTACTTAATTAAAAAAAAAATTATCACTTAAATCATGTCTGTTAAATGTTCATGCATTTATATTCAAAGTCAGACTTACACAACCTCCTTCTAATCAAATTTTGATATTCAAAGTAGAGGAAAACGGAGAGTGTTGTAACATGGAGTCTAACCAATTTAGAACTGAGCTACAATGGTACCACTCACCGTGACCACCAAATGACAGCAGAAGTTATAAGATTATGCATAAGTCAAATTTCATGTCTGGCTTGTAGTTTGATTCGTGATCTAGTTAAAGGATGTTAAATGGCATAACAATTTTGATACGTAACATCCACTCCAGATTTGATCTACATGTTTCAAAAACTAGAAATATCATGGCTGACCAGACAGGGAGGTTTTCTACTGGACCCATGAATATTGCACATAATGGGACAGTGAATGGGCTAAACATTTGCACAACACACCGACTGTCATGTTAACCTATGTACATCTGTTTTTGTTTTTTTTACCAATGTTATTTACAGTTTAGAATTAAAATGCTTAGAAAATGGAAGATTAAATATGGTTTGAATTACCACAAAAATACACCAAATTTAAAATGCCATTGTTTTCCATTTACAACCCATCTACTAAAAAGGCAGGTTGTACATAACTCTTTGTACTTTGCATTAATTTACACAGTTCTGGGGATGAGTTCTAGATTTGTAAACTACATTAAGTTACAAACACTTTTCAAGTGTTACAACAAACACAAAAGTGCTACAACACTTTTCTGTCACCCTTACGAAGTTAAAACACATGCTCGCACTAATTTATGAATTTTTAGCAGAAAAATGTGTGAAGTTGAAGTCAGCAAAATAAGAGTCAAACAAAATGGGCTACAATGATTAAATGACAGATACATGTATTCTCATACAGTTCATTTACATGGTTTAAAAAAGTTTGTTTGAAATGTCTCATAGTTCTAATAATAGGGAAAGTGAGAACGGCAGGTCTTGGCAATGACTTACCCTCTGTGTGAACCGCTGACACGTAAGTCCAGTTATAGTGTTTAACAATGTCGAGCATGGCGCGCGCCTGCAGCGTGTCAGAGGGCACGACACGGAGGAAGTATTTGAAGAGGGTTTTGTCGCTAAGGTCTATACTGGTGGCCGAATAAGCAATCTGGGGAATGTTAAACAGCTGGAGGAGATTCTGCACCTGGATGGCCACCGAGCTGGAGCCCGGACCTATGACTCCAGCAATGGGCTTCTTACTCGGAGGAGGCTGGTTGGAAGGCGTCCCGTCGATGCACCACTTAGATCCGTCTTTGTCGTCCCGAATGGAGATGAGGGAGTCTCGAATGAACTCGATGCTTTGCTCCAGAGCAACGGATGAGTGCCAGCACGAGTCCCTGATCTCGCAGCCCAGGGTGATGTTGGGCAGCAGGTTCTGGTCTGAGTTGATACGGTCCAGCGTATAGAACATCGCCTCCACCCGTTGAATGCCGTACTGCTCGCGCACATCCCCGCATTTTCTATCGGCCACACTTTCGGCGGACGGCTGGTGGTGCACGGAGAAGAGCGCACCGATGATCACGTCGCCATCCATGCGGGCGACAGACCGGGCCGCCGCGCGCTGGACCGCCGAGCGCTTGTAGATGTTCCCAAGCGCGTGAGATAAGAGTGTCGGTAAAAACAGACACAGGAACAGTGGGAAGTGTCCGCACGAGACACGGGGCATCTTCAAGCGTGCCATGTTCCACATTGTGTGACGGGCATAGCGTGCGAGCTGCTCGTGCCAGCGGTGCTGCTTTCTCTGCAGTCCCAGATTCAATTAAGCGACCGTGATGCGCACGTGAGACGACATAAATGCGGTCTGACACCTGCTGAGAAATCATAACACAGAATTAGTCAGGGAAAACAAAAACAACTGCGTCTATTACAAACATCTATTGTTTTAAAAGCAATGCAACCTAGAGAGCATCATTTAACCCTGATGAAGTAAGGAAGTGCTGCAAGTTTAAAAAATTAAATATATATATATATATTTACATGGGTGAAATTAGGACCACCACCCTAAATGCTAAGATGGCAATTATAAAACTCAAAATAAAACAAAGAAGATTTATAGGACAAATAAAATGCGCTAAGAAAAGAAAAAGAGCATGCTTAGTTTAGAACTTCATTTGTGATCATATTAATGACTGTTACAGGACAGAACATGTGAATCAGCAGTTCTCTTGTTTAACCAGATATAGCATCTACAGAAGATGGGACAAAGTTAAGTGTCTGCTATGCTTTTAAAGTTGTTAGCCAATGTTTTATGCATTTTATATCTGTTGTATAATTTTACTTCTGTTGTATAATTTTAATTTTACCTATAGATTACACTATTTTACTTGTAATAAAAAATAATTCGGTTATTATTCGTGCTCACAGAGTGGGGGAGGGTGACATAAAATGACATAGTTTAGGTATAAGCTGTAATAAGTTTGTAAGATTTACAAACTAATTAGTTTAGCGGCAGACAAATATAAGAATAATATACAACACACGCCGGTCTCTGTTAGCTGTCGCTTCAGAAGCCTTGCCAATGAAGTTTGCCTACGAAGGCAAACTTACGTCATTAGTCAGTCTATGCAAAATAGCTGCGAATGAGAGACTTACTGGATGAATATAAGAAAAAAGAAACATATAACCAAAGAATGAGCAAGTTTTGTTGGCAAGGTCGTCATTTTTTACGTCCTTGTAGAGGCAAGTGTACGGGGCGGTTTCAGCACCGCGGACAGCGCAGACAACCGTATGACGGACCGTGAATGAAACTACGCGTCTTTGTAGTCAAAGCACAACTAGACTATCGGATGCAATTTTTGCACACAAAACCTCGGATAGCCTACTGTGTGGCCCCTTAAAACTCAATGCGACTATACAAGACAGATTTGAGATTTTCTAATTGCCCTCATCTAACCAAAATCTTAATTTGAGTCTAAATCCAGAGAAAGACAACAAATAGAAGCCTAAAAACAACTATTGTGGCAATATCACACATCATCGCAAAGATAAATGTCTTATGCCATACAATCAGATTAGTTGTTCTATCATTTCCATTCAGCATTTATAAGCATTAATGGCTTAATCGATTGCACTCAATGACAAATGAGCCATAATTACGATGCAATGCCTCCTGTACTCGCATTAGTGACATTGCCGCACATCTGTCCGTACCTGCAGTTACCAGGAAATACAAACAACGGAAACATCTGCACAGGAATTCGATCGCTACGCACCTGAGTCAATGAGATATCGCTTCACCTCCTTCTGAGACAGCTGCTGCACTGATGATATACTTCAGTATCAGTCTGCATCCCAGCCAGTGGATCTCTCTCTCTCTCTCTCTCTCTCTCTCTCTCTCTCTCTCTCTCTCTCTCTCTCTCTCTCTCTCTCTCTCTCTCTCTCGGCACGTACAATGTGGATCTCTCGCTCTCTCATCTTAGTGATGTAAATATCATCTGGCACGTACAATGTGGATTGATTGACAGCTAGTCTAACTGTCATGATAACCAAACGTCAACTATTTTTTGAACAAAACACTATTTTGTGATACAATTATCATAGACTAGCTATAAATGTTTAATAAGTTTGAAAAGTAATAAATGATGACTGTAATGATCAGTTGTCGATGTACAGCCCGATACAAATCCGAACGGAAAACGTTGGAGCAGACTTTTGCTGCTATGGTTAACTTACCTCAATCAAAAGTGATTTCTGTTCGCGAGGGTCGCAAATGTGGCACAATGAATCTTTGTTTTCATTATTTTGTTGTACTTACATTATCCCAAATGTTTCCAAGCATGTTTAAATCCAGAGAAATAAGCAATTTTAACCAGGAACGTGGTAATATATATATATATATATATATATATATATATATATATATATATATATATATATATATATATATATATATATATATATATATATATATATATATATATATATATATATATATATATATATATATATATATATATATATATATATATATATATATATATATATATATATATATATATATATATATATATATATATATATATATATATATATATATATATATATATATATATATATATATATATATATATATATATATATATATATATATATATATATATATATGGACGTAGTGTCCGTGACGTCACCCATAGGATTCTGAAGAGCAGTTCTGAAGCATAAAGTAGAATCGAGCTGGCCGTCGCCATCTTGGCAGCACGTCATTGTCACTCCCGGGAAAAGAGGCGGGACGTGGCTGGAGCTGAGGTGACAGGATGACTAACAGACAGCAGACAAACGCTATCCACCTGTCACTCAACGTGGCCACGCCCTTAATTATGCAGAACTTTAAGGCTTTATATAATGTAAACGAATGAGTTATACATTTAAAAAAAAAAAAAAAAAAAAAACACAGTTGTCATGAAGGGCAAAATTAGCCATATAGACCAAAACCATAATTTGTACCAGGCTGAAAACATGTTTTATTTTGTAGAAACCATGGAAACACCAAAGATGCTTTAATATATTATGTGTTTTATTAGACATGTGAGCAACTGGTTGGATACATTCATCAGCGAACGCACAGAGTAGCATTATAACATAACTTTCAACACATTCAAATAATGTAGGCCTATCTAATATGATAAACGCATGACTGGAAAACGCTGAACATCAGTGGCATAATAAAAGCTCTATGAAATCCAGACGTCATCAAACTACGCCTTTGTTTTGAATAAGCGACCTCTAGCGGCGAAAAGTTACATGTTGTGGCTTTATTAGTTCGGATTAATTTATCAACTTTTTTCGGTCTCTGAAATACTTGCGATGCTTGGTCAGGCTGGGAGACCATCTTAAACCAGTTTAAACTAATAAAATTAAATTAATAAAAAATTGAAGTGGGGTGGAAGAAAACCACTCAAAATCAGGTTTTTAATTGGGTCCAAATTTGTATAGCCTAAAATTATTTTTATTGACAAATATGTAACAAAAAGAAAGATTAAAATGAGCTTGGTCCTCGGACGTAGGCTTCATGATGCAGGCAGCAAGGATGGACATCTTTCTGTAGAAAAGCAGAAAATAATTTATGGTAACAGAAATGAAAAAAATGCATAAGGAATTTAGGACACATTTAAACTTTGCATGATATGTTTGGGTTCGTTGCCACTGTCGCCTCTGGCTTGCTTAGTTGGGGACACATAAGGTGAATTCACATTGATTGGCACACTTTTCCCAAGTCCTAATATTCAGAAATATTATAGATTTGACTGTACTGACACTATTGGATGAGAACTGAACTGACATCACTGTTTTCTACAGAGCTGCTTTATAGCTTTATTGAACTCATTTCATATTTGATTAACTTTTCAGTTATTGAACGGAACAATGACACTATTTGCTTTTTTAGAGCTGCTTTACAGTAGAATTGAACTCTGTTTTTTCAATAAATCATAGTGTTCCTGTTTATCCTTGCTTGTATAAAGCAATATATAAATCAAGGAGTTGACTTGACATGATTTAACACTAGATAACATATTTACCACTAGAAATAGGCCTACATATGCTGATGACTCTCATGTGAAGTAGCATAATTGGCTGGTTATTTATCGAGTATCTCCATTTACAGGGCAGCTCTCTATTCAGAAATAGTAGTCTAATAATTGCAGTATGAGGGTGAATAGCATGTGAAAGTATACAGCGCCATCTGCTGACAGCACTATTCTTCGCTTCTAGACTTGACATGGTCTATTACAGACTATAGGTTTAGATTTCGCCAACGTCATCTGCTGCCATCATTTCTCTGACCTCAAATTTCCAGGCAGCTGAGAACTTGTAAAGGTAAGGAAAGCTGTGATTGGAGCTACGTTGGATCGTGCTATAGATTGTCTATGCTATGCTAGGCATATGAAAAAGTACTGTTCAATATTACAATGCTGCTCTCTTGTGATTTAAAGTTGATATTACAATAAAATAAATGTAGGTAGAGTGAAATAAATTAGACTTCTCCATTTCATGTTTTGTTGAATGTTATTTTACATTTTGTCTTATCCCAATACTTTCTAGATGACTATTACATTTGTGAATTATATTGCATCCTTGTATTTTTGCCTTGTAATATAAAGTGCATGAATTATTAGCCTTTAACCTTTTTTAAAATGTTAAATATAAATTAGTTCATTTATTATATAAATTAAATATATACATGTATGTGTGTGTATTTATATACACATAATTATTATAAACAGTACACATATTATGTAAACATATATATATATATATATATATATATATATATATATATATATATATATATATATATATATATATATATATATATATATAGTATTTATATATATATGTACTGTATGTATGTATATATATATACATATACATACATACAGTACTGTGTAAAAGTCTTAGGCTCGCTAATATTTTTACACACAAAAAGTGAGTTTAAGCCAGTTATTTATATCTTTTGCTGTAGTGTGTCAGTAGGAAATATCAGTTTACATTTATGAATGAATTGCCATTTGAATAATCCAGTGAGATTTTTGTATGCATAAAGAGTCTGACAATAATCTCTATGCTCCACATGGAGATCTGATCTCATCTTCATTGAGTCTGTCTGTGATTACATGAAGAAACAAAAAAACTGAGATGGACTAAATCCAGAAGAACTGTGGTATCGTCTCCAAGACCTTCCTGCAAAACTACATGAAGAGGTGTAGGAATAGATGCAGGTGACAAAAGCCGTTTTAAACGCAAAGGGTGGTCACCCCAAATAGCGATTTGATTTAGTTAATAGAAGTTAAAGCTATTTATGTTGTTATTTTTAACAGCATTCTGAAAGTGCCTAAACTTTTCACAGTACTGTAGTTTTGCAGGAAGGTTTCCTCAAGTGTCTGGGAGACGCTGCCTTAGTTTTTCTGGATTTAGTCTGTCTCAGTTTTTTCTGTTTCTTCATGTGATCACAGACAGACTCGATGATGGTGAGATCAGATCATACCGGCTGCTGTCAGACTTCTTGTGCATAAAAAAATAAATTATTATTACAATTAATTGCAAAATGAATGTTTGGAAATGTAAACTGATATTTCCTACTGACACACTACAGTAAAAGATACAAATAACTGGCTTAAAAACATTTTTTGTGTGAAAATACTAACGTGCCTAAGACTTTTGCAAAGTACTATATATATATATATATATATATATATATATATATATATATATATATATATATATATATACACCGATCAGGCATAACATTATGACCACCTTCCTAATATTGTGTTGGTCCCCCTTTTGCTGCCAAAACAACCCTGACCCATCGAGGCATGGACTCCACTAGACTCCTGAAGGTGTGCTGTGGTATCTAGCACCAAGATGTTAGCAGCAGATCCTTTAAGTCCTGTAAGTTGCGAGGTGGGCCCTCCATGGATCGGACTTGTTTGTTCAGCACATCCCAGAAATACTCGATTGGATTGAGATCTGGGGAATTTGGAGGCCAAGTCAACACCTCAAACTCGTTGTTGTGCTCCTCAAACCATTCCTGAACCATTTTTGCTTTGTGGCAGGGCGTATTATCCTGCTGAAAGAGCCCACAGCCGCCAGGGAATACCGTTTCCATGAAAGACAATGCTTAGGTAGGTGGTACGTGTCAAAGTAACATCCACATGGATGGCAGGACTCAAGGTTTCCCAGCAGAACATTGGCCAAAGCGTCACACTGCCTCTGCCGGCTTGCCTTCTTCCCATAGTGCATCCTAGTGCCATGTGTTCCCCAGGTAAGCCACACACATGCACCCGGCCATCCACGTGATGTAAAAGAAAACATGATTCATCAGACCAGACCACCTTTTTCCATTGCTCCGTGGTCCATTTCTGATGCTCACGTGCAGCACCGAGAACACCCCACAAGAGCTGCAGTTTTGGAGATGCTATATATAATTTTTTTTTTAAGATTTAACAGACGGTTTCACATCAACAGAAAATGCACTTTAAAAAAAAAAATCAACAAAAAAAAAACTATTCGTCCATTGGGTGGCAGCATAGCAGCAGTTTATGACCCATAAAATATCTGAGAAGTAATAATCTTAAAATAAAATTAATGATTTACTGTTGTCTTTGTTCTGTACCAATGACAATTTAGACCAGTATTAATCATTACTATGTGATATTACAGCTATTGTTGCCTGTTGGTGGAATGTCAAAGCATAGTAAACTATTCCAATAAATTATACATTATTTTAATGCCTTCATGGTGCACTAGTTTTTGAGTGCTGGCATAAAATTGGTTATAGAACTGACAATATACAAGGAATTATTTTTGGATTAATCTCTTCAGTATGTTCACCTGCTTTTCCTTGCCCAACACTATACAGTATAGGTCAACACGGTCAGTAATTGAATGCATTGAGACTACAGAATGTCCGAAAGGCAATAGATGTTGCATAGGCCTATCACACATAACCTATTTAAAGTATTGAGTGATGGTGCGGTTTTAAGGTGGCAGGTTTTAAGGTTAATGCTACATTCTCTGATTAGGAGATAAATACAGGTAAAGTTGTGTGTAAAGTTGTTGTCCCATATAAAACCACCGGGGGGCTGGAAAAGGCTCATAAGGTAAAAGCATGTTGTTGAGGTTAAAACGGTCGCTTATTAATGAGCTAAACAAATACTGCACACATGATTTCGCCAGTTGAGCTTTATTTTTATACATGGCAAACATTTGCAGGAAGTGTGAGGAGAAACACGTGGCAATAAGAGATTGGAATGGCTATCAGCAGGAAAAGAGGTTGAAATAAGGCGGGGCTTAGCGTCCCAAACGCTAACGTTAAATACGATGAGATCTAAATGATATTCTTCATATTTTAACTTTTCAGTGTTTATTTTCCAATTCAAACACAATTAAATGTCCACGGTGTAAATATCGTTTAGATTACTTGTAAAGTATCGCTGCGTTATCACGTGGTTCATGTTACTTTTCTCAGCGCCTGTCAGGATGGGATCAGCATGGTTGTTTGTTGATTACTATTATTAAACTTGTTTTATAGCGTTTCTATTCAAATGTCAAGTAGAAGTTCAAGTAATTAACAACTTTAAACGATTACACTTTTTAAAAACACAAATGGCTCCAAATAAACACAAAAGGTCCTGAGCATTTTTTTTTTTGCAGCTCCATGAAAATATAGCTTTGTGAGCCCCCAAGCGCCCCCTGCAGGAAAACAGTTTTTCCCACACGCTTTCAAGAGACATTTCCCATCCAATGACGAAAAGACACGGTCACGTGATCTTGAAAGCAGGAAGCGCAGCCACATCCACACAGCAGCACTAGAGTGAAACTGCAGACGGCTCGACCTGAACGCCCGAACGAGGACTGAGAATAGACCAATTAGACACCATGTTTTGGAGACTTTTCTTCGTGACATTATTTCTAACCCTCTTGGGCTCAATGACAAGACAGGACTTTGTGACGGGTGAGTAAATTTATCATCTTTATTGCCACAGCGTGCTGTGTTGGTACAACACAAACCAAAACACTCTGTCACGCCATCGGCTAACGTTACACCTTAACTGTGATTTTAATTAGGGGTGGTTG
The DNA here is from genome assembly GCA_018749465.1 of Paracanthobrama guichenoti. NCBI lineage: Eukaryota > Metazoa > Chordata > Actinopteri > Cypriniformes > Gobionidae > Paracanthobrama > Paracanthobrama guichenoti. The sequence goes on along the minus strand of CM031962.1, from coordinate 20,194,426 downwards.
CGATTCCGGTTCCATAACGGAATTCTTTTTAGCACTTTTGAGTAATAAACATTGGGCAATGATTCAGTTCTTATTGCATCAACTGCCCTCGTCAGTCTGTTGGCAAATGACGAGGTCATTTCAGATTGCAACAGAGCGGATACACTTCAGAAATAAATTAAAAACTATATCTGCATAGCAATTTTACAGAGCTGCCTAATAAGAGCCACGCACTGTAATCTGACTACACTTATCGATCTGCGTGTTTTAATACACTAAAGGAACCGATTCCTAAGAGTCGTTTATTCCGGACTTAAACTTCTCTGGTCGCTCTGTGTGTTTTTGATTCACTTAAAGAATCGACTCGTAAAAATCAGCTCTTCGAGAAATATTCTGGTCGTGTTCGTGATATATGTTTTACGCTGTAGATTCAGTAGTGGCGTAGTACAGGAAGCTACGGTGTTCATTCTATACCGGCGGAAGTATGAACGTTCAATGGCCGTTAAGGAATTTAAAAAAAAATCTTTGCCGGTATTTTGACTGAATTGTTCTAAAGAACCGGTTCTTGATTCCCAACCTAGTTTAAGGCGGTTGAAGCACTTTTGGCTCGTACCGCAAGCTAATGTGTTTGTAACTCAAATATTTAGACTTGTCTGTTTCTGTTTATTTTATTTAAAATTTTGCCCTGACCTATACCGAACTAAAATAGTATAGTGTTCCCCCTAACTGAAATAATGAATCACTTACAATCTCGCACAAAACGATCACTGTAGTGCCGCTGTTATGTAATCCAATATATCAGGGTTTTCTATGTTGTTGTTTCGTGGCCTTGCATTTAGATCTACTGCGATGTGAATATCTATATTTATCCAGAGAATCACATGTTGAGCTGTACAATAAACCAGATCTCTCTCTCTCTCTCTCTCTCTCTCTCTCTCTCTCTCTCTCTCTCTCTCTCTCTCTCTCTCTCTCTCTCGACAAACTCTTGGACCGTCTTAAAATCTAGTGGGCTGCATACATAGACCGCAGTTTTGGGCAGCAGTCGGCACTCTGTTTTCTAAATGCACATTATTGAACTTATTGTGAATGTATATGTTGAATTTTTAAAAATGATTTGACCTTGTAATGTTTACTCAATGTCATGACTTTTCCAACCGTTTGGTCTGCTTAAACCTGCGCCTGCAAGCACATCATCAACCGATACACAGAACCAAGTCCCCAACCTACATTTCTTTCTTTTTCAATAATCCTTTACACTCTGAATTACAATATAAATGAAAAGGTCTGTCGTTACTTCTATTTCATTGTGACTTTGAGAACGTCACTATGGTTTTAAACAACTTTTGTTTAGGTTTTGCCAGAGACATCAGATCATGTTCACTGGTCACAAGATTCATTGGCCCTCTTCCCAGTTTTTCTGTTCAGCTACTGCTCATCTACACTATTTAAGATTAAATGTGTCGTTTCACAGCAGAGAAGATTCTAGATTGGCATATTGTGAGCACTGCTCTGTTCACCTAGAGACTTGGAAAATGGTTTACTGATTGAAATATTTTGTGGTTACATAGTATTCCTTGTCTTCAGGTTTAAAGGCCAAGAGATATCACTGACGCTTACTCTGCCAGTATATCTAGGTCGATAATGGAGTAAACCTGTATTAGATATGTCAGTGTGTTGCACATGACATGATTGTTGTAAATCTTGTTAGGCATGCGATATGTTATTTAATTGTTGGTTTCTTTTGCAGATGAAGACTGTAGTTTGTTGAATGCTTGTGATGCATGTGAAAATGTGACTTCCTGCCAGTGGATGAACTGCTCAGGTCAGTCCCTCCTCCATGTCAAATTCAAAGCTCACATGACAACAATTAACTGACCTAAAAACAGTATAATGCTGACAAGGTTCTGTGTTTTCCAAACTTTTTCCAAGGCTGCTTAATCGTGCTTTATATATATGCTTAAGTGTCTTTATTTTGATTATTGCAATGATTATTATGTTTCTAAATATTATATGTTTGCTAACAGTTCTTCTGACCCTTATCCATGGAGTGCAAACCTTTTAATTACTTAGGGTGTATTCACACTAGGCGCTCTGAACCGTGCTCGAGCGAGTTTGACCCCCAAAGCAATCTCGCTCAGGCACGGTACAAGGCAACCATGTCTAGTGTGAGTACGCCCATAAACATCCATGTTGGAAGACACGTCACGGCCGTATTCCAGGATGACAATGTCAAGATTCATCAAGGCCAAATTGTGAAAGAATGGTTGGGAGGGTCAAGAATAATTTTCACACATGAACCGGCACCTCGGAGTCTAGACCTTAAATTCATTGAAAGTCTTTGGGATGTTCTGGAGGAGACTTTACAGAGTGCTGGACTCTTGCTTTGTCAATACAAGATCTTGACTTAAAATTGATGCACCTCTTGATGGAAATAAATGTTTTGATGTTAACCATTCTTTCACAATTTGAGACTGATGAATCTTGACGTTGTCATCCTGGAATATGGCCATTATGTGTCTTCCTACCTGGTTGTTTAAGAAATGAAAAGCTACACACACACACACACACACACACACACACTTATTAATGCTGTGAAAATCAGCGTGTTAATGCATGCAATTAATTTTCAGTTTAACACGTTAAAAATATTTAACGCACTTAACTCAGCATCCATTTTTGCATTACATTATATGATCACGCTCTTATTCATGCAAATGCTTTTAAACCATTTAAGCACGACAATACAAAAGAGATCGCGCTGTCTGTGAATGTCCTGACACGCACAGACATCGAGTTCTCTTTCGTGCTTGAAGGAACAATGTCAGTTTTGTCAGGTATTCTCATAAGAGCAGTCTTCAATTATTTAAATAACATCTTAAATTAACTTGAAGAGTTGTGAGATGCACGTGACAGCGGCAGATCTTAAAGTGTATGTGATCTTAAAGCCTAACAAACCAGTTGCTTGAATATCTGTTGTTAATATTAATCAAAGAACAGAGAAAATGGATTAATCTATATTTAATTTATTATTTATGCAGTTAAGACAGTAAATGTTTAACTATTCAATTCTAACAGGTAGGAAGGCCACAGGTAAATTACATTTATTATAATGGGTTTATGTGAAGATTGTTTTAAGTTCACTTAAATTATTATTTTTAAAGCCTAATATTATTGAAATTGATAGACATTTAACATTACAGTATAATTGAAAGCTATCATTAATGTTTAACATTTTTGTTTATACAATTTCTTAAATTCAAAACCAGTAGTATTAGTATCAGTGATGCTGGCCTTCATTCATAAAAGATGCCATTACAACAAATATTTAAAAATAAACTATTTGTTGTTTGTGGTTTCTACATTAATTTGTGAGTAACTGTGAAATTATTACTATAGGAGAGAGGTTTCCTATTAAGACTACTTTATAAGTGGGATGAATAAACCAGTTTGCTAATATTAATGAAAAGCCTTATTTTTTTCCCATTACCTGAATAAAAATTCTAAGCATAATCTGTAGTTCTCAGATTGCATTAGTGGGTCTGCTCATAAGCTGCATCTAAACACAGGTCCTGTAACTGTCTAAAGTGTTCCTGATGTGGAGTACAGATAATAAATGAAAACCAGTGTTTGTGTGTTTGGCAGTTCATTCAGTGCTTAATGCTGGTTTCGGTCAGTGTGAACCTGAAGTAACTGCCCTTTTATCCCTGGAGTCCTTCTCCATGCCGCTTTGCTGATAGATGACGTGAAATGAATCAGAGAGAGTAAATATACTAATGAAACGCACACACTGTTGCTATGGTGCTCAAGGCTCTTCAGAAAAAGGAAAAAAAAAAACAGGACACGGAGTAAGCAGAAAGAAAGTGGCCGTATTATGGATGAACGGAGTGTAAAATTCAAATTACAACAGAAATATATTTCATATGTTGATTCAAATGAAATAAAATTAGGACTTTAAAGACATCGCTGATCTTGACCTTCTCCCCAGATTTGAGTTTGCTTTAACATAGTAGGAGAGATCCCTTCCCTGTTACTAGATCCTTGGCTATTCTAAGATTCATGGTAAACCATATAAAAAGGTAGAGACCGTGATTGATAGTTTTGTAGTGTTTACTATTATGCTCGAGGGAGGCATAGTATTTTGTTCAGTATTGCAGTACAGGGCAAAAGTTTTGTATTACAGTAATGACAGTAAATCCCTGCAAAAATCATAATTTATAATTTTTTTAAAATACTTTTTTCACACTTTGAAATCTGTCTATTAGTTAAGTTAAACAGAATTTATATTACACTGCCTGCAACAATATGGTTATAAACCACTTCCTTGAAGGAGCACTTTCACAGGCTTTGTTCTCTTAAATTAAAAGGCAGCTGTCATTCTCCACACTCTGTGATTCTATATTGTGTCTCAAAGTATGAGACTATGCTTGACGGCAAGGAGAAGTGGTCTGATGGGCCCGAGCAGGTGTTGTGTCTGTAACCGCACTGCCCCCTATAACCAAGCCAGTAGCATTAGCATTGTGCTATTGGCCCCCTAGAGATGACGCTATCGGTTTACACTCATTCAGTCAAACAACAGACTGGAAATATCTGGGTCTTTCCTACTGTAGTGCAAACTAGCAGTGGCTAGTATAAACGGGTTCTTTAGATAATTAGAAATAGTTTTACAAATAGTTTTGAGCATTTTATATTGTCTAGGGTTAAAATATGGGGTAAAAGCAGGCATTCTGTTTTTAAGAGGTCTTTTTATTTAATTTTTTTTATTAGTTTTTAGGGCGTTTTCACAAACCCATGGTTTCCAGTGGCTTGTTTGAAATGATGTTCAGGCTAAATCTATGTGTTGCAACATGAACTGTAAATACACTCATTTGAATTATTGATATATGGCTCTGTGTGGGTGTAGAAGGAAGGTGAGACGAACTGGAAGGTGCAGTGTTTGCGTGGCAAATATTGAAATGCTTCACCACGTTAAATATCAATACCTGTTTTCTGATGTGATCTGACATAATCATAACTTGGCATACTGTATGTAAACTTACCAAAATCACACACCTGTGTACTATATGTAGTGTTTCATTCACTACTTCTCTTACAGATTGGACTGTTGAAACAGTCTTTTTAATAGTTCACCTTAAATAAGAACTGTCATCATTTACTCACCCTCAAGTTGTTGTAAACCTGTATGAGTTTCTTTGTTCTGTTGAAAACAAAAAATAAGATATTTTAAAGAATGTTGGTAACCAAACAGTTGCTGGCTCCCTTTGAATTACTGTGGATGTAGTAAATGATGACAGAATGAGCATGTATTTTTCATATCCATTATCAGACACTTAAACCTAAAATAACCTGTATCTGTCATTATAATATAGTATGGGTAAACTTCTAGTTTGTACTATAAGTTGTTTTACTAATTAAACTTGTGGAAGTTTTCATGTGATATATCTTTCCGGTACAAAATCCAGGAAGTGTATGTGGCGCTTCTCATTAGCACACGTGTACTGAGATTGCACAGATGTTCACTATGTTTTGTTAAGAGTAGAATCTCAACAGCAGGTTTTGCGGTCTAATCTGTGAAAACCAGTAAAAGAGGGCTGATTGGCATAATATTCATTCAACTGATTGCTCCAGAAAGTGCCTGTGCAGTCCTTTTAAAGTAATGAACATGTATGCATATCCCTTCAATCATTACTTGAGCCGGGTAGCTGAATTTGTTTTGCTGTCCATACAAACTGCTGAGGGGTGGGAAGCAGTGCGGAATGTGTGGACATTTTTGCTTGTCAAGCACTTATTCAGAAAGCAAGGAATTGAAAACATCTCGGTGTTGTCATAGTGGAATTTCAACATGAGAGTTGTACCTTTCACAAAAGCATGTGACATTTCTTTCTCTGTGTATGCTGTCTTGAGGCTATAAAGAACACAATGTACTTCATACACTGAGCTATAGTTTAACCCACCTGTTAAGGCTTTTTCTTGGGGCTCAGTTCACTCACAAGAAGCACTTGTTTTGAAATAAAATACTCAAAGACCGTGACGGTTAAGAACACTCAAACTGAAAGAGAAGGCTGCTATGCTTGAGTCCTCAAACTTGATATACAGTCACAAAACAGCAAGTTGTAGCAACAGCCAAAATCTTTTATACGGGCCTAGACTGAGACTACCCAAGATTGTTTCAAGATTGTTTCTCAAGCCTTGAGAATCTGGTTATTTTATATATATATATATATATTATTATTATTATTATTATTTTTTTTTTTTTTTTTTTGTATAAAATAAACATGAACATGATTTCTGTGTGACCAATGTTCACATGTTTTAAGCTCATATTATGTGTTAGTAAATGAGTTAGTCAATGAGTCCATTGTGACAGGCTTTCTGAACTTATGTCAATGACAAACATGAGGAAGACAACAGTCGGTAAAGTGGATTACGAAACAATGTGTAAAAATTGAATTATTGCTATCAGTAGGAATTTGAGTGCTGAGCTGTCTCATACTTTCATACAATGCTATTCATGTGTGACAGAGGAGGATACTCTAAATGGAAACCAGCTGATAGTGACACAGAAGTTTCTGGAAAATCATCCTTGATTCCTCCTCCTGTTTCTCTTCATCTTTTTATCTAGCAGTGTGACACTGCCAGTTCCTCCTTATTTCTGGATCAATAAAGTTTTTATAAGTCATGGGAGTGTTTGTGACTTCATTCTTTATCTGATGGTATGTAAGGTTAAATGATGCAATCACCCAAATTCTTTCTACATTTATTTATTTATTTTACTATATTATTTATATAAGTATAAATGATATTATATAATTAATAATGGTAATATATATACATATGTACACTCCAGTGTACAAGGATTATTTTTGAATCGTCAACACCACAAATAATTAAAAAAAAAAGCCATTTGTTGAAGAACTGCTGCAATTTTAATTACTGCAGCTAAAATATTTCAGCCAATCAATTGAGATTTAGATGCCCATATTTGAGTATCAAATTTCTCTCTCTTGCAGTTCAGATGCACAGTGACTTTATTTGGTCTTGTCTTTTTTCAGCGGAACTTGATGCCATTTCACATTTTGTATTTAAGTGCGTTAATGGCAGTGTTGAGAACCAAACAGCCAACTGCATCAGTACGATCTGCCCAGGTAAGTCCTGTCCTACTATCTCAAGCTCCTTGTTATAATTAAAATAGTGCTTGGTTATAGTATTCATCAACTGCAAAACATAAGCAATTGTGTCATTTGCTATGATATGAATGTTCTGTGACTTGACCAATTGTGTGTTCGGATGATGACTGTTTTCTCTGGACTGCAGAACAAACACCGAACTCGACAGTGACCACCCCCGCCAGCCCCACGAACGTTACCAATGGTATGACCTTCCAGACTCACTTCATTTGCATTCATACACACCTCAGAACACATACCTACCCATTTCAAAGCCCAATGCCAATTATTCTGAGCACATTTAAAAACAATATTGGTTGACCATACAATATAAATAAAGAGCCATAAAATACATTAATCTTAAAATAGAATGACAGATAGCAATAATGAATAGAAAAAGAAAACCATAAAATCAACAAATTTAAAATAAATTCATTAATTGATTAATAAAAATGAAAGTCCACTTACATCTCAATGTTTCAGGCCCTTACACACTATGAAAAAAGCTGTGATACCGCCTTTATTACATTCAAATATAGATACAGACCTGAACAAACACACACACAGAGCATTTTATCACATGTATTTGCTTAGAACCAGTCTCACAATGCCTTTAAAACGCATAAAAAAACACCCACATCAGATTATAACACAGAAGTCTGTAAAATGTGATGTATTAGCACAGTATTAGTTTACTGTTGAAATAAAAAAATTATCTGAACAGCACTTTTTTTCTGTTTAGCTACCACGACAGTCAATTCCACGACAATCCCCTCCACTTCAGCTCCGACTACAAACGCAACGGCCACAAGTAAGTACAGCTCTCTCTGATGTCTACACCTCTTAAGGAGTTTTCACCTAGTTAAGTTTGACTTGAATTTTTTTAATTTATTTTTTTATATATACAGACGGAACCACAACCATGTCACCTACAGCTTCTCCATCTAAGACGTCCACATTCGATGCCGCCAGTTTCATTGGGGGAATAGTGTTAGTCCTTGGCCTTCAAGCTGTCATCTTTTTCCTTTACAAGTTCTGCAAATCCAAGGATCGCAACTACCACACCCTGTAACACTCTGCCACCTGAAGGCACCACACGGCACCACAAAACCTACACTCCAACCCCAAAAGAGAGAGACACGTACACAGATTCTATGATATTTCTTAAACACTCTTTTGATTCCCCCATGCTTAGCCTCATTTGATGACATTTGATGCCTGTGATTGGAGCTTTATACTTAATTTATGTTAGAGCTCTCGCAAGCACTCAAGTTCATTAACACAAACTCACACAACACACAGAGTGATGCCCTAAGTTTTTTGTCGATAGGTGGAATTATGGGGTATGCAAAATTTTTCATGAACAACCACAACTTTTGAAATTAAGTCATGTCTGTAAATTTCATTTTTTGATGACAACACAGTGATTTGTCTCCTTAATATCATGGTGTTTCCTCTGAAAGGCACATGAGGCGGAATCTTCTCATCATGCCTGTGGCAATACTTCCCCATTTCCAGTGTTAATTTCACAATGGTCAGGTATCTTCACTAGAACAGTGTTTTATTCAGTTGCCATGACTGGTTCTTTATATATTACCCCGTCCTTCATCATATTCAACAAGTGCAAAAATAATATCAGTATAGTTCAGGAGTGAATGAACGCCCCACCCCCCACCCCTTCAAATCAAACCTGGTCTTCATTTTCATCATGTTGTCTTTTGGTTTGTGTCTTCTTGTGTTGTGGTGTTTTTAAAACCCTTTTTTTTGGCCATTGCTCTCATTCATACCAACCAAGAGAGCCAAAGTGTTTGCAATAAATTACATTCCTCTGCTTAGTCCCTCACTGTATACTATCTACAGTTAGAGAACCAGTAGACATCAGTTAAACTGGGATCATGCTCCCTTTTCCCCCCAATTTTGACAGTGGAATGCTGGGTAATATTAGATATGCGTTATAAAGCCTCATTGGGATCATTGTGAGAGACTTATCAGCGTATCGCCCATTTTAAGTTGTACTTTTGTGTGTTTATGGGGATTTGAAACAATAGAGGCCTGGCCAATCCAGTTCTACTTAACAGCTGAAACGAGTCTGTCTATTAGAATTATAACATTCTGCTGGACATGAGAACGGAATGAGGCACTATGTGAGATCAGAGGATCCCATTCAGAATGATTGACAGTTGAGTCAAAGTGCCTTTAGGTGGAGGCAGTGGCTTGCTGCCTTAAAAGTGAGCCTTAAAAGTGTGAATGCGTTCGTGGCGGGCCGCCGTCGAGGCCAGGCTCTGTGTTAGTGTGTCTGCCTGTATGTCGGTGTGTTTATAGACACGCATGCGTGCTTGTATCGATGAAGTAGATCTAGTGTCTGCCAGCTGGACTGATCGCTATATTATACAGAGTAGATAATTAAATGGTTAAATCATTTGTTCGCTGTTTATGGATTAATATGTCATGTTTCCCGAAAGCTCTCAGTTCTCAAGGGTCATTTTTTTTTTTTGCTAATACAAAAATATCAGATTCTAGTACACCCATTCAAAAGCAGATCGATAGTTGTACATAATCTGAACTCTTTGACCATAACCTGAAGTCAGTATAATTTTATACAAGGCACTGAATGTCTTAAGCTGAGGTGTAAATACTTCAGGACAATTAAAACGCAAAGCCTGATGTTTTTCTAGGAGCCTTTGTGTTAAATACCCTTAAAGTGAACTGAAATGTGCCCTGGAAAAGTGCATTCTGGATACGTTTTGTATTGCTACGTTCATCTGCAGATTTTGTTGGAGACTTAGAATAGAGCTTGTTAGACTCACAATTTAATGCTTGGGTTTGATTTCTTGAATATAATAATTGAGTTTGAGTAGATTTGTTACAAATGCAGAATTGACTTGGACTAATTCCTGTCTTGTTCAGCATATTTCGTTAGTATCCTGTTCATAAATGCATTTGTCTGGCTAGTGTTCTGGTACGTGTATATTTTTCCCCTTTCTCCATTCCTGTATTCTAAAATTTAAAATGTAATAATCTCGATTAGCTTGCTGCTAATAACTTCCTCTGTGAGTCGTAATGTTGTTGGCTTAGGAAGTGATTCATGTTATTTGGGTTGCAAATTTTGTAATGGCAGAAATGAATAGATTTGTTTGATTTGTTTGGTGCGTGCTTCAGTTTCATCTGCTTCCCTGACATCCCATTGTCGAAATGTTCCCAGCATTGTGTCAACTGCATGTTTCTCAAAGGATGACTGTTAAGGCCTCACTCTTTATTGAACCACTCTTAATTGCTTGTGCATTGCCATATCACGGTGCTTAAATGCCAAAGGTGTCTATTTTAGCATGAGTCACTAAAAAGCTGCTATAATGCTTCACAAGCTTCGTCTTGCCCATGTTGTAGTCTGTTAAAATCCTACCATTTGCCATTTCACTTCAGCTTTGCCAAATTAAAAACACTGGCTCAGTGTTTCAATTTGTAATTTCTTTTAATAATTAACATAAATGCATAATTACACAACTCATCACAGTATTGTGTGTGTGTATAGCATCAGGCTACATCCAAAGATCCCAATTAGTTGCAAATGGATTATAGCTGTGCATGCAAAGGGCTGTAAAGGGTATGTTACATGTATGGATTTAAAGGGATAGTACACACAAAAATGAGTTATCATTTCAAACCTGTATGCATCTTTCTTTAGTAAAAATGGTCATTGTATGGACAAAGAACTTAAGTTCTTCAGAATATATTTTGTGTTCACTAAAGAATACTGTCATACAGGTTTGGAATGACACGAGGGTGTGAAAATTACTATTTTCATTTTTGGGATGAACTGTCCATTTTAGTTCCAGATTCAGAGCTCAGTGAAGGATGTTAATGTTCATAGTCAAACGACTCTCGCACACTCAGAGAATTCGACCTAACTTTAATTAGTCTGTGGCCTTGTTTTCTTATGCCATTATGTTTGTGTGCATGCATCAGTTTTCCATAGAAACAGCCACAACAATGCCATATTTTGCCATCGCTCCCTGAGCTAGTGTTGCATTCCTTTCTGCACCTTTTGAAGAAAAAGTGCCTTAATAATTTAAGATTAAAAGATTAAGATTACTATTGTCATGAAGACTTGTACTCAAAGGGACTTTTAGAGTGAAGGTTTAGATTATTGAAGTTGTGCGTGGTTAATGAGAGAAACATGGAGTATTGCATCTTGCCTGCGCCAACATTCAGTTATCTAATTACAAAAAGTTAATAATGTCTTTTTTTTATAACTGTAAATACCTTTGGCCTATTGTCCAGTAGTGCATTTTTTTAAAATTGTTTCTCATGAAACTGCACACGCCCCACATACGCTGTAGTCGATTACTTTTGTGTCTGTTTCCAGAAAGTCTGCCTTAATAGTTTTATGCTCTGTTATGCTGGTTTTATTTCTCTGGAACTCAGATATCTTTCTTTTGTTCTTGTGTTTTCCCTTGTTTCAGATCTGCATTCGCAATTAGGTTGAAAATGTGATCAATTAATTAAAGTTTGAGTGTTGTAAAACAGCTGTGGGTGTTATTTTATGTTGCCTTTTTCTTTAAGAAAGCTTTGTGACTAACACTTTTACAATGGCATATGTTTACAGATTGCCACTATGGAGATCCACTCTCATCTCAAGACTAAAATAAAGCAAATGAATTGCGACTCTCCCCTTTATATTTATAATTATACTTCTCCCAAATGTAAATTGGCTGACTTTATTTTTTCAATACTTTTTTTGTAGTCCGAGTTGGAAATTTACTTCATTGATCAGTTTGCAAAATATAAGGATTGTCTTTTGTAAAGGATTGTAAAGATGTGTTTAGTATTTCAATTTAATTTGCTTGATAGAAATAATTGTTCAATAATATCTTAGACAAAACATAAAACTAAAGATTTCATGCACTTGTGGTTTTCTTCTGCACTGTTTAATATATAAATGTCATCAAGCAAAAATTTAATTAAAGGTTTATATATATATATAATAACGTATACATCACCTTGCTAGAACCCAAGGTCAATTACAGAGCGAGCATAATAAGCAAATAGAAATACATCTTAAAATCCGAAACAATCTGAATATTTCAGATCTGCTACCCGTGTAAATTCAGGGAATAATAATCAGACCAGCACCAGAGGACCATACAGAACAGATAAGAGAATGTGGGGTGGAGTAGCTCTGATATTATTTATAAAAAAGAGCCTTAAGATAATTGTTTACAACAAAAGTCCAGTGAGGATTTTCATTAAAAACGTCTTTTAATCCCTGGACTGTTTTTGATCCATTTCAATGTAACTGCATCCTAGAAAACAGTCCTCAAAACTCACTCTGTAATGTTTAACTAACAGGATAGGCGCTCACCCTGCCCTGAGGGTCAGCTCCATTCCTGCTTAGTCTGCATTAAATCCTCAAATTTCTTCTCTGGACAGGATGTGCATGTATTGTGATTCAATGTTTTCCCTCATACCACACACTACTGAAAACATGACCATAAGGGTGCATGATGCCACAGTAACAACCAGTCAAAAAGTCACAAAAAACATGCAGATGACATCATCTTGCCAGAACAGTATTGCAGTCTGTGTGTTTGCCAGTGTTTCCTGTATTCAAATGAGTTTATGCAATACTGATTTAATCTGTACTGTGTCACAGAGTGTAATCCAATAAAACCATCTGAACAAAACAGTCCATCTTTTCTGCCTGGTTACATCTAGAATGCGTTTGTTCCCCGTTTTACATATTCATTTACATCATTGCGCTCTTCTTTTATATTTTTTACATTTGTGGCATACAAGGTTGAAATAAGATCATGTGTCGGAGAATGGGATCATTTTGTTGTGGAAACAGTGAAGGAAACCATGTGTCAGCTGATTGTAAATCTCATAAGAAAGAAACCACAGAAAAGCTGATGCTGCAAGGATGCTCGTTTTCCCTTGTGACAATCACTACCTTTCCTGGTGTTATTTTCTCACTTTGAGTGGGTGAAACAAATAAAAAGCTTCATTAACATTTCTTTTATTTTTTTAACTGATTGTATAAAATAAGTGTTCATTATTATTTCTATTTTGTGTCTTATTTCTGGGTGAAACAGCATACTGAACCAGAAAATGTAGGGCGGGATTTAATTTTATCCTTCGAAAATTAATTGGATTGTGAAAAGCTTGCTAATAAACTGCAGATTAAAAATCCAAGTTGGTCTGCACTTTAAAATAGATATTTTAGATATTTTATTTACAACTTATAAAAAAACAAAACAAATAAAAATCAATTAAACTCATTAAAGTTCCTGGATTTAGACGCAGATGAATCAGTGTTTTGTGATCTTCTGAGGGCGTCATTCCAGTGTCCTCTTCTAAGCCCTGGGTGTGTCTTTCAGGATAAATGTAACTACGTCTCCCATGTGATGTCCTGTCTGCGGAGGCTAGAACACAGTTTCTGTGTCTCTCTGAGGAGCTTCAGGGACTCTTGACTGCTCCTGCTCTGTTTCTGTCCCGTGCTGGGTGAGGCTTTGACAGGGGACGGTGGCAATGGTTGTACCCCGCTCTGTGCCCTGGTTTTGCCCTCTACACTGGCGGTCCAGTGTGACTTCTGCTGCTTCTGCTTGGGGCTACAGGATGGCTGGGAGAGTTTCTGAACCTACAGGAGAAAAAAAAAACACATTTAGACGCAGAGCAGCTTGTTGTATTGGTATTTCCTATAGCAGTGGTTCCCAACCCTGGTCCTAGAGTCCTTAGTACTGAGCTGATAAGTTGAATACAGTGTATTTGATTAGGGAGAAATCTAATGCCGTGTACACACTGCACAATTTAAGCCCGATTTTCACTAGCCGATAGTTTTGTGGAAATCACAGACAAATGGCCGAAATCTGAGGCCAAACGGTGATCGTTCATGTGAGTGACAATAGTGTAGTGTTTATGATCAAACACGTGATCTGACAGAAGCGCAGATGCGCTGCCAGTGCCCTTCATGCCAATATTTAGCATGCTAAATATCTGAACCTGTCTGTGACTCATGCAGAGTCATACAGTGTGAAATATGTTTTCACTGGAAATTACATCAGTGACAACCTAAAAGCCAATGAGAGGGCAAGATACAGGGCAAGTTCAGGGGGAGGAGTCATAGACCTGCAACACCACCAGCAAGCAAGCAACCATTTTCTCGCAGTCTCGTGCGCGATTTTACGTTATTTCTTGTATCACTTCTCGCATGTGTTTGGCTGTGAAACGTAGTTTGTAGACCAGACAGAGTTGTCGCTGATTCTTTCTATTCAATGTTGTGTAATGTGTGACCCACTGTCGCTGATCCCTCGTGTAATAAGCACACAACAGCAACTAATGTACAGTACAGTATGATTCGGGACGGTAAACCCTGATCTGGCTTGCACTTCCACCGCCAACACCACCCTTACTTGATAGGCATGGTGTAGTGATCAACATCATTCTCACACGAAGAAAGCAACACAGTAAACAATGGAGGACATACACCAGATCTTGTTCTTGCTTCTCGGCATGTGGCTGTTTGTCACAAGAAGAAGACATGCTTTGTTTGAGCAAAGGCTCTTGTGTTGTCATTCCCCTTGTAGCACGCGCAAGTGACAATTCAATCACGTCACGTCATGATCACATGTCAACCAATCAACGTTCTGCAGTGAGTCTAGCTCCACCCTTTAGGTACCGGATTACTGTGCCAAGTACCCCAACGGAAGGGTCCTAAAAAAAGTGGTACGGTTTTGCATTTTGGTACCATTCAACTTCTGACAATTGAAACAGAAATAAGTGCATACTGTACTGTACTGTGCCGCTCGGTGGAAACAAGCCATAAATGGTAGCGTGAGAAGAACAGCGATTTGGCTACTTTGAAAATCGTGGTGTATTCCCGGCATAAAATGTGCAGTGTTGGGGGTACTCCAAGACGAGGGTTGGGAACCAATATCCTGTAGAATGTTTTTATTTAAATACTGTTGAATGTGTAACTATAATTAGTGAAAAACAAGGTACAAACTCACTGTTTGCTGATGTTTGCGCAGTTTGGAGATTTGAGCTGCTTTCTCCTCCATTCTCCTGACCAGACAGTCCAGCTCTCGCTCCAGATCGTCACGAAGCTCTCGTTTAATGGTCTCATCTATCTGCTTGACCAGCTCCTGGTGTTCACTGTCTCAAACATACACACACAAACACACACACACACGTTTGTTTTTGTGAATTGTGGGGACATTCCATAGGCGTAATGGTTTTTATACCGTACAAACCGTATTTTCTATCCCCCTACACTACTCCTACCCCTAAACTTATCACAGGAAACTGCACATTTTTACTTTCTCCCAAAAAAACCTCATACTGTATGATTTATAAGCCTTTTGAAAAATGGGGACATGGGTAATGTCCTCATAAGTCACCCTCTCCTTGTAATGCCCATGTCATACCCATGTCATTATACACATTTGTGTCCTGATATGTCACAAAAACACACGCGGACACACACACAATATTTAAATCCTGTCTTCTTATCCCCGCCAACACATTTCGACAGCTAATCTTGACCTGTCATGGTCAGGATGGTGTTACTCACAAGCTCATCTGTCCCAGTTCATCCTGAAGGGAGAGCAAAAGTTCAGAGAGGCTGCCCATTGTGGAAGCCTCCTTGCTGGGGGAGGAGGGAGGCCTGCGATGCACCCGCTGGTTCTCAGAACCTGACTTCTGCAGTGCACTCACTCTCTCACACAGCTGCGGGTTTCTGTGCTTCATCATGTGCAACACACTCTGAACATTGGCATTGACTGAGTGGCTGGGACTGGTCGACTGAAAGAGAGAAAACATTCATTACAATTATGCATCAGTAAGATTCTTTATGTGTTTCGAAAGAAAATCTTATGCTAACCAAAGCTACATTCATTTGATCAAAATACAGTAAACTGAATTTTTTTTGTCTATTTTAATATAATTTAAAATGGTATTTATTCCTGTGATGGCAAAGCTGAATTTTCAGCATCATTACTCCAGTCTTCAGTGTCACATGATCCTTCAGAAATCATTCTAATATGCTGATTTGCTGTTCAAGAAACATTTCTTATTACTATCAATGTTGATTCCTTAATGAACAAGTATAAAAAATTTTTTTAAATAGAAATCTTTTGTAACATTATATTACATTTGACTTTACTGTCACTTTTGATTAATTGAAAGCATCCTTGATGAAAATTTGTTTATTTCAATGGATAAAAATTAAAACACCTTACTGACCCACAAACCTTTGAACAGTCATGTATTTCTATATTTCTCTCTCTATATATATATATATATATATATATATATATATATATATATATATATATATATATATATATATATATATATATATATATTATACACATACACATACACACACACACACACACACACACACATTTTCATTAGTAATTTTAGACGTTTAGACCACTGTATATGATTAAAACTGTAAATCATAACCAATTAATGTGTCAGGGTGAGGTCATACTCACTGTTCCAGCCACAAATGGGAGGCGTTTAGCTTTAGGGGTGTATGCAGTTTTCACCTTCACTGATGGGGACTTCTGCCATAATATAAAAAGAAAAAACGCCATCATTAACACCAATCACTAAATAATACATTGGTAGTATTCAAGTCTGTAAATATACTGCCACCTAGTGCTCACAATACATTGCTGCAGAGCTTCTTTTTTTTTTACCTTGCAAGAGGCCTTGCCTTTCTTTTTCTTGCCTTTAGGTTGAGCTGCAGCAGAAAGTGAGAGGAGATTGTTTTCAAGCTCTCGCTGCAACTGATGAAAGTCAAGGAGACGACATGAATGTTTTTAATTAATGGTGTTTTTCTAAGGGAAGAGTTAACATGATTCAAAAATCTATTTTTTGAGAATGTTTACATGACTTTATGTTTTACCTCCTCTGCTTTCTCCTGCACAAGTTTGCGTTCATGTTCCTCCTCTAAAAGTTTCTGTTCTAAGAGCTCAATCTTCCTCTGTAGACGAAAGACATCACAACAGGTAAAAAAAAAAAAAAAAAAAAAAAAAAAAAAAAAAAAAGAAAACCAGGTCCTATATACAGTACCTGTCAAAAGAGACATTACAATTTTTGTTTTGTTTTTGAAAGAAGCCTCTTATGCTCACATTTGTTTAATCAAAAATACAGTAAATACAGTAATATTGTGAAATATTACAAATGAAAAAGTTTTCTATTTGAATATATTTTAAAATGGCAAAGATTAATTTTCAGCAGAATTACTCCAGTATTCAATGCCACATGATCCTTCAGAAATCATTCTAATATGCTGATTTGCTGCTCAGGTAACATTTATTATTATTATTATCAATGTTGAAAATAGTTGCGCTGCTTAATATTTCATCTTTGATGAATAGAATTTATTTGGTTAGAAGCATTTCATGAAATAATGCATGAATAGCATTTATTTGGATTTATTAAATAGAAATGTTTTGTTTTTTCTTTTTAATCTTCACAAATGTTTGAATGGTATAGTTTTCACAACAATTTTAAGCAGCAAAAATGTTTTCAACATTGATTATAAGAAATGTTTCTTGAGCAGAAAATCAGTATATTAGAATGATTTCTGAAGGATCATGTGACTGAAGACTGGAGTAATGATGCTGAAAATTCAGTTTTGCCATCACTAGAAAATGCATTACATTTTATTGCATTAAAATAGAAAACAATTATCTTAAATTGTAATATTTCACAATATAACTTTTTTATACTGTATTTTTAATTGAATAAATGTAGCCTTAGTGTGCATAAGAAACAGTTTCCAAACTTATATATCATGTATTTTTATCATTATATCATGAATATAATATATATAGCCTAGGTATATGTGCGTACCTCAGCCATAGACTGTGTACTGGTGAGTTTGAGATACTCATTTTCCAGTTTTTCCAATTTATTGAGCTGCGCCTGCATTTGTGGGTCTGTATGTTTGCTCTCCTTACAAAGAGAGTCCTAAATGCCAATTCGAGTTGAGAAAAAAGAGAGAGATAAAGAGGGGCTCTGAAAAAATCTTAAATTTGTACACAAAATGTATTTTCCAGATGAGAATTAACAGCATATTTAAGCTCTTTGAATATATTGCACAAACACTTTTGCTTTTGTCTGCCTGCTCACCTGTCTGTCTGTGTGAGTGATTCTGTCTTTCTCTGTGCACTCCACCATTTTCCTCATATAGTCGAGCTGTTTTTCCAGCAGAGAGCAACGCTTTTCTGCAGAATGAAGCTTAGAAACCAGCTCTGAAAAGAAAAGAAACAGAGACTACTTAGTAATTTTGCATTTGACTTTAGTATTTGACTTTCCAAGAGCTCTGAGAACAGATCAATAACTGCTGTTCAACACTTTATGTTACCTTTCCTCTGTGTGGAGTGATTCTCTCGTGTGCCGTTCTCCGGTTCTCTCTGAGCAAAAGCATCTGCCTGGTGTCGAGCAGCATGAGAGAATTGTTGGATGTTCCTCGCCGCCTGAACTCTCTCTAGCTCCAAGCGTCGCATCTTCTCCTGCAGTGTTTTCAGGGCTGCTATCACTGCTGCTCAAGTGCAGAAAATGTTGTTTGGAAACTTAAATTTGGTCTTAAATATTTGGATCTATTAAACTCAATTTACCTCTACTTCCGGCATCAGGTACTCTTTGATAAAGCTGTGGGCTAATGTCCTGTACACCTGAACTCTTTCTGTCCTGTGGATCTGAGACTGTGTTCACGTACAGGGGCCTTGACAACATGTCTGGAGGCTGGTAATAACTTCCAACATAACTCTGTTTAGATGGGGAGTCCAGATTAAAACTCTGAAAACCGTAAATAATTAGCAGATTAGCAAAAACACTTTGCTTCAGTGAAAGATGACAATACAGCTATATATACTGAGTCAACATCTTTCTAGAAACAAAATGTCTGTTAAAGAACATAATAATAAAACTATGAGAACCACTGTTTAAAATAGCCAAATTCATTGACAATACAACACGTTAGCCACACTATTTAATTAACAGATATAGTACAGTCAAATGAGATACATTTCCAGGATAAATAGTTATATCTGTGTCAAAACCCAGAGAGCTTTATTCTAGGCTGCATAAACGCGTAACGAACCCCAAACTGCTGCTCGATGCTGCTCAATACAGACAGAAGCTAATAAGGCTAACGACTGTGAAACGTCAACGTAAACATCACTAAGAATAATAACAACCTCAGTAGGACAATATATCATACATAAAGTATATATACCTTTTCTCCTAAGTGATCCATTATGAATCAGTTTC
Organism: Paracanthobrama guichenoti; assembly: GCA_018749465.1. Classification (NCBI taxonomy): domain Eukaryota; kingdom Metazoa; phylum Chordata; class Actinopteri; order Cypriniformes; family Gobionidae; genus Paracanthobrama; species Paracanthobrama guichenoti. Next base: position 20,174,999 of record CM031962.1, on the reverse strand, counting down.
TTCGTTACACAAGAATAAATTATGTATTCCTTTAGCTACATATGAATTAGCTGTGTGAGTGTCATGTTAACAACAGCTGTAGCCGACAGCGCCGCCCAGTTTCAAATTTCCCTCTTCTTTTACCGCCCTCAGTGGATCCGCATGCACACAATGACCACATCTTATTTAAGATAGATAGATAGATAGATAGATAGATAGATATAGATAGATAGATAGATAGATAGATAGATAGATAGATAGATAGATAGATAGATAGATAGATAGATAGATAGATAGATAGATAGATAGATAGATAGAATTGACAATGCTGGAATAGGCAGACAGACAGATAGATAATCTGATAGACAGGCAAACAGAGATGGACAGACATACAGATATGATAGATAGATAGACAGGCAAGATGGACAGACAGACAGACAGACAGACAGACAGACAGATAGATAGATAGATAGATAGATAGATAGATAGATAGATAGATAGATAGATAGATAGATAGATAGATAGATAGATAGAATTGACAATGCTGGAATAGGCAGACAGACAGACAGATATGATGATAGATAGACAGGCAAAGATAGATAGATAGATAGATAGATAGATAGATAGATAGATAGATAGATAGATAGATAGATAGATAGATAGATAGATAGATAGAATTGACAATGCTGGAATAGGCAGACAGACAGACAGACAGATATGATATATAGATAGACAGGCAAGATGGACAGACAGACAGACAGACAGACAGACAGACAGACAGACAGACAGATAGATAGATAGATAGATAGATAGATAGATAGATAGATAGATAGATAGATAGATAGATAGATAGATAGATAGATAGATAGATAGATAGATAGATAGAATTGACTGGAATTCTACAGGCCTAGAAATATAAATACACAAATTGACACTTATCTTTCAATTATTTATGGATTAGTCAGGCTGACAACAACAAAAATATTCTACTTGTTTTCTAGTTCTACTTTTACTGAGTATACCGTCATACAGAGGAACTTTGACACAAAGAAGTGTTCATTCATTGCTTATGCAGTATAAGTCATAATGACATAGTCACATCTATTCTGTTTTTAGAGATTAGTTAACATTTTCATTGAATAAGATAGATGAAATATCTGGTGAAAGCTTTGCATTAATCATAAGGGTTTTGAGATAAACAAGTGGTGGCGGGGCCCCTGCAGTTACCGATGTTTTTTGTGGATATTGGTATTTGTAGTTCTATGTTGCATTTGCGCCACCATGAGAACATTGAGATTAACGAGCGTCTGAACTACAATTCCCATTTTATTATCACTGGGAGGGGCGGCCTGACAGGAACGCCTTCTAATCATTTAATTGGTGCGTGGTGAGTATGTTTCCACCCATACGTTTTTTTCCTAGAACACTATTGGACTGTGGTACCTGTCAATCAATTGTTAACTCAAGCCGCTGTGGAAAGGACTGAAATCGACCGAAGAGCTAGAGCGCAGGAAGGTCTCATTCAACGGCAGCAGAGACGACTATAGAGAATGTGAATTTAGTAAGTATTTTCTTCTGACATGTTTTGTAAAAATATAAATAGTTCGCGCTTAATAATTACTTAGCATACATGTGATTTTATTAATTGTTTAACCTTATATATTTGGAAGTTGCCTAATAACAGAACTTGATTGAACGTCATTCAACGGTATTCTTACAATGTGTTTACTGAATAATATTCTACTCACTGTTTTTTGGTTTGGAATTTGTATAGAAAACTATGGATAATTATTTTCCTAGACATTTTGAAATTGTGTCAGTCCCTTTGTTTAAACAACAGAAAACACAACTCACAACTTTTAATTCAGCACATTGATTATATACACAAAATGCCTGCTAAGACATGCCCACGCATTTGCAAGTCTGTTTATGTTATCAGAATATGGAAAATTTTTAGAGGGATTTGCAGAATTCCTTTGCCATCTTGCTAAAATTGGTTTAGGATTGTTTTGGCTATATAAATAATTTGCACACCTTTTTTGTCTTATGCATGGCTCAGGCTGTCAGGTATAACTGAAGAATAGTAGACTATATATGATGGATGTGAGAGACTCTGCGGGAAGGTGGGATGCTCTAGCCAGTAGAGACTCAAGCTCCAGACACGCAGCGATGGAGCTCATTCACCAGGAGGTGATGAAGAGAATAGAGAACATCGGGCCGATACTGGACCCACAGTCCTCCTCCTCCCCTGCCATGGATGACAGTCTGTCCAGTGATCTCAACTCTCTTCTTGCCCATGTCCTGATGCTCTCCAAAAGGTGTCCTTATGAAGACGTCAGAGAGAAATGCATATGTTTGCTCCAGAAGGTTCAGGTAGGTATTATAGTAATTATCAAGTTTTTAATAGTTAAGATTATATTAATTATTATGTTCAACAATACCATACGCTCTACATATTCTATGTGTCTTTTGAAAAAGGAGAAAACACCCTTGCAAATAATATGTTGGTGTATAATATCATATCTATGCAGAACAAGCCCCATGCATTTACTGTATAACCTGCTGTATAAATGATATGGGTGGAAAATGTTGGAAAGGGAGTTTCTTTAGCCTCTCTAAAAAATCTAAATGAATGTAGAAAGTTGCTCAGATAACAAACGTACGTGTCAGTAAAATATCCAAAAACCACTAGGCCAGTGTTATATATTTTGTTCAATTGAGTACTTACAATATCCAAAATGTTTCCAACTATTTGTAAATTGTGAGAAAATTGCTATTTTAACCAATGAACCGGGACGTGCCTGTCAGTTGCGTCATGTCTGCGTTACCCTCGGTTTTATTTAGCAGAAACGCTTTACTCTTACTGCAGTGTGCAACAAGTGTCATAGCAGCTGGCGAGCGAACGCACAGAGTAACGTCATAACATCATTTTCAACACACTCAGATGTATCTAATATGATAAACAGAGCTGCGTTACCTCATACTCATGACCGGAAAAGCGGAAATGGCGCCGGCGACTGTGGCATAATAAAAGTCCCGCTTCTCACGAGGCGTGTGTTGCGTTCATCTTATTAACAATTGCTAATAAGCTCAGCTCCCACAACACTCGGTCCTGTTCTGCTTCATACTACAGTAGCGTTAATAATCGCATTAATGAACATGATTTCTGCCCGAGTCCTATCCCGATTCTTTTTCACCGGCTGTAAGGTGAAGACCACATGTCCCAAGATTCTGTGCTCAAACTTGGCGTCATTAAACTACGCCTTTGTTTGAATAGGCGACCTCTAGCGGATGGAAAAGTTACATAGTGCACCTTTGATCTTTCATATACAACATTTTAAAAATATTTGCTTCAGTTGCATTGCAATCTTAATTTAAAATACATGTCAGTGATTTAACTTTTTTTTTTTTTTTAAACTAATAGTTACCAGAGTTCCCATGTCATGGAAAACATGGAATTATCAGGGAATTTTAAAAGTCAGATGAACACTTTTGAACACAGATGAATTTTTTAATTGTTTTCAAAATTAATTTCGGGTTAAAATGACCCGAGGGAAGGATGAGGGTTAAAATGGTCTGTGAGAATCAGTTTGGTTTCTCTATAAGGACAGGATATATATAAAGTCTGTGATGTAACTGAATTTTTATAGATATTTCTATAATCATGACAAGTCTTTGAATAGTGTTAGCATGTTATTGAATATGGAAATGTTAATGTATTTGGACTTGGTGGAGTAGATCTGCTGTGCTGCTGCTGGTGAGTATTGCTGCTGCAGACTTGCTACTGTACAATTATCAGGGAATTTTAAAAATGTGATTTCCAGGCTTTGACAAGTCATGGACATTTTGATAGGTAATATAATTATTTTTTATTTATGCTCAATTCCAACATATTTCTTTTTGCATGGCTATTTACTCATTGTTAGTGGGATTTCTATATTAAAAAAATTTTTTTATCCTTATCCAGTCATCACAAACAGCTGGAAAAATAATGGGAAAACCATGAAAGTGTGGGAATCCTTGAAGGACCATTTATTCTTATAAGGCAGCTTGCAAGTAATAAAGAAGTGGTATTAAGTGTGGGTTTGGCTCTGCCATTAGTAATGTTCTCCTGTGTTCCTAAATTGTTTTTCATTTAATTTTACACCATTCTAACATTATTATATAAGCCTGTAGCTTGTATGTCAAGACTGCAAGAGAACTGAAGCAAGATATTTTGAGATTGCTGATAGGTAGATGTGATGAGGTGAAGTGTAGCAGTTACTATGTTTGTTGTTTACACAAGTATGTGTTTGTTTATGCAGGATTGTATGTGCGCCGCAGCTTAAAATAGCTCTGCCCGGGTTAAGGGAGCTAGGGGAGCGGGTCATTTCTTACAGTATTTAAGGCTTTTAGTGTCACTGAGTTCAGTGGAGGGGTCAGAGATGATCAAGGACTCTCCTCACTCGTAGATGATGCTGAAAGATTTACCAGAACATGTAAATCCATTTGGCCTATGTCTGTACATTGAATCTGTATTTTGCTATCGCTGTTTATTTTTCTGTAATCCTAAAGAGAGAAAGAGAATATCGTTTTCTCGAAAGTTTTCATTAGAAAAACAGAGGAATCTGTTGATGTCAGAATATTAGCATGTAGTTGTTGCAGTTTGCTTTGTTGATGTTGTTTTTTCAGGATCAGCTACTTTGGTAATTAACACAGATGTGTGACTAATTAACCCAGAATGTCACTCTACTGTGTCTCTGGTCATTTTAGATCAAGGATATTCTGACTGAATGGTTCTGAGTATGATGATATATTATTATGCCTCATCCTTTCCTCACACTGTTACAAATCAGTAGTGGGTCAAAATGAACCAAGCCCTAAAATTGTACTTTTTTTTTTTTTTTTTTTTTTGGTCCAGAAAGTTTATATCATTTAATTTGTATAATATTCTTTCTATTTTTGGGAGATTTTTATTTTTATTTTTAATTTTATTTACCTTTAAATTACTAGATTTGATCAATAAATAATATAATTTAAGCACATTCTTCACATTCTTTCAACTTAAATTATAAATAACTTAACATTTAATGCATAACCCTGCATATCTTACATTGGGTGTCTCTGCCGACCTCTTGTGGATATAATTTTTATATTTTTATAAAAATGTATTTCATGACCTTATGCCACTAGATGGCCTTATAGCTCTGTATGGAGCAAATGAGCTGTTCCGCTGGGTCCTAAAGTTAGTTCTTGAGTTTATCTCTTCAGTATACATCCAGATACACATGTAGACATAAAATCATTTTTTGCTAAATTTTAATTTTTAGCAATTCTTTGGGGGGGGCTTTCTATGTATACTGAAGCATTCCTCACATTCCTAAGGGGGTCATATCGACCCATGAGGGACTGATTTGTTACTTTTTTTAAATTTCAACCACATAAACTCTGATCCAGTCTATTTTTTGTGTGTATTCATGGCTCAAGTCCTAAGGTCTTGGACCACTTCGATGAACACTCCAAAATTCATTTCGGGTCAAAATGACCTGAGGGACGGACGAGGGTTAAAATGGTCTGTGAGAATCAGTTTGGTTTAATGTATATTATAAGGACAGAATATATGAAATCTGTGACGTAATTGAAACTCTACTAGTGAAAAATAAGTTATATATATATATATATATATATATATATATATATATATATATATATATATATATATATATATATATATATATATATATATTTCAATCATGACAACTCTTTGAATAGTGTTAGCATGTTATTGAATATGGCAATGTTAATGTATTTGGTCTTGGTGGAGTAGATCTGCTATGCCGCTGCTGTTGATTATTGCTGCTGCAGATTTGCACAGACATGCTGTGAGCATGTAAGATATGCTTTGCTGCATAGACATACATAAATACTGTAGCAAATCTAGGCAGGTGGAAATGGGGGAAGTAGATGGTTTCAGAGGAACTCTGATAGCGTCCTGCAAGACTAGTTTACAACAAACAATAATCTGAATGTTTAAATGATCTCATTGGCTGCAGGATCCACAGAGGCCAATCAGCTTGTGGAAATGGGGGAAGTAGATGGTTTCAGAGGAACTCTGATAGCGTCCTGCAAGACTAGTTTACAACAAACAATAATCTGAATGTTTAAATGATCTCATTGGCTGCAGGATCCACAGAGGCCAATCAGCTTGTGCCATGTGGTAATGATATGATAAGGGCCTATCAGCCTGCGTTTCATATCTGAACATAATCTCTTCCTATTCTGTTTAAAAAACCCTCTATTTTAGATGCTTGTTTTGTGTTGTGGTTCGTTAGATGACAGGATGTTCCTCCCTTGTTCTGTGTTGACCTTTTGACCCTTTCTGCTTACTGTATCAGCAGTAAGCCGTCTGCTCTGATATCAGGAATTATGGGATTCAAGGGGCTGTGACAAATTGAGGCCACAGCCGTGGAGAATTTTTTTTAAATTGACCTTTGATCCAGTGAGCACCACACAGATGCCAGCAGGCGTAGACACTCAGGATGTGACCTCAGAATGCAGTAATCCAAGAAAAAAATTATTAATGACGTAGCACAGCATCTTCATTGTCATTGTGGATGGTGCAACCCACTTACTTGATAACACACTTAACAGGATAGGTCCTCTGGTTGTGCATCGCACCTGAGTGACTTGGGCATTGTTCATTGTGAGGGTGTGTTTATGTGTGTGTGCACTAATGCATGTTTCTGCTGTGATAAGCCCTGAGAAGCTGTGGATAGAGAGACAGATCTAGGTCAGTGTCAGTCCACTGGTCTGAAAGGAGTTTAGAAATTATGTAAGATGCCCAAATTTCCTAAGGCCTGTGTTTTGTTCGTTATGGCTCATCGTGTCACAGTTCTCATTCAGAATCAGAAGTAATGCTAGTTGTGAATGAGAATTCTACAAATACTCAACTTTGCAAATTATGTACACAAAGAGGATTTTACGAATAATATTTATGTATTTGTTCCCATGTTTCATATTTTAAATATTATAAGGGCATTTTCAAGCAAGGTTTTTTACCCCATTATATATAAGCCCGAAAGAAAGACTCCAGACCTCCTAGAATAATATTAAAGTACAGTGTATTACAGACTGTAATTTTTCATTATATAGACATTAAGACATGTTATAGAAAGCTGTAAAGGAGTGTATTTTTTGGCCCACCCAGGCTTTGAAAATGATTCCTTCCCTTAGGTCTTAAATTAGCTGTGGTCTTGTGAGGGTCATGCGGATTGGATGTTTGTGTGTGTTGTGTGTGTTTGGTATGTGTATGGAAGCTAGGTGTCACCATAGCACTTGGCACCAGATCAGTGAACTGAGTGGTAGTAATGTTAAGTCTGTACTCCTGGGCAAAAAAAGGGGGCTCATCACTGCTTATTATAATTGTCTTAACCACAAATGATTGGTCAGGAAATTAGCAACATTTAAGCTAATACTTAAGCTATTGCTGTCTCAGAAAAAAAAACATCAAAGGCAGAATATGGGAAGTTGTGTGTGGAGTGATGAATCACAAATTGCATGGTGATGCTTCAGAGTGGTGTCTTTGAAAATCTGCTGAGAAATATAATAAATGCATCTCTACCACAGTCAAGCGTGGAGGACGAGCTGTCGTGTGGGGAGCCTTTTTAGCTGCTGATGTTGGTGAGCTACTTCACTGTGAAAAGTCATTTAATGCTTTGTAGTACAGGAGAATATTGCAGAATGGCTTGCTTCCCACGAATGAAAAGTTATTATCTAAAGAGGAATGATCATTGTTATTTTTCAACAAGACAAGGCTCCTGCCCAAATTGCAAAGACAACCAAGATGTGTCTTGAGAACAAGAACAAGAACATGTTTTGGCCTGGTCAGAGAATATTGGTCTCTTGTTAACAAACGAACTTGGAGACATTGTTCAAATGAACTGTTTGGAGCCATTAATATTGAGTGGAACAACACTGACTGTTCTTTCTGTAAAAAGCTGTCTGCAAGTTGGGGAAGGCTAATTCCATACAGTTACTTTATCTACAGTATTTGTGCAAATATTGCTAATTTTCTGACCAGTGATTTGTAATTAAAATGGTATATATATATATATAATTATTATTAATTTTTTTTTTTGGCTTGGCCCTTTTTTTTGCCCAGGAGTGTACATGTCTGGAGTCTGCATTCCAAGAGGAGAAACTCTTATTTAATCTCTGTTGCACGCATTATGAAAGCAATATTAAAAATGTTTCATTCAGTTTTCTTGTATGAACTAAGCCTCATTACTAAAAATCATTTTAGGTATACTGCCGTTCAAAAGTTTAGAAGGTTTTTGAAAGTCTTTTATGCTCACCAAGGCTTCCCTTTTTTTAAAAAAAAATACAGCAACAACAATATTACTGTGAAATATTATTACAATTTAAAATATCTTGTTTGTATTTTAATATACAGTAGTTTGAAATGTAATTGACTTTATTGTTTATCAGCTGGGAAAAATAGTTCTGAAAGTTATTCCAGTGATATTGTTCCTCTGTGCTGTTGTCATTATAGTTGGACTTCCCTAGTTGCATACAATTAGAATGATTATTAAAACTTTATAGTCATCGTTATAGTTATCATCCTTGATGTGAATGGGGCTTTAATGCTACATGATGGAAGCTAATAATTTTGGCTCATAATTTAACATTTTATTTAAATTTTTATTAAATACTAAAAGGTGGATACTAAAAGGATATTTTTCATATCCATTCCACTTTTGCACAGTTGCTTCTATGAAACAAACTAATTTCAGTGTAAAATAGAAATCATTTATATGACTTTAAATATTTTAAAATTAAGTTTACTTACTAAAAATGTAAATCACAATACTGATGGTTGAAAAAGGGCTTTTCTCAAAGCAATCCCCAGAGCAAATGTGTCTTCCCATGTGTACCATGCCAGAAAAAAAAGTCATCCCTTTATTATTAACCATTTTATTGCCATTTATATGTGACTGAAGAAAATGGGTTTGTTACCTTGAGGCAGCATTGTGCAATAGTGGGTTAAGTGTGGAGAAAAGAATAAATAGGCACTTTATTTATACTTTACCATAGAGAGATAGAAAGAAAATGAGTGGAAAACTTATCTGCAGAGTGCAGACTGTTTTCTCCCCTATGAAAGGGGGCTATCATGACAGCATAGAGCACTGGAGAACAACAACCCCACGGTTGGGGAGGGGAACTTGTTTGTGGTAACTGCGCTGAGGGGAGGGTGAAATCCTTAGAATCCTCTCTCAACTCTAGGAATTGAGGAATGGAACTGACCTAGAGGTATGACGCCTATTTGGATGTGAAAAATGGCCTGGTTCCAAAAAAACAAGTCTTATTTGGATGGAAAATGGAATGAAACACACACACACACACACACACACACACACACACACACACACACACACACACACACACACACACACACACACACACACACACACACACACACACACACACACACACAGTTAACACATTGGCTTCTAAGATGGTGTGTGTATGTGACATTTTCTCTCCCCTGCTGGTTCGGTCTGGGAGTGTTGTGAGCGTTGTTAATGCTTTTATGAGAGTGCTGTTAATGCCTTTTCTGTTGATCTGCACAAACACCTCATGAAATAAGTCAGATGAGGAAAGTGCTGCCGATGAAATGCAGAATCTGTTGATGGCAAAGCTACCAATGCAGAAAGATGAGGACAAAGCAAGGGAACAACATTTTTGAGTGTGTTGGATGTTATGTTGCATATAAGGATCAGATTACAGCCCATCTGTTGTTGATTAATATGGATGAATGCATGTAAAGCTGCGCACACGGATCCAGACAGGATATGATTTGGGAATAATTTCATACTTTTACATATTATAGTTAGTTTTGGATCAACACTCTTACTCATGGTACAGGGAGGAGACCTGTTTTTTTAGGTTACGTCAAATGTGTTCAACAATGTTGACTTTTACTCAAAATGACATTGAAATCACGTCATGAATGTTATATAAAAGCTGTGTTTGGCAATTGGACACTCTGTAACAGTACTGTGGTAATCTGGTGAGTTACCGCAAAACCAAGTTTTTCCCATAGAGTAAAATTATGAACACCAGAGGGCGCCATTACCTCATTATAAAGCCACATACTAACTCGACTGTCTTGAGTTTGATGCAGCGGAAATTTCCACCACTTGACCTAAATGCTTGCAGAGATGTTTTATTTCTTTACTCCTGGTGTTAAAACAAGAATTAGGATTAGGTTTCTAAATATATGTCTAGCATTCCCATTAGCATTCCCAGGCATCTCAATAGCAGTTTCTTTTTTAGCTGCCTATGACATGCAGGAAAATGACTTCATGACAGCATTGATTGGCAAGGCCTTCTACCGACTATCATGTGATGTCAAAGGCAAGGAAAAAAAAAATATATCCATTCAGTGCTTTTAAGAGCCTTCCAAACAAGAAACCTTTGGTAAAGCTTCTATTGTATTATTTAATATTATGCTTGCAGATGTTATTTGGTCTGAATACACAGCTAACTTTGAATGGCTGTTACAGCATCTACCAGCAGGGGCTATTGGGACCATTTATCCAGCCAAACTTTGAACCCCTGGGCTAAACAAGTAGACGTGTATTTGAGTGTGTTAAAAGTATAAAGATCTCAAAATGAAAAACATTTTATGCGTTTTGACCGTTCATTTACATGTCAACAGAGTTTTGGGGGCCTGAAAATGCTAACTTTTGAAAATAGGATTCAAGTTTTTGAAAACTATACCGTTATCGTCTATACTATAGCGTAAACACGAATTTGTGAAAACGGTTACATCTTGTGCATGAGTATTGCGTGTTCAGTCTATAGGCACTTTACAAAGGGACATCGCCAGCTACTGGCCTGACATGCATAATACAGTTTTGTTTTTTGTTTTGTTTTTGCAAAAAAATATGCTGTATGCAAAAAACACAAAGGAAAAACTTCAGTTTTTAGTAAATTGTTGTCATTTAAACGTACCCTTAGTTTCAGCATTGATTTGTTTTGTTTTAATACTATAAAAGCTTTATTTGGAGCTTCTGTGTGTGTGTGTGTGTGTGTGTGTGTGTGTGTGTGTGTGTGTGTGTGTGTGTGTGTGTGTACTCTATAAAGGACTAAATGAGAGCTTTCACAACTGTTCCTGCATTTAGAAGAGAAAAGCACATCATCAACAGGTTCTAATCTGAACACTTTTATTGTCCTGACTGCTGAGAAGTACCTCACTGTGATTAGCCACAAATGAAGTGTTTCCTATGATCTGTGAAGTGCACAGATCACCCAGACAGGTGTAATTTAGTTTTTATAGATGTAAGCATCTCTATCATCTCAGTGCTTCTCAATGAATTGTTCACATTGTCCTTTCTATGAGAGTAATTGATTCAGTTTATTGAAATAAACATTCTTTCTTAAAGACATAAATACCTTGAAAATGGAGGGTGCTTAATCTCATTGAGTTTAGAGCAATGCATTACAGGACATTTTGATACGTCATCACATGTGTCAAATGACCACAAACCTGATAAAGCAAACCGCCTTGAGAATTTCTCAGCTTCGATTATGGCCACATCCGGGGCACCAAAAGTGTTTTCTTTTTTCCCTTTTTTGCGCATATGTGTGTGGAGGGCATAGCAAATGTAATATTACATTTTATATGCTGTTCTGCAAAGAAAAAGGTGCAGCGTGAGCCACACGTGCCACAGAACCCACGTTTAACCAGACCCAAAGAGGAAGTGGCATTATTCTTGCAGAAACTAACAGGTTTTTTTTTTCTATTGTTATAGAGCATAAGAATGTCATAGGGTAAAAAAAAAAAAAAAACGGAAATCAGAGAAATGTGAAATAGAGATTAGAAATAAAAAGTAGAAGAAGAAATCTATTGTAGATTGCAGGGTCTTGGAGTCAAAGCTTAAAATTGACCATTAAACTTTATTGTATAGTAGTGTCCAAGAAGCATTCTTTCCATAGCATCACTTTAAAAAAAAAAGAAAAAAAAAAAGTAACACCTCCCTTGAGCCCATTATTTGAGCTCTAGACATAGCTTCCTTTATGGAAGACATTTCTGTTCCCTGTGTAATTTTACAAACCCGATTCCAAAAAAGTTGGGACACTGTACAAATTGTGAATAAAAACAGAATGCAATGATGTGGAAGTTTCAAATTTCAATATTTTATTCAGAATACAACATAGATGACATATCAAATGTTTAAACTGAGAAAATGTATAATTTTAAGTTAAAATAAGTTGATTTTAAATTTCATGGCATCAACACATCTCAAAAAAGTTGGGACAAGGCCATGTTTCCCACTGTGTGGCATCCCCTCTTCTTTTTATAACAGTCTGCAAACGTCTGGGGACTGAGGAGACAAGTTGCTCAAGTTTAGGAATAGGAATGTTGCCCCATTCTTGTCTAATACAGGCTTCTAGTTGCTCAACTGTCTTAGGTCTTCTTTAGATCTTCCTCTTTATGATGTGCCAAATGTTTTCTATGGGTGAAAGATCTGGACTGCAGGCTGGCCATTTCAGTACCCGGATCCTTCTTCTACGCAGCCATGATGTTGTAATTGATGCAGTATGTGGTCTGGCATTGTCATGTTGGAAAATGCAAGGTCTTCCCTGAAAGAGACGACGTCTGGATGGGAGCATATGTTGTTCTAGAACTTGGATATACCTTTCAGCATTGATGGTGCCTTTCCAGATGTGTAAGCTGCCCATGCCACACGCACTCATGCAACCCCATACCATCAGAGATGCAGGCTTCTGAACTGAGCGCTGAGAACAACTTGGGTTGTCCTTGTCCTCTTTAGTCCAGGATGACATGGCGTCCCAGTTTTCCAAAAAGAACTTCAAATTTTGATTGGTCTGACCACAGAACAGTTTTCCACTTTGCCACAGTCCATTTTAAATGAGCCTTGGCCCAGAGAAAACGCCTGCGCTTCTGGATCATGTTTAGATATGGCTTCTTTTTTGACCTATAGAGTTTTACGTTTTTGGCACGGTGGATTGTGTTCAATATTCCTGAGCCCATGTTGTGATTTCCATTACAGTAGCATTCCTGTATGTGATGCAGTGCTGTCTAAGGGCCCGAAGATGAAATCCAAAATGAGCCAATATTTGGCATGACATTTCAAAATGTCTCACTTTCAACATTTGATATGTTATCTATATTCTATTGTGAATAAAATATAAGTTTATGAGATTTGTAAATTATTGCATTCCTTTTTTATTCACAATTTGTACAGTGTCTCAACTTTTTTGGAATCGAGTTTGTATTTTCATGGGAAAATTACAGAAAAAGACAATGGCAGATGTAGGATGGAAAACTTCATTTTAATGAAGTCCCCCCTATAATTGTGCATCATTTTCATAGGCGGAAAAGAGTTGGCACAGCCATTGAGACGTCACATTTTGCAGTAACACTATGTTCTAAAATTTGACATAGAGACATGAGGCACAATCCTTGGCCGAAGGAACGTGCCTCTTGAGGAATGCTGAGATTACATTTCAGTGTTTACATTGTGTATTGGGGTTACCAGTTAATGCAGCAGCGTAACAGGCCTTTCATGCTTGTGCATTCAACACACGTCACTTATTTCTCACTGTTTAAGCATCTCATAGGGTCTTCTAATAGATGCTGTGGAAAGCTTAAAAAGCTTTCTTTGATGGTCATGTCACACTTGGCCTTTCTCAGGTAATTTTTTTTACATAAGTTGGATTGGAACCCAAACAGCTTGGCATGTCTGATGATGACTGAGGCAGTGAATAGTTGAAAAATAAGAAAAAAATAATTCAACAGAGATGAAAGGACAATCTCATTCATAAGTAAACTTTGAGAGGTGGAATGTTTAGAAGCTTAATAAAAGGTCTGAATGGAGTGAGAGATGAGTTACATTTATAGAGAGATTGGGAGAAACAGTGAGGAGTGAAAGGAAGAACAGAAAACAGAGCTATCAATTTCATAACCTGAATGTTAGCCATATTTATGTCTCCCTCTGGAGCCATGGCATTTTCCACCTCCCTGATCAAACACACACATTCTTAAAGTATATTCTAGGCATATCAGAGTGCTGGTACTACGGTACGAAGTTGATACTTAAAGGTGCAGTGTGTAGTATTTAAGGTCTACTGACAGAAATGCAATATAATATACATAACTATGTTTTCAGTGGTGTAGAAAGACCTTACATAATGTGCAGTTATGTTTTTATTTCCTTAATAAAATCGTCACTACCATTATATGCTTTTGAGACAGTGATATAGCAATTGAGATCCTAAACACATTGCTAAATACAAGATTAGTTGTGCGCCGTTGAGTAAATCAAGTGATGTCGTCATCTGCGCTTTGTTGTGTGAGTGCCTAAAACTCTCTTGTTTTTAGCAGTATTTTGTTTTACTGTCATCAGCCTCCTTTTTGAAACAAACTTCTTTGTCTTGTAGTTAAAAACATCCACATGCCGAGAAGTAGAGGTGGCACAATTACTACGATCATTCGATTCTATAATCCCACCCACTTTAAAAGCGGTGCTGTGCCAAACCGAATCCAAAATTATTAAAAATGATTAAAATATTAATAATTTATGTATGTAAAGATTTTCTTGTTAATATTAATAATTATAATAATAATAATAATATTAATCAATACATATATATATATATATATATATATATATATATATATATATATATATATATATATATATATATATATATATATATATATATATATTTCTAAAGCATTCTTTAGAAATGTTGGCCCATATTGATAGGATAGCATCTTGCAGTTGATGGAGATTTGTTGGATGCACATCCAGGGCACGAAGCTCCCGTTCCACCACATCCCAAAGATGCTCTATTGGGTTGAGATCTGGTGACTGTGGGGGCCATTTTAGTACAGTGAACTCATTGTCATGTTCAAGAAAACAATTTGAAATGATTCGAGCTTTGTGACATGGTGCATTATCCTGCTGGAAGTAGCCATCAGAGAATGGGTACATGGTGGTCATAAAGGGATGGACATGGTCAGAAACAATGCTCAGGTAGGCCGTGGCATTTAAACGATGCCTAATTGGCACTAAGGGGCCTAAAGTGTGCCAAGAAAACATCCCCCACACCATTACACCACCACCACCAGCCTGCACAGTGGTAACAAGGCATGATGGATCCATGTTCTCATTCTGTTTACGCCAAATTCTGACTCTACCATCTGAATGTCTCAACAGAAATCGAGATTCATCAGACCAGGCAACATTTTTCCAGTCTTCAACTGTCCAATTTTGGTGAGCTTGTGCAAATTGTAGCCTCTTTTTCCTATTTGTAGTGGAGATGAGTGGTACCCGGTGGGGTCTTCTGCTGTTGTAGCCCATCCACCTCAAGGTTGTGCGTGTTGTGGCTTCACAAATGCTTTGCTGCATACCTCGGTTGTAACGAGTGGTTATTTCAGTCAAAGTTGCTCTTCTATCAGCTTGAACCAGTCAGCCCATTCTCCTCTGACCTCTAGCATCAACAAGGCATTTTTAAGCCCACAGGACTGCCGCATACTGGATGTTTTTCCTTTTCACACCATTCTTTGTAAACTCTAGAAATGGTTGTGCGTGAAAATCCCAGTAACTGAGCAGATTGTGAAATACTCAAACCGGCCCGTCTGGCACCAACAACCATGCCACGCTCAAAATTGCTTAAATCACCTTTCTTTCCCATTCTGACATTCAGTTTGGAGTTCAGGGGATTGTCTTGACCAGGACCACACCCCTAAATGCATTGAAGCAACTGCCATGTGATTGGTTGATTAGATAATTGCATTAATGAGAAATTGAACAGGTGTTCCTAATAATCCTTTAGGTGAGTGTATATATATTCTAATAAATTAGGATGTTAAGTTGCATATTTGTTTTTACTGTTTTAAAATCACAAAATATCAGGTTTTTAGGTAAAGTAAAGTACTGAGTTTTGTTTTTGTATGTTGATATGTTTTGGCCAACAATTGTTTGTAGAGCCAGCACAGAGCTTTTCCAAAGCTAATCAGCATAATCAGAGTTTTTTCCACCTCAGGCTCTCATCTGGCATTAGCTTGACAGGCCAGCACTAGTTCACGCACACAAAATAAAACCTGAAATGGCATTTTGAATGTTGAGCTTGTCAAGGTATGGCTGGATTGCTCTACCAAGCGGGTGGCTCTTAGGACAGGTTTGAATCAGTGACCCACCTCTAACCCTGATTTAGCAACACATGTGCCAGTGCTGGCGCTGAGTCACTTGCTAACACATTGTGCACATTTAGGGAAGAGCAGAAGAAAAACAATCGCACAATATTTGTCTCTCTCACGAACAGCAGTCTGGTTTGCGTGTCTGTGTGTGCGTATTGTTTTGTGTTTTTTTTTTAGGCAGACAAAACCATTTTGAAGACGCCAGTCCATGACATTATTATCGGTATGTCTGGATATGCTTGTATTTTTAGTCAAGGTTTCCACAGCAGTGTCACCTGCCGCCGTCCTCTCTGGCTGAACGTGGGCTGTGTGGTCAGCTGTCTGACAGTCTTGAGATGTTCAGTGTTTTTCAATATAACATTTTTCATATTTATTTAACAGTTGATGGTTAATATCAAACCCATGGCCACACAGTGGGTCTTACATTGATTGTTTTGGCAAGTTAGCAGCTGTTGCTAAAATATATTGTGTGATGCTATTTATTACTTTAAAAAGGCACTTTTTCCACACATTTATTCTCTTTTTTCAATTATTTTTTGAGAATTAACTCAAAAAATGCACACTTAAACTGGCTCTCCATATAAATAAGTGTAAAGACACAGGAGCCTGCTTCCCAGTTAACATGGACTGTTCCAATAACTTTCAAAAATGTTCTTTAAAAGTTATGTAAATATTAGGTCAAAAGTTATTAAAATAATGTTTATGGAACGTTCTTATAATGTTATTAATAGCTAATATGCGTTCTCGTAATGTTGAGAGGAAATGTTCTTAGAACAACATTTTGAACACCTTTATAATGTTATTTATTATATTATTATTTGCTAAATATTTTCATAATGTTATCATAAAATGTTCTGAGTACAATGTTTATGAAACATCATAAGGAGAATCATGATATTATAATGTTTATACTATCTTAAAATCTCATGTTCAAAGTTATCTGGTCTTTAAAAACGTTTTCAAAGCGTTAACACAAAAACTTTATTTTCGTTCATGGAAGCGTTACTTGTTTGATCATTAAAGAGAATTGATGGGAAGAGAACATGAAGTCACAAAACATGCATAAGGAACAAACAATGAGTGCAAGCTGTATATGAATTTTCAGGCAAGCAGGTATAAGACTCAGTGTGTTTCATTTCTTCATTGAACCCAATGCATTACACTAAGCAATAAGGACTTTGAACTTCCCCTTCTGTAACAGCATTTCATCTGATTCTGTACTAAATTCTCTCATTGTCTATTATTCACAGCTCTGACCATGCGCTCCATTCCACACCATTTTTAAACATCCAGAGTCTGCAGGTCTCTCTTCAGCCTGAAGCATCACAAAGCATTTTGTAAAATTACAGTGTTTAAAACAGTTCATATATACGGAACACATTTTTTTGTGTGTGTGATTTCTGTTTCTTTTGTGTTGTTTTCCACGTCTTGTTAAAATTGACTTGTGTGCTGTCTATTTGTAAGTTATTTAACTGTTTAACTTGTTGGGGTTGTGTTTTTGGTTTAGAAAATGTAAGAAAAATGTAATCATAAAGTGAAGTCTTATCTTTTATTTTTGTAATTAAAAATTTAATGCACTTAGAAACTTTTATACTCTGGGAAATATGTCTTAGCATACCTGAAATCATACCTGTGGCTATAAGAAATGAATTGCTTACATTTTATCTATTTTTATAATATGGTGGCTCAGTGGGTATCACTGTCACCTCACAGTGAAAAGGTCCCCAGTTCAAGTCCCGGCTGAGGCAAGAGGCCTCTTTGTGCAGAGTTTCCATGTTGTCAGTGTGGGTTTCCTCCAGGTACTCTAGATTCCCCCACAATTCAAAGACATGCAACATAGGTAAATTGGCTAAATTGTCTGTGTGTGAGCCCTATGATGGACTGGCCATCTGCCCAGGGTGTTTCCCCTCCTGTGGTGGGATAGGCTCCAGCAACCTCATGACCCAAGAGAGGATATGTGGTGTGGAGGAGACTGGATGGATGACTTGGAGCAATGTTCCTGGAGGATTTTTGCATAGCCAGTAATAAACCTTTTTTTTTTTTTTTTTATGGATGTTTTGAACGTTTTCATTACTTAATGGAAATATTAGCAAAACATTCTAAGGACATATTTTTGTTAGTTGGGTAGGTACCTAGTGTGTTAGCAAAAGGCTTGGCTGATGTGTTTGTCAGCTATGAATTGTGTTATGCAATGGCCTTCGTTAAGTATGATGTTGTCTGATAAACAGCCAAGACTGTTAACTTGCTTTTGACTATTATAGACTTCATAGCATGTCTATAACCTTATGTGAACTCATTGGAGCATGTGTGTGGGACAGTTTTAGATGCACACGTGTTCATGTTTTACAACTTGAACTAGAATGACCTTACACCAGATACATAAGCTTTGTGATATGTCAAATTGTAAAACTGAACTACTAATTATTTTTCCCATTTCCCTGAATAAAAATTGTATTTACAAATATTGTATATATGGGTAGTTCTTTGCTATTAAAGGGTTAGTTCAACCAAAAATTTAATTTTTTGTCATTAATTACTCACCCTCGTCGTTTCAAACCCGTAAGACCTTCGTTCATCTTCAGATCATAATTAAGATATTTTTAATAAAATCGGAGATCCCTCTGACCCCTCCATAGGCAGAAACTTCATTGCGAATTTCAAGGTACAGAAAGGTAGTAAAGACATTGTTAAAATAGTCCATGTGACTCCAGTGGTTCAACCTTAATTTTATGAAGTGACGAGAATACTTTTTGTGTGCAAGAAGCAAACATTCTGAAATACAAAATAACTGTTCAACAATTTCTTCTCGTCTGTGTCATTCTCCTACACTGTTGACGTAGTAAATACATCAAAGTGCTTCCGAGTTCTACGTCAGAACGGCGGCTCACCATTGGCTATCTCCTGCGTCAGCATCACACGCATGTGCCGTGGTACTTACGTTAACAACGTCGGCCAATGGTAAGCCGCCGTTTTGATGTAGAACTCGGAAGCACTGCGCTGGATTTACTATGTCAACAGCATAGGAGAATGACACAAACTAGAAGAAATTGTTGAATAGAGTCGTTCATTTTGTTTATTTTTTGTGCACAAAAAGTATTCTCTATGTGAGGTCAGAAAGCTGTCCAATTTCATAAAAAATATCCTAATTTGTGCTCCGAAGATGAACAAATGTCTTACGGGTTAGGAACGTCATGAAGGTGAGTAAATAATGACAGGGTGAGCTAACCCTTTAATATTTTTTGTTATAATTAACTATTTCAAAACTTATCACGGTTAGGCCCACCATCAAATAGTTTTCTGGTGTCTGGATTTGTAATTTAAATAAAAAAATTAATTCATGTTCTGTAACCATATACATTACTGTTCAAATGTTTGGGGTCAGTAAAACTTTTAAAAATAAATGTTTTTTTCAGCAGGAATGCATTAAATTGATTTAAAGTAACAGTAAAGTCTTATATGTTACAAAACATTTATTACAAAATTTAAATAGAAAATAGTTTTTTAAATTGTAATATTTCACAATATCACAATACTGTATTTTTAATAAATAAATGTTGCCTTGTGAGCACAAGAGGAAATCCTTCCTCACGGTATGTGTGCAGTTGAAGCAATATTGTTGCAATAGACATATACAATACATATAATAAAAACATTATAAAATTATTACAAGGTCAATTTAATTTTACACCAACAGATTTCTGCTGAAAATAAAATGTATTTTATGTAAAATTTATTTTCATTTTAGTTGCTGAAAACTTGATTCTGGTCGGTCAATTGCTGCATTCTCTGGTCAAATATTTTTATATAATGACTGTTAAACTGTATAATTGACTATTGACCCATCTCTTACATAGCGTGCCACTTTAATGTCTCTCATATCACTTCACGTTCTCTTTGTATCAGGGCCCTGGGTTTATCATCCTGTCTGGGTTTATTTTGTGATAATGACAGGCTGACTTTTGAGTGTTTGTGCGTGCTTTGACTCCATCAGTAGAACTAATGGACAGGTGTTATTGCTTCTGTTCGGTATAGATAGTGCTTTCAGTTGGAGTTATGGGCCAGGCCCACCCTCCGACCAATTTACTCAATAACTGTCATCAGTATGTGCAAGTGGGGGCGGTGGGGTCCTGAATAAATACCTTCTCAATATTGGCAGTTAGTCTATTTATGCCAGATCCTAAGCTCTGCTTCATTAGTATAGTAAATCAATAGATAGAGAGGGAGAGAGAGCGAATGATAAGGTGAGAGGGAGATGATAAAAAAAGAGGTGGGGTACAGTGAAAAACAACTAGTACATAGACGCTTGGTGGCTCCACCCCCACTCCTCTGTCATTGGTTGATACGCACAGCATGAGCGATTTGTGATTGGCTGAGAGGATACACACCTCCAGAATCCTAGAATGTATTTGTGTCCTGTGTAAAAAGAACATTGCTAGCTGAAAAAAAGAGAGTGAGACAGAAGCATGTAGAAAATGGAAAGGGGGCTTGGAAAAGGGAGTGTGGACCATATGGTTGGAGATGTCCCAGAAATTTCTAGGAAAGCGGAGAACTATTTGTTTGCAGTGATGCCTGGGAGACAAAAGGAGTTGACTCACATTAAACCGCTGATTCTCCTGCATCTTTAACTACTCCCTTTATTGCTCCTATTTAGGCATTCCTAGAATCCTATCCAAAAGTAGCTCACCCCCCCAACCCCCAAAAAAACATGTTTTTCTCAACTTAAAATCCATCATACTAACAAAACATGCCTTCGTGGTACATCTACT
This sequence comes from Paracanthobrama guichenoti, assembly GCA_018749465.1. NCBI lineage: Eukaryota > Metazoa > Chordata > Actinopteri > Cypriniformes > Gobionidae > Paracanthobrama > Paracanthobrama guichenoti. Next base: position 20,154,041 of record CM031962.1, on the reverse strand, counting down.
TTTGATTTGTGTATTTCATCATGAGGGAGTCCTTGGTCAAAGTAAAGTTAGTGTCACACTTGTTTTTCCTCTCATTGGATGTCAATTTACCTAATTAGATTAGCTAATGCATGAAATTAAATAAAGCCAATTGGCCATTCTAGTAAACAGAGATGTTGACTGTAGAAAATGTGCAGATTTTCAAGCATTAACAGGAAACAATTTACAATGGAAGGCACGGGACCCTTCATTGTGAAAGAAACAAGACAAGCATAGGTAGGTGTCTGTAACAGTAGACAGTGTGCATGTCTTTGAAATGGTGTTGCTTTCGAAGCATATGCCTTGCACTCTGTATGAACTTCTTTGGTGCACTATTCTAGAAACAGTGCAAATGAGAAACAGGTTTCTTGCACTCTGCATTGCTGCCATATTTTTGACTGATAAACATGACAAAAAGGGATTCCACAGAGTGTTATTAGACAAATTCATGTTTAAAACAACACAATTATGTCTTCTCTCACTTCACTGAAATATGTAATTACACTTAGTGGTATTATTGATGGTATATTTGTAGGGATGCAGAATATTAAAATTCTGGTCAATAAAACAATAATTATTTTTGATGTTTTAAATGTAAAAGTAGCGCAGTGGAACACGGAAAAAAATGTGTTCTGTGTGAATGGCCCCTGAGAAGGTATGTTTAAACTGATGGAGTATCATGATCTATTAGTATGTTAGCAGTCAAGTTGAACCGAGTAGAAGAAGGCGCATGCTGATATTCCACCTTTATCGCAGACCATGGCCAAGGCACTGGAGTGTTTTGTATTGCTGGTATCTAACTGATAGGCCTAATCTTAGTCATTATGTGCTAATAGGAACAAATAAAGAAGCCAGTCGGATCATATGACAACAAATTACAGTTTTACTGGCCACATAACGGTAGCAAAAACCAAAAGAGGAACATTTTTATGAATCTCAAGTTCCAGTGAGAGCCTGTGGCTTGTGAGGACACATTTTGTATTGTCAGTTTGTCTTTGTGTGGTCAGCTGCTAGTTGTTTGGACATGCGATATGAAGTTCCAGATTCACCTGCCACCTGTCAGCACACATTTCACTGAAGACATTTAATGGCTAGCAGTGTTTGGGAAGCTGCCTTGAAACTTTCACAGTTACTCATATATTTAAAAGCAGCTACTAACACAAAATAGCTAGATTAAATTATAAATATGATTTTTTCCTCCAAATATTTTTATATATCATGAAAAACAGTGGCATTTAGATATGAAATAAGATGATTAAATAAGGGATTCAAAGAAATCGGTGAGCTCATTTATGTAAATCATCTGAATTAACAGTTTTTTGCAAAACATTAAGGTGCGGTCACATTAGCGAAGTTCATGGGCAATCCCTTGTCTATTGTCAATACTGTAGTCAGCGCAATGGTCAAACACGTATGTCTAGTGCATGTTTACGTAGAAAGACAAAACTAAAGCAGCGCAGTCAAATGTAAAAATGCATTCTGTGTGAACAGCCCCTTACACTTCATTAAAATAGGTACAAACAATATCACCTTGTTGTAAAAAAAGGCAAGACTCACTTGTACATTTCTTGATGTGTAAGGCAAGTAATAGTACAGTTCAGTACAGGTTCAAGGGCAGGTGTTAGATACTTGTCAGTTATGAAATGAATAAGTGCCACTTTCTCTCCCCACCCCCTTTTCTTTACCCATATCTCGGCTTGTTTACCATCTCAGAACAAAGCTGAAGGAGCTTATGAGCTGAGGGGAGTTTGCCTGCGAGTGTAACACAATAGGAAGAACAGGGAGAGGGGGCTCGCATTGTCAATGAGAGGTAGTGGAAGTGTGTGTGTGAGCATGAGTCAGACCTCAAATACCACAAACAACGTGACAGCGTCACAAACTTTTGTCATAAAATGCCTCCCAATAGTTAGATATAATACACAAAGTTTAACACAAAGTAAATCTGCTGCTACTGCAAAAAAAATTATAAATTTAAAAAAATGGACCTTTTGCACTTCTTAGGTTATAATGTTTGCAGACATTACACTGTTGACACATTCAAACTTCCTCACATTCTCGTTCTTGTCAGTATGTGTTCTATGTATCTCTCAGAATCCCCTCACCCCACCCCTCACATGTTTGTGTAGCAACTCCGTGCTCATTCTCATACTTAAGTCAATCTGTTAAGTAGCTGTGGAGACAAACAGCTCAAGTTGAGCAATTCGAGAGAGAGAGAGAGAGAGAGAGAGAGAGAGAGAGAGAGAGAGAGAGAGAGAGAGAGAGAGAGAGAGAGAGAGAGAGAGAGAGAGAGAGAGAGAGAGAGAGAGAGAGAGAGAGAGAGAGAGAAAGGAATACTGTTTTGAGAAACGGCAAAGACTATGATTAGACCTCATTAGATCTAAAAGGCCCTGAGCCTCACGGCTGAATGCAAGCCTCTGTGTGTGGATATGTGAATGTTTGTGAGCACTCACTTCCCTTCCCCCCTTAAACTCAGCTCTGTACTGTGTTTTCAGGCCTACCTGTAAGTAGACATGTTTAGACATGTTTGGATTACAGTTGTTTTTCGGGTTCTTACCATTTTTGTTATTTTTGTTTTTAGCATTTGGGCCAAACATTTGGGGTCAGTACGATATTGAAAAAAAGTATTTAGTGCTTCCCAAGTCTGCATTTTTTTGATCAAAAAATACTATAAAAACAGTTACTGATTTGCCTTAAGAAACATTTCTTTTTATTATCAATGTTGAAAACAGTTGCGCTGCTTAATATTTTTGTGGAAATCATGATACATTTTTTGGGGATTATTTGATGAATAGAATGTTCTTTTTAACATTATAAATGTCTTAACCATAACTTTTTGATAAATTGAATACATCCTTGCTGAATAAAACTTAATTTCTTTAAAAAAAAATAACTATGGCCTTATTAATTATGATTTATTATGAGCATTGATAAAGACCATCTTGAGAGAAGACAAATATTTAAGACGCTCATAAAAGTTTGAAAGTAAACTTCAAGTTAATTTTATTGAGTATACAGTAGTGTTCAAATATATTTTTAAGTATACTTCATGTAGTAAGTATACTAACTAGTAGTAAACTTATAAGTGTACTATTCAATACTGCTTGGGACTAAAATGGCCCATTTTGTGAGTAAAAGTATATGTTTAAGTGTACTATAAGTGTAACAGGTGCACAACTACTTTTCTCATTTGTACTGCATCTGTACTACAAGTGAACTTATAAGTATACTAGTAGTTTACTATTTTAATACTTGTAGCACATTTTTTTAGTTTATGAAAGTACACTTTGAAGTGTACTCTCAGTAAACTACTAGTTTAGTAGTTTTACAATGCAAGTATACTTGTAAGTTTTCTTTAGGTTAACAAAACATCATACTTACAGTTTACTATTTGTATATTATTTTTGCACTTTATGTATACTACTATGTTACTATTTAGGTATACATTTTTTATACTTAAAATATACCTTTAACTGTACTTTACCTCTTTCCATTTTAAAAACATTTTATTGTAGCTTCATGCATCCTTTTTATCAACACTTGAATGTAGGTACGTTTCATAAAAAATGAACAAAAAGCTGAGAAAATCGCATTCAGACAGATGATCAAAACGCAGATGTAGTAGATTGAGTCCAACAAACCCTCAAAGTTTCACAGTCCTATAGCTCGTCTTGTGTCAACATTTCATTCAGTAACATTAAGCAGTTTTTATTTATATGCTGTTTATTGTTGATGATCGCATTATTTTAAGCAGTCTTCTATCACTTGGCTCTGCTTCTTCTTCGCCGGTGTTTGGATCTAGAGATTCTGTATTTTTCAGAAGATGTGTAACACTGCCCCTAACGTATAACAGTGAATATTCAGTCAATGACAGGGAAAGAGTAAAGTATATTTGAAGTAAATTCCTATGTACACTACCAGTGGTCTAGCCTACACAAAAATTCAGATACTCAGAATTATGAACATATATTTTTTTCTTAAATCAATATTTACAAACTATGAAAGTTTATAAGACAGAAAGACAAAAAGTAAAAAGTATTTTATAGACTACTCAGTAAGCAGTAAAACAGTAAGCACAACTACAAGCCAAGTATACTTAGAATACTTAATTATACTTTCAAGTATATCTCGATCAAAAGATTGAGTACAAGTATAGGCCAAATATACTTTTCTGTCAAGTATAGTTTAGTGTGATTTTAAGTACATTTCTGAGAAGTATATAAAAAGTAGACTGAAAGTTTATTTTCTTCTTTTTGTTTTGTTTTTGTTTAAAAGTATACTAATAGCACACTTGAATAAACTTTTTTTTTCGTAAGGGCAGCTCATACATTGGATAAAACTTTATTATTCACACTGTATTAAAACATTTGCCAAACATTTCTTTAGCAGGTAGTGGGAAGTTTAGATTTGACCTATGACCTCTCACAAATATATGCAGTGATTTAAGTTCTAGGAAGTACAGTTTTTTTGTGTGTGTGTGGGGGGGTGTTATGTTTGCAGGTTTTGCTTCACTGGTGTAGAAGAGGCTGTGGTTCAGGGATTCTTCTTTTGGTAGAACGGCATGTTCTGTTTCTTTTTATAAAACAGGAAGTGTGTATGCTTATGTGCCTGAGAGTGTTAGGGGTGACCGTATCGTTTGTCTTTTGATCTTTTGTCTAAGATGCATGATGCATGTGTAAGCTGTTCGTAACATTTCAATAGCGTCTTGGTTGGTTTGAATGTGTATTTTGAACAGTTCCCTATATGTTTGGATGTTTTTGGCCTTAGAACAGTTCTCTCACCCTTTATGCACCTACAATTTTCTTATGGCTCAGCGTATATCAAATGTCTAGCAAATGTCATGTCTACTATAGCGTTTTATGTTTTAGGTCAGATAGAAGTAGAGCTGTTAACAAAGATGGGAAATATTAACAGTCTGAGTGCTTTCTGTGACTCCGTCCTGAAGTTAAACAAGTTAGAAGTGCATAACCCTGAACAGGAAGTGCAGAAAAGTGTGATGGCTCTCACAGGATGTCATGCTGCAAATCAGAGGTTGTCTTTACCTTGGGGGAAATTTCCCTGCACCCTGATATATTCACACACACACACACACACACACACACACACACACACACACACACACACACACACACACACACACACACACACACACACACACGTTAGGTTTTCATGTTTTATGGGGACATTCCATAAACTAAATATTTTTTATACTGTTCTTTTATCCCCTAACCCTAAACCTACCCATCACAGAAAACTTTAGAACACAGATTTATAAGATGTTTTCCTCATGGGGACCAAAACATTTTGTCCCCATGACATAGGGTTTACCAGGACACACACACACACACACACACACACACACACACACACACACACACGCCATATCTAAAACAGTTAGCCACAAAAATAATGTGGGAGATAACCGATAGGTACATAAAACAAAACATTCAAAGACACTCTTAAAACCACACACAAGCTCACATGCACAATTTTCTCACGCTTTTAAAGGCTGAACCCTAGTATCTTAAATACTGCCTTACTCTTATCACTTACCTAGCGTCCTTGTAGCACACAAACTAAAACATAACATTGAATGTACATCCATTGACAAAGAACGTTACTGTATTTTTTGTCACAATATGACTAATACTGATGAATAAATAGGCCTATAAGTTAAAGCTATTAAATAACAGTTTTTGTAACACAATAATGTAGCCACCACACTCATTTCAAAATAAACAAAATAAAATAAGTTAAAATAAAAACCCTGTTTTGGGGTTATGGAAATAACAGTTACCATGGCGAATACACAATACCAACATGAACTGTTAATGAAAGATGGAAACTGCTCCTGATGAACAGAATGGACATCATACCTGCATGCAAACCCTTCCCAGCTCACACACGGCATACCAGTTATGGGATTTATTGATACTTTACTTTTATTTCATGATTATGTTGCATGATCGTAGTTTTTCTTGCACTTATATGAGATGTACGGCGCGCACCACCACGTTTGCACGTGCAGTTGAAGTGTGTGCGCTACGAGCACCATATAACGACTGACAGGACATGAAAGTTCATTTTTCTAAGGTGAGAGAGATGTTTTGTAGTAACAAGCTACAAAAACGACACTGACAGATATAGCCTTACAACTTATCATCTGACTGCAGATACTAAATAGGGACAACACGTTTTTCTCAGGCACTGAGCCTACCTGGCTAAATGGGGAAACTGTCTTTCCATCATGCAACTTGAGCGATCACCCAAGTCACGTGACATGCACTTAGTGTATATTTTGTAAATAATATTATTATAATAATATTTAGTAAAAATACAGCTCTTATTAGTTGTTAAAAGTGTACTAATTATTATTTAATCAAATGTCAAAGAAGGAGCTGGGCCGGGGGAGAAGGGGACGGGGCACGTTCAGTTCAACATTAGAGTATCGCGGTTAGAATTGTGGGTGGTGTATTGTGGTTTTTCGGTTCGGTTTTAATATTGTTACACCCCTACAACAAAAGTCCTCATTTTGTTCAGAGATGTTATCTTTTCTTCATCATTGAGCATAGACCACAAAAATGTCCAAAAATGACCCATTCAGACCTCGTAACTACATGTGATTGTTAAATTGAAAATGCAACCTCAAAACACATATTAAAGGAACACGCCGACTTTTTAGGACTTTAGCTTATTCACCGTATCCCCCAGAGTTAGATAAGTCCATACATACCATTCTCATCTCCGTGCCATAACTCTGTCTGACGCACCCACCGCTAGCCTAGCTTAGCAGATAAAAGGTAAATGGTTCCATCTAGCCTACTGCTTAATAAGTGACAAAATAATGCCAACATTTTCCTGTTTACATGAATGTGTAGTTACATTGTGTACTAAGACTGACATAAAATTCAAAGTTGCGATTTTCTAGACCGATATGGCTAGGGACTACACTGTACCATGGGTGCAGCGGCACAATGATATTACGCAGTGCTTGAAAATAGTCCCCAGCACACTCTCTGTGCAAGCAGGTTGTCACGTTGGTTATGTTGACGGAAGTTAGCCTATTTTCAGGCGCTGCTGTGCCTCAGTCTACACTCATGGTACGGCAGCAAAGTTCCCTGATTATTTAGGGATAGTTCCTAGCCATTTCGGTCTAGAAAATCGCAACTTTTCATTTTCTGTCGGTCTTAGTACACGATGTAACTATACACATCACAACATGTAAATATGAAAATGTTGGTGTTATTTTGTCACTTATTGAGCAGTAGGCTAGCTGGAGCCATTTACCTCCAGTCTTTGTGCTAAGCTAGGCTAGCGGTGGGTGCGTCAGACAGAGTTATGGCACGCACGGAGATGAGAATGGTATGTATGGACTTATCTAACTCTGGAGGATATGGTGAATAAGCTAAAGTCCCAAAAAGTCGGCGTGTTCCTTTTAAAATTTATATTTATTTGCCTGCATCTTCTATTAAAACACAGTTTGATTTTAAACAGTTTCTTATCAATGTACAGCAGCTCAACAGCTACCTCTGTACATACAGATAAGCAGTGACAGAGGGATCATTGTTACTGAGGGTAGCTGGCTCTGGTCTTTCCTGTCAAAACACACAAATGCTGAGGTAGCAGAGATACAGGCTGAGAGCTGTGTGTGAATGTGTTTGCATGCAAGGGAAAGAGTGAGTCTGTGAGAGAGCGAGGTCCGGCAGGATAAAGGGAAGAGATCATCCCATACCCTGTGCCCCCTAAACATCAGATCTTCCTGTTCCCCAACACACACACACACACACACACACACACATACATTCTCACGCCCTTTGTTACATCACAGCTCTTGATAAATGATAATTTTCCATCCTGCATTACTTTTTGATTTCTGCTTTAGGAGCCAAAGTCAGTCAATGAAATCATGAACTTTCCATTACTATTGTGTTTTTGGTTTGTATTTGTGTGAGCTGCAGTGAGAATAGACATAGACATGCCTTCCCAGGCACACCTGATGCTCACTCTTGCCCTTACGACTTTGTATGTGGCACCCACAAAGAATTTTTTGAGCTCTTGCATCAAAGTGTGACAGTCTTCATCCTGTAGTTTGCATGTGGAGGTAGTTTGCCTCCAGGCTGACAGAAAAATAACTTTCATTTCTGAAGTGCCCAGTTACTTTGCAGCTTGGGCGGCCTCGCATGGTGGGCCACGCAAAATCACAGAGCGGGGTCAGCGCATGCTGAGGAACACAGTGCGCAGAAGTTACCAACTTTCTGGAGAGTCAATAGCTACAGACCTCCAAACTTCGTGTGGCATTCAGATTAGCTCAAGAACAGTGTGTAGAGAGCTTCATGGAATGGGTTTCCATGGCCAAGCAGCTGCATCCAAGCCTTACATCACCAAGTGCAATGCAAAGCGTTGGATGCAGTGGTGTAAAGCACGCCACCTAGACAAGACTAGAGCAGTGGAGAAGTGTTCTTTGGAGTGATAAATCACGCTACTCTGAATGGCAATCCGATGGACGAGTCTGGGTTTGATGGTTGCCAGGAGAACGGTACTTGTCTGACTGCATTGTACTAAGTGTAAAGATTGGTGGAGGGGGATTATGGTGTGGGGTTGTTTTTCAGGGGTTGGGCTTGGCCCCTTAGTTCCAGTGAAAGGAACTCTTAATGCTTCAGCATACCAAGACATTTTGGACAATTTCATGCTCCCAACTTTGTGGGAACAGTTTGGGGATGGTCCCTTCCTGTTCCAACATGACTGCTCACCAGTGCACAAAGCAAGGTCCATAAAGACATGGATGAGCGAGTTTGGTGTGGAGAAACTTGACTGGCCTGCACAGAGTCCTGATCTCAACCCGATAGAACACCTTTGGGATGAATTAGAGTGGAGACCAGGCCTTTTCGTCCAACATCAGTGCCTGACCTCACAAATGCGCTTCTTGAAGAATGGTCAAAAATTCCCATTAACACACTCCTAAACCTTGTGGAAAGTCTTCCCAGAAGAGTTGAAGCTGTTATAGCTGCAAAGGGTGGGCCAACTCCATATTAAACCCTATGGATTAAGAATGGGATGATTAAGTTCATATGCATGTAAAGGCAGGCGTCCCAAAACTTTTATATATAAACTTTTTTATATATTAAATAATTATCTATAAATTATCTAAATACATATACATAATAATTATCTAAAACATTTCAATGTGTTCTCATCCTTTTGGAGCCTGTTTGTGCACACTTGTGTGTGCAAGTGTTCTATGGTATGCGCATATGTATGTGCGGCTGTTTCAGCATTGCTTGATGTTTTATCTAACCTTGCCAAAGGGATTCCTCTTGAATTTACTGTAATGTTGCATATAAAGGGCTTTTGTGTTGAGAGACTCACCAGCAGGAACTCACCACTGTCTGTTATGTAGAGATCAGTGTGTTTCTGTTTTTAAGTCAGTCTGTCAGCATGATGCTGAGAGAACATGTTCTTCTTACAAACCACTGTGGGCCATTAAAATCAATGCATAAAATAATCCAATAATAATGATAAAATAATTCATTCAAAAATAAAACATAATATGTACTCATTTACTAAATAAATGTGTGTGTGATGGATTGGAGTTAAGATAGGTCAAACCTTTGGGTACGTTTTGGCATTGCTGAAATGTTCATCCATCACTTTAACATACTCACACATACACAGTCAACTGATGTTAATAACTGCTATACTATAAACTAAACACACCCGGTCTTATTTATGATCAATTTAATGCATCCCTAATGAATAAAAGTATTAATTTATTTCCAAAAAAACAAAAAACATACTGACCCCAAACTTTTGAATGATAGCATAGCTGTTCTACTACTGTTTCGGTGTCTTTAACACATACAAAAATAATTGCATATTTGTAGCGACAATAAAGGGAATTAACTGAACTGAATAGGATTTTTAAAGACACCTAGTATTTGTAATATTACATCATATTTTTTTTCTCTCAAGTAGACCACATTAAAATACATTATTTTTTAAATAACATTTTAAGGATGGTAATCTGACCATTTTAATGTAGTGATGTGCGAAATTAAAATCAAAAGCATACAAACTACTCATTTCAGTAAAAATAATTGACAGTCATGACTCGCATGTCTTCTTAACCTTTTGTTTAGGATGCCTAATCCAGAACTCCATTTGGCAACATATTTGTGGAACATTCTTCACATAAACCACTAAATAGTTAATCACAATGGGTCTCCACAATTTTTTGTGACAGGTGCCGTTACTGTTGAGACTGTCTCATCTTGGATATTATTATGTTTTCTCTACCATGGGAATAGAATAGAATAGAAGATGTATTGCTTTGTGTGCTTTGTCGATGGAAAACAGAGAGAGAGAAGAGGACAGGGTGTTCTGGGTTCCGCTTCAGTGGCCCTCCAGAGCTCGAAAGGCCGCCCTACAGCTCTGTCACTACCGCAGTGATGTCATCACGGCAGCTGGTGCAACATGTTCTCTTTGTCTCCGGACTTCCTGCTGCGAGACAGCAAGCCCTCCTCTCCTCTTCTCTCATCTCATTAACTTTCTTCCTTCCTTCTCCTCCTCCTCTTTTTTTTATCAATTATTGACCATGTGTCAATTATTGGCTTTTTTGGAAATAACAAATCTAATCTTGCAGTTCAAGAAATGAGAAGGTCAAACGAGAGGCTTGAGAGTGTAGTCAGTGGGCGATTTATGTCACTTGACCTCACTCTCATGGACTCTGGCCAGACCACAGCTGGTGGAGGTTCAAGCAAAAAACGTGTGAGAAAAAAGTAAGAGTGTAGCAGACGTGTCGGTTTCTGCAAGATCAAGGCCTTTGTTGACGTGCACTTCTGCAATTCTCTCTTTCTGTCTTTCCTTTATTCCTGAAACATAAGGCAGTTAAATATTAATATTCTTTGGGGCAAATTGAATTAATAGTTGCTCAGAAATAAAAAAATAAAATAAAATGTAATTTATGGCAATGTTGAACAATCAACTTTCAGCAACAATTACTCCACTCTTGTCACATGATCCTTCAGAAATCATCCTAATGTGCTGATTTGGTGTTAAAGAAACATGTCTTATTATCAGTGTTGAAGACAATTGTGTGGCTTAATATTAAATTCCTTTTAAAGGTGCACTGTGTAAATCGGCATCTAGCGGTGAGGTTGCGAATTGCAACCGCTCACCCCTCCCTTTCGAAGCACATAGAGAAGCTACGGTCGCCGACGCATGACAAAGATGTCGTCATCTGAGACAGCAGAGAGTAGCTAGCGCTCTGTAGAGCAGTTTGTCCATTTAGGGCTACTCTACTTCTGCGTCGAGTCTACACCGTAGCTACGTCGTAGGCTGTGTGTAGCACACGCAGCCTACAGCGTAACCTGACGTGCACCTCTCCAAAAATGTAACAACGTGTCAATTCTACGTGGACCGCAAGCGCTGTGATTGGTCTGCCAGAACCCCTCCCTCAGGTTATCATGCTCCCTCTGCATGTGCAATTGCATTTTGGCGCGGACAACGACACAGAAGTATTAATGAAAATTGCCGCGTAGCCCACAGCATAGAGACTATGGCGCAGGTCTGACATAGAAGTATAAATAAGCCTCAAACGTCCTCCTCCCCAGCACCACCTGTCTTGATCTCCAACGGTGGTCTCTTATTTGCAGCAGCACTTTCAATGTCACTTTATGTCTTATGGAGCAAGTCTTCGTACTTGCTCTTTAGCAACAGCAGATCTAGTCTGCCAAATCCAAACCTATTTACATTTTTATTTCCCATTAATAAAATATTGTTTCAAACTACTCAGCGAGCTGTCATGGCTGAACAACATTTATTTGAAAAAGAAAACTTTCTTAAAATTATAAATGTCTTTACTGTCACGTTTGAGCAAACTTTTGAACAATACTAGTGTATATTCAGACATGCTGTGTGGTTGAGCACACTTTTGATATTTTAAAGAGCCAATTGAGGAGTCTGGTTTAAAATGTTGTACCGTCCCAGCAAAATAAGCCAGATCGTGGTAGTCTGGAGTGCTAAACCAACATAGATAAATAAACAATGCTTTTAGCTGGTATAATTAATTTTTACTTGTGTGAAACTGTTTTGTCCTTGTTTGTGTATGAGCAGGTCTGTCTTTTGGGAATCCGGCAATATCTGGTCTGTGTTATCTGTTGTCTGAGGTGACAGAGAAATTTGGCTTGAACTGAAGTTGTAGATTGTTGTTCATTTGGGTCATCAAGGTTGCAAAGCTATCGAAGACTTAAAACTGTCATTATGAATATAGCATTTCCACATAAATAAACTCAATTAAAAATAAATAAATACAACTGCCATTCAGGTGAAAGGTTGTTGCATGCTTTTTTCTGCCATTGCACAAACAAACTAAAGAGTCACTTTGACTGGGTTATTGCAATCAGTTTGTGCTATTGAATCATTTCCTGATTAAGATTGTGGGTTGGATCTTGATTTAGGACCTTGCTTTTTGGCTCAGTTAGTTTAGAGGGAATGTTAACAGTCAAATACAAAGAAAGGGAACAGGGCTCAACAATATTTTTTTCTGGGTTCAGATTTGTTCTTGCCCTGCCTATATTTTCATTTTTTCAGTGCATCACATAAAGCCATAAAATGTGTACGTCTGCATAAAAACACATGATGCAGCTAATGTACCAATGTAACATCAGTCCACTGGAGGCAAATGTTCAGAACCCAAGTGCAGTCTTTATTAACTCCAAAATGTGAAAGACCAGACCAGACCAGACCAGACCAGACCAGACCAGACCAGACCAGACCAGACCAGACCCTAAACAGCAGGTTGCCACATTCAATGCAAGACAAGGACACATGGAAAACATGAGGGATTAAATACACAAAGACTAAAGACTGGACAAGGGACACCTGTGAACAATGATGAGACAATTAGCCAATGACATGACACAACACATGAGGGGATGGGAACCACATGACAATGGAACGCATGACAAAACCAGGAAGTTCATGGCAATGAATAAAGCAAACTAAGAAACATGACAGTGAACATGACAAACTCAAAAACATGAACATGAAACACAACCCAAAACACACTGTGATAACCGACAAGGCAAGTGATCATCCTTATTGTTGAGCTTTGGGTAGGTACGCATACAAGTTAAACTCCATAATCACCCCACTGTATTTGAGAGGCTTTTATAAATATGTCGCTAACTCAGTTAGCTGGATTTGATTGTTGACGATTTGGCATGATCTTGGATTTCTTGGTTCTTCGAAGCTCATCCTGGACTTGCTGTCATAGCAACAGGTCCGTAAGCTTAAACCTGCTCGGGAGCAGGCTTATTTCATGTAAACAGGATTAGATTGCATCTTGAGATACTTAAAATCTGTCCCAGCCACTGCTACTTTATTACAAAAGTTCATTACTGAACCAGGGGCAATTTTAAATAATAATAATATAAAAATGTATTTGGAAATAATATTATGATGTTGTGTAAAGGTGTAGCCTATAATACTATAGACTTTGATTACTTTGATAATATATTGATTACTTTGATAATACTTAGACACTTGATTGAGAGATTTATTTGGGATGGAATAATTATAATTTTATTGGTGTCTTACACACATGCAGTAACGTTACTCTGAGCCATGCATTAATTTGAGTGATGACGGATGTTATGGGAGTGGCTTAATGCAGCGCAGGAGATACAGAGAACTTGATCTTGACCCTTAAGAAACTTTAATTAATGCCGTCACATAACAAATCTGCTTCAAATTAACTTAAAAATTAAATGAATTGCTAATTACAGCATTGAAATAGAAATTGGAAAGGGTGTACAAATACTATAAAATCTGATCGTGGTTTCGAGTATCGATGCATCTGCCCTCTTCAGTGAACACAAAAACGCGCAGTAATCTTAGATAACTTAATCCAGATATTTTAATCCAATCCGCAAATTCGTTTGAAGAACTACATTAGCCAGAGATCAGTTATCACGATTAAAAGATCTGGGATCTATCAAATCATCTCAGATGTATTAAGCGAGGTACGAAGAACGGACCCCAGGATAAAGTTAAGCCCTTGTTTGGCTTCTTAAAACAACATATTATTACATTATGTTAATGGAAATCCAGTGATTTTCCTGAATTTGCTTTGAAAGGTCATCTGTCAGCTGATGATCTTTAAAGGAATGTCCATGGTGGAATGTCAGAAAAGGACCAGAATTGATGCAGTGTGAATTTGTGCTGACATGCACACAGTTTATCTGCTGGTAATGTGATCAGTGTTTGTTTAATACAAGGGCAAAACCCACCACAGCCACAGCTACTGTATGTAAAACACACACGTGTACAATACTGTGGAAAAGTTCAAAGACCCTGTGTTATTGGCAGTTTGTGGTTTTTAGTCCATGTAGCTTTGAGACACTGTTTATACTAGTGTACTCTATAAAGTGGACAAAATTCACTTTAAACAGATTACACATTTAAAACCAAATATATAGATTCAACTAAATTTTATTTTTAATTGTGGAAAATATGGTGTATTCATGCCCATATTTTTTTATATGTTTATACATTATATTAAAGTATATGAAATCGTATGTTTAAATGTATATAAAAATATGCAACAAATAGCCACATTTTTTATAGATATATATTTTTTTTATTATTATGTTTTATGTATTTAGTTACGTATATTTCCTCATATTTTTTTGTCCATATTTAAATATATTTTCAATCTAAATAAATCTATATAGTCCGAAATGTATTTAAAAAATGCCCAAATTGACCCAAAAATGTGTCCCCTATTTTAAATTTAAAAGATATATTTACTTAAGCGGTTCTGTTTACAAAATATATTTAGAATGTATTGAAATATATATACCTTGGGAGACCCTACCAGGGGCATATAGCCCCAGACAACATAGCTCCCAGGGTCATTCAGGTACTCAAACCCCTCCACCATGATAAGGTGACAGTTCAAGGAGGGGCTTGGTGACGGGCCAGACTAAGAGCAGTTCACAAACCCAATATGAGTCTAATTAAAACCAGGACCGAGACGTTGCCGGGGCCCCACCCTGGAGCCAGGCCCGGGGTTGGAGTTCAACCCGGTGAATGAGAGGGTCGCTTCCCTGCGCCTTTGGGTAGGGGATAAGTCTCTCACTGTCGTATGTGCCTACGGGCCAAGCGGCAGTGCGGAGTACCTGGCCCTAATGGGGTCTCTGGGAGGGGTGCTGGAAAGTGCTCCAACTGGAGACTGCATCATTCTACTGGGGACTTCACGCGCTGCGTGGGCAGTGGCAGTGATACCTGGAGGGGCGTGATTGGGAGGAACACCCCCCCGATCTGAACCCGAGTGGTGTTCTGTTATTGGATTTCTGTGCTAGTCACGGCTTGTCCATAACAAACACCATGTTCAAGCATAAGAGTGTCCATCAGTGCACGTGACACCAGGACACCGTAGACCGGAGGTCGCTGATCGACTTTGTGGTCGTCTCATCTGACCTCCGGCCGTATATCTTGGACACTCGGGTGAAGAGAGGGGCGGAGCTGTCAACTGATCACCACCTGGTGGTGAGTTGGATCCAGTGGTGGGGGAGGAAGCTAGACAGACTCGGGAGACCCAAACGGACTGTGAGGGTCTGTTGGGAACGTTTGGCCGAGCCCCCTGTCAGAGAGATCTTCAACTCCCACCTCCGACGGAGCTTTGACCGGATCCCGAGGGAGTCTGGAGATATTGAGTCCGAGTGGACCATGTTCTCCACCTCCCTTGTCAAAGCGGCTGCTCGGAGCTGTGGCCGTAAGGTCTCCGGTGCCTGTCGAGGCGGAAATCCCCAAACCCGGTGGTGGACACCGGAAGTAAGGGATGCTGTCAAGCTGAAGAAGGAGTCCTATCGGGCCTGGTTGGCTTGTGGGACTCCTGAGGCAGCTGACGGGTACAGGCAGACCAAGCGGACTGCAGCCCGGGTAGTTGTGGAGGCAAAAAATCGGGCCTGGGAGGAGTTTGGTGAGGCCATGGAGAAAGACTATCGGTTGGCCTCGACGAGATTCTGGCAAACCGTTCGCTGCCTCAGGAGGGGGAAGCAGTGCCCTACCAACACTGTTTACAGTGGAGATGGGCAGCTGTTGACCTCAACTGGGGATATCGTCAGACGGTGGAAGGAATACTTCGAGGATCTCCTCAATCCCACCAACACGTCTTCCATTGAGGAAGCAGTGGCTGAGGGCTCAGAGGTGGATTCATCCATCACCCGGGCTGAAGTCATCGAGGTAGTTAAAAAGCTCCTCGGTGGCAAGGCACTGGGGGTCGATGAGATCCGCCCTGAGTACCTCAAGTCTCTGGATGTTGTGGGGCTGTCTTGGCTGACACGCCTCTGCAACATCGCGTGGCGGTTGGGGACAGTGCCTCTGGACTGGCAGACCGGGGTGGTGGTCCCTCTTTTCAAGAAGGGGGACCGGAGAGTGTGTTCCAACTACAGGGGGATCACACTTCTCAGCCTCCCCGGGAAAGTCTATGCCAGGGTACTGGAGAGGAGAATTCGGCCGATAGTGGAACCTCAGATTCAGGAGGAACAGTGTGGTTTTCATCCCGGTCGTGAAACACTGGACCAGCTCTATACCCTTTCCAGGGTGCTGGAGGGTTCATGGGAGTTTGCCCAACCAATCCACATGTGTTTTGTGGATTTGGAGAAGGCATTCGACTGTGTCCCTCGTGGTGTCCTGTGGAGGGTGCTCTGGGAGTACAGGGTCCGGGGCCCCTTGCTTAGGGCTGTTTGGTCCCTGTACGACCGGAGCAGGAGCTTGGTCCGCATTGCCGGCAGCAAGTCGTACTTGTTCCCAGTGCATGTTGGACTCCGGCAGGGCTGCCCTTTGTCACCGGTTCTGTTCATAATTTTTATGGACAGAATTTCTAGGCGCAGCCAAGGGCCGGAGAGTGCCCGGTTTGGGAACCACATGATTTCGTCGCTGCTTTTTGCAGATGATGTTGTCATGTTGGCCTCCTCAGACCAGGACCTTCAGCGTGCACTGGGGCGGTTTGCAGCCGAGTGTGAAGCGGCCAGGATGAGAATCAGCACCTCCAAATCCGAGGCCATGGTTCTCAGTCGGAAAAGCGTGGCTTGCCCACTTCAGGTTGGTGGAGAGTTTCTGCCTCAGGTGGAGGAGTTCAGGTATCTTGGGGTCTTGTTCACGAGTGAGGGAAGGATGGAACGGGAGATTGACAGACGGATCGGTGCAGCTTCTGCAGTAATGCGGTCGATGTACCGGTCTGTCGTGGTAAAGAAGGAGCTGAGCTGTAAGGCGAAGCTCTCAATTTACCGGTCAATCTACGTTCCTACTCTCACCTATGGTCATGAGCTGTGGGTCATGACCGAAAGGACAAGATCTCGGATACAGGCGGCCGAAATGAGCTTTCTCCGCAGGGTTGCGCTCCCTTATAGATAGGGTGAGAAGCTCAGTTACTCGGGAGGAGCTCAGAGTAGAGCCGTTGCTCCTCCACATCGAGAGGAGCCAGTTGAGGTGGCTCGGGCATCTATTTCGGATGCCTCCTGGACGCCTTCCTGGGGAGGAGGGGCCTGTCCCACCGGGAGGAGGCCCCGGGGAAGACCTAGGACACACTGGAGGGATTATGTTTCCCGGCTGGCCTGGGAACGCCTCGGGGTTCCCCCGGAAGAGCTGGAGGAAGTGGCTAGGGAGAGGGAAGTCTGGGCGTCTCTGCTTAGACTGTTGCCACCGCGACCCGGCCCTGGATAAGCGGAAGATAATGGATGGATGGATGGATGGATGGATGGATGGATGGATGGATGGATGGATGAAATTTATACATTTGGCCAGAAATAATATGTGTACTGTAGCTGTTTATGCTGTTGGCATCAAGATAACATTATAAAACTTTACAACAGACTGAACAATACTATGAATATTATACATTGACTAATGCCTTCTGCATGTCACATTTTCCAATTATTGTCCCATTGGCAGAACAAGATATTAGAATTGATAAAGCAGCTGGAGCAAACACACCTCAAGTGTGCAGGAAGTCTATAGGGTCGGGGTGAAAGGGTGAGGTGAAAATTTATAGACGAGTAAAAGAAAGTGTCAAACATTCATTCTGCCTTGCCTTAAAATAACGATTTGTTCGCTCTCTCTCTTCACACACCACAGACCTCATGTATTTTTTTTCATCTTGTACAAAACATGTTTTTCAGGAAACTTTTTATAGACACAGTGCATCCATTCATACTCTCACAACCATGTGTGTGTGTGTACATTTGTAAGCATTGCCTAAAAAAAGAGATGTTTTTTGATAACCCTTGTGCTTTGTTGTGTCCACTAATAAGTGTCATTATCTAGAAAAGTTTCAGGTAAATGATAGTGTTGCCCTATTACAGAAAAAGAGCACTGGACAAGCCCCACTTTTCCAAACTAATCCAAGCTTTCACATTCTTTCTTTAAGGTTTTTGCTTATAAACAGGAGATTAAGTTGTTTTCTTTCCCTCTTTCTATCCCAACCTTTCTTCGGTCGTCTTCTTTAGTCGACCTTTCACTTAGTTTTCTTTTTTAAGTTTTCTTGCTCTCAGTGGAATTGCTGCTGCATGTTTTTGGTCAGAAAGCTCAATTTAGTAGTTTGGCTTTAATTTGAACTTCCCATAAGCCTTTGGGGTGCTAGCTGCTGGGAAGTCACAGGTGTTTGCTGTCATAGGTGTCCTTCCAATGGATAGCCGCACTTGCTTAAAGCATTATGCTGTTGCAGTGGTATTCAAATGGCATACCGGTTCCATCCGGACCGTGGGACATAATTGCGTTTTACCATTTTACTGTTTCTACAGTTTAAAGTGAGCAGCATGTCAAAACAACGGAGCAGTTCACACCACAAGTGCTCAGGGTCGTTTATGGTAATGATCTTTCGGCGCTACATCATCTAATATTTTTATCTTGAGCCAAACACGCTCCATTCAAGTCCTTTCCATACCATGTGAGTTGCTTCTTTCTCCTGCTAAAGATGCAAAGCGCCACATTAAGAGCTACAGAAGATGACACGGTTATTTTAACAACAGTAGCAGAAACACAGTGAGCAGCAAAATAGACAGGCCTACTTTGCCAGAAAAACAGAATGCAGCAAATACAGTTATTTTTACAGATGACTCGACTGTTTGACTAAACTAGGTTTGTGACACTAAGTTAACGCGTGGTGCCTTTAGACGTTTTATTTTTTTCTCTCCATACATTTAGCATTATTAATCAGCATATTAAGAGCATTTCATAATAAACAATGTTGGAAAATGATTTAGAGATGTCGAGGAAAGAAAAAAACTAGTTAACTTTAGATCTAGATTCTAGATTATGTATTTTTTTTTTTTTTTTTTTTTTTGTAGTTTATACTTTGAAAATATAAAAATGGTCCATGCTATTCTTAAGAAATAAATCCTGCACCCCCAGTGTGTTTTCTCAGTCCCAAGGATTTCTATGTGCCATACACGTTGGTGTCTAAATGTTAAAAAAAAGAACAAAAATAATAATAGCCTGATAAAACATCTGCTCTAACCTTTTTATATTCATATCCAGTAGGAAGAAATATTAACTTTTTTAGTAAATATTGGTAAAAATTGCTTTGGCTCTCAGGGCCCAGAATTCTATTTTGAGTGTTTAAGATTTTTCTTTTACAAAGTACAACAGCTGCCCCAATTGAAATATATAACGTTTCCAAAAAAAAGTATTGTCCGGACCTCTTGGGAAGGATATATAGAGGCCAGACCTCTTGGAACTTTCATTGAATACCCTTGTGCAAGTGGATCATTAAATACGCATGTGTGTTTGTTTGTGTGTGTGTGTGTGTGTGTGTTTGTTCATTGACCATGGTCATTGCTCATTGTGAAAAGAGGTTGTGGCCCTCGTAAAGGGGGGTTTGCATTGTCTGATTATTTCCTTTGAGAATCCCATAGGACAGTCTTGTCTCCCCCCTAGACAGTACGGGACCGAGGACAGTCTGGTTGCTTGAGGTCAACGCAAAGATTATGAAAAGAGCAATGAATGTTTACCCTATCATGTCTTTTCTTCAAGCTGTGGAGGAGACATTTGAGAAGATAACAAAATATTTGGAAATCCAAACACAGCCCTTCATGATGGGCATATTTATTGACTTGCTTGTTTTCTTGCCCTTATCTGCAAATCTTATCTGTTGTTTTTAGAGGTTCAAGCAGCGAAGCTATTGTGCGACCCCTATAGCGTTTGCCCTGATTTTCTTGTTCTTTTTCTTGTTTATTTTTGTTTTTTGCGATACAGTTTTAAACTTTAAATTGCAGATACATACAAATTTGCTCTAATAATAAGCATATTTACACTACCATTCAAAAGCTGTGCCATAGAAAATTGTCATGATATTAGTTTATATTGGCATCCACAACTTCCACAGGATCTGTTCTCTTTGATAACTATGGTGCTTTTTTCATCTTTTTCTTGGACCCTGATGATTAATGCTTTCTATAATAATTTTTTTTTTCCATCTTTATCATTTTCCACACTAAAATTCATGACCCAGACTATATAATGGGTGTGTATTTTCCACTGCTGCTTCTTGTTTCCTTCCATGGCAGCTTGATTTGCTTTCACACAGATTCTGTATCTTCTGTAAAGGTGCTGTGTTTGTACATAGTTTAATTTGGCCGTTGCTCGACAAGTCTAGTCTTTCCTGCTGCTGACCATATGGCTCCCCTAAATGGGCTCCCTAACAGACGGCCATGTATATGAAGCCAGTGTATTCATAAAGGAGAGTTGGACATCATTTGTTCTCATTAAATTCATTGCAAAAGCATGTCCGAAACCAAGTTGAACACTTCTCTGGCATTCAGAGTTTTTGGCTCACGTGTACCCTATACATTTCACGCTTCATCCTGTTTAGTATAACCAACATACCAGTTTGCAGGAGTTACAATTAATTTGAATAGTTTATAGTAATTTCCTGACATGTTGTTCAGTTTATGAGTCTGTCAATGATTTATCATGCTGATTTATACCCAACATGTTATTCAGTCAGCGAGCTGCTAGTCTGTAGAACCTGTTTCTCCTCTTCTCTCGGATGGAAGGATAGAAAAGAATGAGTTGAGAGGCGGTGGTGTGGGTGTTTAGGGGGAATTTTTGGCACACTTCCTCATTTTGTCTAAATAAATAAAAGTTTTCTTTACCTTCTTCTCTCTTTTGCAAATTAAACTAGTGGAACAGCAGTGATTCTGCTATACTAAAAAAAGAGAACAACTTAAGAAGTAGTTTGAAAACTTTGACTAGAATATGTGAGTTTGAGTGTGTCTGGGAATAAAATAATCTTACAGAATCATTCTGTCAATACCGGCTTTAGTCAAGATGAAGTCAGTTTCTAGAAGTCAGTGTTTGTTTTGGAAGGGTCAGAATGTTTTATTAGTATTATCTAGATTTTTCTAATTATTTATGAATAATAATTCATTTATTGATAACTGGTAAATGGAAGACAATAGATGTTAAAATACTCTTTTGTATGAATAAATAACATATAATTTTAAATGCTAAAAATAAATTTGGACACAGAACAAAAGGCTATAATGTGCAGAATGAAAAATGTATATTCACTTTGAGTTCTGCTAAAGATTCCTTGCATGGGTCCATTATTAATTAACTGCTCAGGGAAAAATATTGCACAAGTGAGCCTGTTTGGGTGTGTCTCTAGAACATACAGAACTTATAGGATAATTCAAAAAAACACATAATAAGCAAAGACTGTGAACCTGCTCACCTTGAATTGTTTACATATAAGCGACTGATTTGCAGTGTAACTGCTAGCATGTATGTTTGTGCACACTTACAACTTCTATGCAAATGTGCTCAAATGGTGTACTGTGTGTTCTGAGGATCTCACAGTGTCATTTGCACTGTAATCGAGCCGTGACATTCTGAATCGTGAGAAAGAGAGAGAGGCTGTTTATTTGTGTTATCATGTAAAGAGTCCATTAAACATGTCCTAATTACAGTACTTTTCGGTGAAAGAGAGAAAGGGCCGTGCGCAGAGGTTTTAGTGCTTGTAAATTATTTCCTTCTTTCAAGGATGGAAATTTCTACTGCTGGGCAGGGGAAATCTAGGAGTATGCAGTCTCTGCTGGTCTGTACAGGCCTTTCATAAACAATGAAATATTAAGTGGTTTCATTCTGACTGTGGCATGGCCCGAGGCCCGGTTTTGTTTGGCCATCCAGTTGTACTCGGGCCTCATCTTATATTGATGAAAAAAGTAAAATTTGTTAACAGGAGCTTATGATGCTGCAAAGTTATTGGGCTGCAAATGCATTTCCTTTTCACCACTGCACAGTTCTTAAAAATTTCAGATGATCTATATCAGTCACAAACAATGGCTCTATTTCAAAACGGACCTACAGGCAGTTGCCCTCTGAGGCAGTATTCTAACTGAAATGGAACGTCATAAATGACTTATTTGAAACATTCTACATGGACAGATACTTTCATAAAAATAAAAAATTCTCTTTTACTCACCCTCATGCTGTTCTAAACCTATATGACTGTTTCGGTGATCCTTGACTGCCATTTCATGGACCAAATAAACACTACTTTTTTTCAAAATATCTTCTGTGTTCCACAGAATACAAGTTTGGAATATTTATTTTATTTAATTAGTGGTGACAAAAGAGGAATGATGCAATACTTTAATATGCATAAACATACACAGCACACACATATTTGGGGTGAAGTAGTCCTTTTTGTTGATTGTCATAATAAAATAAACTTCTTTAGTATTTCAGTATTGATACTTTTCATTATTGAATGAAATAAAATACAATTAAGCTTATTTATACAACAATTAAGACATTCTGAATGTAAAATGGCTTTCATGACATGTTCTTGGGATTCATGCAGGAAACATTTTTGTATATTTTATTGTAAACTCATATAGCAGCAGTTGAATTTATATTTATTATATTATTTTAGAATATGTCTTTGAGTTCATCCTATCATTTTCTTTATCTACCGCCCTGCCCTAGTGCCCAGTGAATTGAGCGGCTGTGAATACGTCTTGTTTAGAGTCTCTCTCCCCAGGTATGATGTTGTATGATACAGATGCTGAATTGAGTTCACTGACATCATTATTGTTTTGTTCCAAGACTGGTTATGTTAGGTGTGATAGGTTGACTGAACAGGCAGGCATTCAAAAGATCATGTTACCTTTCCACAGCTAGGAACTGTGGATATAAAAAGGATAAGTCTATGACTTTGTTAGATATTTATTTTTGTTTTGAGGAACTGTGTTCTGCGGTCTAAATGAGGAAGTGTTGTTTTGTTGAGCCTGTCACACCACTGCCCGACACAAGCAAGCAGTCTCTACAGAATGTCCAAGGTACGGTAATGACTTTGCATATAGTGGTCCGATTGTAATAAATCATATTTACATGACAGTTCAGTCAAGAGCTCATGCAGGGTAACATTCAGTGATGGCAAACCGCACATTTTTATCAGTCATGACCACTAAACCTTATGTATTGATCGTCACTGTTATAAAGCAAAGTCTGCTTGGGTTTCACATCAAACGATAAGAGACAGTCATTAATTCTGTGGCACTGTGGTTTGTGTTTTGCTAAAGATAGCTGAAGAGGAGGTTCTTGCCTTTATTTATGTTAGATATACGTATTGAATTTTGTGTGTGAGCGCTGTGCCCCGTGTATTTTAACAGCTGTGAGCACTCCCTGTTAACATAACATCCACGGGAACTTTTGCTTCCTCACGCACAAAGCGAGCAGCAGATCTGCGGCTATACAGCGAGAGAGACAGAGAGAGACAGAGAGAGAGAGAGAGAAAGAGAGAGAGAGAGAGAGAGAGAGACAGAGAGAGAGAGAGAGAGACACAGAAAGAGATTTTTAATGTATAACAATGGCCTCAAAAGGGATTTGGTTCAAATGAAAAATATCTAAATGTCAATGTTATAAACATTATTATTATTATTATTATTATTATTATTATTATTATTATTATTATTATTTGACCTTGTTACAAGCTAAAAATCATTACAGTAGTGACTAACAGAAGTACAGTTAGTTCTGAGAAAAATATGTATCTATCTTTCAGACATTTAAATGTGTGACTCCAGACACCTTTTAAGGACACTATATATTTGTGTTGCTTGAGAGAGTATACTAGCATTCAAAAGTTTGGGGTCAGAATTGTTTTTTTTTTTTTTTTTGGCTGCATTTATTTGATCAAAAATACAGTAAAAACAGTAATGTTGTGAAATATTATCACAATTTCAAATAACTGTTTGAACATATTTTAAAGTGTATGTAAAATATCAAGGTGTAGTCCTATGATAATTTAATCCAGTCTTCAGTCACATGATCCTCCAGAAATCCTAATATGCTGATTTGGTGCTCAAGAAACATTTCTTATTATTATCAATGTCGAAAACAGTGGTGCTGCTTAATATTTTTTGTGGAAACAATGATTAGGCCTGTCACGATAACTACTTTTTGTTGTGCAATATATTGCCCTCAGAAATAATTGAGATATATGATATTATTGTCATTTTAAGACCATTTTATACAGCTGAATATATATATATATATATATATATATATATACTCATATATAATATATATTACATCACCTAAAGGATTATTAGGAACACCTGTTCAATTTCTCATTAATGCAATTATCTAATCAACCAATCACATGGCAGTTGCTTCAGTGCATTTTGGGGTGTGGTCCTGGTCAAGACAATCTCCTGAACTCCAAACTGAATGTCAGAATGGGAAAGAAAGGTGATTTAAGCAATTTTGAGCGTGGCATGGTTGTTGGTGCCAGACAGGCCAGTCTGAGTATTTCACAATCTGCTCAGTTACTGGGATTTTCATGCACAACCATTTCTAGGGTTTACAAAGAATGGTGTGAAAAGGGAAAAACATCCAGTATGCGGCAGTCCTGTGGGCGAAAATGTCTTGTTGATGCTAGAGGTCAGAGGAGAATAGGCCGACTGATTCAAGCTGATAGAAGAGCAACTTTGACTGAAATAACCACTCGTTACAACCAAGGTATGCAGCAAAGCATTTCTGAAGCCACAACACACACAACCTAGAGGCAGATGGGCTACAACAGCAGAAGACCCCAACGGGTACTACTCATCTCCACTACAAATAAGAAAAAGAGGCTACAATTTGCACAAGCTCACCAAAATTGGACAGTTGGAGACTGGAAAAATGTTGCCTGGTCTGATGAGTCTCGATTTCTGTTGAGACATTCAGATGGTAGAGTCAGAATTTGTCGTAAACAGAATGAGAACATGGATCCATCATGCCTTGTTACCACTGTGCAGGCTGGTGGTGGTGGTGTAATGGTGTGGGGGATGTTTTCTTGGCACACTTTAGGCCCCGTACTGCCAACTGAGCATTGTTTAAATGCCACGGCCTACCTGAGCATTGTTTCTGACCATGTCCATCCCTTTATGACCACCATGTACCCATTCTCTGATGGCTACTTCCAGCAGGATAATGCACCATGTCACAAAGCTCGAATCATTTCAAATTGGTTTCTTGAACATGACAATGAGTTCACTGTACTAAAATGGCCCCCACAGTCAACAGATCTCAACCCAATAGAGCATCTTTGGGATGTAGTGGAACGGGAGCTTCGTGCCCTGGATGTGCATCCCACAAATCTCCATCAACTGCAAGATGCTATCCTATCAATATGGGCCAACATTTCTAAAGAATGCTTTCAGCACCTTGTTGAATCAATGCCATGCAGTCTTGAAGGCGAAAGGGGTCAAACACAGTATTAGTATGGTGTTCCTAATAATCCTTTAGGTGAGTGTATGTGTATGTATGTATGTATGTGTGTATATATATATATATATATATATATATATATATATATATATATATATATATATATATATATATATATATATATATATATATATATATATATATATATATATATATAATCATGATATAACAGCATAATAATGCAAGTAGGCCTGCACACTTTTAAATGACAATGATTTAGCAGTCAGATATGGCCTGTTGAGGTATCTGTTTTTCTAGAGGCATGTTTGAAAAACTGCAGATGAGATGACAGAGGCAGCACGACTGGCAAAATGTCTTTGACATTTATTTTTGTGTAAACATAATGGGCAATATATCACGTCACCAAAAATTATCGAGGTCATGTCCATATATCGTGTGATAAGTCAATATATCGACTGTCGCGACAGGCCTAACAATGATACATTTTTGGCTAATTTGAAGAAATAGAAAGTGCAAAAGAACAGCATTTATTTAAAATAGAAATCTTTTGTAACATTTTCAATGTCTTTACCGTCACTTCTGAGGAATTTAATCCATCCAGTGAATAAAAGTATACATTTCTTACTTACCCAAACATTTAAATGGTGGTGTACATGCATGACACATTCTTGCATTCAAAAACAGCTAGACGAAGTGGAATGCAACAGTTTGGTACTAATCTTAAGTTGTTCATTGTGTGAGATGGCACACTGAGAGGCACAATATAATGGCCAAAGATGTCATCCAATATAGACGTTAGATAGAAAATAACACAGGAATGCAGGAGCGCGTCCTTTGTGTACACCCCTCTTAAAAGTTGCTGCTGTCGTGACAACCAGTGCATGTTGCTTTCTTTGCATCATCATTTACGTTTTTTAAATAATATTTTTTTATTATTAATTTGCCATAGGGAAGGTAAAAATCTGAACTGTTGGCCTGGCCGGTAGAAACAATCCTTATTGTTGAATCCTGAGTGTATGCTTATGCGTGCTAACATGCTCTGTAGTTTGTGCTTTGGGAGTGCCATTTCCTCTCACTGTCTGGATGTGTATGTGTGTACATTTGTGTCGGTGTTCCTAGTGGACCGCACCTCTTTCAGGAAGACAGATGCAAGACTGAACTGCTCCAATCAGCCTGGTTCTCAGAATTCCCAAGCTGAATCCAAGTAGACTGAGAGAGAGGAACAAGGAAGTTAGGTAGGAGAAATGACCAGTGACATAGAGGATATAAGGATGAAAGAGTGAGAGGAAAGGTGGATCTGATAATGGAGGAAAACGCTGTTGAATGGTTATATGTTTAGTGTCATGAAAATAGCTATTGAGCCTGAGCGGCTTCTAACAGTCATTGAACTCTCACTGTATTGCAAGTTCATTGGCCTCCACCAGGCAAAAGACACTCACTCAGAAGACATATAAACAAGGTTCAAAATTAATGCTGAAATGGCAAGGTAATAAAATGGAACAGCAATATAATTCTGTGTGGCCTGGTTTCACAGACATGGCCTCGATTAAGCCAGGATTAGGCCTTAGTTCAGTTAGGACATTTAAGTAGCTTTTATAAACGTCCCTCAAAACATTACTGGTGTGCATCTTGAAACAAAACAATGACACTGATACATTTTAAGATATGGCAGTGCAAGTTGCTTTCAGTTAAAACAGCTCAAACATGCATTTTAGTCTGGGACTAGTTTAAGCCTTGTCGGGGGGTAAATGATTTAACTGTACAAATGATAGTTTGACACTTGTTGATTTCAAATCAAAGTCTACTATAATAAAAATAAAAATGATGTCCCAACTTCTGTTCTGCAACTTCTAAAGATATTTACCTTACTGAAAAATGATGTGGAATATTTCTTGAATTAACCAAAGTAAAGAGGCTATATTAAGAGTCATGATGTGTCATCTTAATGGTTTTATGCCAGGTGCTGTTTGATTATGATGTTTTTGATGTTGACACAGTTACCTGCACCATTACATAAATAGTCTGATATACTGTATATATGCTGCATATATAATACATTAAAATACAAATTACATTGTCATGTAAATACATATATTTATATATTTATTAATATTTTATTCACTCGCCATGGCATATTTTGAACCCTGCAAGCAGATTTTCGACTAGTCTGTAATAGTTTGTCTGACAAATTAGAATGCAAATGAATTATGAAAGGGTTAGTTCACCCAAAAATTTAAATTCTGTCATTAATTACTCACCCTCATGTCGTTCCAAACCCATTAGACATTCTTTCATCTTCAGAACACAAATGAAGATCTTTTTAATGAAATCTGAGAGCTGTTTTTTTCTTGCAAACAAAGCAAGAAGCAAAGCAAGCGTTACTTCATAAAATTGAGGTTAAACCACTTGGGTCACATAGATTACTTTACTTTAATGATGTCTTTACTAGCTTTCTGAGGCTTGAAAGTTGTACAGTAGTTGCGTAGGCTGTTAATGGAGGATCAGGAAGCTCTCAAATTTAAAAGATCATGTTTTGTGTTTTAAAGATGAACGAAAGTCTGGTGAGTAATTAATGACAGAATTGTTATTTTTGGGTGAATTAACCCTTGAAAGTAACCAAGTTTAAGGCTATTCCTGAAGACATTTTCTTCATAAACATATTGATCTATCTTTTTGCAGTTCTTATGCGTCACACATACAGTAGGATGCTTCCATTGATCTCTGGAACAATGGGGACATGTCCAGGCAGGTCACGACTGCTTCATTTGCACATGCATTTACAGTGAAAAGATAATCATTACACCTTTAGAAAAATTAAACAATTGCAACTTCTAAAGTTGACTAATATGCAAAAGTGAGAAAAATAAAGACCCCAGTCTACTGCAGAATTGGTGTTTATTTGCTTTCCTGCTGTAATATTTAGTGACAGAATAAGACTTCAATCAGAGTGAATGAGACAAACTGCAAAAACAATAACTGCTCAGTGTGGGTCACGGAAAGCACATTTTTCCCTTCTTCTTTTTTTTTTTTTGCATTGTGGTTATTGTCACACCATATGGTCTAAAGTTCAAGGCTGCAAAGACTTTAGTCGACTTGCAACACTTTTTCTGCATACAAAACAGCAGATACATTCGGCCATAAAAACATATCACTCCTAGACATTGACTAGACTGAGAAACAACTTCATTTTGAAGTTAGACTACTTTTTTTCTTTCAGAGGCACTACAGTGGGGGAGTGAGGGTGAAAAAAACAGATTGGACCCTGAAACTGTTGTTCTGCTTTCTGATTGGCTGACTCCTGTTGCTAGGCTTGTCTTTTGTGTTTTTTTCAGTCTTTCTTCCCCCTGTTCTCTGATAGGTCAGGATGGAACTGGTTCAGACCAGGGCTGCGTCAGGCAACTTTTCTGCCACTTGTTGAACATCCGAAGGCTTGTGGTTTTAGCGTGGCTGCTCGTTCAGCACAAGAAAAACAACAGCGCAGAGACGCACATTCACACAGAGAAGCACTTCTACAAACACACCAGTTCCTCAGAAAGCGTTCACACATAATGAAAAAAATTTCACCAGCATAAAGTCAGATGTTGGCTGTTTTTCTCACAGCTCCAAGAAATTTTTAAATCTAACTTACACAGTCTGAAATGAACATGTCTTAAACCTGCACGTTAACATTTGAGGAAATACTAAAGAGATGTCCCCAGTTGGAATTGCAATCTCTATGAATTTTAGAGTTAGATTTAATTAAGTTTTTAAGGTTTTATCTGTTAAAAAAAAATTATATGAAAATATTTTTTTTAATAAGATAATCCATAAAAGTTAAAAAAGCTTGCAACTGTTAAATGATTGACGTGTTATGGTGCCAAAAAAGAAAAAGATAGTTTCACACATACTCTGTTTGCGGTGCGTACATTATTTTTCCCGTACCCATGTTAACCGGTTAAAGCTTTCACACTGCACGCGGATGCGGTCCGGCAGTCCGTTCCAGGAGCGGCGCTTTTACGGGCAGTCTATTTGTTGCTGTGCTGCACGCGCTGCATTAAAGTGACAGAGCATTGTTCGCATTAAAATAAACATGTATTGACGTGAAAATCTAGTAGTTTCACCACAGATGCATATAACTTAAAGTCTACTCTGTTTCAAAGTCAACACATGACTTTTTTGCCTCGGGTAAAGCAAGGAAAATGGCATTTAGGTAAACGAGGAGACATAATGGAGAGCACTCGTCCTTTCTTGGAGGTGGAAAAACTGTTATTTTTGACCTGCAGGGAAAAAATTGTCTATTGTAAGTTTTAATGTAAAATGTTTTTGCCACTTGCGTGAGCAACATAATATATAAATCTAAAGTACTACTAGGCTATACAAATGTAAAGTATAAAGTAATGAATTGAATAAAACGTTTAAATGTAGTGCGTTTAAACGTGACATATGAAAGAATGTATTGCAATGCTGACAAGCCATGTTCAGTAACAAAAAAACCAAAAAATGGATTTGAAATAAATAATGAATAAATGTGTTTGTGGTATACAACCGTGGATCAGTTGCGCACTGTAAACGCGGCATACGTAAAAGCACAACAGCTCGCGCTGCTCCTGCATCACAAACGCACCGCATACGGACTGCAGGCGGAGTATGTGTGAAACATGCGTAAGAAGTAGATGTGATTCATATGTCCATACATGTTCCTCTGATTACAACTGAGAAATGACTTATAATAACTCTAAAAGTAGGATTTAAGTTTCTGTCAGCTGTTTTGAAAGCTTTTTTTTAGTAGTTGTTTGTATTTTGCATATGACTGTGTACTATAGTAACCCCTCTTTGCAGTCTATTTCCACAGTAACATTAGTGCACTGGTCCAACTAAGCAGTCGAGCCCAGTGTTATGATACGGTGTGGGTACAGTAAAGCCTGAAGTTTGTTCTCATATAAGAGTTATGGCTCTTTTTAATAAAGAGAGGAAAGGGTGCCCTGGGGGAGGTGGGCGCAAGGCAAACGCTGACCATTCTCTTCTGTAGGTTTGCTGAGCCATAGGGCTCAGTGGGCCTGGTTAACCACCCCCTATCACCAGAGAGAGTGCTGACTCCTGCTCTGGTCTGTTTACACCCCCCTCAGCCCCCCGATGTAGGACGGTCCCTTCAGACACAATGAACATGCTGAATAGCTACTCTTCATTTCGTGAGCGATGCCAAATCCAAACGCTTTGATAGTCTTCTGCTCGTGCACAGGACTTTAATTCATGTTCGTTGGACTTTATTACTCCACAGTACTATATCATGCATTTCAGAGGGAAAAATATTATGAACAAAATTCTGAAGTGCACCGCATTGCATCATCTTGACCAACTACCCTCCCCTCACTCCTCTAAAATGATCAATCTCTAAGCCAAAAGCGTCACTTTATCTATTAGGTGCCTTGACTTGTCCCCTGTGGGGGATATTAAGCTGAGGGCAGGGATTGATCTTGGCTTGTTTTTCACTGTAGTCCATGCCGTCATCCTCATTCAGGTTGCAGGGCTTGTTTACCGCAGTTCTCATTTGCTCAAGGAAAAACATCCCCTCCCACTTGCTAGGGCTACTTGGGCAATTTGAATTGCAGGAGGTAACAATGTTATACATAGACTACTAGACAAATCGTGATTATGTAAATAGGTTTATTGGAAGACAAAATTAAAAGTCTGTTAAGTATTAACCAATGTTAGAAAGCTTTTCCAGGCATGCATTTGAAAGCCAAAAAAAGCTTCCTATCAAAAGTGCATTGAAATCTAATAGAAATATATGTTGGATAGCAACAGTTCATAGACAGTTTGCACGCATATTAAACAATAAAATAGATAAACAAACAAATACATAGACGTTTTAAATGTTCACCCAAAAATGAAATTGTCATAATTTACTTTGTGAAACACTAAAGGAAATAGGCAGAATTTGAGGCACCAACGGACTCCCTTCCTATTCATGGTCACTATTGAACTTAATTGCATATTCCCCACACAAAGAAAACGGCTGTCGTTCTACCTAAAACGTAACATTTTCACAGTAGAATCAGTCAAATCGATATGAGGCTGTATAATGATGACAGAATTTTCTTTTTTGTGTTAACAACCGTTTTAAGTCCACTCTCGGAGCAAGTCGCTCCTTTAACCCCGCCCACTTGTCACTGATTGGACAACGTAAGTTGTTTTTGCAACGCGATTGGCTCTTGGGCGCGTCAGTTATGTTTACAGCCTGTTATTTACCACAAGAGGGCTAGTAAAGAGTGGGTATTCTGCTCGGGAGCTTCAACAGCTGATATGAACGGGTAAAGCTAGTGTAACCCAATGCCTCAAGGAACAACGGGAGCTAAAGCAAATACAAGATAGTCGCTCTTTTTTATTAGAAGCAGGAAAGAGCAATATGAGGCACGCATCGACATCTAATGAAACTATTGAAAACTCCTCTCTCACCATGACAGACTTGTGTAAAATTTGCACACACTGCGAGCGGCTTAGTAAAAAGGTAAGAAAGCGGATAAGAGCTTGACGCCGAGTTTAACTAATGACAAATGTATTTTTCGTTAGCCTGTTTCGTTAGTCTACTTTTTTTCATTGATTTTAAATAATGTCCGTTCATTTAGTACGTCTGCTGCAGTGCAGTCAGTTCTTTGTACTTGCATCATGAACACTGCTAGCTTGCTTTTTCTCTCTCAGCCTGTTATCATCAGCTCAATAGACATTCGTCTTTAAACAATAACTGACAGTATTAAGATTGTGTGACATTGTCTAAATGATCTTGATGGGTTTTTTGTTTTTTTCAATCAACGCACAAAAATAATATATGCAAGATTGCCATTGTGTAGAACTGCTGTATGCTTCTGCAAAGGGACATTGCATTGGTGTCCGGTTTATTAGCGTTTTAATAATATATTTTTACACCATTGCTTGCATATTCCTAAGTCAGCTGTTTTGGCATGTTTATGTCACTGGTGTATTGTTAACTCGGACAACCTTTTTGTTCCTAGGGAATCTAGGTTGTTTTGAATCATTCTCTTTGTGCCTTTGACAGCTTCTATAGTATCAATAGGCAGATGAATGATGTTCAAGGTCTGACTGTTGCTACCTGCTGATTGCATTGTGTTATGTATTTTAAAATTTCAAGCGAAAGCAGAGAAAATTCTAGAAGCAGTCGTTGATATTTGAGCTGAGGAAGGATGTTGTTTTTAAGAGCTCTGGGTCTGATGACAGAATGTCTGATATAATCTAGTTTCATGCCAAGTGCTTCTCTCAGGTTTTGACATATATGTCGATCCTGTAATCATGTTATTGGTTTTTGATCTTTTTCAGGATGTTGGAGTGCGAATCCCCAGAACGATGGGAAATGGACCAAGTAGATTCATACCAGAGAAAGAGGTTAGTGTTATCATCTTCCCTGCTGGCTATAAAGTTGGCATGAATCTTTCTCTAACTGTTTTAACCAACAAATGGCACCTCTGTTTTTTGCATTAACAACGTTTATCCTCACAGTCTAGTGAAGGTATTTTACCAGCACTGAATTCTCCAGGTTTACCTCATCTTTATTCCCGTTGTCCCAGATACTTCAAGTCAGTAAATTGGATGAAAGAACACAGTCGATTTTTGAGGACGCCTTTGCAGTGCTCGGTCGCCTTGACAACATCTCCTTGGTGATTGGTTTCCATCCTCAGTATCTGGAGAGCTTTCTTAAGACACAGCATTACCTGCTTCAGATTGACGGTCCCTTGTCTCTGCACTGCAGACATTATATAGGGATAATGGTGAGATGGCAGACTATATTTTTGTATGCCATTCCAAAAACCACTGTGCCAGATTGTCCTAAAAGCATGTTTGTGTCCCACAGGCTGCCGCCAGACACCAATGTACGTATCTGGTCAACCTGCACGTGAATGACTTCCTGCAGGTCGGAGGTGATCCTAAGTGGTTGAATGGTCTGGAAGAAGCCCCACAGAAGCTGCAGGCTCTTGGGGAGCTCAATAAGATCCTGGCCCACCGCCCCTGGCTGCTCACCAAAGAACACATCGAGGTATGACTTCAACCTCACAGTCACTCATGGACTCTCGCCCACAACTGTTATACAACTGTAATGAGCGCAGAGATGTTTTATAATGCTGTGGAGTATTAGGTCAGGCTGGTTTCACTAGATATGAAGTTAATTAGCTTTAATGGAGTTTTCATAATAATTTATGTGCCAATGACATGGCACTGTGTTTTTTTTTTTGTTTGTTTTTTGTCAAATGTATTCATTTATTAAAAAAATACATGCATACAGTGAGTGTACCTCTTCTATGATGAGCATGTTCATGTATTATAATATGTTCATTTATTTTAAGCATGTTAATTAAATAAATTAAAAGAAAGTTAATTTCTGAATAAATATTCATTTTTATATTTTAGGTGCATAATGTCAAAAATGTCAGGTTGATTCAACAGTCCTAATTTCATAATTAAAAGAATGATATTCTTGAGTATTCACATGTATTAAAGGTGCAAGGACAATTTGATTACTTTTACTTGATGGTTACACCACATGACATGAGTCATTAAATGAAACTTGAAATTGAAACACTTTTTCGAAACCAAAGTGAATATTAAGAGTAGATTTCTAGGAACCTAGCACATTTGAACCTAGATTTTATACAGAGACACTCTTATGTCATTGACCCTTATAAATGTTGCTGTTTTTTAAATAACAGCGTCTACTGAAGGCAGAGGAGCACAGCTGGTCCCTGGCCGAGCTGATCCACGTTGTGGTGCTACTCACACACTATCACTCTCTGGCCTCCTTTACATTTGGTTGCGGCATCACCCCTGACATCCAAACAGATGGAGGACATACATTCAGGCCGCCCTCGCTCAGCGGTTACTGCGTTTGTGACATTGCCAATGGCAATGGCACCCTGGAGGAGATCTTTGGGAACCAGCAGGTGAGACTGATGGAAATGTATTCAAAGAAAATGATTGTGAGACTTTATGATATTTGTCTTCCATCCATTTGCCCTGAAAAGGGAATGCAAGGTTTAGATTCCTGACCATACAGTGTACATAAAGTGTGTAATAACCTAGATTCCTGTATGTGTGTGTGTTTAGGTGTCAGAGTCGTCTGGCGAAGTGGAAGTGCTGATGGAGAGAATGAAGCAACTCCAGGAATGCCGTGACGAAGAGGAAGCCAGTCAGGAGGAAATGGCCACTCGTTTTGAGAGGGAAAAGACAGAGAGCATGCTGGTGGTCACCTCTGGTAAGTGAGTTTAAGATTATTATGTTAAAATGCGACAGCAGGATGACTTGTATTAAATCACTATGTTTGGTTAACAGAAGATGAGGAGTGTGTACCATCCAGAGATGTTTCACGACACTTCGAAGACCCTAGTTACGGCTACAAAGACTTCTCCAGGAGAGGAGAACATGTACCCACCCTCAGAGTGCAGGTGAGAACGAAGTGAAGATGTCTTGCTTGTCGGCTTTGATAGTCAAAGGAAATGGAGCATTAAAATAACAGCGGTATGTTTTCTGCCCTCGACAGGACTACAGTTGGGAAGACCATGGCTTTTCCCTTGTGAATCGACTGTATCCGGATTTTGGACAGCTTCTTGATGAAAAGTTCCAGATCGCATACAATTTGACATACAATACAATGGCGACACACCAGGGTGTGGACACTTCCATGCTCCGTAGAGCCATCTGGAACTACATCCACTGCATGTTTGGGATTCGGTCAGTCTCTCCACAGCTCGTTGTTTCACATTTGTTCATTTGTGCTGTAAAATTTAGTTTGTTTGTCATTCTATTTATGTCACTAACGTATGTGTGTGTGTGTGTGTGTGTGTGTGTGTGTATTAACAAAAATAGAATGACAAACACAAAACTAATTTTATATTAACAAATTATATATATATATTGTATTAAGATTTGTATTATTATTTAGTTTTTCCTCTCCAGTTATTAAATCAAAGTGCTAAGGTATCTTTCCTTTTCTGTCATGGCAGGTATGATGATTATGATTATGGAGAAATTAACCAACTGTTAGACCGCAGTTTTAAAGTCTACATCAAAACCATGGTGTGCAGTCCGGAGAAGATCACCAAGAGGATGTACGAGAGCTTCTGGAGGCAGTTTCGGCACTCGGAGAAAGTACGAAGCACTTCAATAACACAAAAATGAACCGAGATAGATTGGTTAAAGGTGTTAATAAGGATTCTTTTATTCTGTCTTTCAGGTCCACGTTAATTTGCTTCTTATGGAAGCGCGCATGCAGGCAGAACTGCTCTATGCTCTGAGAGCTATCACTCGCTACATGACATGAAGTGCTGTTCTTGTCCACCTTTTTATTTTTTATTTTTACTGTTGTTGATGTTGCTACAGTGAGACACTTCAATAAATGTAAAAACTACAAAAAAAAAAGGAAAAAGAAAACTGAGGAAGAAGAAGAACGCTTGAGCGGCGGTGGAGGACAATGAGAAGATTGTTTTGTTAAAAGAAGGACAAAAACAACTGTCAACTGAACCTACTTGCTGAATAACTTGTGTGGCTGCTCAGCCTGCAGTGCCAAAACTGGCCACTGGGGGCCGTCTGAGCAGACTCAATCCCTCAAGTGTGCAAGAGGACAAGCTGAGACTGCGAGTTTCTGGAGGCCAGACCTCCTTTAGTATTTCAAATGCATCTGCGATAAGATGCCATATAATCATATCTTCTTTTTGTGAGGTGAGATTAAAAAAACAAAACAAAAAAAAACCCACACAAATAGCAACTCCAGCACCGGTGCAGATAGACTGCACTACCATGCCTATCTACTAGTGTTTTTTTTTCCCCATATCATTTTATATTGTTTTTATTTTATTTCCAGCAGTGGCTAGAGATAGAAGCATTACTGATTTTGCATTAACGCGTGCCTAGTCATGCGCAGCACTGGCAACAGATGCTGAGGTGCCGTCTGTTCATGCTGCTTTTCTCAACTGAGAGGCCTCAAGACACCCAAACCATCACCCATTTGTATAAGCTAATCCAGGAACGATTGTGTTAGTGTGAGTGTGAGAGCGCAATTCAAAATTAATAGCTGCCTGAGCCCTTGTTAGAGTTTACTGTAAGACACCACTTTGTCTCTGTGACATTTTCAATGTGTGAATGGGGGGGAGGGGATAGGGAAAAAAATCCATTGGCTCTTTTTGGGTTTTCATGAATTACAAATATCAAAGCACTTTTAAAAAAAAAAATGTTAAGCTTCAGCTGTTATGTAGCCATTTTGTTCAATGACTGTTTTCTATCTTTTTTTATTTGTGTTAGTGAAAAGGTCTTCCTTTTGTGACGTGCTTCCTGTTGCTCTGAACCATCCGCCTTATCTGTCTTCCTTTTAATGCACGGTCATCTTAACTCCTCAAGCTTTTTGTTGTTTTTATTTTGAGGTTTATTATAACTAAATACCTCCTGTTATGTATCCTTAAATATCCAAGTGCTGTCTGGTGAGCAGAACTTTCTTACGTGGCTGCCTGTACAGACCTAGACGCCAAGAACCAGGCAACCCGCACGACTTCACGGTTGTGGGGTTAAACGATGCTTGTTCTCATTCTCAGAACTTTAACCAGTGTAACTAAGCAGTTTCGTTTCGAGTGTGTTTGTGTGTGTTTTTCTTTTCAAGCGGGGTGGATTCTCTGCTGTCTTTTTTTGTTTACTAAAACCAGTACTGCATTCTGATGATGGCAGGACTAGAGGGATGGTACTTTTTCCTTTGGAAATGAGGAGGTTTTAAGTCAGACTTGAGAGACTGATGTCAGTTACTGACACTTTTATAAGAAAATATTTGATTAAAAAAATAAAACATGGTATTTCACTGGTTGTATCATTTGTAATTTAATCAAGAGTTTTCTTTCTTCTCATAAAGTCGCATTAAGATGATACATTACACCAAACAAACATTGTTAGTCAGTATTAAAAGATTTGAGCAGTCTAAACACCTCATACCACAAGGATTAAAGGTCTTATTCTTATTTTTGTGCTTATTAGGAATAACACACTTTAAAATATCGTCAATGTAGCTTTTAGGTCACATAATCAATGTGTTCATGTCCATAAACATCCACTCATCTCCAAAGACCCTTGCAGCACCACGACACATCACCACAGAGACACTAGGCCTATAGAAAAGCATCTCCTGCTGTGCACTAATGACTTAAACACACAATGTTGAAGGCAGCAATTCGTCTTCTCACAGCGAGGATTAAAGGAAGTAACATTGCTGACCTGAGAACAATCGCTGTTTGCATAAATAATGAAATTTTCCCTTGTGTTGCTGGCAATTTCCCTGTTTTACCTGTGGTTGTGAGGCTGGTGGCCATTCAGTGCCAGTAAAGGATCATTACATGGAAATCACCATAAATAATAATGTGAGAAGTCAGGTCCCCGTCTCATGAAAAAGTCCCTTAGTGATTGTGCAGGAGTTAAATTGCCAATTGCACAAGTTAAAAATAAAAATAAAAATCACAGTACATAATTAAATAAAATTCACAAAATTATGTTTTGGTCATTGGTTTTTAAGCATGTCACCTCTAGGGCAGCTGTGTAAACAATAGTAATGTATAGACTGTAGCTGTGAAGTGTAACCATCGGGGTAAGAGGAGGGAAGCCAGTGCCATATTATATCAGTTTGATGTGATTGTATTAAGTATGACAGTGTTTCTATTCTGTGCTCTTTACAGACTTTTCTGGAAGTGTCTGTTTAATAAAGTCTTTGAGATCACTGAGATGCTCATGAGTGATTTTTACATTTGTGTCAGACACAATTCATGCTTTTTCTTATATCAGTTACTGTAAATACAGCAGCATCAGGTTGAATAATAAACATCTGGAATGTATTTTATGAAAATAAAAAAAATATATATTGGTCGTAATTGACAGCTTATGATGTTGCTTACCTATCGTTCACAACATCAAAAAGGATATTGTATTAAAGTGCAATATACACACTCCTCAGCCTAAATGTGTACACAAGCGTGTGAAGGCTGGAGAGAAGGTGTGTATCGGTGGAGTTTACGGAATGGTTCCAGTAGTGTCTTCAATATGTAAACGCTGTCTTAGCCTCTCAGCCACAGGCAAAAAGAGCAGCTCCCAGCATGCTTCCTGAACCTGTCTGAATCCGTCATCAGAAGACCATTGCAAAGCTCCTCTATCTGCCCAAAACAGAAGACAAATATTTAATTTGTGACCCAAATCACGCACAATACACTATGCACTTTTACTATGCACACTACTATCTAGTGCATGAATTTTATAATGTTATTTTGTCATCCAACTTTGGAGTCTGAGCTCCCCATCCGGTATCTAATTAAAGCTGCAACAGTGAATGAAGCTTAAAAAAAAAGTTCTAATTTCCATTAAGGAAGTAACCGGTGTCCAGGAACCTGAAGTGCTCTTTTCTTTTTGGAATTTTCTGTTTAATCACATTACTCACAATATTTATACAAAAAGACATCGAATAGAAAATAAACAAGCAAATCGGAACATTTTTATTAATTAAACTATTTTACACAGTAAATTTAATACAATATAAAATACATTAATTATATACTCTCTCTCTCTCTGTGTGTACTCTCTCTCTCTCTGTGTATACATCGATGTATACATCATATACTCTGTGTATACATCATTATTCGATGTCAATAATGTATTCTATATACATAATAAAGTATATTGCTAAATATTATATTGGTGTGTGATTATATATATATATATATATATATATATATATATATATATATATATATATATATATATATATATATATATATATATACACACACATATACATACATACATACACACACCAATCAGGCATAACATTATGACCACCGTCGAGGCATGAACTCCACTAGACCCCTGAAGGTGTGCTGTGGTATCTGGCACCAAGATGTTAGCAGCAGATCCTTTAAGTCCTGTAAGTTGCGAGGTGGGGCCTCCATGGATCGGACTTGTTTGTTCAGCACATCCCACAGATGCTCGATTGGATTGAGATCTGGGGAATTTGGGGGCCAATCAACACCTCAAACTCGTTCTTGTGCTCCTCAAACCATTCCTGAACCATTTTTGCTTTGTGGCAGGGCATATTATCCTGCTGAAAGAGCCCACAGCCACCAGGGAATACCGTTTCCATGAAAGGGTGTACATGGTCTGCAACAATGCTTAGGTAGGTGGTACGTGTCAAAGTAACATCCACATGGATGGCAGGACCCAAGGTTTCCCAGCAGAACATTGGCCAAAGCATCACACTGCCTCCACCGGCTTGCCTTCTTCCCATAGTGCATCCTGGTGCCATGTGTTCCCCAGGTAAGCAACACACCCGGCCATCCATGTGATGTAAAAGAAAACGTGTTTCATCAGACCAGGCCAACTTCTACCATTTTACACAGTGTTGCTCCGTGGTCCAGTTCTGATGCTCCCGTGTCCACTGTTGGCGCTTTCAGTGGTGGACAGGGGTCAGCATGGGCACCCTGACTGGTCTGTGGCTATCCAGCCCCATACACAACAAACTGCAATGAACTGTGTATTCTGACACCTTTCTATCAGAACCAACATATTCCTTCCTTTGAGCTACAGTAGCTCGTCTGTTTGATCGCACCACATGGGCCAGCCTTCGCTCCCCACGTGCATCAATGAGCCTTGGCCGCCCATGACCCTGTCACCGGTTCACCACTGTTCCTTCCTTGGACCACTTTTGATAGATACTGGCCACTGCAGACCAGGAACACCCCACAAGAGCTGCAGTTTTGGAGATGCTCTGACTCAGCCGTCTAGCCATCATAATTTGGCCCTTGTCAAACTCGCTCAAATCCTTACGCTTGCCCATTTTTCCTGCT
This sequence comes from Paracanthobrama guichenoti, assembly GCA_018749465.1. NCBI lineage: Eukaryota > Metazoa > Chordata > Actinopteri > Cypriniformes > Gobionidae > Paracanthobrama > Paracanthobrama guichenoti. The sequence continues at coordinate 20,113,440 of CM031962.1, read as the reverse complement.
TCTAACACATCAACTTTGAGGACAAAATGTTCACTTGCTGCCTAATATATCCCGCCCACTAACAGGTGCCGTGAGGAAGAGATAATCAGTTATTCTCTTCACCTGTCAGTGTTCATAATGTTATGCCTGATGGATGTATACTGTAAATATATATAGTCCAGTTAGTGATTGTGTGTTTATATGTACCTGTGTAGAGCTGTAAGATCTCCAGCAGCTTTTGAGAGTGTTGCAGCTCTCCATCTAAAGAGCAGTTCCACAGAGTCTGACACACCACAGCGGCCAGATGCCAGTCCTGAGGCCCGAAATCACGCAGACAGTCAATAAGCCTGCAGTAAGGGGAGTCAGAGAAAGCACAGGTATTATACATTACACAGTACAGTCAAAAGAAGAAAGCACACTGAAGAGAGAGGCAAGTTACTTCTGAACCGTTCCCTCAACCCTCAGTATGGCCCTGTTGTCTGGGTCTGCAGATAAGTTGATGAGAACTCCACATGCAGAGAAACACACATCAGGGGTCTTGGAGTCCAGGAGGGTTACCACAAACTGATCCACTGGCACACAAAACACGAGCACAACGTCAGCCTCTGGGGGATTTGAGACAAACAAAGTAGAAAGAAAGAACTTCTCACACCTTTGTGCTGCATGATGAAATGTCTCACATCTTTGATCTGTGACAGATTTCCAAAAACACGTGTGGCCTCTAAAACAGCATCCATACTGGAGCCCAGCAAGAGCTTTAGTAGCACTGCAATGACAGAAGGACAGACAGGAGGGGGAAATTATTGAAGGACAAAGACAGATGCAACATGCAGGCTGTGTTCACACACACACACACACACACACACACACACACACACACACACACACACACACACACACACACACACCAACTCATCTTACACTGCGAGATGTGTGTGTGATGGGAACGGATCACTGAGCTTTCGCCCTGGTAGAAAGACAGGTTGTTGATGGTGGCCACAGCATTAATCACTAACTCTTCACTCTTCTTCACACACCTGCACTCTGAGAGAAAAGGGCAAAGGACACAGAAAACTTGATCAGTTACATGCCATCTATTTAGAACTGATAGAATGACATATATTACAGAATAGAGATGCACCATTATGATTATGAATAATTTATTAGCATGTTAATTTCCTTAATTTTTATTACAATTTTCCATCATCTAGGCTACTAAAGTTACTCTTTAAAAACAAAAACAAAAAAAACACAAATTTAATAACACTGTTAAATCTAGCAACCAAAATCAAAACAAAAGTTATTTGAAATAAATTGAATGTTAACTGAAATAAAATAAAATGTATTTCAGATAACTGACAAGGCAACATTTTTAATTTTCATTTATTTTACCTACTAAAATAACTAAAAGTGAAATAAAAATGAATAATATAGACCTACACTCACCTAAAGGATTATTAAGAACACCTGTTCAATTTCTCATTAATGCAATTATCTAATCAACCAATCACATGGCAGTTGCTTCAATGCATTTAGGGGTGTGGTCCTGGTCAAGACAATCTCCTGAACTCCAAACTGAATGTCAGAATGGGAAAGAAAGGTGATTTAAGCAATTTTGAGCGTGGCATGGTTGTTGGTGCCAGACGGGCCAGTCTGAGTATTTCACAATCTGCTCAGTTGCTGGGATTTTCACGCACAACCATTTCTAGGGTTTACAAAGAATGGTGTGAAAAGGGAAAAACATCCAGTATGAGGCAGTCCTGTGGGCGAAAATGCCTTGTTGATGCTAGAGGTCAGAGGAGAATGGGCTGACTGATTCAAGCTGATAGAAGAGCAACTTTGACTGAAATAACCACTCGTTACAACCGAGGTATGCAGCAAAGCATTTGTGAAGCCACAACACGCACAACCCTGAGGCGGATGGGCTACAACAGCAGAAGACCCCACCGGGTACCACTCATCTCCACTACAAATAGGAAAAAGAGGCTACAATTTGCATGAGCTCACCAAAATTGGACAGTTGAAGACTGGAAAAATGTTGCCTGGTCTGATGAGTCTCGATTTCTGTTGAGACATTCAGATGGTAGAGTCAGAATTTGGCGTAAACAGAATGAGAACATGGATCCATCAATGCCTTGTTACCACTGTGCAGGCTGGTGGTGGTGGTGTAATGGTGTGGGGGATGTTTTCTTGGCACACTTTAGGCCCCTTAGTGCCAATTGGGCATCGTTTAAATGCCACGGCCTACCTGAGCATTGTTTCTGACCATGTCCATCCCTTTATGACCACCACGTTCCCATTCTCTGATGGCTACTTCCAGCAGGATAATGCACCATGTCACAAAGCTCGAATAATTTCAAATTGGTTTCTTGAACATGACAATGAGTTCACTGTACTAAAATGGCCCCCACAGTCACCAGATCTCAACCCAATAGAGCATCTTTGGGATGTGGTGGAACGGGAGCTTCGTGCCCTGGATGTGCATCCCACAAATCTCCATCAACTGCAAGATGCTATCCTATCAATATGGGTCAACATTTCTAAAGAATGCTTTCAGCACCTTGTTGAATCAATGCCACGTAGAATTAAGGCAGTTCTGAAGGCGAAAGGGGGTCACACAGTATTAGTATGGTGTTCCTAATAATCCTTTAGGTGAGTGTATATAAACCTATTTTTAAAAACAAAACAAAATGACTAAAACACTTGTAGCATTTAAACAACTGATTTTGGTTTATAGAGTTTTATTTTTACATTTATTTAGACAAGATAGTATAGAACATTAATATCGTCCATTCATACAAAAGTTATTCGTCAAATCACTTTGCTTGTCTTTGTTTGTAGCCACCTGTTCAGCAGTATGATAGTAGGTGGCAACAAATGTTCTTCAATCAGGAACGAAACAAGTGACTGTCTTTATGAACGAGTCATTGAATCATTCAGCCGATCCGTTCAAAAACAAATGGCTCCAGTGTTCCAGTGGTTCTGTTGTGGCTTTGTTTTAACTTTATCTTATTTGGCAGAGCAAAAACAGACAGCAATTAAATTATTTTATTTACATCCCATCGTCCTGGCACATTTTACATGAAACAAATGCGCCGGTATTCACGTATCCATATGTGTGAAATAAAAAAAAATACTGTCTACTTAAAGGGTTAGTTCACCCAAAAATAAAAATTAGCCCATGATTTACTCACCCTCAAGTCATCCTAGGTGTATATGACATTCTTCTTTCAGATGAATAAAATCAGAGTTATATAAAAAAAGTCCTGGCTAATCCAAGCTATATTATTGTGAATGGGAGGGGATGGGGTGGTAATAAAGGCCTTCTGAAGTGAATTGATGAGTTTGTGTAAGAAAAATATCCATATTTAAAACTTTATAAAGTAAAGTTTCGGCCGATCACCTTACGTATTCAATTTATGGAAAAAGTGTTGAAAGTGCTTCTGCAGTTCAAAAGGCTTACGCTACCAGGTATGCTCATCAGACGTAGTGCAAGTATCTTGAACTGTGAGAGGCACTTTCAACACTTTTTCCACGGAAGGCGATCAGCTGGAACTTTACTTTATAAAGTTTTAATATGGTTATTTTTCTTACACAAACGCATCGATTTGCTTCAGAAGGCCTTTATTAACCCTCCGGAGCCATGTGGAGCATGTTATTTGATAGATAGATGCACTTTTATGGACTTCAAAAACAGAGCAATAATTACTGCTATTATAAAGCTTGGATTAACCAGGACTTTTTTAATATAACACCAATTTTATTCATTTGAAAGAAGAATGTCATATACACCTAGGATGGCATGAGGGTGAGTAAATCATGGGGTTATTTTTGGGTGAACTAACCCTTTAAGTCAACCTATTCACTTTAGTCATAAGACTATTTAAAAGTAGGTTCATTCCTTTATGAAAACATTTTTACACATTTGGACTAGGCAAGATACAATATAGCAGACGCCAGACGGCTCACTTCTTGGTATTGAAGATCAGATTACACAGTGTTAATCAGGTATCACTTCCACCTCTAGAAGTTTCAAAACCATTCGTGTGAATTTCAGAGCACTTTATGATAAATCCAAATTTGAGGTAGTCAGAATCTGACAAGCGCATGTAACTGTAGTAAGATCCTGTATTTCCCTTGCAAAGTGCGGTTTGCTCTGTCAGTTTTTGTGCGTCACACTGCATAGTGCGAGTTCGTTTCGAAACACCTTTTGTTGTGGCGAATGCTCTGTCATTGTTACCCTTGATTTCTCAGTTTCTTTTTCCTTCTCGATTTTTATTTTCATCATAACAGGATGTCATTTTAATGTAGCAGACATAAGGTATATCAGTGAGAAAGAATAAATCTCCCACCCATTTCCTCTCCAACGGTCCACATATCTGTTCTAAAAAAACGGCGCCATCCTCTAACCGTCATTTCTGTAGGAATCTAGCAGTAAGGTTTCATTTTATTTTCTCACATTCTAAAAATGATATAGGACAAATATTTCCACAGGACAAAACTCTCCTTCTCTATTTCAAAAAGGAAATACATAACCACCTATTCACACTAACATGCCTGCTTTTGAAACTTCCACATGCAGAACCAAAACAGAGCTTGCATCTATCGCAAGCAAACCACACTGCAACAACATCTCTGAGAACACCAGGCTGCTCAAATAAAGAGCTAGGCATAAGAAAAACAAATGGTTTACAGTCTGGCTGTTCTCGTCATTGGAGAGGATGCAGTAACTTAAGGTTCTGTGCCAGTAACTGACGTGAAGAGAACAGCATGTGATTTGCACAGTGCAGAGCAACCAACTTGCATATTCATTCAAGTTCAAGGAAGTAAACTTAGCATGAAACATCTGTGTTGCCGTATTTGAGGTCACATCACTTCTGATAACCACTGGTCACACATACAATGCTTTAAGAGTGACACCTGCATTGAAATGCATGAGTGAATACACTACAGCACCTGTAAAGTATATTCCGTGTGGGAGTTTTGTAAATATGGCTTGTTGAATGGTAGTAGAATGTAAAATTAAGTGCTCAAAAGAGTGGGTGTGTATATTATATGATTATGTATTTTTTTACCCAGTAGTTCCAGTAACAGCTGCACACACAATGTGTTGGCAGCTAGTGCCGTGCCCACGGTAGGATGGATGGCCAGGTTGGCCAGCAGTCTGATCAGTTTGACCAGGACGTCCTCTCTCTCATGACATTTCTCAGGTGGCGACAGTGTTTCCTGGTAGGCCTGGAAAAGATCTAAGAGGACATCTATCCCTCCTTCCTCTTCATAAACTCTCTCTCTGGCTTCAGTGCTCTTGGCTGTCAGATTTCCAAGTATGAACAGGAGACGCAGTACTAGATCCTGCACATAAGGAAAGAGGACTAGTGTATTTAGTATGTCGATGTAAGTTAAAGTGTTAACACATGCAATTTATACACACGGGTCAAAGACGAAAAAGGGTTTCAAGCATCAAAAATAAATAAATGTGTAATACAGCTTTAAATTGTTTTTTTCCTTGCACATTAGAATGTCCTGTTTATTTTTTTATTTTTCTGAGCAAAAATTGATTATCATACATTTTTACATATGATTTACATAAGACACCCATTAAAATGTCATTCAGTGTAACAATATTTATGTATCAGAAAATTGTATTAGGCATATTTAAAACAGAAATCATTTGATGACATATTAAAAGACTAAGATTAAAAGGCAGCCACAAATACGAATTCATTGTCATTTTTAAATCTTTATACTTTGTCACTATCTTTCAAACCACTAGGTTATACCAATTTGTCAGCAATAAGTTTTTGTGAGGAAGTGAAAATCACTTAAAATATAGTATGATCACGTATTCTTTTAATAATTACAGGTCAGAATAAAGTACAACCCAAAAAAAAAAAGTTTTTTTAAATTTGAATAAAATGAAAACTAAAAGACTTTCAAATCACATGAGCCAACATTTTATTCACAATAGAACATAGATTACACTTTTATCCACTAAATGAGCTCATTTCAAACTGGTCTACTGGTCTCAAAAAAAGTTGGCATAGGGGCAACAAATGGCTGAAAAAGCATTGACATCTTTAGAACATCTAGTAACTAATTAAGTTAATTGATATCAGGTCTGTAAAATCATTAGCTATAGAAGGGATGTCTTAGAGAGGCAGAGTCACTCAGAAGTAAAGGTGGACAGAGGCTCTCCAATCTGTGAAAGAGTGCGTGTAAAAAGACTGTGGAATACTTTAAAAACAATGTTCCTCAACGTCAAATTGCAAAGGCTTTGCAAATCTCATAATCTACAGTGCATAACGTCATCAAAAGATTTAGAGAAACTGGAGAAATCTCTGTGCGTAAGGGACAAGGCCGAAGACCTTTATTGGATGCCCGTGGTCTTCGGGCCCTCAGACGACACTGCATCACTCATTGGCATGATTGTGTCAATGACATTACTAAATTGGCCCAGGAATACTTCCAGAAACCACTGTCGGTAAACACAATCCGCCGTGCCATCTGCAGATGCCAACTAAAGCTCTATCATGTAAAAAGGAAGCCATATGTGAACTGGTCCAGAAGCGCTGTCGTGTCCTGTGGGTCAAGGCTCATTTAAAATGGACTTCGACATTCTTGTTGGAAATCACGGACGCCGTGTCCTGTCTAAAGAGGAGGGAGACCTTCCAGCGTGTTATCAGTGTTCAGTTCAAAAGCCAGCATCTCTGATGGTATGGGGGTGCATAAGTGCATACGGTATGGGCAGCTTGCATGTTTTGGAAGGCACTATGAATGCTGAAAGGTATATAAAGGTTTTAGAGCAACATATGCTCCCCTCCAGACAACGTCTATTTCAAGGAAGGCCTTGTGTATTTCAGCAGGACAATGCAAAACCACATAATGCAGCTTTTACAAGCTGAATTGGCCTGCCTGCAGTCCAGATCTTTCACCTATAGAGAACATTTGGCACATCATAAAATGAAAAATACGTTAAAGAAGACCACAAACTCTTCAGCAACTGGAAACCTATATCAGGCAAGAATGGGACCAAATTCAGCTCGTTTAGTGAATAAGTGTAAAATTTCTCCATTTCTCCATTTATGTTATCTATGTTCTATTGTTAATAAAATATTGGCTCGAGTGATTTGAAAGTCTTTTTGTTTTCATTGTATTCAAATTTAAAAAACGTCCCAACATTTCCAGAATTTGGGTTGTATATGGTTTCATTTGAACATAAATATATCCATTATGCTGAATGACCATGGTTTGTTACTCTGTAACTATGGGAACAATGGCAATATTATATCCCTTGTTGACAAAATGTCATTCAATGTTTTTAGCATTAGTCTGTATCATTAAATTAGTTTTAATAATATTCCTGAGTAAATGACGGCAGAAGCAGTTGTTGAAAAATAATAAGCATTTTCTTCTACTGTTCTGATGCTCTCTGCCATGCTTGCTTAGCTCGTCACTTAGTTTCCGACTTGCTCGGCTCCAAAAATTACTCCTTGCAGCTATATTTATGAATACTTTTTGTTTGCCAACATAAATTGCGTTATCAGGTATTTTTGGTGGAGAATCCCCTCAATGGTCTCTTTTGAACTTGTGACATACTGTAGTGAGGGGGAACTCTCAGTTCAGAAATACTGGTAAGCTATTATTCTGACAGTCATAATCCTGAATACCTTTCTCTTTTCCTTGCTAAAGGCTTGTTCACACAAAGTATGATAACTATAATGATAAAAACATAGTAAAAAAAAACACAGTCTAAATATAAAAGAATTAAAGAGTCCACACCACAACTATAACGTTAACGGCACAGAGAAACAATTTCATGGAATCACTTTTTTCCAGCTAATGAACGATAAATACATTGACAGCCAATTAGAATCCATTCCACTTTAAAGAGCTCCAGCATTTAAAGCATCAGACGACAAAACTACAGTACATGCTCAGAATGAACAGTGTTATTGTGTGGATGCTTATATAGTTACCATTATAATTATCATGATAGTTATTGTTCTTGGTGTGAACAGGCTTTAAGAATGACACCCTAGCTACTGGCTTTTTGACATTTTACAGTGCATTTAAACTCTCTCTATTCGTGGGCATCTAAAATGAATCAATGACATAAATATTTTAATGCATTTTTGTATTGTTTAATTTATTAAGTTTAACACATATTTGTCCGTGCTAAACATGAATTTATCTGTAATATAAATAAAATGCTAAAATTGTTATTTATACAGTGATACTGTCATTCAGTTTAATGGATGACACAGTGCTGTAACAGAGAATTTGCATTACACTAAATGAAAAAACATTACCCTGAATGACGAAACTTCTACTTCAGCTTATATTACAGGCCATCAACTGGCCAGTATCAAACAGTGAGCTTGATCAGTAAGGTTAATCACAATTATTCACAACATCTACATATTTTTAACAATATTACTGTTTATTTGGCATCTTTTTTGGCATTTTGACATGCGGTCTTGTAACTTAGGCTACCACAATTACCAAATATTTAAAAGAAATTCATTCACTTTTCTGCAGCACCACATGGTCTTCAGGGTGCCTTTTGATGGTGTCACAGACTGCCGAATAAATTAATCATATGTATAAAAACACTGCATAGTCTTCATTGTGTAAATTAAATATACATTTACTCTGATTAAAGTTACAAAAGTGGATTAGTCAAGAGTAGTCAGAGATTTTCTCTTTTGTTGTTTGATTAATATGAATGACAAAAAGCAGGAGAATCAGACAGCTGTCGCGTTAAGCACTGCCTGGGTTTCTCTATGCCTCTGGGTCCATTGTACAGTCTGTAACACTTGCTTTCTCAGTTGTTTACTTTTATTTAAGACATAAATGACTGTATTTAGGAGGATACTTGCAGAGATGGGCAATGCTTACAAACGCTTGCAAATGAAACGTTTTCGTGACCGCGCAAGCACAGCAACCTCACGTGAATGAGTAGCTTCAGAAGGCGCGAGTCTGTTGATGCCATTCACCGTGACTCCGCGCTGGGAATCGGTATATATATACACTGAACAAAATTATAAACGCAACACTTTTGTTTTTGCCCCCATTTTTCATGAGCTGAACTCAAAGATCTAAGACTTTTTCTATGCACACAAAAGGCCTATTTCTCTCAAATATTGTTCACAAATCTGTCTAAATCTGTGGTAGTGAGCACTTCTCCTTTGCCGAGATAATCCATCTACTTCACAGGTGTGGCATATCAAGATGCTGATTAGACAGCATGATTATTGCACAGGTTGTGCAATAATGCACAATAATGTTGTGCAATTTGCACTGTCCATGGAGCGGACCTGTTTACATTTCACTGCCGGTTGTATATTCTGTATATAACTGTGTATGTGACAAATAAAACTCTTGAATCTTGAATCTCTTGAATCTCAGGTGTGCCTTAGGCTGGCCACAATAAAAGGCCACTCTAAAATGTGCAGTTTTATCACACAGCACAATGCCACAGATGTCGCAAGTTTTGAGGGAGCGTGCAATTGGCATGCTGACTGCAGGAATGTCCACCAGATCTGTTGCCCGTGAATTAAATGTTAATTTCTCTACCATAAGCCGTCTCCAAAGGCTCTTCAGAGAATTTGGCAGTACATCCAACCGGCCTCACAACCGCAGACCACGTGTAACCACACCAGCCCAGGACCTCCGCATCCAGCATCTTCACCTCCAAGATCGTCTGAGACCAGCCACCTGGACCACCACACCAGCTGCAACAATCGGTTTGCATAACCAAAGAATTTCATGCACAAATTTTCAGAAACCGTCTCAGAGAAGCTCATCTGCATGCTCGTCATCCTCATCGGGGTCTCGACCTGACTGCAGTTCGTCGTTGTAACCAACTTGAGTGGGCAAATGCTCACACTCGATAGCGTCTGGCACTTTGGAGAGGTGTTCTCTTCACGGATGAATCCCGGTTTTCACTGTACAGGGCAGATGACAGACACCGTGTATGGCGTTGTGTGTGTCAACGTTGTGGATCGAGCGGCCCATGGTGGCAGTGGGGTTATGGTATGGGCAGGCGTATGTTATGGACAACGAACACAGGTGCATTTTATTGATGGCATTTTGAATGCACAGAGATACCGTGATGAGATCTTGAGGCCCATCGTTGTGCCATTCATCCACGACCATCACCTCATGTTGTAGAATAATGCACGGCCCCATGTTGCAAGGATCTGTACACAATTCCTGGAAGCTGAAAACATCACAGTTCTTGCATAGCCAGCATACTCACCGGACATGTCACCCATTGAGCATGTTTGGGATGCTCTGGATCAGCCTAGACGACAGCATGTTCCAGTTCCTGCCAATATCCAGCAACACACAGCCACTGAAGAGGAGTGGACCAACATTCCACGGGCCACAATCAACAACCTGATCAACTCTATGCAAAGGAGATGTGTTGCACTGTGTGAGGCAAATGGTGGTCACACCAGATACTGACTGGTTTTCGGAAAAAAGTGTTGCGTTCATAATTTTGTGTACATACATATATACACGCACACGCACGCACGCACGCACGCACGCACGCACACGCACGCACTCACACACACTCTTCTGCCAGTAGTCTAGTGGACAGTATGTCCCTATTTGAGGCACAGTGTGTGTGAGACTCTGTTTATGATACCTAGTAGTACACAGTGTGAACCGTGTTTATTCTTTATGAGATTAGGAGCACATGATCTCATTACTCTCAGTGCCAGAAGGAAAGAGAGAGAAGAACATCTGAACTGTCTGTACCGAAATAAAATGAACAGGAAAAACACACACACACCTTCATAGACCATTGCTCAAGTTTCACTTAAGAGCAGAAAGCGGAACATGCAGCCTATAAGCCTGCATGTGTGTGCTTGTTTCATCAAAGTGTGTGTGGACAGTGCACATATTCTTGAGCCAAATTCACCTGTTTCCTGCTGTGTTTGCCTAGAAGGTCCAAAAATAGGCTGCAGCAACGTGGCATCTCAGCTAGTGCATGACAGCATTCAGTGTAGGTGGACAGCTTGCTGGAGACACACAAACAGACACACATGAGACTCACACATCTCATGGCACAACTTTATTAACACTAATCAGAAAGTTCTAACTAAAATCAAATGATGAGTTCATGCATTTTATACCAGTGCATTATAAAACTCTAAACCAGTGGTTCTCAACTAGGGGGCCTCAAGATGAACATTAAACTACTAAAATCAAGATATTTATTATTTTAATTCAACTGTTTTTTGTTTTTGTTTTTTTGTTTGCTCCTACAGTCTTGGAAAACCTGAGGTGTGTCCCAATTCGCATACTTATGCAGTATTCTATGACGCTTTTAAGTATAAATAGTGTGAGTAGTGTGTTCACACTGAAAATTCCAAATGCACTTTAAATACCCGGATGATGCACTAAATTAAAGGAAAAAACGAAGTGTGGAATGTTGGACACTTCATGCTTTAATTTTGACTGTAGTGTAGCTTTATGATTTAATTTAGAGAGTGTAGTGTATGAACCATGTAAAGTTCATACACTACACAGTTGAGTACATAGTGCATAGTGTATAAGTGCACAAGTGTATAGTGCGTCATTTGGGACACAGCTCAAGATATATAGGTAGTTTACTTTTAAAAATTGCATTTCTAGACCTGGAAATGAATAAAATCTTATAACTCCATGGGCATTTTTATAATGAATATACATTCATGTTTTATAGTTATGCCAAGCTCTACCATATTTTATCAGGTAGATAAAATTATATTTTTACCAATGGAAGAGTCAAAAAGGCTGCGAACCACTGCTTTAAACACTTACTTAGATCCTCACCTGAATATGCGGGCCACATTAATGCAGATGTCGAGGTCATTACGATGGTTCTCCAGAATCAAGCAAAGAGTAAAGAATGCCTTGTTGGACAGGAAGGAAGGCCGAGACTCAGACTGGTCAGCTATATTTCTCAAAGCTGCAGTGACCTAGAAAGGGTGAAGAGGTCAAGACTGTGTGCAACTGTATGTGTGTTTGTGAGAATGAGGTACTGTGCAGCAGGTATGCGTGTGTGTTTATTAATGTCTAATGGGTAGAGATGCAAATAAAAGAGGAAACACTTATAATCAATAAAAAAAAAAAGAAGGCTTATAAAAAGTGGCCTCATAAATCTCTCCATCAAGAGCTTAGGACACTGAGGCCCATGGTGTCCTAAGTAAGTGCCACGCACTTTCATAAAACCCTCATTTCCGTCTGCCAACAGGCTAATGAGTGGCATGGCAATTGGCGCTGAACATCAAACCATGCGTGCCGAGTTCAGGAAGTTTGTTTAGGCAGAGTTAAATAATTCCTGTGAAACATACTTTGTGCTGGAGGAGTATAAAGTAAAATATGGACATGGAGAAGTGGAAAAAGGGCATCCTCCCAGACAAAAGCAAAAACAAAAGCAGAGGAAAAGCACATTAAAATCCACCCTTTTTTTCGACCCTATGCAACCCCACCCTTGTGAAGCGCTCACATTTTGTTCCGTTTCGCTCCCAGAGCAGAGTTCTGAGAAATGTCCGGGTGGGGTTTAAGCATGTTCTATTCCTCCTGTTTTTACGTCTTAAAGACACAGATTTACCATGTTTGCAATGCAAACCTATTTGTATGGATCTATGGTGGTGTATGTGTGTTGCACAAAGCACTATTCCAGTACATATGGGAAGCACACGTCCTCGGTCACTAGAAAATGTATGATGGGATCTTACGTGTTTGAGTAAATTGAGAACATTTAAATTCTGTCATTATTTACTCACCTTCATGTCACTTCAAAACTGTAAGACTTTCTTTCATCTGTGGAACATAAAATAAATGTTTTGGTCCATACAATGAAAGACAATGTTAGCCAAAACTACTGTTCTTCAAAATATCTTCTCTTTTGTTCCACAGATGAAAGAAAGCCATAAAGGTCATTTTTGGGTGAAGTATCCCTTTAAGATGTCACATTTGATCCACTGAAATGCTTCAGTTTGTTTGTGGGTTGCCAGTTTCCTTTGCTTTAGTGTTTCTGGGTATGTGTATGATTGCGAACATGACTGGCATACTAAAAACAGGTTTAGAGATGACAATAAAGCAACTTTGACCTTTGACACCTGCTCAAACAAGGCAACCATCAAGTACCAACCCACCTGTACCAGTATGTGTCCTGCGATGACACTCCGGCCTTCTCCCACTGACCTCTGAGTAGTTACATTAGCTGACGTTGTAGATGGACCATTCATCAGTCTCTTGGACAGCTGCAGCAGTATGCCGATGAAGCCTTTAGCCAGCAGCAGCCTAGAGATGGCACTGTTTCCTGACAGGAGCTTCAGTGAACCGACACAGTACAGCACAGCCTCACCTTTACTCCACACATCCTCACACTGTAGCAGAGATAGAACGGAGTCTGTGTGGAAACACATACACACAATGGGCTGATGTTAGAGATAATGCCTGATTGAGCTTAGAGAGTCTGGGTAAGTTATACAATAATCAGGTCTAACCTAGGATGGAGTCGGTGAGGAACAGGGTGTCGTTACTAGCGTTCCGGCTGATTTTGAAGACGAGTTTGCAGATGTTCAGCAAGTTGTTTCCACTCACATTGAGCTTGTAATATAGACAACAGCAATATGATACTGTAAACTATTTCAAATGTAGACACTTATCTTATAAAGCAGAGGCTGTGTGTGCCCATATACTCACTGCCAGAATAAGTTTGGCTAATGTTAGGTTAAGTTGGTCCGATCCCACATCTATAAGTCTGAAGAGTATTCTAAGGATGGCAGACCTCTTTTTACACTGCTTTCCCAGCATGTCTCTCTCTGCTAATGCGTCGTGGAGACCATTGCATGAGTTACACAGCCGTCCCACAATCTCATCTGACACACCATCACCTAAAAGGATTGTTTTTTTGAAAGAGACAAAATCCGATCAGTATTCTGTATGTTCCAGAACACACAATATGTAACAGTGTCAAGGTCACATTTCAAACCAAATGTCTCGCACAGTATTAATTGCAGCATTGTCACCCTTCAACTGTCCCTGTGAAGGACAGTGAAAGATAAGTAGTCTGTGGGATACACAGACTCTTTCATTGAACTGATGTGTACAGAGAGTAGGCTTACTGACATTTCAGTGACATTTGACCCACGTCAACACCCACTGACAGAGTTAACATAGCTACATATTCTCCCTCTGTATGGTATGCATCTTTGAGCATGACAACATAATGTCACAGTTTTAAGTTGGATAATGTCACAGTTTTAAGTTGTTTTAAGTTGGATTAGACTTTAATAGAGTATCAATATCTCCTGAGCTCAATTTTAATCATTTTTCTATTCATCTTTGCATCTTAGACTTTGTCTGGCTATCACCAGACCAAGCTCAATTTTTTAAGACTGAACATTGGTCTAGGGCAGGGTTCCTCAAATCTTGCCCTGGAGGGCCAATGCGCTGCAGAGTTTAGCTCCAACCCTGATCAAACTCACCTACCTGTGATTTTCTAATGATCTTGAAGACACTGATTAGCATGTGCAGGTGTGTTTGATTAGGGTTAGAGTTAAACTCTGCAGGAAAGTGGACCTTGTGGGCCAGATTTGAGGATCCCTGGTCTAGGGAGTCTGCGCTGTAATTTTACTGCACAAAAGGCGTGATCAACTGGCATAGTGCAAATTAATCTGTACGAAACTGGATAGTCCTTCAACCAATCAGACCACAAGAGGCGTGATCAACAGGCATAGTTCAAATGACTCTGTACGAAACTGGATAGTCTTTCAACCAACCAGACCAATGATCCATCGCTTCTCTATCCGTCATTGTGTTAAACCCGCCAATAGCATGCCAGGTGGATAAGCCGGTTTGTGATTGGTCCCCGCAAATGTGTAACAGAAGCAGGATAAAAGTATGTACAGGTTTCCAGCCTGAGCTGCAGGGCGAAATCAAATCGCTGGCAGATCGGGCTGGGTTTACCCAGTCTATCTTAGACTAGCTGTTGCATATAGAATAATTATCCATTTCTTCATGCTTTTTAACCATTCTGTGCACTGGCAATGCCTTATTCTTGCTGGATCTAACTTGCCTTTAGGGGGTAAGGCAGGGTCTGCATTTTTCCAAAGCTATTTTTGCTAAAACAAATGTTTCTCAAATCTGTTTCCAAGATGGTTGGCATTCTCCCCAACGGCACCCTCTGAAGATGCCATGGAGAATATGAATGGTATTTTATGTATGAAACGAGAGGCTCCTGGCACAGTAAATATTTGATATTTATCTTTCAAATGAATTTCTATTGAATTTTCAAAGTGCTTAAATATTTACTGCTATTAGATTGCATTTCACGGTTCTTCTCTCCCACATGCTTTGACTTTAAAAGCTTATACCGTGCCAAGCTCAACACAAGCTTTGTTTTTATTCCTCTGCATTCAGATATTGTGTTTTCTTTCTCCCTGCAGTTTTGCTTTCACTCTGGGATACATTCATGTGCTGAACTGCCGCTCCTTAGTAGGAACTTGCATACGCACAATCCAATAACCCCAGAATTAGGACTATCTTTCTAAATTTAAATTTTAATAGAGAAAAAAAAAAGAAAATCTGTACTAGGGTGAATGTAAAATACAAAGCAGAGCTGTTATGTCGGGATTGACTATTTGCATGTCTAAACTTTTTTGGGAATTGCTTTATTATTTCTCTTTAAATAATTAAAATATTCCTTAAATAAAGACTGCTAGCAGTGTACTGCAGAAAATCATACTCCTAAAGTTCTCATAAGATAATAAAGCCATCAGGTATCAATCTGAATGTTAAATATGATTTTTGGAGCTATTAAAATGGTATTTTTAAGTTTTTATTCAAAGTCATTGCTAAGACTGTTCATTTGAAATGACTAGCTCTGTGTAAAACATATTATTGGTTTGATGATGTACAGCAAAACAGAATGTGGCTCCTTGCTCTTTAAAGGGTTTAATATGAGTTTGTATGTGCATGTTTTTTTTTGTTCTCATACTCTCATGTGTTACCATTCACATGCATTATACGACTGACAGACTGCAACGGTTGGAGTTAAAAATCTTCGTGTTCTACTGAAGAAACAAAGTCACCTACATCTTGGATGCCCTGAGGGTAAGCAGATAAACATCAAATTTTCATTTTTGGGTGAACTATCCCTTTAAGGTTATCAGATCATTACTTGTGTATATTAAGCACATACATAAGTAATTTTATCATCACCTGGTGCAAATGATTCAAATTCTTGAAGGACAGGAAGGACCTTAGTGTTCCAGAACACAGATTCATCCATGTTGTCATCCCCTGTGTCTCCATACTCAAGCCTGGCTTCTACAGCAGAAAGATATAGAGTGGGTGTTAGACAGACTAACAGATAAATATTTAAATAGACAGGTAGATGTACTTTATTGATCCTGGAAAGGAAATTCCGACAGTTCACCCCAGTAGTTCTTAAAGCATATGAATGTAATACAGGATGTTCAACATAGCATGAAAAGGTCAGAGCTTTACACCCACATGCCTTTTCATTACTGTCTGTTCTGTTCAAATGCCTCTGAGAGCATTTGCATTGTGGACGAGCTACAGGAAGCAGCGGGTTGCGAAAACAACAGATCAAACTAACATCTGGATAAAGAACCTTGAGAAACTGCTGCAGCAAAAGTGGTTTAGGTTTCCAATCCGATCAGATGTTTGCGGCCACTGGCAAGATTGTGTCAGGAGTAAGATTTACAAGATTGTGAGAACTTTGCTTTGTTTATCACGTGCTTGACTGCCAGTTAGCAGTTTCAAGTGTAGATATATACAGTATAGAAATAGCAATATACCTGGTTTCGATTCTCTTTCACTGGGTACATCCGTTTGAGGTATCCTGCTAATCACAAACATACAGTAAATATGTACATACAGAGCAGACAAAGAGCATAAATTAGATAATTGTGTTTGAAACAGTGGTTAGATGAACTAACAAAGTCTTGATTGCATTTGAAAAACATTTATGCGGATATAAATGTGGGTACTTTTTAAACACATGGCTTCCAGTAGAGTATTCTCATGGAATTCTCTTATTTTCCTGGCAGACACAAGAGGTCACTATTGTAATATCCTGATGCAGAATTTTATTTCTCAATTTTTTGATTATCTCTTTTAATGTCAGTTGTCAAAACCAGTTCCTGGTGGAAAATAGATAACTTTCAAAATGTGCTTGTGTAAATGTTCAATAAAACATGCATGTATGTGAGGGCTACTACAACAGACAGGAAACCACAGGTTCACGTGATGGTCTCAGAGCTAGTCATGCACTGTCACAGTGAACTTTATCTCAAGAATCAAGACATCCGTTTACACGGTTTTAGTCTGTGCTATCATTAATAGCAGATTAAACACACTCAAATGCCTTAAATGTACATGTACTGCTTAAAATTCATAATCATTCATCTTTATCATACATCACATGGGTATTTCCTAAGGATTGTGAAGAAATGATGGTACGGCGAGGCATTTTTGTGGCATTGATAATGTTTGGGCTTTGTACTGTCTCGATAATGCCTCTTTGTTGATGGGATGCCTTGGCCGAGACGTGATCTCATCGTGTGAATCTCAAATGAGACTGTACTGGTGGTCAACAGACCAGTCAGCCGGCCAGCCACAAACGGCCAGCATAATCTAATATCGCTCCATTAGCAACTATAACAAGGATATGGTAGAGAAAGAAGGAGAGAGAGGCTTGCTGCTTGACGTTAACTTACTATTAAATTCCAGAGTGTCCGTAAATGCATCCAAATTGGATGCATTGCATTACGATTTTCAAAAGTGGGCATTCTGGGCAATGTATTAATGAGAGCGCTTGGATCTGAATAAGCGAACCTTTAAATGTGGTCTAGATTACACAATTCTGTGATGTACACAAAAGAGGATATCAAACTCAGAAAACATTGGTAACGAAAGGATTAATGCTGCTGATCCTCAGAACAGTTAACAATAAACAAGTTAATTCTCTGAACTTGGTGTCCTGTGAGTCAACAACACATAAAAATGGTTTATTGCTGTTCTTGGGCACAGAGCATAAATCGATTTACTGAGGGAGTTTGATGGTGTATTGACAGTAGAGGTTTTTCAGTAGAGCCCAAAGGACTTCAAAGCTACCCAATTACAGAGGTTTCAAACCTCTAAATGTACAGAAAAATAGAGTACATTAAATTGATGTGTAATCTTTAAGTAAATAAAGTCTTATGCTCAAAAAGCCTACCTGTGTTTGATAAGTGTGTGCAGGTCAGTTTCGGAGGATGATTTTGTTTTATGCTCTGTAACGTCAGCACAATGTAGCTTTTCTCTGTCGTCTGGTTGGTCTACTCCGATCCTTGCCTCTAGAGATATATCTGAACAGGCACACAAGAATGCAACTTAGCTAATAGTCAAAAACACATGGATTGATAGATTTAATCAACACACATTTCAATGTTTAAAAGAAATCTCACAGATGATGCATTTATTTGATAAAAAAAAAAACAATATTGCCAAATATTATTACAGTTTAAACTACTGTTTAACAAAATAACCGTTTTCCATTTTTATATACTAAAAGCAACCATTACCACAGTCGTCAGTGTCACATGATCCTCCAGAAATCATTTTAATATGCTGATTTGGTGCTCAAGAAATATTTCTTATTATCAATGTTGAAAAGTGTTGTGCTGTTTAATATTTTTGTGGAGGCTGTGATACATTTTTTTTTTCAGGATTCTTTGATAAATATATAGTTAAAAAGAACATTTATTTGAATTTTCTCACTTTTGATCAACTTAATGTATCCCGAAAGTATTAATTTCTTTAAAAAGTCTTACTGACCCCATACAGTTTGGCAGGACAAACACACACATTCTGTTTTCTCAATGCAGACAAACTCAAGGCACACATGGCAGAGTTACATCCTAGGGGTGTTGTAAACTGATTTATATCTGATTTTTGGAAGAGTCTATTCATTTCTGTTTGGTGTTAAACACTTCAACAGCTAGCATCTTTTCATAGGCTCTGACAGAGGACACAATGAAGCTATAGAGGGTTATCACTCTGCCTGACAGGTGAATATGCACTATTACTTTTTGAAAGATAAAGTATCACTGTGCTATCTTGCTATTCAATATATTTTCTCTTTGGAATATTCATTCAACCTAATATAGATTAATAAAACACTTTTACTTCTTTCTTACTCTTTGTGTGTGATGTCATGGGTGGTAGTCGGTTGATGGATGATGCTCTAAGCAGTCTGGCTCGAGAACCTCCTGATCCTATCCTGATATTCCCTCGTTCAGCTGGGGGTTTGGGGAGAGTTGCTTCATCGTCACCGCCATCCACATCCAGGGATACAGACAGCCTGGGTTTCTAGGATTGAAAGAACTCTTCGATTACTGTTTCCTGTTTTCATTTGTATAGTCAGAAATAAAGTTTTGAAAAGTCTCTTACATGTTCCAGTGGGCTGAGACGAGTTCCAGAGCTGGGCCTGGAGTCAGGAACTTCAAAATGTCGGCCATGAAGACTAGAAAAGACATTTGTGAAGGCAATTTAAACCAGCATACCAGTCTTATAGTATGAATAAGCAAAAACAGTTAATATATAATTCAAGTACTTTATAGCGTGCAACAGTCAGGTTCTGGAAGTAAAAAAAAACAAACATTAAATTTTCCCCATAGGATTTTTATTTTATCGCTCATAATAATAAGACAGACCTGTCTGTGAGCTATGAGGTTGTTAATCAGTATATGCCATCAGCTTAGCAAAATGCATGAAAAAACTACATTACCCATGATTCTGCAAAAATGTTGTTTGCAATGCTTCATGGGATTGTAGTTTTTTCCCACATAAAAACTGTTAACTACTCTTTTAACTTTGTCTAATTTTCAAATACTTTTTTTTTGCTTCAAAGTTTGTAATGTTGTGAGTGATTCACCTTCTAGCTGGTTGGTTTGGTTCATGGCTTATAACTCTTAAATTAAGACTTTTTAAAAATCCCTAGGGGAAAGATCATTTCAGAACCAAGGCTGCTGAAAACGTAGGCCGGTACTGTTGCACTCCATTCAAAATATTATAAGAAGCATTAAATACATGCAAAAGAAGGGATAAACACTAACTTATCCTCTCCTATGTTGTTTTACCTGAATGCAGATGGTGGCCGCCCATCATGTGCACGAGAAGATGATTCTCCGAAGAGCTGCCGATGTTTCTCCTGAGGTGTGAAAGGTCGCTGTGTGGCAAGCGTTCTGAGAGAGCGACGAGCCTCTGACACTATCTCAGCACTTGTCTGTTTCCTGAGGCCGGTGCTCATGTGGACACGCTCACTTTTGTCCTGCTGGAGCTCCATTCCAGACATGCTTGATCCATAGGGATGTGTACCAGTATCAAAAGCCTGAGACCTTGACCATTATTCTATAACCAAAACTGGTTGGAAAGATGCATACCTATGATAAAAGGAAAAAGGAGCATTTATCTTTTGAACAACATTAACGGTCTCTTGGAAATATAAAGATTAAGCTGTCCCAGAAATCTATAGCAGGACTATATTGCATTTTTTAATTTACATTGTCATATTACCTTAGTCGTCAAAGTGATTTGCTGCCCTGTAAGGCTAGTTTTCAATATTTTATATTGTATTACTTTTTAAAAGCAATTTTAAATGCACATCACACACACGTGTTCAGCTGTTTATAAACCTGAGCGAGTCATATCATTCAGTGCGAGACAAGAATGCGCGTCCACGCACCGTCACCATGGAAACACACAACGCTGTTACAGTAGCTCGGGTGTAGCAAAACAAAACATTAAAAACATATACCGTAAAAAGAAACTAAAGAATGAAAACTCGTATTATAAACAACTCGATTCGTGATCTTAAATGCAGGTAACCAACACAACAACAATAATAATCTACGACACTATTAGTATCAAGCGTTGCCTGTAGATGTGCTTCATCGGAAAACTTGTTCTTTTAGGCAGTGCGTGATGTAAACAGCACACACACACACACACACACACAAAACAAAATTACTCTTTACCTTGATTTCCAAACGAGTCTTGGTTTCACTGTTTTCAAGAGATAATCTTTAATCCAGAAAGATGAGCGGGTATGACAGTACCAAGAGGGACGCACATTACAGAGTCAATCACGGCCACGCGCTTGGTCACGTGACACACGGAAGCTTTTGTTGTGTGAAACCAACGTATTTCCACCGGGAAAACAGGTGAGACAATTCAAACTTTGACCTATTGTAACGAAAAGAAAATATTTATGTCAGAATGTCAGTTAATTCCTCCCCAAAACTCATCTGCCTGGTGTTCAATGCAAAATTCAGGCCCACAGAGACGAGAGGCGACAGTAACCACCCACGAAACATAACAAGTGAGCTGATACTTACCCACATGACACATAAAAGAGGAATTTAAAGCTACTCATTTGTAGCCTTGTTCAAACGAGGACAGTATCATCCCATCAGAAATATTTCAAATTTCTTTAAGTAACTATAAGGGAGGACACATTAACGAAATAGTGGAGAACGTGCTTGTCTTTGCTTGAAACTGAGACATCTATTTTGTCTGTTGTGGTTTTAACAGTCATTTCCCACAGAGCTTGTCCTGTCATTTAAGTCTTCTGAGAATCTGTTCACCCATTGGCTAAATTGTATATTAGAGACTCAAACATCTTAACTGACATGTTGTAGATAAGAAAATCCACATACATGAAGGAATAAGGACATTTTCTTCATGCAGTGTTGAAATGATCCTCTCACATTGTACTCTGTAAGCAAGACTGACATGGTTTGTCTTACACATATATATATATATATATATATATATATATATATATATATATATATATATATATATATATATATATATATATATATATATATATATATATACAAACCTATTTCTCTGTTCATCATGAAGTAAATTGCACATATGAGCCATCCTTTGGCTCTGGTTAGATTTAAATAACCCTACAAGCATCATTCTCATGGATACAAGAAGCCTCATTGGTGTAATGAGATTGGAGGAGCTAGCCAATAAGGAGTTAGTACTAGAGTGCTCATTGGCCAATGGCTGCATAGATGTGGTTGCCCTCTTTCATTGTCACTAGGGGAGTGTGGTGCCAAGGATGGCAATTTTGATAACATTATATAAAATGTACTGCATTTTTTCTGCCTGTCAGATTTTTGATAAAGTGTGCATGAGGCGCACACATCTGTATTTAGAGGGCTGCACGAATGGTGTAAATTTAATTATCTTATGAACCTTGACACATACACACATACACCACTGATGCTGGCTGCTCTTCTTCTACGTCATTGAGGTAAATTGGTTTGCTTTGCAAGGACCATCATTTTTCTGGCTGCTGTCTCCTTGGCAACCCGTTCCTTATGGGCAGTCTTTGGACACACATTGACTCCCTCACCTGGTGATAAGGAGAACGCAGTGATGGTTCATGAATGTATGATGAGGAGGTTAGGCTATGTGCTTGCTTAGACTTTACACAAAGTAAGAACTGTCAAACACTTTGAGCTTGTGTCGAGATGTGGTCGAGAAGCACCACAGTTTTTGTTTTGACCATGCACAAATAGATTTCAGCATTTGCTTTCTTGCAGACTTAATAGGAACTATGCTATATTTAATTGAAGATACCATGAAGTCACCATGAAATCAAATGTATTTTTATGGAATTTTGCAGTGTTTATTATAAATTATTTATTTGTTTCACTCTGCTATACAGTATGTCACAATATGGAAGTAAGGAAGATCTCGACTTCCATTTCATGCTGACTTTAATGGGATAAATAAGGTCCGTCACTTTTAGGCCTGTCTGGCTGTTTGTAGATCATATGCTGCTTAGCATCTTTATCTGTGTTTGATCCGTGAAAGTAGGATAGAGGAACAAACATGGCTGGAAATGTCACTACCAAGCTGGAGACTTTTCAGATTGTCATGCCTCAGTGGTACAAGTAACCAAATCTCAGAATACATTGCTGTCATTGTTTCTTCCCACTTCCCAGCATACACTCACCTAAAGGATTATTAGGAACACCTGTTAAATTTCTCATTAATGCAATTATCTAATCAATCAATCACATGGCAGTTGCTTCAATGCATTTAGGGGTGTGGTCCTAGTCAAGACAATCTCCTGAACTCCAAACTGAATGTCAGAATGGGAAAGAAAGGTGATTTAAGCAATTTTGAGTGTGGCATGGTTGTTGGTGCCAGACGGGCCGGTCTGAGTATTTCACAATCTGCTCAGTTACTGGGATTTTCACGCACAACCATTTCTAGGATTTACAAAGAATGGTGTGAAAAGGGAAAAACATCCAGTATGCGGCAGTCCTGTGGGCGAAAATGCCTTGTTGATGCTAGAGGTCAGAGGAGAATGGGCCGACTGATTCAAGCTGATAGAAGAGCAACTTTGACTGAAATAACCACTCGTTACAACCGAGGTATGCAGCAAAGCATTTGTGAAGCCACAACACGCACAACCTTGAGGTGGATGGACTACAACAGCAGAAGACCCCACCGGGTACCACTCATCTCCACTACAAATAGGAAAAAGAGGCTACAATTTGCACGAGCTCACCAAAATTGGACAGTTGAAGAAAAATGTTGCCTGGTCTGATGAGTCTCGATTTCTGTTGAGACATTCAGATGGTAGAGTCAGAATTTGGCGTAAACAGAATGAGAACATGGATCCATCATGCCTTGTTACCACTGTGCAGGCTGGTGGTGGTGGTGTAATGGTGTGGGGGATGTTTTCTTGGCACACTTTAGGCCCCTTAGTGCCAATTGGGCATCGTTTAAATGCCACGGCCTACCTGAGCATTGTTTCTGACCATGTCCATCCCTTTATGACCACCATGTACCCATTCTCTGATGGCTACTTCCAGCAGGATAATGCACCATGTCACAAAGCTCCACTCATTTCAAATTGGTTTCTTGAACATGACATGGAGTTCACTGTACTGGCCCCCACAGTCACCAGCTCTCAACCCAAAAGAGCTTCGTGCCCTGGATGTGCATCCCACAAATCTTCATCAACTGCAAGATGCTATCCTATCAATATGGGCTAACATTTCTAAAGAATGCTTTCAGCACCTTGCTGAATCAATGGCACGTAGAATTAAGGCAGTTCTGAAGGCGAAAGGGGGTCAAACACAGTATTAGTATGGTGTTCCTAATAATCCCTTAGGTGAGTGTATACTCTATGACTTCTTCCACCTTGCTTGACATAAATAAATATACCTGTGGTGTACCAGACATGTTTTAGCCTGCTCAGCATAAATAAAAAACACACAGTCAAGCATGTACACTAAGCCAGGATAGATTGTTAGGATAAAAATGGCATTGCTGTTGGAGCCATAACCTTGTGGGCAGTGCTCTGACCAAGGGTGGAATAGATCTTTGCGTGTGTGTGTGTATGTATGTATGTATGTATGTATGTATGTATGTATGTATGTATAAACCTCTATAGTGTTTTGGACTTAACATGAACATAAATATAGATGAGTTCTATGTTGTGTTGAGAAACATTTTGTCCTTTCCATCTAACATACTTATATGTGGTATTTGCTGAGAGAAATATAGTGAGAACAGGGCAAGCAGCTGACATTGCCATTTTCTTTTCTAACAGAGTGGCCCAGTGACGACAGACTGCTGATTGACTCATCTGCTTACAGTGCTGTCCAGAAAAGCCAGCCACCCACTCTCTCACTTCTGTGAGCTCTGAGTGTGGTGCTATATATTTCAAACAACTATATGAATCCAGTTCCGGTTGCACAAGATACAATGCAGAGCACGCTAAGCTAAGGTGGGTGAAGGGTGATGGGATGGAACTTGAGGTAGAATATAGTGATGATAGCAGTGACAGAAATGCACTTTTCTATTAAGGGGCAATATGTACCCCCTTAAACTGATTTCCAAGGGCATTTTTCTAACCTTATTAAATGTATGAATCTTTTTATTTACATTTTCTTTTTTTGTCGAATTCTTAAATGTAATCAACAAATTCAGTTACAATAATAAGATACTATAGGGCTGTTACCAATCAAAACAAAATCCATCTTTGCACTGCCGAGGTGGCACAGAATCTGCATCTGAAGTGACATCTATTTATACTGCAGCAAATGCAGTTGCATAAATAATACAATAATATGTTTAAATAAAATTTTGGATAGTTCATTCAAGGGATAGTTCCAAAAATGAAAATTTGCCCATGATTTACTCACCCTCAAACCATCCTAGGTGTATATGACCTTCTTTCAGATGAATACAATCAGAGTTATATTAAAAAATGTCCTGGCTCTTCCAGGCTTTATAATGGCAGTGAATGGCTGTCCATAAAGTCCATAAAAGTGCATCTCTCCATCATAAAAGTAATCCACGCGCCTTCTGAAGCGAAGTGATGGATTTGTGTAAGAAAAAATATCCATATTTAAAACTTTATAGACTAAAATAACTAACTTCCGACGGACAGCCGTATGCAAGTCGACTTACGGCAAAAGAGTATCCCCTGACGCGATGTATAGGAACACAGCAAGATTTGACGCCTCAAAATCCTTGATTTAGACTTCTAATTCATGACCAGTGTTTTGTTTTGCTCTATCCTCTGCGCTTCTGCGTTCGTAAATACTCATGTGTCAAGAGTTACTCTTTCGCTGTAAATCGATGTGTGTCTTGATTAACCCCCCGGAGCCGTATGGATTACTTTTATGATGGGTAGATGCACTTTTATGGACTTCAAAACAGAAACAGCCATTCACTGCCATTATAAAGCTTGGACATTTTTAATGTAACTCTGATTTTATTCGTCTGAAAGAAGAATGTCATATACACCTAGAATGACTTGAGGGTGAATAAATCATGGGCTAATTTTAATTTTTGAATGAACTAACCCTTTCATTCATGACTGAAGCAAGTGACTGCCTTTATGAATGCGTCATTGAATCATTTACTCAACCGATTCATTCGAAAACGCAGATTCGTTCAGTATCAAAACATCAGTGTATATTGGTCAGTTGATATGGATACAGCGGTAATGTATCTTTCTTTGTATAGCAACAGTATATTGACAGTATTGTGTCTAAAATGTTAGTCACTTCATATCAATTCTTGAATTTTTGTGTAAGTATCACATTTACAATCGCAGTGATATTCAGGAAAAATTGCAATCTTGGCCATCTGTTATTAAACAAACTATTTATACAGGGTCATGTATGCCCCAATATCTTTCATTTTGTTGCCATTTTTACCCCTAATTTCCAATCCTGGATGATAATATCCACAACATTCTAACACCTTTCTAAGAATGTGCAGGACAATATTGTCACGCACCCTGAGCAAAAAAAGTCCCATTTTATCCACCCAGCTACACCTATGTGCACATAATGTATAATCAGACTAATATACACTAATAATGTTGTTAGATAACTGAAATCATGGAATGTTGGCACAGCAATCTCTCATTAGAGCTTAATTATTGCAGTCATAATGGCAGTTGATATGATGTAGTGATGTCACCTAACATGAATTTACAGTATATGGATAAAGTACTATTCAGTTAGTATGCCAACAAGACTTTCGTTTAAATATTATTTTTATTTTAATACATATATATATATATATATATATATATATATATATATATATATATATATATATATATATATATATATATATATATATATATATATATATATATATATATATATATATATATATATATATATATATACTTTTTTTTTAGGTTTATTTGAGGATTTCATTGGATGTGAACACAATGGGACTCTTTGTCTTTGTTTATTGTGTTTGTGGGGTGCTACACTACTGTTTGCCTTCCCCCTTTCCCCTGACCCAAGATTTATGTAGGTACAGCCCTATTTCCCCCTTCACTGCTGATTAGAAGGTTCCCTAAGGACTGTCATAAATGTGCTCTATCTATTTCTCTATCTATCTTTTTTTCTCATCGCCCATCTACAGTACATTACTCTGTGATTTTATTCCCATGCTCATGTCTGTGGGTCTGTATGCTCTATAATGAATAGAATCTACAGCCTGGGAAACAAAGAGATGAGTGTGCAGTTGGATGGTTGGTGTGTGTGTCTGTGTGAGAAGGGTCAGACCGAATATGTCTATGTTATGTGAGAGATGCACATAATGGTGCTAATAAATCATGACTTTGGCCCATTTTCCTTTTGTAATCATGTCAGAAATCACCAAGGGCACAGATTGTGTACAGCAGATTATCGCTCTATTGTCTCACAAAGCATATAGGGACTCATTTATTCTGTCTCAGTGACAGAGAGAGATTGTAATAAAAGAAAGTGATAGTCCAAAAGAGAGAGAGAATGGTCTCTGAGAGATGAAAGGAATATGAGAATATGATCATGGATCAGATGGTAGAGAATCTTTGTTGGACATTATAACATTATCAAGTGCTGGCTGTTTCCTTCTCTCTTCCCTGACATACACACAAGTTTACGTGTGTGTGTGTGTGTGTGTGTGTGTGTACTTGAGAGATTTTAATACATGTACGGATGATCTAGAATTAAATGCTTTCAACTTGGATGGTAAATATTTACAATAATAGTTTAATTTTCGCTGATGTAAGTTGTGTGATTATAATCAAAGGCACACAAAAATATTACCATAAAAATTTATTGATGTTTCAGATTTTATTCTTCAGAACAACGTGTTCTTACCGAAGCCATATAGCCATGTGCGAAGTGCTCCGACATCTTGTGCATTTGCACCTCAGGCAACCTGAGTTCGAGTCTCAGCTCGTAGTCCTTTCCCATTCCTGTTCCCTGCTCTCCTATCCAATTCTGTCCTATCCCAACAAAGCTGAAAATGGCCAAAAATGTAACTTGAACAAATTCAATGTTATGCAAACTCATTTAGCATAATCCTTGCAAAATGTGCCAAATAAAATCACTTGTGACAGGTGCATATTCTCAGATCACTATTCTTTACATAAATGCAAGGAAAAACACCTTGTGGCACAATTTTGGACCAATACTGTATATGGCCTTATAGGGCATAATAAACACGTTGACAAAATGAATATGTAGGCAATAAATTGAGACTAGACCAGATTAAACATTCATTCTAAGATGCGTTACAGGGCAATAAAAGAGGAGACATACTAAACAAGGATTAAGTCTCTGTGACTGGTTCAAGCTTACTACACAGTTACTAAATGAAGATACCAGTGGCTGCAATGACTACAGATTCACAGGATCTTGTGCTGTGCAATTAGATCAGGCCTCTGTTGTTTGAAAAGAGTGAGCTAATACACAGCTGATTGAGTAGATTGATGTGTCCTTCACTTAAGGATTTCTGTGTCTGCATTGATTTCAAGTTGTCACTGATTGCAGGACTGCACATTTCCCTGCCCATTCATCTGCTGCCTAATGGTTGTCTCTCCACCTTGTTCTCCTCTCGCTTTATCTCTCTTTTACAGACCCATATAGAGTTGCCTATTTTCCTTTTCATTTAGCCTACACAAACAGGTATTTAAACTCTGAACTTCTTCTTGAGAACACTGTTCAAATGTTGGAGAAATCCTTATGTGCCTTTGTGTGTGCACAGCATCTCGTGAAGGTTTTCTTGTACCTTCACATCATAGAGACGTGTGGAGTGCAGAGCACACTACTGAAGTGAACACTGATGATGCTTCTAAATTGAGAATTTTATGAAAATTATAAACAAAGAACTAAAATGAAACAAATGTACAACGTTTATCCCAAATTAAATATAGTAAAATAAATTTTATTAATATTAATTTTAAGTAAACTAAATTAGGAAAAATGATTGACTTTAGACCAATTAAATTAGAGAAATTAAGGAGAGATTTTAAAAATTAAGTAGTCGGTTAGCTACAAAACTAATTATGCATAATAATAGCATTTGAAGCCTGACAGTAATTGTCTTGAAATATACTAAAGCAGTGAATTTATTACAGATGCAGCACTTTGATGGCTGTAAATTGGTTTGATATATAGATGTAATCTTTGTAATCTTGCTTGCTCATTTTATAAACCCCTTTCCACCTTGTAGTAATTTGCCCATGCAGCACTTTTTTCCCCAGATGGTTCTGGAGACTGTCACTCAGCATAGATTTAGCATAGTGCTTTGAAACACGTGATGTGCTACAATCACCAAAGAAGAAAAAAGAAAGTCATCTGCACTAATCACTAATTGACTCATTAGCTGTTTGATGACTAGTTGACCATCCTGTCCCATCCCAACTATAAATGCTGAGTGTATACATGTTATGTCCTGCTTCTGTTCTGTTCGTGTGTGACAAAGCCTAAGGGTTTTTCTTTATTAATAGATCGCAGAATGCTATACGTCACATTGCTTTGAGGCAGATTGTATTCTACTGCCTAATGGATAGTGAACCTGAGATCCCTCACACAGAGTCAGGCTCTCTCTCTCTTTTACCATGTCACACTATCCCTTCAGCTATGACATCACCACACCACAGCCCAGTTCTCGAATCCCCATGTCATCAATCTCTCCTCACACAGTTTGACCAGTCAGACCACAGAACTGACAGGTCTGGCCTCACCTGAGGAGTCAGAGGTTAAGGCATTCATGGCACGCACATGATTCACAATGTAAATGCCCATTAGCCCTTTTTAGCCTGCATTATTTGTTGTGTACACACATGCACTATTATAAAACACCTTATGCCACACACACCTAATTGCTCATACTCTTACTTATCTGTCATCATAGATATGTTCCTACTCACACGTGAGAGGGACAGAAATATCACAAAGTATGTCTTAAAGGGATAGTTCACCCAAAAATGAAAATTAGCCCATGGTTTACTCACCCTCAAATCATCCTAGGATAGGTATATGACATTCTTCTTTCAGACGAATACAGTCGGAGTTATACATAAAATATCCTGGCTCTTCCAAGCTTTATAATGGCAGTGAATGGCTGTTTCTGTTTTGAAGTCCATAAAAGTGCATCTAACCATAAACGTAATCCATACGGCTCTGGGAGGTTAATAAAGGCCTTCTGAACCCCCCGGGGGCCTTTATTAACCCCCCGGAGCCGCGTGGATTATTTTTATGATGGATATAGATGCACTTTTATGGACTTTAAAATTTAATAGTTTTATTTTTTTGAGCCTTAAAACAAGATTTAATTTAAATCTATGAATTTTGATGAAGAACACCTTTTAACTTTTGAAGTCAGTCAGCATACTGTTCCCACAGCAAACAATGCACCTTGAATACACATACATACACACACCTCTGATCCACAGTATTGGCAAAACAGATTTGCCCTTAGAGTTATGTAACAACCCTTGACCTTTGGGTGTAATGGCCCGTGAGTGTCTGTGTTTCCGTGGGACAGATTCCAGACATTTCTTATGGCTCTGTCAGGGAGGGACAGTCAACAATCTCTATTGGCTGTTAAGCTTTTCACATGTGTATATATAAGCCATTTGTGAAATCTTTTATTGACATACTGTATATAAAGAACAGAAGCTATAAAAAATAAATAGAACAACCAAAGTACCAAAGTCCAGTTAATCTGGTTTAATTGAGGCTTTATATATTGCCATTGCACCATAAGGAATGCCCCAAGGTTCAATGTAACATTTGACAAACGTATTAGTTTTCAAATACAGCCTTTCACCAAAGCAAAGCAAAATTCCAATGAAAGCCACAAAATACCCTATACGAGTATGGAAGTTTTTTAAAACAACAAATCATTATTGGGGATTTTTAGTGAACAGAAATTCATCATGTTGGGACTTGTTGAACGTTTAAATGGATCACAAGTAACTTAAAGCAATAACAGAGACATATAGCTCAACCAAGCTTTATTTACATGCGCACCATTTCTTATACAAACTAGATTACAATTCAAAATGGAGTACACAGGAAAAATACTCACAAACATGTAGTAGAGAAGCCATATGACTATAATATAAGAGGTAAAAGAGCAAAGGTAAGAGAGGTGATGGAGGAAATCTACGATCAGGGTGGTAAAATGTGGAAACAGTGGTATTTGCTGATTATCACGATGGGCATAGTAAATAAAACCTGTAATGTCTGAGGATCTGAAATGGTCATTTGAAAAAAGTTTTTTCCAGTAAAAGAGGTGTAAGAATACATGCAAGACAGTTTTTGAGACAGTGAGAATATTGTCTCTAAAATCATTTACAAGGTGCGGCTGTCTTATATGGGTGATTTTCCAATTCATTGCATACTGGATATCATCATTTACAATGTGAGTTTGAAAAATGACTATGATGAAAGCAGAAGAGGGTTGGAATCATGGTGTAAAGCAGGTGTGTCAAACGCACAAATAAAATTATGCTAAAATATTACTGTAACATTCATATTATATCAGTTGTTTTATACTCATTTATTTTCTTTTTTCTTCTACAGCAGGACATCTAAACTTTAATTTACACTGTTGCATGTTCTTCTCTTTTCATGTCACTGATGCTAGATAATTATTCTCTAATTAACAAATTTGCAAGCATTTTAGTAAGCTTTTTGTTGAATGGTGTGTGTGAAATGACTACATTTCATCTGCTCTCTTTTTGTTTTAATGCATTATTGGTTATTAGAGCAGAATAAATTGATTCTGGACTTTGTTCACTTGTGCATGTACTGTGCACTCTGAAAAAGTTAAATGCATACAGTACCGTTTAGTTTGACACCCCTGCTATTAACCATGTCTGTTCAACTCCTCATGTAACAATTACATTATTTTGTTCAACACGTGGACTTTGAAAGATATAGTTGTATTATCACTACATTTTATAAGTATAGCAGTATGTATACATATATATGCATTGCACACGATGCATATGTACATTTACATGCATGCATACATGGAAGTATGCAGTGAAGGGTAACCCTCTCTGAGGGACAGAAACACAGAACATTAGGATTTGTACATGATTTGTGATAAGAGTTGAGCACAATAGAACAATAAAGACATTAATAAACTGACAACAACACAGGATGGATTCCTGTTGCTTCATCTCCTTACTTCAGAAGACTGTTGTTCATGTACAGATGTTCATAAAACATTTCTGAAATTGTGTACAGCCAGGTTGCAGTTAATTCAAGATGAGGCCCTGATGTTGTAATGGAGACCCCACTCTCCCCTGAGCAATAGTGATGCATTTTGCATACAGGAACAGAAAAGTCCCCAAATTTCACTGTGTCTTTTGTGATTTTGGCTGCCAGCATCTCCTACATTTTCAAGTAATTTGGCAAATGTACAAAAGATAGCTTATTGTTTTTTTTTTGCTCAGTAAAGATTGCTTCCAGAGGAAAGGCCTTACCACCATTGAATGCTGCCATGATGCTAATCACTAATCCTAATCAATTATGCTATGTCCTTTTGGCCAGGGAAACACAGATGGCCTTAATAAAGGACAGGGATCAACACTGATCATTTAGCACCTGGTATGGCATGGAAATGTCCACGATGCAAGTTATTATTTATTTATTCATTACATTTGGCTACATTTATATGCGAGAAGTCCAAACATAGCTTTGCTGGCTAAATAAGACGCCTCCACCTGCTAAGCTTTAAATTTTACCACTTTTTTGTACAGTTACAGACAGTACACACAAATGAATTACTCCTTATAAGGTTATAGTCAATCACAAAAATGTATTACTTAAGTATTATTATGAGGCAACTATATTTCAGATTGGGAACTAACTACTGTATGGTAACAGTGAATTAAAAACAAAAAACAATGGATGAAATGCACCGTGTCAAGCTACTCCACCTGAGCACTGACATTTTTCAGGTTAACTCTCCACCTTTTAGTTGTACTCTTATATTGACCAATGACTATACAGTTAGTGCTTAGAGGATAACAAAAGTAGCGAATCATTTAATAAAATTGTGATGGAAAAGCGAAACCCCAGCCGAGGAAACTAAGTTTATGACAGAAAAGCTACAACAGGCCTATTTAAACATTTGTTTTTTGATTACTTCACCTTTAACAGTGGGATAATTTTAAACATTGCATAATGTTGCATAATGATCTGTGAGTTCACTGTTAGTTTGTGTTTCTCCATTGGGCAGTCTTTCGTTATAGTCTGTGTCTGCTTTTACAGATGAACCTGTAAACAGGCATATCATCCAGTGCTTGCCGCAGACAGCAATCTTGGCAAAGATTGACTTCAAGTCTGTTGGATGTTTTTTTTTTTTTTTTTGTGCAGGATTTTGTAGTTGTTTTGTTTTCTCTGCAGTTCTGAGCCTAAAAAGAAAGACAAAAAAAGGTATTGCTGTATTAAATAAATGTAATAACTGTGAGTTTACAGTTTAAAAGATCCTGTACAGTATAAGGAGCCGTTCACACAAAAAGTGTTTTTGCATTCCACTGCACTGCTTTCCCATTGTTTTTCTAAGTAAATATGTGCTAGACGGACATCTCTGGCCATTGCACTCTCATATTTTGCAGCATCTCACGCATGACACATCTAAAAATGCAGCGCTCAAATTAAAAGAAGTTTAAAATGCTAAAACATGTTCTGTGAATGGCCCATTAAAATGTTTTTTATTTCCTGCTGTACTGGATCTAAAAAACACAGTCAACTATATTGAAACTCTTTATATATATATATATATATGTTGGTCTTTATCTATTTGTCATTTTGGTTCACCATGGACAGCTATGTTTATAAACAGTATTTTGGCTCACCTAAGCGACTGCCGTCAACCAGGCACCCAACTTTGATTGGACTGTTTTGTCCCAGTGAAGTTTCCCACAGGATTCAGACTAACAGCGTTTTGCACCAATGCATCAAAGTTAAAATCCAGTCCATCAGAGTCCATTAGTTCAGAGCGGATTATGGAATCCACGTCGCAATCCAGACTGCCGTTAAACATGTCCAGGTCTAAGTCTGAGGGGAAACGATCTGTTCCTGAGGGGTGACAGATCCCTACCCCGTTACTTCCATTCAGGCCAGAGTAAAGCGACGTCTCGGTCATCAACATGGAGGGCTGTGGCTGGAGGTGCTGCTTTGCGGAGACTAAATTATTAGCATCATTAACTAGACTTTGTGCCCTGTTGTTGGAGAGGGAACGCAAAGCACCCTGGGAATTGGACCCCTGATGGTGTTGTTTGTTCTGGAGGTGGCCGCTTCGCCCATTGAGCACA
Source organism: Paracanthobrama guichenoti (assembly GCA_018749465.1). Lineage (NCBI taxonomy): Eukaryota > Metazoa > Chordata > Actinopteri > Cypriniformes > Gobionidae > Paracanthobrama > Paracanthobrama guichenoti. Next base: position 20,079,266 of record CM031962.1, on the reverse strand, counting down.
GAACTGAATGATGACATCATAGGATCATTACGAAGCATGAGGCCATTGCGAAGACGGGAGTTCTGAGAGGTGACGGCAGTGCTGGCCTGTGATATAAGTGGGTCTGACTGTGTCATCATAACGTCACTATGACTGTGTGAGACCAGTGAATCAGAATTCAGCAGCTCCTGAAGTGAGTTTCCAAAACAAGAAACACTAGAAAATGATGTTTGCTTGTTTTCCTGGATGGTCTGCATGGGCGCCTGACGTAGGCCTCCTGGTGTAGGCCCAAAAATGGGGTTACTGAATCCTCCGGTGTTGTTGCTCACAGTTTGGGATGATGAGGAGCTTGGGGGTGAAGCAGTGCTCTTGGAGCCAAAACTGAAAGTAGAAGACCCTTGAACAACCTGCACTTGTGTAGCGATGTTATCCAACAAATCAACCATTAGGTTGTCTGCCTCATTGAGATTCATTGTGCCAGTCAGGTCAGCTAGCCCTGGAAGTTCTGCCGGGCACATTTTGGAGTTTGATGAAGATGATGAAGGAGGAGAAAGACTGCTGGGGCTGGAGTAGAGCATTGGGGACAAAGGTGGGCCATCTGGGACATCATCAAGCTCTGGATTGGCCAGAATAGGCGACAGACGGCCACTCAGGGTGCTAGCATTGGAGTTAGTTCGCGAGCGGAAGTCAGTCCAACAGGATTCCAGTTCATCGCTGCTCCGGGAAGTGGGACTTCCTGGCCACTTGGACAAACCACCAGCAGATACGTTCTCCAGCGAACCCTCCTGGGCAGCCTGCAGCGCTGCCTTTTTCTTGGCCGCACGCCCACGTGCAGTCTTGGTGTATTTGTTACCATTGTCCATGGAGACAGCACGTCGCCTTGGCGCTTTACCTCCCCGCCCCCCATCAGGATTGATCATCCACCACGAGCTCTTTCCAGTTCCCTCGTTCTGTACACGGATGAAACGGCTATGCAAGGACAGGTTATGCCGGATAGAGTTCTAGAAAGAGAGCAGACAGAGACCAGAGAAAACGGGTGGTTAGAAGTCATTCCATAACATACTACACACACACACACACACACACACACACACACACACACACACACACACACACACACACACACTAACTATATGTATATTTATCTCATGTACATATTTAGTTTGCTGTGGTAGTTACACAGTGTTCGGCCATACACTGATTACATTACACTGTCATTTTGCTTTTTTTTTTATAGAAATAAAAACCATTTAGTTCAGTTGGAATGGAATAGAATCAGCCGATTTTTCGCATGCTCGGCCAGGACCGGTGACCGGCCGGTCAGTCTCACATTTTTCTGAGCCGTTCTGTTTTGTTGCCAGCGACACAGGCATGTCAGCTGTACGTTCTTGCTTTCCTCTCTCCAATGGCGAAGTGACACACACCCGCCTCTCGCTCACTCGTCTCATTCGCTCCAGTTAAATAGTGCTTGTATTGCGCATAATTTGACTAATTCCCTCAGGTTTCGCACGTGCACCACTGATCTATATAAGTGGCACATAAAGCCGCATCTCAAACAGCTTTTGAGTCATACCAAAATGAGTGGCTTACTGTGCTTAAACGGTCAAATACACACAAATATGCCCGTCTTGGCAAGTATTCAGTTAAACGCAGTCAGTTTTGGAATGTAAATAATTGAGAAAGATAACATATGTTGTGTAACAGTATATTGGATCTGTGCATAAATTCTTAAAGTGACAGCAGCCTAATATTCCTGCTGCTGTCTGTCATGCTAATCAAATAACAAGACATAAGAGAAAATCACTCTCTGCTCTTGACTGAATAACTTTTGTAACTTTGATTGTAAGCATTAATCTGTATTTATTTTTTACAATGAAGACTATCCAGTGTTATTTTACATTTGATTACTGTAATTTCTGTATTTCTTACCTGAATAATAACCTACTGTTAGACCCACCTGAAAAACTCAAAGCTGTGTTTATTTCATATCTCTATTTATTCTATTGCATTTATTTGTGCTGTTGTTTGCAATTTGTTCTTATTTTATTACTGACTTTTTACTTAAATCATGAATAAAAAAATCGGTATCAGCAGGTCAAACTTATAAAAAAAGGGAAATCTGAATCAGTCAAGAAAATTGCAATTGGTGCATCTCTAGTAACGCTCTATACAGATCATTACAGACAATTGATCTAACATACCAGAGGCCCACATAATTCTCCAACATAACTTTTCAGTGCTTATGAATAGAAACCCAGTGGAAAATAGATGCCATTGTGTATTACAAGTACAATGAGATCTCGAGAGGTTAAAAAAGCACAATGTGCCATGTAACTATAGAAACTTAGCAGAGGAAATGTTTTACAGCCGGTAACCTTGGCAGAACAGACAGGTTACGTTTCTAAAACATTATCTTTTTCCCCTCAATAATGCAGTAAGCTGCAGTGGGATACAGAAGTCAATAAATGCTAAATATTGAAATTATATACATTCATGTGCCTTATTATTTATAACTATCAGAGATACAGCGCTTGGTTCATGTTGATGAGCATGTTTCTAAACTGAAGTACCCCGTCTTATGACTCACGAGATGCGTGTGTGTGTTGAGCTATGATGAGCGATACCACGGATACTGGTGTTTACAGTGCCAAGTCCCTCCAGAGATTAATGACATAATGTTTGTGTGTGTGAGGGAAAAGAGGCGTAAGGGTATGACTAAAACCTCAATGGAGCAGCATGTTGTGAATGAAGTCATTAAAACTAATTCATTTTCTTCCTCCGCTTGCTTGGCAGCTCGAAACAAACTTGTGGCACTGACACCAAAAACAAACTTGTGCCATTTACACCGAATGCAGTACATTTTCTCCTGTCTTTCCAAGCATATACCGCCCTTATTTCAATTGCTTCTTTTAACTTTCACTTATTGCGTGAGTCTAACCTCAGGAGAGGACCTTAATAAATGTTTATTGAGTGCCTATGCGTGTTTTGATTTTCAGAGTATCAGTCTGTGGTTGACTTTTCAGAGTTGACTCATAGCAGCTCCACTGCCCTTGAACTACCATAAAATATACCATAGTGTATAGCATAGGTCTGGTAGGTTTGTATTTATATCCCCCTACATGAGATATTTGTGGAGGAAGCCCCTGGCTCAAACATAACAGTATCCATACACATAATACTCTCATTAAAATGCTAACTACGCTCCACAAACTATGAGATGCACAAGTGCAGGGCACACACCCTGTAAACCCTATATTTATACTCTCAGTCAGAAAACACATACCCACACTTAATCTGTAAAGCTCAGCCTTTCAGCCTGAAACTAATGGGACAGTAACCATTTAAAAAAAGATTACAAAATCTAAAACAAAACCAGTTTTCACCTGTTGTTTAAATTGAACCCATTTCGTTTAAATAGTCAGTATGATGTGTACAGTATGATCTCTCAGCACACGTGTGTCGGAGAGGCTGTTAACTGAGCTCCCAGCTGCACACTGGATCTCTTTGGAACACAGAGACCTTTTTGTCCGTCAGCAACATGTGGTAACAATCCATCAGTGTCAGCAGCCACGCAATGCACACACACGCAACTACGGCTTTGCTCACATTCTTCTTCTGGGAGATGTGTTTTGGTTATCTGGTGCTCTCTGTGAATGTTATTGCGCTCTGGCTGGTAATTTTTGTGATGTCAGGAAGCCAGTGACTATACAAACCTATAACCAGCAGGCATTTGCCCGCAAATCAACCAAACCAAAACCACAGTGAAATAAACCTGCCAACCCTTACGAAATTTAGTTAGAAAGTTAGAAAGGACAAAATTATATTGATTAAAGGTAAGTTTTAAATAGAGATAATCTCAATGTAGGTTTGTCCTAATGTTGGGCTAGGGCTGGACAATAGCTAAAATGAATAAATAAATATTGTGAAGGATAAAAATAATAAAAAATTATAGCTAGATGGATTGATGGATGGAATCTAGATCTTGCAACCCATGAAGTCCTTCCTCTCTCTGTCACACACATACACACCATTATTTCAGCAGCAGGAGCACACACTTACTGCAGTAACTCAAGGCAGAGCCATTGTATTAATATGGTTTTGGCAGCGGCGCATTTCACTGCGGTTGACTTTCAATGACATACAGAGTATGGAGGGCAGTGTGTGTGTATGTGTCTGTGTACACATAAAAATGTTGCATTTCCAGAAATCTGTAGGAATAAATCTTATTTCTTCGCAAACCCAAGTACTGCCCTTCTGAGTATTTGGTTCGTGTGTGCTTTTAAGTTTGTGTCCAAAAGGAAACGAAAACATTCAAAGTCTAGTGTTTATGTTTTTAGGAAGGGTCAGACCAGAAGAGAGTTAGAAAAAGACAAAACAAGTGAAAGAGAGTTTAAGAGGGTGGGAGTTCAGGACACTTGAGCAGTTTAGAATTGAGACCAATGTTAATTTTTACACCATTTTTGTTTTAGTCATAGTCTTTTCATGACCAACAAGTATAATATTATAATATTTTGTCTTGTGAATAAGTCAGTGTTTACAATAGTTGTTTATCTTTCATATGTACACTACTGTTCAAAAGTTTGGAACCAGTAAGATTTTAAATCTCTTATGCTCTATTCATGCTGAACCTATGTAATAAAAAATATAGAAATAAGTAAAGAACAGTAATATTGTAAAATATTATTAGAATTAAAAATAGTTTTCTGTTTTAATATATTTTAAGATGTAATTTATTCCTGTGATGGCAAAGGTGAATTTTCAGCAGTTATTACACTAGTTTTCAATATCACATGATCCTTCAGAAATCATTCTAATATGCTGATTTGCTGCTCAAGAAACATTTATTTTATTATCAATGTTGCTGCTTAATGTTGTAAAAACAGTGAAATTCATTTTAAAAAAATTGAGGAAAAGAACAACATTTATTTTAATATATATATATATATATATATATATATATATATATATATATATATATATATATATATGTATATATATATATATATATATATATATATATATATATATATATATATATATATATATATATATATATATATATATATATATATATATATATATATATATATATATATATATATATATATATATATATATATATATATATATATATATATATATATATATATATATATATGTATATGTATATATATATATGTGTATATATGTGTATATGTGTGTGTGTGTGTGTGTGTGTGTGTGTATACATATATATACAAAAATATAAAATACAAAAATATTCTTTAGGCATTTCTTTGACCAGATTAAAACTGCCGCTGACACCGCAAAGGTGAAGAGAAAGGCAGCTTATACACAAATGCAAGCATGCAAACATACACGGTCCAAGTACACTGACCCGCACCCGCACCCGCACCCTCCCACTCTCGCCTCATCCCTTTCCCAGCTGCCTTGACTGCTGGAGAGAAAGAGAGAACATTCCATTCCATCCAACCAAAATGTACGGTTTCCAGCCAGCACAGGACGTCTCTCCTTTTGTGTGCGTGCATCTTGTGTGTGTGTGTGTGTGTGTGTGTGTGTGTGTGTGAGAGAGAGAGAGTGAGTGTGAGTGTGAGAGAGTGTTTGTATATGAATCGGCTGAAAACTGTAGGGGACTGCATGTGGAGTGGGGATCCAGTTCTCTTTCAAAGTACATTTATATGTTTTCTTTTATTCTTCTGTTACTTTTGAGGTCCATACATCCCAGCCAACCATATAAGAATTTCTTTAGCTTACTAAAAGTACAAAACCCATCAATTAAAGTAATTATTTGTGTTATTGTGTGTATTAAAAAGTGTTATTGTGAAGGTCATGCATGATTAACCAGCTAGAAACAATTACATAACTACATGCAAATCTATGGGAATGTTTATTCTTTCCTTTCAGAGATTTACCCAGAACTAATAATTGGAGCGCATGTTTCCAAAACATGAACGGTACAAAGCATCTTAAGCATGTAAGAGTGCCTAAGCAGGGTATGTGTGTGTTGTGAGCACATTGCATAATGTGGCATGTTCAAAGTCCTCCTTGTTTATTCTGGGACTTCAGATCCAGGGGGTGGTGGCCTTCCCAGCCTACTCTGTTTAGCCAATCACAGAGTTTATATACAGGCGTACACAAACATGCCCCATTGCATAGCTGACCTCACTGTAGGTCAGTATGTGTCACCTGTACTGTCCAGCAAACATACACAATCACTCCTGATCGTTTTCCGCACATTTTAGCTAGTATTTATAGTTTGCAAACACAAATATTCATATAAACATGCTCACTCTCTGACGTTTTAACACATTCAAGAGCTTGGCAACCACTGTCATTAGCATGTCACAGCCACTGACTCAATGAGACGTCACAGAAGTGCTTGTGTAGTAATAGTATTAGGTGGCATGGAGTAACTTAGAACAACATTATCTGTGTCTTGGGTACAGTTAGTCCTATTATCAGGCTGTGTCATGTGCCAAAGAACCACAAATCCCATCTGTTCAACTCTAAACAAACGCAATGGAGATGGAAAATAAGGAAGGAAAAACAAAAAGGATTTAAACCAACTTTTTAATATTTCTTTCATACCATTATAATCATTCTTCGGTTCCTTTAATTTGTTCATAAACTGATGGTTTATGTGATGTGTATATAACAGGTTATATAGTTAAAAACATAAAACTAAAAACATATTCGTTACTTGAAAAAAAAAGTTAACAAACAAAATATATTTTTTTCAATTTACTGGTGTTTGCTCTATTATTTACCGCCCCAATAAAGGATGTTTTAAACCAAACGGTAATGGGTAGATTGCGCTGGTCATTATGGAAATGATCTGACTGCATCGTGTTCTTTAATTTGTGTGTTGTCAGTAGATCACGCTCAGAACTTCCCATCTACGCTTTTTTGGACTTGTGCTCTCACGCTAATTTGCCTTGGCCCTAGCTGTGTCCCAATTCAGAGGCTGAATTCCACATTGAAGGATTCCATTCTCGAAGGATGTGGAATTCAAAGGACATGCCTTTGAAGTCCACAAAGGTCTAACCGAGCATTGTTAAAAGGGATGGTCTAGCTACGAACTGTAAAAATGTCTTCTTTTATTTTTATTTTTTATAAATGATGAATATTTATTCATTATTTCTGTATTAAATAATACTGACACAAAGTATTCTTGAAGTACAAACTGTACAGAGTTTGCTTGTAACTGCATGTAACCAGTCCAGTGAAGATTACACCCTCTCTCTAATCAGGAAGTACTAAATGTGCCCTTCCTGTCAGGTGGTGATGAATGACTGAGAGAATTGTCTGGACCACATCTAAAGCTCAGCTATTTAGGATGATGGACTACACAGGCTACGCAAAGTAAAGAAATGTAAAAGAGGGACAGAAAAGGGAAAGTTGACTATCAAACCCATGAGAAACGTATTCCTGGCCTTTGGATTTTATAGTTCATCCTCATAGTAAACTCCTCACACATGCATAAAATACACACACACGTATGTGTGACATTCCTTACAATGCGTGTCTATCATGTACTTCTCTCCGCTGCTCAACTCGCTTCCCACATGTCCAACCTCTTGGTCCACACCCTCTTTGGCATCTCTCTTGGAATATGAAAGACCCACGACCTACTCAACAGATAAACAACACTGAACAGACATCAGTCACACGTGATATTTTTAGCTGCAATTTGGAACACTGTGTCCCTTGATGTCCCAGGTTAACCTAGCCAAATTGATAGAGTAGGAACCTATTTATTCACATCTTCGCCAGACAGGTTTGCTAGTATAAGTTAGAATTCTTTTTCTGAATATTAGAGAGGGTTTTTTTTTTTTTTTTTTTCAGCAAAGCAATAAAACAAGCCCTCATGGCTCCAACAAATCTGTTCTCAATCATTGCTGTATTTGGTTCTCACTTTATCGTTCCTGGAAACTGTTTGTCTAGCTAAATGCAAGCAGCGTGTATCGAACACTCATTTGGACGACTACAGCTGCTATATTTACCCCCTTATAAATGGCAGACAGCGCTTGTGACATTTCAGTAAATAATTGGTTTCAAAGGTTTGCCTCTGTTAAATTGTCACATGCACAGTATTGCGTGACACTGTTGGGATGATTCACTGACATAATATGGGAAATGTAGAGTAATTTAACAAAGACTCATAATGGAACAGGTTTTCTTTATTTCTGCTCTAATATTCTAATAATGCATTTGTTCATAGTAGCTGTTGTCATTACATTACTGTGGCTCTTGGGAGTAGCTAAAAACATCTTTATCAATGTTTGGCTCTGTCTCTATGCGAATGTTTGTCGCTCTTGTGCACATCTGGGCTGGATTTTAAAAAAGGCCCTGTTCTGTTTTTTTTTTTTTTTTTTTTTTTTTGAGCGTGTTTGTGTATTTGAGAATGTGTATACACTGCGGCTTTTCTAGCTATGATCACAAGGGTGCAGCTTGCTCAAGGGGAAGCCTGTGTTTCATTTGGTTTTACAATTTCATTGTATGCCTACATGAATTTCATGAATTGGTGTTGAAGTGGATTGTTGTTTAAGACTGGGTAATTAGAAATCAAAATGTCCGAAATCGCTCACTCATTCACTGTTCAGTGGGGAAGCCTGTTTTACATTATTTACACATGAGAGAGACATAGAAACAGGGCGCAATGCAAAATGCAGAGCAGAACGTGTCCAAAAACAAGTCAAGATAACTCAAGATGACAAAGCCCTTATGCAACATGACATTTTGCCACATATTATAAAATTCCACTGTGCAGTCACAATATGAATATTGGCTGTTTTACAATGGCTGTGGATATGACTCATCCAATCATTTTTCAACAAGTTTTTGTCATATCGTCCCCTCGCTTTGGATAACAGAAAATATAGCAGGTAAATGTACATTGGCTGTACGCTATAAATCCAAGCTCATCATTTATTAACTATATAGAAAATGAAGTTGTTCATTCAGAATCCATTACAAAGTAGCTGGAATAAGGAGCAATTTCAGACGCAATTTAGGTGACTGTTTTTGAGCAAACATACCCTGACTTCAACTTTTATCTCACAGTAACCAGAGGTACTATTATATTGTGTGTCTGTGTGTGTCTTTGTGTTGAAATATTTGCATAGAAACTTGCATTTTACTTTGCTGAGCTCTGCAGAGTAAGGAGAGCCAGCACCCCCACACACGTTTTCATGCAAAAAACTAGATAACAACAAGGCAGCACGTCTTTATCGCATCTCTACATGCAACATTATTGAATATCACCCCTTGACGATAATTTACAGTACGCCTGCACTACAGGGACGTATAATTCATGAGGGTCTCAACGAACCTAAAAAAAGAGACAAAGAAATCAGCGTTGCAGCAGAGAGTGTGTCACAGGGTTTTCTGCTGTACCAGCAATTCTTACCCCCTCCCCTAGTTCCTGCTGCCTTGACTTTTGGGCCGCATGATTTCCTGTTTCTGCTGATGTGACACACACAAACAAAAATACACTCTGCGTGTTGCACGTGCATGTATGCGCACATTGTGTCACACGGATCTGGACAGCAACGCTCGGTCTTTAAACAAAACGCTTGTTCTGTGACCAGGTGACCTACTTCTGAGTTATATCACACATGCACAGTCAGCTGGGGATAATCTCATGGGAGTTTTACCCACAAGTACTAAATATCAATCTAAATGTAATCTAAATGTCTAATGTAGAAATCCACTGCTTTGGCTCTTATACCAATTGAGCTTTTGTTTTGCTTGCAGTTTTAAAGCCTCTGTACAGCTCTGTGCATGTGTTTGATGGAGATAGAGGGAAAAGGACAATATCATTGGTGCAATGTGACTTTGGATAAGGTGATAAGTTCATGTTCTCTGTGTAAACTGTGTGGCCTGAGTTGATCTTAAAAGGTACAGCAAGTTAAAAATAAAATGAATAATGTATATTCAGTTTCTGCATATTGTATATCCAACCTGTTAGACCTATCTAAAAAACTTAAAGCACTGTTTACAAAGTTTACTTTTTGTGCATTTTGACAGGGCAAGTAAAAATCTGAACTGGTCTGACTGGGCCAATAGAAAAAAGTGAGCCCTGATATATTGAAGGGCACATCTAAATGTGACATTTATTATGTGAAGACTATTTTAAGTTCACTTAAATTAAGTTATATTTTTTAAAGCCTAATAAATGTCAAAAATTACATCTTTCAATTATACTGTAATGCTGAATGCCTATAAATTATATAAAAAATATATAAAATATAAAAACTAACAACTATCATTGTTTCTTTCTGCATTCATTTGGAGATTAAATGTGAAATTATTACAATATAAAAAAAAAAATGTTCCACTGTTTGGAACATGAAGAACATGAACTATCCCTTTTACACATACATAAATAGTACTTGGAAAAAAAAAAAAGTAAAAAAAAAAAATCATGTAATCTAATCCCTCACCCTTGCAGTTTTATTCTGCAGGTCACCACAGGGGGCCGCCATGTAAAGATCACATGACCAGCAAAATATTACTCACTTTATCTAGATAACCCTGTTTTATTGGACACTTTCACTCGCAGGATAAATTAATCATGGCTGACTGTGAATCAAATATTTCTACAGTGCAGCGCAGCAGTAAGTGTCAGTCGAAGATAATTGCTATCTAGACCACCTCGACATAAACAAAAAATGTTGAGTGCACCTTTAACCTCTATAATATTGAAAACAGTCAAAAGCGCTGCCTGCTAATGTCTTCCTTCAAAATAAACCGGACTGATTAGATGATTAAGGCTGGGGTCACTTTGGCTGTGTACGTGTGTTTGGATAAATAGGAGATTACAGTTCTAAACATAGAAATATTGAGACGTGCAGGAATACGCATAACATCAACCTCTCCGTCTCTGTGCTTTTCCCTTACTCGTTTGCTCTTTTGCTTTCTCGTCTATACACTGTAACCAGAAAAGGCTACAAGAAAAGCTTTTTACATCATGTTTTTTGTCCCAAGCCAATCACACACCAGTTGAGTTGAACAAAAACCCCAACATCAACTCAATAAACAAACAAACAAGAGCATGTTTTCTTGTGCTGGGTCGGTGTTTGTGTGTCTGGGACACGGCTGGTTTAAACAGCACAGTCCCCTCTCTGTGTAACTGGCTTAGGAGGCTTCGATCTGTCACTTATTCGTTCAATCTCTCTTTCTCTCTTCATGTCTCTTTGTTCTGGTTCTCTGAGGCACACAAGATTTAACCACATGTTCACTAATGCTGCTGCTCCCCATCATGACGAAACACACTGAAACACATCTCACAGACATGTCCTCTGAGCTGTGTCTGTCTATTGATTTCCACCCTCCCCCTCCACACTTTCTCTTTCGCCCTCACATTTTCCTTTCACAGAGATATATGACAATCCCCTGTGCCGTATTCAAGGGGTCAAGGTTTGCCTGGTTAGCGTGGTCCTCTTAACCCCTTCTGGTAGATGTCGTAATTATACAATCTACCAGCAAAAAGCTTTTCTTCACTGTCAGCCGTTCAAAAGTAGTTGCATATTCTAACATATTTTGACTAGGAGTTGCACAGACTAGTCGACTTGTCGACTTTTATGCTTTGCTCTCTTCTGCATAAAAGACCTTCAGACTGTTCTGACTTAGGCCACATCCACACAAAGCCAGAGCTTTTTTCTTAGTCTCAAGAAATATCTGCTTTCACACAAAACCACTGAAACCGACTCAAAACGATGTAGTATACATTCCAGACCAGTATGTGGCGCTGTAATTCTGCCACAGAGATACACTAAAAACGGAGAAGAAGAAATGGAGCATGCACGAGATGTGGGGTGATGACATCATCGTTTCACAAAAAATACGGATTGGCTGTACACACAAAAACGCAAGGGTGTCATTTTCAGATTTATCCACTCCGGGTCCCGGTTTCAAAAAATAATAGTTTCAGGCTCCCAAAACGCTGGATCCGTCTGGACGAAACGCCGATACGATAAAAAATTTTTGGCCCCACTTTAAATTAGATGGCCTTAGATGGACTACTATGTACTTACATCAAAACATAAGCACAATGTACTTATTGTGTTCATATTGTATTGCAAAACCCTTTTGCTGATATTGAGGTGGGATACGGGTAAAGTTAGGGACAGGTGTGGTGGTATGGGTAAGTTTAAGGGTAGGGTTATGTGTAAGGGAAGGGTCAACAGTGTAATTACACTCACCTAAAGGATTATTAGGAACACCATACTAATACTGTGTTTGACCCCCTTTCACCTTCAGAACTGCCTTAATTCTACGTGGCATTGATTCAACAAGGTGCTGAAAGCATTCTTTAGAAATGTTGGCCCATATTGATAGGATAGCATCTTGCAGTTGATGGAGATTTGTGGGATGCACATCCAGGGCACGAAGCTCCCGTTCCACCACATCCCAAAGATGCTCTATTGGGTTGAGATCTGGTGACTGTGGGGGCCATTTTAGTACAGTGAACTCATTGTCATGTTCAAGAAACCAATTTGAAATGATTCGAGCTTTGTGACATGGTGCATTATCCTGCTGGAAGTAGCCATCAGAGAATGGGTACATGGTGGTCATAAAGGGATGGACATGGTCAGAAACAATGCTCAGGTAGGCCGTGGCATTTAAGCGATGCCCAATTGGCACTAAGGGGCCTAAAGTGTGCCAAGAAAACATCCCCACACCATTACACCACCACCACCAGCCTGCACAGTGGTAACAAGGCATTGATGGATCCATGTTCTCATTCTGTTTACGCCAAATTCTGACTCTACCATCTGAATGTCTCAACAGAAATCGAGACTCATCAGACCAGGCAACATTTTCCAGTCTTCAACTGTCCAATTTTGGTGAGCTTGTGCAAATTGTAGCCTCTTTTTCCTATTTGTAGTGGAGATGAGTGGTACCCGGTGGGGTCTTCTGCTGTTGTAGCCCATCCACCTCAAGGTTGTGCGTGTTGTGGCTTCACAAATGCTTTGCTGCATACCTCGGTTGTAGCAGTGGTTATTTCAGTCAAAGTTGCTCTTCTATCAGCTTGAATCAGTCGGCCCATTCTCCTCTGACCTCTAGCATCAACAAGGCATTTTTTTCGCCCACAGGACTGCCGCATACTGGATGTTTTCCCTTTTCACACCATTCTTTGTAAACCTTAGAAATGGTTGTGCGTGAAAATCCCAGTAACTGAGCAGATTGTGAAATACTCAGACTAGCCCGTCTGGCACCAACAACCATGCCACGATCAAAATTGCTTAAATCACCTTTCTTTCCCATTCTGACATTCAGTTTGGAGTTCAGGAGATTGTCTTGACCAGGACCACACCCCTAAATGCATTGAAGCAACTGCCATGTGATTGGTTGATTAGATAATTGCATTAATGAGAAATTGAACAGGTGTTCCTAATAATCCTTTAGGTGAGTGTATAAATGTAACTACAGAAATTAATTACAGATGTAATTACACGCAGCTAATTTTAAAAATGTACTCTAAAAAATGCTGGGTTAAAAACAACAAACATTTAACCCAAACATTTAACCCAACCGCTGGGTTAAAACAACCCCATCGCTGGGTTAGTCCATTTTAAACCCAACTTGGGTTGTTTTTAACCCAGCATTTTTTAGAGTGTAAGTACAATGTAAAAACATGCATGCACACAAAAAGTGCGTTGTATCAAATTATTAATTAAAATGTTATTTACATTGACTGTAATACTAATGCTGTCCAATAGAGGGGACCAGAGGATAAGAAATCTTTGAAGTACACTTTTACGCTCCGTTTCCATCAGTTAAAATGACAAATAAATACATACTCTGAGAGTGCTCCAAAAGTTGTGTTTGTTTATACCATCTGGATACTCAACATTGATCGGGTGAATGCATGTTTTACACAGGAAAGTTAACTGCCGTTCTAAACTAATGTGCTGCTACATTGTAACGCACACACATACAGACAGTAGCTCGCACATTACGTGCAGATTGCGCACACATTCAGGCGCATTGAAACTTACTGTCCTGTAATTTATCAATAAAATAGCTTAAAAACAGAAAAGTTTATATACATTTCTTTGTTTTTGAAGTAACTAAAAACGACAGCTCACTCTTAGTAGAGAGACACTGCACAGACAGGTAGGACTAATTCACACACTCAATCTCTCTAATGCATTTAAATGAACGCAATCTTACCGTGCTACTTTATCTGTATCTGATTTAGAACGAGCAGAAAACTGTAAGAAATATAATGACCCATAGACATATGAGGAGCTATAGCCTTGTAGGCAGCATTCTGATATATGCTGCAGCTGTGCACAAGGCGACCCGAGTTCGACTCTTGGCTTAAGGTTCAGGCTTCTCAAGCCAACATCAAAGGTTGTTCAAAAACTTTAGCCTCTGGTTGCAAATTGTGGCATGTTGCAAAGCATTCCCTTCCCTTTTGTTTTTATTAATGACATCATCAATGTTTAGTCAAACACAGTGTTTAGTGTGTGTGTGTATATACACTCACCTAAAGGATTATTAGGAACACCTGCTCAATTTCTCATTAATGCAATTATCTAATCAACCAATCACATGGCAGTTGCTTCAATGCATTGAAGCGACCAGGTGTGGTCCTGGTCAAGACAATCTCCTGAACTCTAAACTGAATGTCAGAATGGGAAAGAAAGGTGATTTAAGCAATTTTGAGCGTGGCATGGTTGTTGGTGCCAGACGGGCCGGTCTGAATATTTCACAATCTGCTCAGTTACTGGGATTTTCACGCACAACCATTTCTAGGGTTTACAAAGAATGGTGTGAAAAGGGAAAAACATCCAGTATGCGGATGTGGTGGAACGGGAGCTTCGTGCCCTGGATGTGCATCCCACAAATCTCCATCAACTGCAAGATGCTATCCTATCAATATGGGCCAACATTTCTAAAGAATGCTTTCAGCACCTTGTTGAATCATATAGTTGAATTTGTAGAATTAAGGCAGTTCTGAAGGCGAAAGTGGGTCAAACAGTATTAGTATGGTGTTCCTAATAATCCTTTAGGTGTGTGTGTGTGTGTGTGTGTATATATATATATATATATATATATATATATATATATATATATATATATATATATATATATATATATATATATATATATATATATATATATTTTTTTTTTTTTTTTTTTTCAATCATATAGCTTACACTATAGCTTATAGATTAAGTATTACAGACCTCCTTGGCATCAGTGTGTCTGTAAATTTGTAAATAAACAGTTTTACAGGTGTGGATAATAAGAATAGGTTTTTTTACATAGGAGCCATAACCAATATGCTGTTGAGTGACACTAGAACAACATCCTACAGGCCTTTGCCCTTAACTTCATTAGTGTGTCACAGGTCAGGTCTCACTCTTTGACCTCACTTCCACAACCTTCGAGAGCTCTTTCTCTAACTATTTCCTGTACCAGAGATCATATACAGTATGGGCAATGGCCCCAAGAAGTTTTTTGACACTTACACCATCCTAAAAAAACACCTTGGGACCAGTTTGGTCAAAGTAATTGCAAAAATAGAAAATAATTGCATATAATTGTTATGGAAGTAATTATGGGTCAGGGGGCGTGATTTAAAAAAAATATATATATATAATTTTAATAGTGAAACTTGTGAGATTGTGTTTATATATTAAATAGCCACTTAAGTGTCTAAATACTTTTTTTATTTATTTAGCCCTTATATATTATTATCTTATCTGTTAATTGTGATGTGCCTATAGTGCATTGAAACACAGGTGTCTGAATTACAATGACTAGGGGCATGATTAGTTCTGAGATTCCAAAGCAAGCCACAGCTCCTAGAAAACTGCTTTGAGGTCATTTCAGCTTATTACGGACAGGAACACATATCTCAATGGCAGTGGTATCTCAGATGAATCTTAAAGGCTGTTAGTGAAATCCTCGATAATAGATCAGTCTCACAAGTAGGACATTTGTTTTTTCCCCCCCCTCTTCCTCTCCTTTCTCCCTTCTGCCATTTTGACTGGCTGACTCCTGTAAAGGGCTTTTCTCTAGTGGAACCCAGAACAAAAGCCTTCCAGTAACAACTCCTCTACTGCACTGAACTCTCTGGCACAGCTCCATTGCATTCACACGCTCTGCGGCAAATTGGACTCCTTCCAGAATCATTACACACGCACACTCATAGTTGAACTGGGCCTCTCTCTGGAATTAAAAAAAAAGCTCTAGGGGAGAGCTTTGGAACTCAACACAATCAAGACATATGTGACTGAGCATATAGCACTGGTTTCCATCCACTAAAGAACACTGATACACAAGCAGGGTGCCAATCCAGAGGCTCAATCTCACCATGAAACCACTTTTAGAGAAAAGGGGTTGGAGGGGCAAAAAGTACTGACAAGTTCTTTGGTTGAGGATTGGAAAGCACAACTCTGAGACAACTTGAAAAACCTGCATAGCAACCTTCTTTCTGACACATTGTGTAACTTGTACACCTATGCATGCGCACACACATGTCTACTTAATCACTCATCTCCATCCTCTCAAAAATACCTATATTTATTAAAAGTCTTAACTGAATTTAAACTGACTTCTGACACAAATATGACATAATAGAACCAGTGCACAGCAGTTGGCGTGACTGCTCAAGCATACATCTTTCAAAATCACCATTGCTTTTCTTGCTAAAAAATGCTAATGCTTTTTCACCCACAGCAGTGACTAAGGATATAATTTGCTGTTTAAAATAGTCATCAGAAAAGGGAAGTTTATTTTCTATTTTTATTTGCAGACATGCAGAAATGGCGGTCAGATGACGAGACGAGGCGAAAAAACCAACAGAGGTGTACAGGATGTTTACTCTTTGGTTCCTCTTCGTCCATCTACTAGAATAATGTGTGCTTATTCTTAAGATATGGTTGTCAGCTGACACTTTTATTTACTCTCTACTTGTGTTTCAAGGTGTCAACGAAACTCCTGTTTAAACACTGTATGATTTTCATACAGTTCATTTCAGTTCTGACTGTTATTCATAACAATTCCTTAATCCACATGAAATCTATTTGATTAAATATATAAAATCATAAACCCATCTATACATATGTCTATCCAAATATGGATGGCAGAATGATATACATACAGACAAACAGATGGATGTCTATGACAGATAGATACGTGGAATGACAGACAGAACGATGGATGGATGGATGTACAGACAGATATGTTTTTCAGTATTCAGCAAAGCAGAGTATATAGTTCGTAAAAAGTAAGTGGATCACATATTTGTGCTAACAATGTGAGTCTAGACATACTGCTGAGCTGTGCATGTGGGCTGTATGAATTCTGGGTAAAGACCTTGTGCATTTAGTCTGCCTAACAACAGTGATTCATAATTCATTGAAGTGTAGAATGTGCCCACCAGGCTTTTAGTAATTTTGTACTTGGGTACGTGTGCATGTTATAAGTGTGTGCGTGCTCACTGAGTTGGTTCACTGTAAAATGCACAGACAGAGATGCTCAGGAGACTCTTTGTCCGATCTTTTCGCTCTCTCCGTCTAGACATCCAGCGTCTGGAGATAGAGAGTTGATGTTTTTGCCTGTGCGAGGTTGCCTAGCACATGTGCGTGTGTGCAATGGGAGCTTTTTAGAGGGGACAGTTATTCACTGCGGGTAAGCTTAGCAGCTCAACAGACTTTCTGTGCTTTTTGTGACACGCCTTAGGGACTTGAGCTAAATTCCTGGCCGTGCCAGAGGGAAGTGCTTGGGAAGTACATGGGGCACTCTCAGGGCACAGTCGTTAAAGGCAGATACAGAAGTGTAGTTTTGGACAACACTCAAAGCCTGATTTTCCTCCTTTGGCATTCCCTTACACTCTCATTTTCACTCGAAATCCACTTCCTTCGAAAACACTGCAGCTTTCCAAGTCGTAGGCTGTTTAGGTTCTCAATGGTACGTTTAGTTTAAAAAATATACATATAGCGAGAAGCATTGAATGACACAGATTGATGTTTGCATCCTTGTGTATTTATATTCAGTGGTTTGGCCGAAAGTTGGTTCAGAAGTTGTGTCATAGTAACCGGCCATTGTTGACGTTCTCTGTGGCAGCAAGATTCTGTTTACAGGATTAAGAGTAACTGAGGCCACGAAATGCAAATCTGTTTGGCATTACAGTACATTCAGAAAAGTTGTTCCAAAATGTTTGTCACCAATCTGAGACTAAACACTAATGCATTTAGTGTCGTTAATGCGCAGACTGGATAGAAGAGGCCTCACAGTCTACTCCTCTCTCTGTCCTCCTCCTTCTCTCCCTCCCCCTCCGCTCTCTTCTCTAACTCTGAAAGAGAAAGCTGGAGGACTGCCAGAGTACGCAACCGCACAGTACACACAAGAACACACCATGCAGCACAGCTACACACTGACCTACATATGCTTCCACTGCGCCGATTGAGTGCCCCACTGAACCTTCGAGCCAATCGCAGACAGGGGAGGAGTACGAGTCAGCCAATAGCACTCCTCACCCTCAGCACAAGCTCTCACAGTCTCTATACAATTTTAGAGTTAAAGCAGGAACAAAAATGTTCGCCAAGAATGGAAATTATATATGACTACTTTTTAGCTGGGTCTAAATTTTGTTTGTCTAAATGATGTTAAATTCGCCTGTTCACCACTGAGACGAAACCTCAGTGGACCATGAAGAGGGTACTATTGGCCAATTAAATACAATACACTCGGTATACCCTGACACACACAAAGAGACATGAACTCCTGTATAAATGTACTTGCTCCCGCACACATTCACCAAACACCAAAGCAGGGTCATCAGGAGGTCATATATAATAGAGCAGTGATTCCTAATCATTGGGGTACTTGAAAAGATTTTGATTTTGTTAAACATATAGAACAGTTTTTTTGTTTTTAAATTTACAAGTTATACATTTTAAATGTATGCATTTCTTTTCACATTTAAAATATATTTATTACATCAAAATAATTAATCATGATTTTTTCTGTTCCTTTTAACAGAAAAACAGGAAACAATCTTGTGTGGAAGATTATACATTTGATTGAATGACACTACCATTAAACCGTTTGAATGTGGTAAGTCTCTTGTTCACCACGCTTGCATTTACTTGATCAAGAATACAGTGAGAAAAGTAACATTGTGAAACAATTTAAAATAAGTTTTCTGTTTTAATAGGTTTTAAAATGTAATTTATTCCTGTGATAGCAAAGCAGACTTTTCATTCTAATGAAATCATTCTAATATGCTGATCTGGTGCTTAAGAAACATTTCTTATTATGCTGAAATCAGTTGTGCTGCTTAATATTTTTGTGGAAACTTTGATATTTTTTTGAGCAATAGAAAGTTTAAATGTCACTTGAATTATTTGATGCATCCTTGATGAAAAATATACATTTCTTTAAAAAAATCTTGAGCGCTGGTGTATATTAAATATGATATAGAAATTTTACAATTATAAATTACAATAACAAATTTTTTTGAGTTGTGTGTTAAGATTATACATTATTTGTAGAAGTTACATAATTTTGTAGATTATTATTTATGCTACTTGATGGGTCTGTTTTTTCCCCCCATTTTATTGTTATTATTTTTTTGTAGACAGGAGGCTACTGACATCCTCAAAGACTCATCCTGGTCAGCAACTGGTAGAAAATCAAAGCCCTTTCTTCATTCTCTTTTATCTTAGCTGTTTTTATCTGTCTTTACTCTTTCCCTGACTCTCTCCACCTCTTTTCTTTTCATGGTGTCATTTCTCTCTGCATTAAGCAATCTGGTGTGATGCATGGTGTGATAGTGAAGCTGATGTAACCACACAGCAGATTACACTATGATCCTTAGTTTAATCTCCACTTGCTCTCTGTACGCACACACGGTATGTGTACATACACACATTGTACACTAAGTCAGCTCATATGACCAACCACCTGACTAAGCCTCAAGTTTAGAGAATAATCCTCACCGCACATCACACCACTGAAAAATTGTCTTTACAACGTGTACTGTATACAACATGCCTATATCAAACACAAGTCTTGTACAAAATAACATTAGTATAATATTACTAGAGTTTGTACGCGTCTTCAGGCAAACATTGCAAAAATAACGCTGTGTGTCAGAAAGCCTGGCTGTTCCAAGCCTTTGTGTTCTTCTGGAAAAACCTTGGATCCCGCTGCACAGCTGCAGGAAGAGGGAAAAAAATAGAAGGGAGCAAAAAGCTGGGTGGAAGAAAAGGAAAAGTAAAACAAACAGGGTGAAGAAGCGGGGAGAGCAGAGACAGGAAAGGCACACTAACCCATATTTACTGTGCAGCGCTGGGAGGGAAGAAAATCTGTGGGGAAAGGCAACGACTCTACCAATCATTCATACCAATAATACACACACTATCATATGTGGCACAGATACCACAAATGCTAACACACGTCAGCATCATATTCTCACTTGCGTATGTGCGAATCAATCAGTTTAAAAGCCCTTTCAGTCGAGCGGTGAGGTCATCCCCAGCTAGATCATCAGAAATCCTCTCCCACTGGACCATTCTCTGTCTATCCATCCGTCTGTCTCTACTCTCTCTCCTTCCTTTCTTTTTTAACGTGGCTTTATCTGAAGACTGCACAATGTGGGTTGTGTACAAGATCACATTAATTATGTATCCTTTTAGCATTTATTTTTTCAAGTTTTAAGATATTGCACTTCAGTTTACCAATACCAAAACTTTGCATAGCCAACTCACTGCATTTTTACACCACAGCAAGACAACGCTCTGACCAGTGTTGTTGCTGTAACGTTTTACTGTATCCAAGTAGCACAGTGTGGTTATTTTATTTTCACTTGGACCTATGGAAATACAATCAATATGGTGAACTATAAACACACAACATTCAGCTAGACGCAAGCATAAACCACTTATATTAGCAACTGTAGCAATGTCAACCAAGCCAACGAAGCTCTCTCACTAAAAAAATGTCATACATAGCTTTCATACACTGTTGTATAATGAGCCATTTGTATTCAAAGCAACGTTGAGACTGTATGTTTCCTCAAGGTTTACAAACAACATGGGAAAGTGTAACCTCTCACCCCCACCCACCCGTTCACAGTAATCTGAGAGAAAGAGAAGGAGGGAAACTCAGATAAAAAAAAGGAAGAGAGAGAAGGCGAGGGGCCCCTTTTTCTGGTACCCCATGTAACCCCTTCTTGGGCCTCTACACAGAGAGAAGTAAAAAGCAGAAAACGAAGGATAATGTAACACCATAGACGCACTGACAAGTTTCTTTCACAGACAAGATCCTCTCAGCAATAATAATAAAAGATGTGAAACTGTAGCCTGTATGTGTGTAAGTGTGTGTGTGTGTGTGTGTGTGTGTGTGTGTGTGTGTGTGTGTGTGTGTGTGTGTGTGTATATATATATATAGGATTTGACATTAACTTTTTTGCTCACCAGCCACTGTGGCTAGTGCTTTTCCAAAGTTACTAGCCACTCAGCATTTTCACTGGCCACAATTTTGCTGTTTGGAAATTACATTTTATATGATTAAAGTTGACTTTGGCATGCTTAAATTGCTTGATTTTGAGTCATTTTACTCGATTTAGAAGATTTAAAACCCTTTCAAATCCAGAGTGACCACCAGAATCAAGACTACATTGTATATATCAGCTGGGGTGGGCAATATGAGCATAGGCTAATATGAGAAATTTAATATGATAGGAGTTATTTTTGTTAGGCTATATAAAAGAACAAAGAAGCAAATTACAAAAACAATAGTAAATAAAAAAATAAAAAATAAAAAAAATTTCAGATACAGTAGGTTTATTTAATATGTATACATTTATTTAACATCTGTAGCTGTTTGATTAACATTAATGACATACAGGTATTTAATTGGGCTGCTGAATGCATGGACGTAATATTCTGAGACATATCCAGTTATTACCCACCTGTTTACGTACACTTAAGCCATAATGGACTGTGTTCATGCGAGATGTGTGCTAGATGTGTACGCGTGTATTTGACTATTCAGGCGCAAGGAGAACTGATCGCGTGTGCGACACAGAGAGAGAGAGAGCGCTTCTGTTGTGTGTCATTCAGCGCAATTCCGCCTATCCCGCCTTCACTAACTGCAAGTTAATCGATAAAGAATTGTAATTGAATTGTAATTTTGTGATACGACGTTCTTGGCATTTCATTTGACTGTAGGCTGAAATTATATTCAACCCGCCAAAGTGGCTAGTGGGAGTGGCTGCCTTACCCACCACAGCTGAAATCTACCAGCATTTGGCGGGCTGGCGGGTGTTAATGTCAAGCCCTGTGTGTGTATATATATATATATAATATAAACACACACACACACACACACACACACACACACACACACACACAACATTTTGTTCTGGTTATTGAATCTGGTTGGCCGAGAGCCTTTTCCAGCCGTGCGATGTTCCTTCAGTATCAGCACTGGAATCGTTTCACTGTTTGTATCACTCCGCTTGGCTGTATAGGATATTGCTCATACATATATAAAATATTAATTCATTAACTACATTAAGTATTAATCATGATTAAATATTTTATATTTAATATGTTAATTTATATACACACACATACTTTAATATACATATATATATATATACATACACACACACACACACAAACAAACTATGGTTTGAGAGTTCACGCTACATTACTGCATATGGTCACTCAAGCGCACATGCTTTCATCCACACAAAAAAGAAAAGCCCTGTCTTTGAAGCATATGAGCAAGGAAATGCATTACTGTTCCCAGAAAAGGGGTGTGTGCATGTGTCTGTGCCCATTTGCCTTTGTGCATGTCAAAAGCATCAACACGAACAACATCAAACAAGAAGAAACAGACTTAGGGCCTCTTAAATACTCCTTAAAAACAAAGGTGGTGTCATGGTGGTGGTGTATAAATATACAGCAGATTCTGTAAACTCTGTGAACCCTGCATGCTTGGTTTGCATCATTCAGAAAGTGTGACTGTTAGCAAGTGTAGTCAATGAGGAGCATGTTTACTCATTAAACCATGTGACTCTCCATGCCGCTCAAGCAAACTATTACTATACACTACCGTTCAAAAGATTGGGGTCAGTGAGATTCTTTAATGTTTCTTTAATTCTTTGCTCCCCAAGACTGCATTTATTTCATGACAAATATAGTAAAAACTTGTGATAATAACGTGTAATATTGTGAAATATTATTACAAATTAACATAACCGTTTACTATTTTAATATATTTTAAAATATAATTTATTAATGGGATGGAAAAGCTGAATTTTCTGCACCCATTACTCCAGTCGTCAGTGTCACATGATCCTTCAGACATCATTCTAATATGCTGATTTGGTGCTCAAGAAACATTTATTTTATTATCAATGTTGAAACCGGTTGTGCTGCTGATTTTTGTGGAAACCATGATACATTTCTTTTGATTCTATCATGAATAGAAAATTCAAAGAACAGAATTTTTTAAAACTGTAATAATATAATGATAAATGACTTTACTGTCACTGTTTGATCAATTGCTGAATAAAAGTGTTAATTTCTTTTATATATATATATATATATATATATATATATATATATATATATATATATATATATATATATATATATATATATATATATATATATATATATACACACACTCACCTAAAGGATTATTAGGAACACCATACTAATACTGTGTTTGACCCCCTTTCACCTTCAGAACTGCCTTAATTCTACGTGGCATTGATTCAACAAGGTGCTGAAAGCATTCTTTAGAAATGTTGGCCCATATTGACAGGATAGCATCTTGCAGTTGATGGAGATTTGTGGGATGCACATCCAGGGCACGAAATTCCCGTTCCACCACATCCCAAAGATGCTCTATTGGGTTGAGATCTGGTGACTGTGGGGGCCATTTTAGTACAGTGAACTCATTGTCATGTTCAAGAAACCAATTTGAAATGATTCGAGCTTTGTGACATGGTGCATTATCCTGCTGGAAGTAGCCATCAGAGAATGGGTACATGGTGGTCATAAAGGGATGGACATGGTCAGAAACAATGCTCAGGTAGGCCGTGGCATTTAAACGATGCCCAATTGGCACTAAGGGGCCTAAAGTGTGCCAAGAAAACATCCCCCACACCATTACACCACCATCACCAGCCTGCACAGTGGTAACAAGGCATGATGGATCCATGTTCTCATTCTGTTTACGCCAAAATTCTGACTCTACCATCTGAATGTCTCAACAGAAATCGAGACTCATCAGACCAGGCAACATTTTTCCAGTCTTCAACTGTCCAATTTTGGTGAGCTTGTGCAAATTGTAGCCTCTTTTTCCTATTTGTAGTGGAGATGAGTGGTACCCGGTGGGGTCTTCTGCTGTTGTAGCCCATCCGCCTCGAGGTTGTGCGTGTTGTGGGTTCACAAATGCTTTGCTGCATTCCTCGGTTGTAACGAGTGGTTATTTCAGTCAAAGTTGCTCTTCTATCAGCTTGAACCAGTCGGCCCATTCTCCTCTGACATCTAGCATCAACAAGGCATTTTCGCCCACAGGACTGCCGCATACTGGATGTTTTTCCCTTTTCACACCATTCTTTGTAAACCCTAGAAATGGTTGTGCGTGAAAATCCCAGTAACTGAGCAGATTGTGAAATACTCAGACTGGCCCGTCTGGCACCAACAACCATGCCATATATATATATATATATATATATATATATATATATATATATATATATATATATATATATATATATATATATATATATATATATATATATATATATATATATATATGATATAAAAATCTTACTGACCCTAAACTTTAAAGGTAGTGAGGTAAGTTCTCTAATCAAATCATACATTAGTTAATATAAATGTTATTAGTAATGAAATTATTGCTGTATTTTTTGATTCTGGGCTAAAGGAATGCTTCACCCAAATATGAAAATTCTGTAATCTGTTAAATTTGGAACAACCAAGTAATGAGTAAATGAACAGAATTTTTAATAATAACATAAATTTTCAACAATCCCTTATAGACTTCATGTGAACGAATGCGTAAGCATTCCGCATAAAAGCTGCACTAAAATACTTCCACATCAGAGTGATTTCTCTGTTAATCACTGTCCTGCAGTCAAATTTCAAACATATGATGCATTTTGCGTGGCTGTGTAATTACACATTCTGAATTACAAAAATATACTCTAAACCAAAATATACATTTTTAATTATTTAATTTCAAATCCCTATTATAATTTTTGTGGATCAATCCAAAATAGTTTGAAGCACAATTCATCTAATACCATCCATTATGTTTATGTTATGGTGTACTGGACCTACTGTACACTGACTAGGCTGAAACTTAACATTTTTTTTTTTTTTTTTACAGAGAGGTAATGATTGGAATATACAGAGATAGAGAATTTTCTGAGAATGTGAAAGCAAAGGAAGAACAAATGAGAGACAGATACAGACAAACAGAACAAGCAACATGTCAGTGATGGCAGTCTGAGTAAGACAGCACACGAGATGCCCAGGAGCTGTGGAGCGATTTCATGCCCCCATAAACACTGTAGCACACATGGGAGAATATAGAGAGAGAAAGATGGGGGAGGAGGGCAGACAGAGGTAAACGGGACTACACTGAGCGACTAACTAAAAATACAGACAAAATTAGTTAGAGATTAGAACGGCTGTGTTAAAATGCATGCCAAAAGGCATTTGCCACATTACTTTAGCCCATAATGTTCCTGATATACTGCTTCCTCTCTCTGACTGAGCTGGCTGATAACAAACTGCTGATGTGTCCAGCAGCTGGAACTGTTGCCGACTTTACTGCTAAGTCAGCGCTTTGGCCCCATTCAGCTTGATCCACTGGCCTCCACTAACATCCATATCACCAGAACTGACCCAGGGGCAGGTTAAAGACAGGTGTGTAAACACTGGAGGTGCAGTGAAAAGAGATAAGCCTCCATTGATAGTGTGCAAGGCAATGGTCTCTTAAAACAGATAATAGGCCTGTGCTGATGACCTCACCACCTGTGGAACATCTGATTGGCCTGTTATTTAGAACACACTGTATTGATAAGAGGTGTTAGTTTGGTGCAGCATGACAAACTGTACTGTTTACAGCAGTTCCTGGAAAAGACTTTCACCTTAAGAGTTGATGTAGATTGAGAAACATTCAGACAGAGATATTTAGTGAGCAATCCAAAGGCCACAGTGATGAGGGGAAAATTCCCAAGAATTTAGGTGGAAAGTACCCACAATAGAGATAAATGAAAACTTTCAACCTGGCTTTTGATGGCTATTCAAACCTGTAGCTCTGTAAAGTTTCTGAAACTTTTGACTTAAGTGTCAAGTAGCCTATTTATTGGACCCATACAATGTTGCCCTGGGTTCCAGTGATTTTAAGTGTATGGCTCTGTCAGATACACAAAGCCATCATAAATTTGACTACCAAATTCACTTGCATGTGGCCGCTGTGGTGTTAGCTGTGTCACAGAAAATAAATTTGCTTAGTCAAGGAGGATCTGAAAGCCTTATATCATCACAGAACCATATTTAAACACCTGCTTCACAATTGAAACCGGAACCACCACACTCAATCTACCATAATCTGTGTTAATCAATCCAATTTTTTGTCTAATCAAAAGTCGACACATACACTCCCACGTACAAGCACCAAAATAGACCCTCTGCGTCACCATAAGCAGGCTAATAATCGCCCACTCCTGTCTGACTTTCTGTTATCTGATGCATGAGATCACTGACAAAGTATTTCCCTAAAACTATAATTTCTCTATGTTCACTGCAATAATCAATAATAATCAACTACAAAGCCGCATCTGCTCTCATTACTGCTGGCTTTGTCTGGCCAAAAGCTCCTGACATAGAAAGAGACTTTATTGTACTCAATTAAAGTTTAAATGAGAACTATTTATCTGCACTGTGGCAGGCAGACATGCGTAATTAGAAATGACGGGTCAGGAACAAACCAAATTAAACTGTCAAAAACCTCAGAGCTGCAAGCTAGTACACCTTTAGAAAACTGAGCAGGTACATTGAGTGCATGGAAAAGGTGGGAAGAAGCACAAGCTGAACTAGAAATGCATTCAAATGCATTTACCGCAGCATATGTTCTTCAAACATTCCGCTGTAGATCAGGAAGTCTGTTTTAATCAAATGTTTTCAAATATGAAAATGTCTGCTGGACGAGGGGGGAAGTGCATACTGATACTGCATGTACGAGTTAGAGCGAGTAATGTTGGTTAAATCTGTCATGCGAAGCGTATTGCATACAAGTACAAGTGCTTACACCTTCTAAAAAAACCTTATGAGTATGTTTTTACTCATACGCAAGGGTTTGCATACAGTGTGCGTGACGTAAATTTCATCATCAGCTTCGTACGCACATTGCCAGATTTTTCAAACCACACTTACTCTGTATGCTCAGCTCTCCTATGCCTTGAATTGTTTTGCACTAATTAGTTTGTCCAAGAGGTGACAACACTGCCCCGTCCTGTTGTTTCACAGAACAACAACATAAAACTGCGACGACAACAACAATAGATACCCACAACTCTAGTTTAAAAGAGTACAAATACATTTTATTGGTCTTAACTTATGGAGAGAAATAGTGCAGACACTGGACAAGGCAACAAGGTGTTCCAGAAACACTTTTTGTTATGGTGGTTGAAAGTCTCTTTACATCCTGATAGCAATCACTAAGTTAAGTGGTCTAAATGTATTTAGGTGTATATATCTAAGGCATATATTGAAGGCGTAGGACCATAAAATGGACATTACATGGAAATATATATGCTGACAGGCAGGTAGAACATCGAATCATTGCATTTGGTACCAAGTCGGTACTGAAATTTTACAAATGTGACACTTTGAGCGCTGTTGAGCGGAATTGTAAACACCTCTGACTGGCCATTGTGCTCGCGCTCATCGGATATTTCTGTGATTGTCTACAATGATCAACGCACAGGAGCGTTTGAAAGCACATGGAAGTGTTTGAAAGTGTTCTGAAAGCGGGAGCGGTAATATATTCAGTGGTGTGCAAACAAACCCCGACCAACGCCAACGGGATAACACACTGATTCGACAACCCAACAAACGTGTTTGTTTGTGTTTGTCTGTGCACTGTGAATTGGCCTATAGTGGCCCAAATTTATGTGTTTCAATGGCAGCACTATCAACGCTGAAATTAATCTGCAGCAGTCAGGTGGTACAGGTTAGTGCCTTTTAAGTTATGTTCATTATTATTGTAATGTTATGTGCCTTGAGACATGAGGTAGTTTAACGCTGTCTCTCATTACGCCTTTTGCTCCTTGCTGTGCGCATTTTAGTGTCTAGTTCGCATTCGGCTGCACACATATGACAAGCATTTACGTAAAAACTAAAGTATACTTTAAGCTTTAGTGTAACCATAGCAAAAGATCTACGACCCCAGTGACACTCACTTCAAGACCTCTCACGCACCTAAACATGACCAGGCATGTATAAAAGAACCAAACATCAACATTCACATGTGTCAATCAATCAAGACACAAAACAGTGACTGTACAAGAGTTAACGGTCATAGCAACTGCAAAATGTCTGTACATACCTCCTACTAGTGTTATGTAGAGAAATATGTTCGTCAACAACCTTTTTTTCCATGACTAGGACGAGACAATGACGAGATTGCACCAATGTCCAAAAACGCTGACTAAGACTAAATTAACATGCATTATTGTTGACTAAAAAAGACGAGACTAAAATGTTTCGCATAAAATAAAAACTAAGATAAAATCTGTCTTCATTTTCGTCTACAATCGTCTCTACTTTTTCATCATGAGACAGAATATTCAGCTGTTATGCCTTCAAAATATTCAGAATGAGTTCACGCTGTTGTTCAAGTACAGGTCTCGTACTCCTGTTGCTTCCAGCCTGTGGCTGCAACACGAAACTACATGGAGCAAGAACACAACACCCATAGACAGTAGTGAACACGAGCGCTGAGCGCCGACGATATGCTAGGTAGAAGGAAGAGGCTCGATATTTGGTCGCATTTTATATACAACGATATTGACAAAAAGTCAGAATGTGACATTATAACTGACGGGAAGCACTGCGGACAAAAAATATCGGGGAAAAACACCACCAACCTTAAACGAAATCTAAAGGCTAACTTACCTGTGTGGGTGGTTAACTTAAATTAACGTCTCATAAGCTAATGCTGATTTTAGTCATCTACACTGTAACTCAACCAGTTAGCTATGGTGCTGTGGCACATACATTATGCAGGTTATATATATTTTATGTAACTTATTTTGCCACATGCGTGTGTGGGCCTTCACATCATAATAAAAATGAATTAGGCATAAAACTCTTAAATCAGGAATTAGGCATAAAACTCTTAAATCAGAAAACCAGACAAGTTTAATTCAACAAAAATCAACAAATGTATTTTGTCAGGTAATTATGACATTTAACCAACATTTGAGATGTGCAAAACACTATTTGACTGAAATGGTTATCAGAAATAATTTGATATTTTAAAAAAAAGACTAAAATGTTTTAACTAAAACTTGATTAAAGATACTAAAATGATTGAGACTTTTAGTCAACTAAAACTTGACTAACAAAAAAGATTAAAACTAACAAGCACATTTGGCACAAAACTAAGACTAAATGAAAAATAGGTGACAAAATTAACACTACCTCCTACACATTTTTAAGCACTCTTTTAAACTCAGCATGAAATGAAAATCGATTTTTTTAGAAAACATGTTTTCTCTGTTTATAGGACTTTTCCAATCATTTAATCTGCTTAAACTCCACTCCTACAAACTACTGCCTCCAATTTTGAGTGCAACTCACATCTCAAAATCTAATCAACAACCGATAAAAAAAAAAAGCAAGTCACCGCCCTACATTTGTTCTTTTTCAGTAATCCATTACACTTGGATGTATGTCACAATACAGAAGATCTGTCATTACTTCTGTTTCATTGCAACGTTAGAGATGCAGATATAAACATATATATATATATATATATATATATATATATATATATATATATATATATATATATATATATATAATACATAACCCACTCTCTTGACAATAAACAGATTACAGGAAACACTTAAAATAGCCCACCTACATCCTGGAACTGTGCCAAGTGAAATTCGCCGAATATGGACCCTCTGGAGGGTGACCAGATCGCTTTCATCAGCATGACTGAAACATTTCAATTGGGCCTAGCGTGGCAGCTCAGCATATTAAGTGTTCCAGAAACAAGAATGGTGCAACACATTATAGTAGTAGCTTGTTCTTTTTAAGTTACATAATCTGATTATATTTCAGATGTGAGATAAACAGGGTTACACAAGGTACTAACATAGCAAAGAGGATAGAGACAAGTGTGTGGTGGACAAGATTACAAGTTTAAAAGCAGTGAGCTGGCAAATGTGCATGTGTGTGAGAGAGATCCTTAAGAGGTGTCTCTTAAAAATTAATAAAATGGCCTGAATTAATGCTTGAAGAAGCAAATAATTTAAAGGCAGTAGTACATCATTTGGCACTAGAGGAGCTCATTGCGAAGGATATGTGAACGATAAATCAATAAAATCTTACCACTTGTACACCTGCAAAAGAAACCTTGAAGATTAATCTAAAACTTTCAAACACATTCTAGACTTAATCCACATTCATACCCGATTGTATAACCAGATCATTAAGTAAACACAGCATTATCCTGTAACATTCTGAGCAGAGAGTAGAGGTGGGTGCTTTAGCAGTCACTCCCTCTCTCTCCCTGAACAGTCACAACAGTATGTTCAACAGAAACAAAGGAACGTCTTTATGAGATCACATGTCATCCAAACCCTCTCATTAAAACAGAGAGGACCAGTGACCTGGTAGCCATAGTGATCCAGCTTCTTGTCATTTTTGCACCTGTACTTGGCCATTCCAACCTTTGTGTTTGAATAAGACATCTTATGACTATTTTCATTAGTGTGTGTGTGTGTGTGTATATGATTTATTTAAATGCAAATGTCCATATTGGCAGCCAATTGCAGGAGTGTTTATCTGAGGTTGTGTTAAAACTAGCACCCACACTCTGTACACACAGATCTGCTTGCAGGCGTCAGATGTGTGCTGGAATGTGTCATATTTAGAGCTCAAGGTAACACAGGAGCGAAGTTCAGTGGAACACTGTTAGACAGTTTTCCACATATCAGAGATGGCAGCAAGTACTTACTACTACTCGTTCCGAGACCGGGGAGGTGTGTTTATTTGTGTGTAGAATTGGAGTTATAGCATTTGATCATAAAACATGTTTGACTGACAGATAATGATTTGCATAGCAGTTTGAGAAACATGATCATCCACATACACGGTCCTGCATGTTAGATGAGTCGGGGTGCAAACAGTTCCACACTGAGCAGGAGTCTGCATAGTTTGCCGTTGCCACAGACCCAGCAGTAACTCTCCTTTCACTATTATAATTCATGGCTATTTACGGCCAATGGGACAGGCAAGCTATGCCTCCTGCTGCAAACTCAGCCCTTGACCTTACACCCACAACCCTACCATATACCCCCTTCCCCAACCCACCCTGGCTCTGTAAGTGAAAGACCCATATGTCTTATGCTGGCTATGGTCCATGACCATGACATTCCCTTTGAAGGCAGTCTTGCCTGCTGACTGCTAAGGAGAAGCTCGCGCCATTCTGAGTTGTTACGCAATTTTCTAATGCCATTCAACACCTACATAAACAGTCTGGGCAGCTTCTAGCGGGGATTCATTTGCCATGCCAAGTTTTACATAAGCCGGGCTGCGTGGATATGAACATAAAGGCACTTGGACATTTATTAGGCTTGGCTCTGAGGATATTGTATTTTGGGGTTTTAATTATAAATCACAAGACAAAGAACTAACTTACCAATTGAGCAAATAGTTTTGTCACACAAATTTTCCATACTGATCACGCCTAGTTTGCGGTTTATTTTTATGCTTGCATCCAAATCGTTTGTTTACATGTGAAGTCAATGAGTTTGCTTCTGAGTGACTGTTGAGTCACGCGCAAGCGAACCTTCGAAAACTTTCCAGTTTTCTGTGCGTGAGTAAGTGTGCCAAACATGTCAGAACATGTGTTTCTGGTTGTGATACAGAATGAGGACACAGCACGAAATAAATGAGGAGGAGCATGACAGACACTTGCATAGCTTATGACACACAAATTCTCTGGCACAGTGATTCTCAACCTTGATCCTTAAGAGGCACAACAATAGTACACATTTTGCATGTCTGCTTAATCAAATGCACCTAATTAAACTCATCAGCTCATTAGCAGAGACGAGCAAAATGTGTATTAATGGGAACGTGGTTGGGAAGCACTGCTTGATCGCCTTGCTTACCTTCCAACCAGCTGAGCTGTTGCTGTCACCTTTGTCTTTAAAGTACGGGACACTTCTGACCATCCAGTCGTAGATCTGGGAAAGTGTCAGTCTCTTGTCTGGGGTGCTTTCTATGGCTTTCGTGATAAGGTCTGCGTAGGACAGGTTGCCCCATGCGTTCCTCCTTGAAGATGACTTCCGGGGAGTTTGATGTTGGCTACCTTGACCGCTCACCCCCCGACTCGCTGTGGTCGCAGAAGCGGGCTGAGAGGAGAGCGGGGAGTCTGTGTTCTCCTGACCGCTACTGGGATGCAGTTCCTCTGCCAGGCTTGGGCTGCCGTTGTCCTCTCCTTCACCCACGCCATTGATTGCCATCGCGCTGTCATCCTCATCATCTTCTTCCTCTGGGATTATGTCAGTGTCATTGGACGAAGGCTTCGCCGAACTGGACTCCGGCAGTGGCCAAGTGCATGATCTCGGCCGTTTCTGTGGCTCAAAATCTGGATCGATGGCAACATCCAGTGAGGTCAGTGGTTCAAGGGTTGTCTCCGCCATTGCCTCTACCAGCCTTCTCTGTTGCTCCTCTGTACTGTCTCAGTCAAAGTTAGATAGGCAGTGGGAAGCGGTCACAGTCGCATTCCATGAATGCACCTCTACTCGAAATAGTGCTTAATGCTTCTTGAACAACTAGTGCAAATCTTAATGGTCATTAACACCCCTCCCTGTTTCAGAAAGACAAAAATACAATATAAAGCCATGTGACATAAAATACCTCATTAGCATACAAATCAACAAATATATACATTTGTATTTTTATTATTATTATTATTATTATTTGAGAACAATGATTACTGTTCAATTCAAATTTCTAAGCTAATATAGAAAAGCCATTAAATGTATAATAAAATGTTCACGCGTTCATGTGTCTGAATATACGGCGATGTGCGCGCGAACGCGTCTGCGTTGTTTCGCGCAACAGTCACGTGAAAGTATAAACAAAGATTAACGTGTATAGCATACGCAGAGTGCTCCGGTTTCACTTTAATTCAACTCTCGCTTGATGGCACATATTCTTGGTCGTTACACTTTCATAATGACACATGTGAAGATATTATTCGTATGTCAACGGAGAAGACCGCACGAATGAGATTTATATATATATATATATAAACCACAGTTATTGTGAAAGTAAATAATATAGTATGTCCTAAATTATTCACTTTCACAATAACAGTGGTTTTACTATATCATCCGTGCAGTAGCCTAATTATTGCATACAAATATGCGAATATTATTGTATGTATTATTAACAACATCAGCCACAACAGCGTGAATGGAAATGAGACTAAGAACCGATAAAAAATAAAAATTAAAAATATATATGTAATGTTCATTTTATTGTATCCTAGAGCAATATTTTCCCAGGTAAATGTTGCACACACCGCGTACATTAATCGCCACTGTCAGACAAAATTTCATAATAGTGACAGCCCTACTATTGTAGCTAATGTAAACCACATATTCAGTACATAATGTCTCCGTGTGTGTGTGTGTGTGTGTGTGTGTGTGCGCGCGCGCATATGTATATACATGAGTATGTATATTATAATGAATATTATAATGCAATACCTCAACACGCACCATTCAGCTAGAGCCGTTTCTCCTCTCTGTGTCGCACTCCAGTCACTTGGTGCACTGATGTAATACAACTATATCTCTCCAGCGCACCTCGCCAGTAGCCACGGACAAAGCGCCACAGCGTCACTACTCACAATCATCACAGGCTGTAAGTCACTGTAGTGACAAAAGAACTGAACTGTCAGAGCCACGACGCGTTCAGCGGGCTCTGCTCAAAACGCCGTTATGTCAGCTCAAGACAACTACAGTAACGAGGACAGAACTAAGCGTGCTCGAAGATTGCGGTGATAATTTTGTGCTATTTGCCCGTTTGACCCGATGTCACTTCGCATTCAGAAGTCTCTTTAACAGTTAAAGGTAGAGACGCGACTATCACTTATTGACAGTGCATTGTTAGAGCGCGCGCCAATGCCTCGACGTCACGGACGGTACAGTGCGGAAAATTCCCTTCTAGAAAGTCCCTTCTCTTTCTGCACCTATCTATCTGTCTACAGGCACAGGAGGACTATCTGCTCTAATCGTCTGTCAGCACTCAAGCGAGCTCAACTTAGGACTGAGTGACTGGAGGAGGGCGAGAAAAGAGACGCAGCCTCTACCGCTGACAGCGACCTGCCCCCTAGATTCCGCGCATGCGATCGCCTCTTAAAGGGCCACTGCTCCACAAGCACAGCTGCTAACAGGCGAGAGGACATGTTCAAACAAGTCACTCCAAGCAGTGAGAGCCCATATCAGTTTATCGAATTTCCAAATATAGATTCAGTTGCTAGAATTTGTAGTTCAGACATGCAAACAACATTATCTGGGCATATGATCAGAAATGTGCTATAGATTAGAGGCAGCATTTTCAGGTAACACAAGTAGCCAATATTTTCATTCAGGATAGGAGATGGAAGGAATAGTTTACCCAAAATGTTGTAATTTTTCCACCCTTCCAACACTATAGGCAGAATTTCTTTTTTTTTTTTTTTCTTCCATTACAATAAAAGTCAGCATGAAATGAAAATTCATCCTATTTGTTTGGCAAATATATGGCATATATATCGTATAGTGAATGATTAATCTATGTAAATGTTTCACTTTTTTTAATCATAACTGGATATTCTGACAAAAAACAACACTTCCCTTAAATAATTTAGTGCGCTTTTTCTTTTTCAAACACTCGGAATATGGAATAAAAGAAATGTCACTAGAAAAAAGTAATAGAACCATTAAAATTGTCCATTTTACATTTACATTTATGTATTTGGCAGATGCTTTTATCCAAAGCGACTTACATTGCATTCAAGGTACACGTTTTTACATTTTTGTGAGTTCTTGCTTTCCCCGGGAATCGAACCCATGACCTTAGCGCCACGCTCTTATTGTCTGAGCTACAGGAAAGCTGTACCATATCACTGGTAAACAAGTTGGTTTGAAGGCATAGGATAGTTTTGTGTGAAGAACAGACTGAAATAACATTCACAAATGTGTTTTTAAACTTGTTGCAGCCAGCCAAATTATAGTTGGATGCAACCACAAATGACATTTCAGCGCAAATACAGTTCAATTTCAAAACTTGGACTAGAGTGCATGAGTTGCAGACCTCTATTATGGTACTTTTGTCTTTTTAAATCATTATCTATTTTCATTGCATGTAAAACGTGTAATAAAAAAAAATCTGCCTAAAATCTTTTATGGAAGAAATTAAATAATGGTGGTTAGTAAATGATAACATTTTTAGTCCAACTATTCCTTTAAATATTAAATCACCAGAAGACTTTCTACTGGATTAAAAAAGAGAACTAAATCTGGGGCCACTGACAGATGTCCAGGCATGTCTTGTATTTCCCTTCCGCTGGCCCTTTAATCCCAGCGTGAAGCCGTCCGTCATGACACGCCCCCTGCTGCCAGCCTCGTTTTATTCAAACACATGACGTAATTCATAATCATGAAATGCTATACCCGTTTACTGTCCTCCGTGGCGCTACTCTAGTACAGTGACGTCTTACCCAAACACGAGCACGTCTTTGTTCCTACAGAGATGCGCATTTTCTCGGGCGTAGTGATTTCGACGGACGTTTGTAAAGAAACGCTCTTTTCCCACCTGTCCGCAGCGCGCATAATCAAATTATGCGAGCTGAGATTAATAATAACGGCATATTTATGCAGATATAATTGCACAGTACCTGTAAAATTAGATTTATGTTGAATGGTGGCATTCTGTGATGCTTTTGCATGGGACACAACAAGTGGAATAATGATGTTGCTTATTCAGTCACTAAAAATTGAACACCATTGTTAGCTCAAAGACTCCTTTATTCATTCCTTATATTTTTTACAATCACGCCCCCTTTCTTTACACTGCGTAAATGTAAATCTGCAGGTGACCATTCCTCAGCGCAATAGCTACACCATGTAAGAGGTGTGTGTCACTGTAGAGTACACATATTGCCATGAGGATGGTGATGGTAGTTATGAAATACATTTGTAATTCAATTGTGTACTTATTTTATTTAAGCAGGTTGTTCAGTATTCCTGAGCATATGGATATATATGCATTGTACAGATTTGTTTGTTGGAGAGGGCCACTGTAATACTAGTTCTCTCAGATATAGGGAGCTGCAGTAGGCTATGCTTTACTAATGTCATTTAAAACAATAACACAGAGCACGTGGGCTGTGTACACAGTAGACAACAGAACTATCTTCTACTGCCGCCTTTAGACCAAACGTTTAAATTACAAGAGACAAATTGCGCAGACAATGTTTAAAGTTTTATTTATAACCATTTTAAGAATTTACAAATGGAAACCCACTTCTGCCACATTAGGAAAATATCATGCTTTGTTAAATTATAGGGTACAACGGGGCTAAAGGCACACCTTAAGAAAAATGTGCGATGTATGATGTACAGACAAATATATATGTTTGTATTGAACATTTATGGAGCAACAGTTTTCGTGTGAAAATAAATCATAAAAGTGGTTTATTTTATTTAAAAACCTTAATAATGTATGAGGTGTGACGAGGGGGGCCTTTTACCCCACACACAGGGCAAAAGGCACACAGTATTGATACAAATACTAAAATAATGTTTTTAATAATAAAGTTAATGCTTGTTCAAAACAATCCCTTTAGCAAAGTTTGAACTATTTTCTGTTTATTTTGATGAATAAAAGAATACATTTTTGATCAATAAATATGCTGTCATTAAAATATGTTAATATAGAAATATATCTGAAAAATATAGAAACAAAATCATTTAAAAAAGTAAAGATTCTGAAAGCATTGGAAGGAGATCC
This sequence comes from Paracanthobrama guichenoti, assembly GCA_018749465.1. NCBI lineage: Eukaryota > Metazoa > Chordata > Actinopteri > Cypriniformes > Gobionidae > Paracanthobrama > Paracanthobrama guichenoti. Next base: position 20,041,953 of record CM031962.1, on the reverse strand, counting down.
CATAATAATTTAATATAGATTTACAGTAGTAACAATAAATTATATTTTATTATATGATATGATTGGTATCACATTTTTAAATCTGACGGTTTCATTATAAATATGGTGATAATTTAGAGATAAGGTGGACACACAACTTAATATATGATACTTACAATCTGAATCTAACCATGTCATGTCAACAAATGTTAAAGTCAGCCGCTGTTTATTATCATGTTAAATATGGTGCCTTTTACCCCAAATACCATACTTTTACATATTCTTCTGTTATTGAAAAACTGTTGCTTTAATTACCTTGAACAAAACTGACAAACATTAACAAGACCTTTGTTTCAAAATATATTCAATCATTTTAGCGATTCTTATTCATTATTTAAATCTACAACATTTTTAAAAACATCCAATATTAGATCAAATGAGTGCAGAATCCACTTTGTGCTGATGCCCATGATCACGTCAAAGATCAGACAAATTTCCACATGCATCTTGAAAAGCGGATGTTTTGGAAAGTGCTGAGGCAAGTTTTTCTGGGTTTTTAGGGGTGTGGTCCTGGTCAAGACAATCTCCTGAACTCCAAACTGAATGTCAGAATGGGAAAGAAAGGTGATTTAAGCAATTTTGAGCGTGGCATGGTTGTTGGTGCCAGACGGGCCGGTCTGAGTATTTCACAATCTGCTCAGTTACTGGGATTTTCACGCACAACCATTTCTAGGGTTTACAAAGAATGGTGTGAAAAGGGAAAAATATCCAGTATGCGGCAGTCCTGTGGGCGAAAATGCCTTGTTGATGCTAGAGGTCAGAGGAGAATGGGCTGACTGGTTCAAGCTGATAGAAGAGCAACTTTGACTGAAATAACCACTCGTTACAACCGAGGTATGCAGCAAAGCATTTGTGAAGCCACAACACGCACAACCTTGAGGTGGATGGGCTACAACAGCAGAAGACCCCACCGGGTACCACTCATCTCCACTACAAATAGGAAAAAGAGGCTACAATTTGCTCAAGCTCACTAAAATTGGACAGTTGAAGACTGGAAAAATGTTGCCTGGTCTGATGAGTCTCGATTTCTGTTGAGACATTCAGATGGTAGAGTCAGAATTTGGTGTAAACAGAATGAGAACATGGATCCATCATGCCTTGTTACCACTGTGCAGGCTGGTGGTGGTGGTGTAATGGTGTGGGGGATGTTTTCTTGGCACACTTTAGGCCCCTTAGTGCCAATTGGGCATCGTTTAAATGCCACGGCCTACCATTGTTTCTGACCATGTCCATCCCTTTATGACCACCATGTACCCATTCTCTGATGGCTACTTCCAGCAGGATAATGCACAAAGCTCGAATCATTTCAAATTGGTTTCTTGAACATGACAATGAGTTCACTGTACTAAAATGGCCCCCACAGTCACCAGATCTCAACCCAATAGAGCATCTTTGGGATGTGGTGGAACGGGAGCTTCGTGCCCTGGATGTGCATCCCACGAATCTCCATCAACTGCAAGATGCTATCCTATCAATATGGGCCAACATTTCTAAAGAATGCTTTCAGTGTATAAAGTGACTGATGTAATAATGACCTCATCATTTCAACTTTATCTCAGTTTTTTTTTAAAGTAAAAATTATTAAATGCTAAATCATAATTTCAACATTTTATCTTCAACATTAATTATTATAATTTGTATTGTTAATTATTTCTCTATGGATCACAGATGAAGAATTGCAGAGATTAGTTGAGTCTTGGGGTCAAAAAAAAAAAAAAAAAAAGAAAATCAAACCCCTACATCACTACATGTTGTTTGGGATGGTAGCAAGAAAAATCCTCAACACTCATCCAGAAACAAACTCCAGCATATTCAGTTGTCAGACATGACTGGAACTTCAAACGAGACCTGGTTCTGTGGTCAGATGAAACTATAAAAAGAGCTTTTTGGCAGCAAACCCACCAGATTTAAAAAGTCCCCCATGCCCCCAGTTAAACATTGAACATAGTAATGTTTCCAATCAGACAAGACAGAGTGTATTCCAAAGAACATAATATACTAAATACTGCATAATACATGATCCACTAGAGGGTGCTAGACATCTTCTCATTTGGCAGAATGTTCATTCTCCTGAGCATATGGATGATTCTAATTGCCTGTAAACTAGTAATAATAAGGATTACAGTCTGTTTATGGTACCGCCCCAAATGTTTTAGGAGGTCACATGGACTGTCCTGTGGACTTTACTAAGAGGTAGTTGGTAACTGCACGGGTGTTTCCGTTTCTGTTCGACTCCGATCCCCACTAATCCAGTACTCTTCTGTCTGCATCTCTGTGAGGCGAGACAGTGTCCTCTTGAAGGCAAAGACCTCTTCATCCGCCGTGAATAGTGTCAACCGCTCACTGGCTTCCTGAACAAAATAAATATAGGCAGTTGAGCAATTACAAATGCCATTCTACAGATATTAGCAAAGAACTAAGGCTTAATAAATAAAGATTTTTTTATTTATTTCAAGGGGTCATATCAATACATTACCATACATATTAGAATGGAACAAGTCACTGTTGCCTGGTGAGTGATTAGAAAGTTGACTGCCATGGAAAGGTTACAGAGTTTCGCAGAGATTACATATTTGTGTAGGCCAAAATCCGGAAACAAGCATTTTAGCACTTCCGGATCAATCATCCTGAAGTCAATTTTGTTGTTTTTTTTATAGGTTTTTAGGTTTTGAATACAAGCTCAATATATTTTCCAGTTTATTTTACGATTTAAAATACATTAGTAATACCCTCTTGTGATGTTTTTTTTTTTTTTTTTTTTTTAAACCTTTTCCACGTCTTGTAAAAGGTGGTTGCTAACAAGTGGCTAAATGGGACAACAGAGGCTGTCGGGGACATTAAACTTCATCAGCCAAACAGATAAACTCGTCTACTCTCTCGTCTGCTTTCACAACCTTCTTGTGTTTAGCTCTTGAAGAATATTCTTACTCAAACTTTCAGAGAAATTTTTTTTAAACAAAGACAGAAAGAGTTGCTGGAAGATTAGCGATGGCGTCTTTGAAGCCATGCGACTGTAGTGTTCTTCGTTTATACTATAGCCCAGGGGTTTTCAAACTTTATGATGCCAAGGACCCCCAAATATGATGAACCTTTTATGAGGGACCCCGTTCCTAAAATCCATCTATATATTTTTATGTATGAAAAAAATTTAAACTGTTAGATAAATAGTAAGTGTGACATTATAAATGCAACATATTGCTTCCAAACTTAAACTGGCTCTTAATGTTGGTTGTATAAGGAGAACATTTTCAATTAAAAATGATTTGAATAAGCAACTTTCACAATAAATGTATGTAAGCAGCTAATGTTCTGCATTAAAGGGATAGTTCACCCAAAAATGAAAAATTCTGTCATCATTTAGCCACCCTCAAGTTGTTCCAAACCCGTATGAATTTCTTTGTTCTGCTGAACACAAAGGAAGATATTTGAAAGAATGTTTGTAACCAAGCAGATCTCGGCAGCCATTGACTACTAGTGGGGGAAAAAAAAATACTATGGTAGTCAATGGCTGCCGAGAATTTATACAGGTTTGGAACATGGGTGAGTAAATGATGATAGAATTTTCATTTTTGATAAACTATCCCTTTAAGAATACTGCCTTACAACACCAGTGAGCAAGATAAAGGGGACTATAGGGAGAAAAACTCTCTAGAAAGATACAAAGCAAACATACACTCACCTAAAGGATTATTAGGAACACCATACTAATACTGTGTTTGACCCCCTTTTGCCTTCAGAACTGCCTCAACAAGGTGCTGAAAGCATTCTTTAGAAATGTTGGCCCATATTGATAGGATAGCATCTTGCAGTTGATGGAGATTTGTGGGATGCACATCCAGGGCACGAAGCTCCCGTTCCACCACATCCCAAAGATGCTCTATTGGGTTGAGATCTGGTGACTGTGGGGGCCATTTTAGTACAGTGAACTCATTGTCATGTTCAAGAAACCAATTTGAAATGATTCAAGCTTTGTGACATGGTGCATTATCCTGCTGGAAGTAGCCATCAGAGAATGGGTACATGGTGGTCATAAAGGGATGGACATGGTCAGAAACAATGCTCAGGTAGGCCGTGGCATTTAAACAATGCCCAATTGGCACTAAGGGGCCTAAAGTGTGCCAAGAAGACATCTCCCACACCATTACACCACCACCACCAGCCTGCACAGTGGTAACAAGGCATGATGGATCCATGTTCTCATTCTGTTTACGCCAAATTCAGACTCTACCATCTGAATGTCTCAACAGAAATCGAGACTCATCAGACCAGGCAACATTTTTCCAGTCTTCAACTGTCCAATTTTTATTGGACAGTTGTTTCAGTCAAAGTTGCTCTTCTATCAGCTTGAATCAGTCGGCCCATTCTCCTCTGACCTCTAGCATCAACAAGGCATTTTCGCCCACAGGACTGCCTCATACTGGATGTTTTTCCCTTTTCACACCATTCTTTGTAAACCCTAGAAATGGTTGTGCGTGAAAATCCCAGTAACTGAGCAGATTGTGAAATACTCAGAACGGCCCGTCTGGCACCAACAACCATGCCACGCTCAAAATTGCTTAAATCACCTTTCTTTCCCATTCTGACATTCAGTTTGGAGTTCAGGAGATTGTCTTGACCAGGACCACACCCCTAAATGCATTGAAGCAACTGCCATGTGATTGGTTGATTAGATAATTGCATTAATGAGAAATTGAACAGGTGTTCCTAATAATCCTTTAGGTGAGTGTATGCAATTCTGGTATACAAGTATGTATATGGCAATAAAGGAGAGAAACATATAGGAATTAAACAGAATGTTCAGCAGACTTTAACCATTTTTGCTTTGTCTTTTTATTCTCTGAAATTTTCTGGGGATCTCTCAGAACCTTCTGGAGCACCCCTGGGGTGAAAACTCCTGCTATAGCCTACATTTAGCTTTTGACTTCTGCCAATTGTATAAACGCTTCAAAATTCATTAAAAGGTCACAATGGACAAAACGTGTAAGAATCATAAGCTTTTGTTATGTTAGTCCTTATTTTCTGCAATAATTCAAAAGCCAGTGGAAAAATCCTATAGGGTTTTTGTCTAACTTCTGGGATGGCCTACAAAAATATGTCATCCCTGCTGCATCATTAAAGAGGAAGCCAAAATGCAGAGGTGTTTCTTAAAGGAACAGGAGAAAAAAATGGCCTAAGGCAATGACAGGTTGGAAAATGGAATGGAAACATTTTGGCACAAAAAGGTTACTAACATTACAATTCGACTTCAGGGAATAAATAAAATAACAGATATGTGTGATATGACCCCTCTTCATGGACTATAAACATTTTTTTCCGGTAACTTAAATAAAGCTGGAATAATATGCAAAATAAATATTAGATAATTTATAAATATTAAAACGGAAATTAGAAATGTTGCATTGGCAGCTAACTGAAATAAGTACTAAAATTACGAAAATTGAAATATAATTATTGAAAGCTATATAGAAATATTACAAAAACGAATGACAAAATTACTAAAACTAAAATAAAAAAATACAAACATAAAGCTAATTTAATAAATAAATAAATTCTGAAATGGTGTATAAATTATACAAAAATAACTGTCATGGACTGGTAGAGAGCATTTTTTGAAGATTTTTGACTGTATGCATTTATGATAGAGTTTCAGAAGTATAATGTACAATTCTAATGTAATGCCAACGGTGGCACATTTGAAGGGTGTTGCCATTACATCAGTCAGGCCGAGTTCATCCAGCATTAGGCGATCTCTCGCTTCCTCTCCAGTCATCGGCCCCTGATCAAGAAGGCGGTCTAACGGTGCATCGGCCAACATCACCACTCTAACCTGAGAGTTTTAGACAGAGAAAGTGTGCCATTGTACATATGTTGGTACTACACAGGAGATTATGATTAGGAAATCGAAAAATGTATGAAACAAATGTTTTTGAGGACTGCACATGAATATATCGTGTTTTTAATTCTGAAGATGGTCATGTTAAAGGCCTACGTGAGCTTTCAGGAAGTCAGGGTCAGTATGTATTGCAGCGTGTTTTGTAGCACGTTACCTTTTGGACGTAAAAGTTGTCAATGAGTGTGGTGAGGCGTCTAGCTTGGTCCTTCATTCCAACCCGAAGATGAGGAACATTCCGAATGATGACCGTGTCAAAATGCTGTGCGATTTCTAAATAATCACCTGCACCCAACGGCTTTAAACAACAAATAAACAGACACACGTGAAGAGATTAGGTAACATTAATGATTAAACATTCGTTTTCTTTATGATAGTTAGTAAGCTATTCTGTTTAAAGGGATAGTTCATCAAAAAACCAAAAATCTTTAAGAAGATAAGTTTTTTTTACTCATCTTCGTGTTGTTTCAAACCCATATGACGATTTAAATTTCAATCTGTTGATCACATATAGCTATAATATGGCTTCAGAACAATACTTTTATAACTAGAATGTACATTTCCTGAAGAAAATGTGAGTGGTGCTTGCAGTGGCAAAACTCGGCCCCGGGGAGATGCTACAATGTTGTGCACGATTGCAAGACAGCCAACCACCATGTCTGTATGATGTTGTGGAGCTGAGATATGGCTTATTCATGTGTTTGTATGAATGAGGCATTTATATAGCGCTTTCATATGTACTACTGTACACCCAAAAAGGCTTTACACCCATGTCAGGGGTCTGTCCTCAACCACCGACGGCAGCCACAGTACAGCGGCGCCAGTGCGCTCACCACACACCAACGATAGGTGGAGAGTAGAAAGGGTGATAGAGCCAATTCAGTGGATGGGGATTATTAGGTGGCCATGATTGGTAAGGGTCAATGGAGGGAATTTGGCCAGGACACCGGGGTTACACCCCTACTCTTTACGAGAAGTGCCATGGGATTTTTTTAATGACCACAGAGAGTCAGGACCTCGGTTTAACGTCTCATCCAAAGGACGGTTGTATGGTTCCTAGGGTACTCTAAACGGTTGCTAAATGGTGTGGCTATACAGTTTATGGGGTGATATTTAAAGACTATTTGCCAGTCTGAGTCAAAAGAGCCAAACTCTGCATTTCTACAATGCTCTGGTGCTGAGATATGGCTTGTTAATGTTGATATTTGGTTGCTAGGGTGCTTCAACTGGTTGCTAGGACATGGCTATGAAGTTTGAATGTTACTTATTAGCTGCTTGATAGGCTAATTGAACTGAGACCAGCCGGACAATTTTTTTGCCTGCCAGATAAATAATATTATTAATAATTAATTATAGATTTAATTAATATTGAAAACCTTTATAATTCATATAATGTTTAATTGTTTTTTTGTGCTTTGGCATCCCTATTCACTGTAAATGGGGAAAAATGGACACTACATTTTTCAAAACAGAATATAGAAAGTCATACGAATATGGATGACATGAGGATGAGTAAATGATAACCATTTTTGTGTTTAGTATTCATTTTGTATATAAACTATTCCTTCAGAAGTTTGGGGTCAGAAATGAATACATTTAATCATGAAGGATGCATTAAATTGATCAAAAGTGACATTAAAGACTTTTAGATTGTTACAAAACATTCCATTTCAAATAAATGCTTTTCTTTTGAACTTTCTATTCATTCAAGGATCATGAAAAAATGTATCATGATTTCTACAAATATATTAAGCAGTGTTTTCATCACTGATAATAATAAGAAATGTTTCCTGAGCACCAAATAAAGCATCATGTGACACTGACAGGATTAATGGCTGCTGAAAATCCAGCTTTGCCATCACAGGAATATATTACATTTTAAAATATATTAAACGAAAACAATTTTAATCGATTTTCACAATAATACTGGTGTTTACTGTTTTTGATCAAATAAATGAAGCCTTGGTTAGCATAAACATTCAAAAATCTTAACGACCCCAAACTTTTGAACACTAGTGTATATTGTATTTCTTTTAATAATATAAATATAATATTCACATAAAAACACATTCATCTGCTTCTGCACCACCTTGACAGTGAATGAGAGGGAAACTTCACTGATGTTGTCTCTGAAACCTTGGCACATACCTTTTTTACCCATCCATCTCTCTTATCTCATGTGCTCTTGAATTTTTGTCTCTAATCATCTATTTCACCCTATATTCTGTATCTTCTCTGGGTAACATGTATCTCTGTGGTAACTAAGTGGAAAGGCACATTAACACATGCTGACATAGTCCCCACTGCATTAGCCTGACTATGAAGACGAAGAAGTTGAGGACTCTTCAGACAAATCCACACATGTACATGCACACACACACACAAACACACACACACTCGCTCACACTCTCAGAACACTGAAGTGAACAGCACTTTCAAAAGCACTGAAGGACGCAGAGACAGTGCCTCAGCTCCATTAGAGAGCAGCATACTCATCCTTTCTTTCCTTCACAAACAAAAAGGGAGCTTCAAACTGGTAAACCAAGTCCAAGGTTACATACATAAACAAGCACACACACACACATACATGCTGGCTTAGACTAGTCATAGACATGGCTGCAATGATAATGTGAGTCATGGATGGATGGATCAAGGCATGGGTGATTACATACACTGTGTCCAAAATTGAATACTTCCCTACTATACAGTATGCGAAAAACAGCATGCCAAAAAAGTAGTATGTCTGAATACACAGTATTTGAAAAACTGTAGGTTAAAAGTCCCCGGATGATCTACTACTTCCGCTGAGATTCTGAAGTGCACATATGATGGACTATCCCATTAGGCCATTAGAGGGGATTTATCAATGGAAGTGAAGCGACGCAACTGACGGTGGTCACGTGACAGTAATATAATTGAGGATGCAGTACGTCTGAATTTCATTCATACTATCCATATTCATACGCGAGTACACGATTTTGGACCTGGCGATAGTGTCAGGAGAGTGGTATGACGGATGTGGTGGCAACAGAGTAGAAAAAAGCAGAGTTATATATAAAAGAAAGTTAGGTAACGGTAAAAAAAGAAAATTGAGCAGCAAATCAGCATATTCTAATATTTTTGATACTAAAGACTGGAGTAATGATGATGAAAATATTAAATATATTAACATAAAATAAAATCTTAAATTGTACTATTATTTCACTTTTTTTGTATATTTTTCATCAAATAAATGCATCCTTGGTGAGCATAAGAGACTTTCAAAAGCTTCTTAAAATCTTACTGCATCCAAACTTCTAACAGCAGTCTCCAAGACACAGTCTTCAAGTGTCTTGGAGACGTTGCCACAGCTCTTCTGGATTTAGTCCATCTCAGTTTTTTCTGTTTCTTCATGTAATCACAGACAGACTTAATGAAGATGAGATCAGATCTCCATGTGGAGCATAGAGATTATTGTCAGACTGTTTATGATTACAAAAATCTCACTGGAATATTCAAATTAATGGCAATTCATTCATAAATGTAAACTGATATTTCCTACTGGCACACTACAGCAAAAGATATAAATAACTGGCTTAAACCCACTTTTTGTGTGTAAAAATATTAGCGAGCCTAAGACTTTTGCACAGTACTGAATATTTTATATATATATATATATATGTGTGTGTGTGTGTGTGTGTGTGTGTGTGTGTGTGTGTGTGTATACATACTATAAGAATGAATGTATGCATGTCTTTTTGTTCATAGGACTCTGTTACCATTAAAACCACTAGTATTGGCTCTTCTATCTTGTTTTTGAACCAGTATTCTTATGGTGTGTAATTATACATTTTGTGAAGATTATTTTGTGAAGATGTGCCTCTTCTAGCAGTCTTTATCTTTTTTTGTTTTACTTACTGTCATACTCGTATGGATTACTCATATGTTTCCTAGCTGCTAAGCCTTTCACGTTTAAAGATAACTTATGGACTGAACAAAAATGAAACACTTGATTCTTTCACTGTCATTGCTGGAATGTGTCATTTGTTTTTTTGTTTTTTTAAGCCAAGGGGGCAGGGTAATTTTTACAACAAAAATGAAATGCATCACTTAAGCACCTGTCTGGGTGTTGTTTTTTATTTATTTTTTCGAGTGAGCCATATTGGAAGGGAAGTATAAACTGAGACTAAATGGAGATGGAATGACAAACAAGCTTATAATTTATTTTTAATAATATTTATTTTATAATTTATTTTTAATATAATTTAATTTTTTTAATATAAGGTGCCTTCCTAACTTAACCCCCACCCTCTCATCCAAAATTTTTGTAAAATATACCACACAAACCTGATCTCAAAATCAGCATTTTATGTTCCTTTTCTACAGACTCACTCGCTCGCACAGCTCTTGAAAGGTGCAGTCTGCAATGGTTCCACAGGTCCGGCTCAAGGTTACTTCTCTTCCCTGCACGTTCAACACCCTTTGTCTGGTTACTTAGAAGTAGACATATAGTTACTAGACTGAATGCATTGGAAAGATCTAACAATTTAGCACTGAAACTGTGGCCTGCACATCAAAACAGTCAACACAAGATCTAACCAACTATAAGATCAAACCTCACACACCAAGTCAAGGAAATATCAACACTTAACCTTAAAACCCCATCTATGCAAAGGCAAATTAAGTTGCTTACCATCATTTTGTCTGTAGGCCAGTTCCTCAAACAGCGTATTGACAGCATTCTCTGCATCAGGCTCACTTGATCTATGGAAAGCGAGTGAAAGAGAGAGATAATTGAATATGAAATTAAGCAGGTTTGAAGTGGTCACATCAAACAGTGTGTGCTGAAGGCCTGTGTTTGAATTTTCACAGTGCCTCCTGGAACAGGATGTTGGATTCAAAACGCAAACATTGAGAGAGTGTGAAAAGAGGGAGCAGCAATCAGGTGTCAACAAACACATGCATATTAAACATCCTCTGAGAGAGCAGCTGTTGAGATAAAGGCTCTATAATAAGTCAGAAAAAGACAGCGTGTGTATATTTATATTAATGTGCACTCATGACATGACAAGTCCAGGAGCAAACTTACAAATGATTATAAATCTACCAGCCATTTTTCATATAAGAAACATTTATGTTTGGTAAAATAACGGTTCCATTAATAGACTGAGATTAGAGATTAGAATAGAGAGATTAGAATAGAGTGAGAATGAAAATAAAATATATTGAACCCACTGTATCTCAAACAAGAACACACAAAATAAAGAATATATGATTGCGTCACTACTTAACTTCATTGTCACATGATCATTCAAAATTCATTCTAATATTCTGATTTGGTGCTCAAGAAACATTTCTTATTATTATCAATGTTGAAAACAGTTGTGCTGCAATATCTTTTTGAAAAAAAAAAAACATGATTTTTTGAAGGGTTTCTTAAAAATGCTGAAGACATAGAAAAGTGCATTCATTTGAGCTTTTATTATATGCATGTATTTACTTATTCACTTTTGAACAATTTAATGCATCCTTGGTGAATAAATGTATTCATTTCTTAAAAAAATAATCTTGCTGACCCCAAACTTTTTGTCAAATTTGTCAGGAATAATATGTGTATAAGCCATAAGGACATCCAAAACAAACAAACAAATAATAACAATCATAGAAGTTAGTGTAGTGTGTTACAATTGCTCCAAACTCTTGTGCAGTGCTCTAAAAGTGTGACATGACTTACATGTAGTAAAGTCTTTCTGATGATTCCATTTTCCTTTTCCGGTAATCTATTCCAGTGTCAAGACAGATAGCATGACAGCGCTCCTGTACAACAAAGGGAGAAATGCGGTAAAGAGAATGGTTACAAATAAGAAGAGAGAAAGTTACATTGCTTTTTAAATGGCACCGGTTAGCTATTTGTATTTTGGCTTGCAGTACACATTTCCCCCCTAGGTGGTGACAATGCGACACGTAGGTTAATACGTGATAAATAATATTCAAAAACATGTGATCTATATTATCCTGATACAAGCCTTATGTTTAAGCCTTGCATTAAGTTTGACCTTTTCTAATGAAGTTGAACTACTGTGAAGGTATTAACAGATATATAAAATCCTGTCATCTAAACAATAAATACATTCTTATTAAATACAACCATGTAAAAGATTAAGGAATCAACTTTATCAGTCTTCACAATGCATGTATAGAGATTTTATAATGGCACCTTTGTACTTGTTATCATGTATTATGAAACTCTCCTAATGCTCAATGTAATTGAAAAGTAATGTTCATTTGAATTAATGCGTACCAACTGTGTGCACTGTTAAACATGTTAGTTGCTCACTTCAGTGACTGTGTAACTAGAGTGGAAAAAAAACATTCAAACGAAACAAAATGCTGGAGGAACGATGACAAAAATGACTGATGAAAAGGAAGGGTGATTATTTTTAACAGGATGTGGATAATATGTGGTATTTAGGCGAGAGGCCTTTGCCTGAATCAGTCCTCAATGACAGCTCCAGCGAATTATGAAATCAGTGAATTTTCCGCCACCCTCCTCCTTGAACTAAAGATAATTAGCAATCACCACACGGAGCGAGAGAGGAGCGATCTATTCCTCTTCTTCCTGTATCTCTCGCCTCTTCCCCCCATTCTCCAGCGCTGTCAACTTTTCTCTCGAGCTCAGAGTTCCACGTCCGAGCCAATTGGCTGAATCAGCCATAATGACAGGCTGACAAACCGTGAGCAGAAGAAAACAAAAGGAAAAGTGTCACTTCATCAACCCTGCTCGACCTTGTCACCAGGCCTCCATGTAAACAGCCGCCACAGCCACGACAACCACGCTTCCCCAGCAGCCATCAAAATGGGTTATTCCCCTGCACACCCTTTTTTTTCTTCTTTTTGTAAAAACTTTCCATTTCCACGAGTATATCTTAACAGCTGATGGGCCATCTCCATCTCACAGGAGAGTAATCGTGAGGAGGGAGATAGGGAGAGGGGGAGAGAAATACAATCAGTAATGATTCCAGCGCATGGTTCTTTATAATCAGTTGAAGACACGTCCTCTTGTAGATCATTGCATGATTATGGTCTTTGATGGGTTCATTAAAGACTCATAACTCCTCAAAGATCTTCATCATCTGCCCTTCTCAACTCAGAATGCACTTTGCCACACAACTCAGATGCACATCCTCGGTTTTCCCACCGGACCCTATAAACGTGCAGGATCTCCAAACTGACTGACCTTTTAATAAATTAACTCAAATGTGTTTCTACAGAATTAAAAAGGCAATGGAAAATACATAATTTGAGATTAAAGCACTAGCTGGCATTAAAATGAATTATTTATGGCTGTTTAGTGGATAATTTCAGCCATTTCGAAAACATTTTTAACCGACTTAGCCACTGAATCGGACCACCCCTATTGCTCAGCAGCACATCCCTTTTTTTTAATTTCACAAAACACTCTCTTTTCAGCTATATCTGTCAGGAAACGTGGACATATTGCATAGTATATTCCAAAAATACATGAATAAATGAAATATTTTTCAATAATAATTACTATTATTTTGTGTCCACATTACCTGACAGATATCACCAAAAAAAAAAAAATGATATATATTATTTATATATATATATATTCAAGATTCAAGAGTTTTATTTGTCACATACACAGTTATATACAGAATATACAACCGGCAGTGAAATGTAAACAGGTCCGTGCAAATTCACAGTTAAAAACACAAGGAAGAAATTATAATAGAAATAGGATATAAAAAGTACTACTCTATATATATATATATATATATATGTCTATATCTGTAGAATTATAAATAATCAAGTCAAGAGAAAAAAAAGGTAACAAATAAGGATAAAGTGGAATAAAATAATTGAAGTAGACTTTGCAGTGAGTAAACTGTAGACTTATAAATATGTGGTTAACAAATGTATAAAGAGTATAATGTGCAAACAGGTTTATGACAGGTTGTTACACAGTAACAACGAGAACAGAAAGTGCAGTGCAATGTCAGTGTATCGATGTTTATCCTGAAGTGAAGTCACGTGATGTTAAGTGACTGAGTTCAGGAGTCTGATGGCCTGGGGAAGAAGCTCCTCCTGAGTCTCTCAGTTTTGGCCATCAGGCTTCGGAAGCGCTACCAGATGGTAGCAGCGTGAAATGAGGGTTTGCAGGGTGATTAGAGTCCTTGATGATCTTGGTAGCTCTACCTTTGCAGCGTTTGGTGTAGACGTCCTGCAGAGACGGGAGAGCTGACCCTGAGATACGCCGGATAAGCGCACTACTCTTTGCAGGGCTTTGCGGTCATGACTGGTGCTGTTCCCATACCACGCTGTGATGCACTGAGTTAAAACACTTTCTATCGCCCCTAAATAGAAAGTTTTCAGGATAGCTGGTGAAACCCTGAATTTCCTCAGCTGGCGCAGGTGGTACAGTCTTTGCCTGGCTTTTTCACCTGTGTCTGAATGTGAGCAGTCCAGGTCAGGTCCTCTGAGATGTTTACTCCCAGGTACTTGAAGCTGCTCACTCTCTCTACTGGTGACCCGCTGATCATGAGGGGGAGTATGTCCGTTGCTGTCTCTTCCTGAAGTCCACAATCATTTCTTTGGTCTTGCCAACATTCAGAGAGAGACAGTTGTCCTGGCACCATGATGTTAGATGCTCCACCTCGTCCAAGTATGCCGTCTCATTGTTGTTGGAAATGAGGCCCAGGACAACAGTATCATCAGCAAATTTGATGATAGAGGTGGAGCTGTGTGTGGACAAACAGTCATGCGTGTAGAGAGAGTAGAGCAGGGGCTCAGGACACAGCCCTGTGGAGCTCCCACAGTCAGGGTGATGGAGGTGGAGGTGGAACTGGCCTATTCTCACCACCTGAGGCCTGCCAGTGAGGAAGTCCTCAATCCAGTGGCAGAGAGAAGGATTCAGGCCGAGATCCAGGAGTTTGGAGGTTAGCTTGGTGGGAACTATGGTGTTAAAGGCTGAGCTATAGTCAATAAATAGCAGTCTTACGTAGTTCCCACTTTTGCTGTCGATGTGAGTGAGGAGGAGTGGAGGACATGAGAGATGGCATCTTCAGTCGATCTATTGGGACGATAGGCAAACTGAAGAGGGTCCAAAGTGTCAGGAATGAAGGAGCAAATGGTGTTTTTAATGAGTCTCTCAAAGACCTTCATGACTATAGACGTGAGAGCCACTGGACGATAGTCATTTAGGCAAGAGGGTTTACTGTTCTTAGGGACAGGGATGATGGTGGATTTTTGAAGGAGGTGGGGACCACAGATGTAGCGAGGACTCATTAAAGATAGATGTAAACAACCCGGCGAGCTGATCAGCACAGGACCGTAGAACACGACCTGAAATACCATCGGCCCGGCAGCTTTCCTGACGTCCACACGCTTGAGTGCCCTCCGAACTTCATCCTCCGAGACAGAGATCACGTGGTTGTTGCTGCTCTGAGTAATTTCCTCTAACGCGCCACTTGGCGGAGTCGCGTTGCCGCGGTTACAGTCAAAGCGGCGTGAAAGAGTTTAACTCATTCACGAGCAACGGATCAGCGTTCACCTCTGCAGAGGATTTAGATCCAAAGGAGCAGATGGACCTCAGACCTTGCCACATGCGCGCGCGAGTCGTTGAGTTGGAAATGAGACTCCACTCGGTCTTTATAACGGAGTTTTGCGGCTTTAACTGCTCGTCTGAGAGCATAGCAGGACGATCTGTATTCATTCATATTCCCTGAATGGAGACCGGCGTTGTAAGCAGCAGTGCGTGCGTTCACTGCCGCAGCTGGATTGAATTGTCCACCCACGGTTTCTGATTTGAGAAGGACGTTATTGTTATTGTTTGCGTGGCTTGCTCTGTAAGCGTGTTGATGAAGCAAAGCGCCACGTCTGTGAACTCGCCACGCCAGCTGAACTCGCTTCGAACATGTCCCAATCCACATCGCCCAGAGCTGCCTGTAGCGCGGTCTCTGAGTGGGGTGACCAACGCTTAACTTCCCGCCTCACCGGGGTTCCTGGAGGAGCTTTTGTTTGTATTCGGGAGTGAGGAAAATGGCGGCATGATCCGATTTGCCAACGCTGGAAGTGACCGCGCTTTATAGGCGTTCTTAAACGGAGTAGCAGTGATCCAGTGTGTTTGCTCCTCGTGTGGGGCAGGAGACGTGCTGGTGAAAGTTTGGCAGGACTTTCTTTAGGTTTGCTTTGTTAAAATCGCCCGCGACAATGAATGCCGCGTCGGGATGTTGGTTTATGACGCCGCTGGCAACATCATGAAGGCCAGATAAAGCCAGCGCTGTGTCTGCCTGCGGTGGGATGTAAACGGCGGTCGCGACAACCGCAGAAAACTCCTAGGCAGATAGAATGGGCGGCAGATGATTGTTAAATGTTCCAGATGAGGTGAGCAGGACCGCGAGAGAATGGTGATGTTCCTGGGATCGCACCATTTCTTGTTGATCATGAAACACACTCCACCGCCTTTGGATTTACCGGCCTCGGCTGTTCTGTCCATCCGAAAAACAGAGAAGTTCTCCGACGGCGCCACAGCTGTGTCCGGGACGCGGGCGTGAGCCATGTTTCAGACAAACAATAGATATTACAGTCTCTCATGTCCCGTTGAAAACTTATCCTGGCTCTAAGATCGTCCATCTTATTATCCAAGGATTGAACATTTGCTAGAAGAATGCTCGGGAGAGGAGGTCTGAATGCCCTTTTCCTCAGTCTGTTACGGATACCAGCGCGTTTCCCACGGTGTTTCTTTGTTCTACGCCGCTGGCTCTGGCCATTGTTCAACTCGGCGTTCAAGAATCTCAGATGGCCACAGAGGATCGGGCGAAAGTGTCCTGAAACAGTCCAGTGTAGAGGTAACCAATGTCCAAAAGAGTTTTTTTTGCTGTCAGATGAGTAGATCAATGCAGATGATAAGTTTGTAAAAACTGAGAGTAAAAGAAAGTAAAATAGTAAATAAAAAGCACAGTCTTATATGGATATATATATATATATATATATATATATATATATATATATATATATATATATATATATATATATATATATATATATATATATATATCATCATCATAATATTTTTGTAATACCATAAATGTCCACAAACAACAAAAATAAAATACATTCCTCTTCCCAATAATATTTTTTTAATATTACCTGACAAAAAAATTATTTATGTTATTATTATTATTCAATGATCAAATTTATAGTAAAAGTTTAATCAAAGCTTTTTTAAAGTCATGCTGAGTCACTGTAAAAATGATTGTTGGTTTAACTTGAAGTAAGTTACCTGGTTGGTTCATTGAAATTAAAAATTTGAGTTGAGATTGATTTAATAAATAGAAACTCAAAATATGATGTTATCTGAACCACATTAATTATCTAAGTTGATTTGACAAAAGAAAAAAAGTTGTGGTGAATCATGAAAATAATTTTTTATCGTTGCATGTGCCCTGCACAACCATTCAGAATAAGAATGAAGTCTGTCTCTCTTTCTGTCGGTCTTGCTCTCTCGCTCTCTCTTGCTATCTCTTCTCCACTCCTCAAAAAAGTTGCCTTTGAGTTTTTCAAAGCAAGGGTTGCCATTGAGCTCCAACAAAAGCCAAGGATAGCTGGCGATTGGACCCTGATGAGGTCCACTACCTCATTACTGACAGCCAAAAACATTTGATGCTTTTTTCCCTCCTGTTTGGGAGGAAGAGGGGCGGATTGACAGAGCCTGGCTTAAGGAGCACACGGTGGGAGAACTGAAAAAGAGAGGTGGCAGAGGGGGACAGGGGGGAAAGGTTGTAGTCCATTCATCTTTGTGTGTCTTACAGCCTCTGTGGGTAGGAGAAAAGAAAAGGGGGGGTGGGGTGGGGTGGAAGCAGGGGCGGGGTAAAAAGAGAACGAGAGACAGCTTAAAACACTGCCTTTATGCTTTTGAGTCCAGGACGACTCCTCTTACATCAAAGTGTTTTTACCACTGCGGTGTGTGATTTTGTCTGTGTGTGTGTGTGTGTGTGTGCGTGTCTTGAGTGAATGTATTGAGAGATTAGGTGACTAGTGAGTGTGTGTGAGGGAGAGAAAGAGAGAGGGAGAGAGAGCAATGGGGGTGGTTAACGACGTGAACGCACTAATTACGCCTAATTATCTATTCCCTTTACATGTAACCGGCTTTGTTAGTTACTCAGAACGCTCTCAAAACATACTCAAAATGTTCTCACAACCTCTCCTTGCCCTGTCCAAGACTCTTAAAGAAACATCACCCTTGGAACATCTGCCTCGCTTTGAAAGCGTGGACCCCCCAGACCTCGGCAGAGGCCACAGGCCACAGCTCTCATCCTCTCCATCACAATCACTCGCTCCTCAGTCTTTGCTAATCTGTGCCTGCTAAAAGCATGACTGACCAACTTTAGCGGTGACTTGGCAAAACAACATCTTTTGAGTGACCGTTAACGAATGTCAAGTCACCTCAAATGTTGATCTTAAGGCTTATTCACACCAGAGCCATTTTGACAGGGCCAACAAGATTTTAAATCTTGCTTAGTTAGTTGCTTCAAAATAATTTAATAAGATAACATTACATTCAGGCTTTGTTATTTCAGAGAATGTCAAAATAAAAGCTTGTTTAAAAATAAATGCTGTTAACTAATGTAGTTAAGCAATGTTAACAAATAAAACCTTATTGTAAAGTGTTACCAATTGAACTTGGTGTAAACAGGCCACAAAATCAGACAGAAAAATAATAACAGCAAGAGAAGAGACAGCGGCATTCCTGGCAACCACTTCTCCATCCTCTCTCTATGAACGGTTTATGAGATTAGATATCTCTCATAGGCCTGTTCTTATTAACTGCCTCAAATTAATCAGATCAAGTCTTTCTGTCTGTCTAGTTAACTATTCTTCAAAACTACTTTAAGGTCTCTGTAAGGGTTTAGACATTTTATGATAAAATGGCTTTGAAGGAAGGGAATGATAAGAAATATTAGAAATAGGAGGTTAACAAAAGGTCAGTGGAACAGTAGCAGCAATCCAACATAAATTGCCTCTTTTCATTTTTGCTCCATCTTCAAGTCATTCAATCATCATACACTCATCCTTACCCACCAGAGACCTTCACCATGAACACGCACACACACGCACACACACACACACACACACACACGCACACACACGCACACACACACACACACACACACACACACACACACACACACACACACACACACACACACACACACACACACACACACACACACACACACACACAACCATTTGCTCCAACGAAAGGAAGATAGGGAACAGCAGTTGGCAAAAATGAAGAGACATTTGAGCGAAATTAAGATCATCACACCTCTGTAACGGGGTCAATAAGGGGTTCTGACCTTACTTAATATGAATAGGGCTGTCAAATCAAAATCAATTAATTAAATTAATCGGCCAAGGCTCATTGATGCATGTGGGGAGCGAAGGCTGGCCCGTGTGGTCCGATAGCAGTTTGTTGTGTATGGGGCTGCATAGCCACAGACCAGTCAGGGTGCCCACGGAGCAATGGAAGAACGATGAATCACGTTTTCTTTTACATCACAGGATGACTGTGTCTGTCGCTGACCTGTGGAACACATGGCACCAGGATGCACTATGGGAAGAAGGCAAGCCTGCAGAGGAAGTGTGATGCTTTGGGCAATGTTCTGTATACATGTATACATACATATACACTCCCCTAAAGGATTATTAGGAACACCATACTAATACTGTGTTTGACCCCCTTTCACCTTCAGAACTGCCTTAATTCTACGTGGCATTGATTCAACAAGGTGCTGAAAGCATTCTTTAGAAATGTTGGCCTATATTGATAGGATAGCATCTTGCGGTTGATGGAGATTTGTGGGATGCACATCCAGGGTACGAAGCTCCTGTTCCACCACATCCCAAAGATGCTCTATTGGGTTGAGATCTGGTGACTGAGATCTTTGTAAAATGTAAACATTTTTCCACTTTGCCACAGTCCATTTTAAATGAGCCCTGGCCCAGAGAAAACGCCTGCGCTTCTGGATCATGTTTAGATATGGCTTCTTTTTTGACCTATAGAGTTTTAGCCGGCAACTGCGAATGGCACGGTGGATTGTGTTCACCGACAATGTTTTCTGGAAGTATTCCTGAGCCCATGTTGTGCTTTCCATTACAGTAGCATTCCTGTATGTGATGCAGTGCCGTCTAAGGGCCTGAAGATCACGGGCATCCAGTATGGTTTTCCGGCCTTGACCCTTACGCACAGAGATTGTTCCAGATTCTCTGAATCTTTGGATGATATTATGCACTGTAGATGATAACTTCAAACTCTTTGCATTTTTTTCTCTGAGAAACTCCTTTCTGATATTGCTCCACTATTTTTGGCCGCAGCATTGGGGGAATTGGTGATCCTCTGCCCATCTTGACTTCTGAGAGATACTGCCACTCTGAGAGGCTCTTTTTATACCCAATCATGTTGCCAATTGACCTAATAAGGTCCAAATTGGTCCTCCAGCTGTTCCTTATATGTACATTTAACTTTTCCGGCCTCTTATTGCTACCTGTCCCAACTTTTTTGGAATGTGTAGCTCTCATGAAATCCAAAATGAGCCAATATTTGGCATGACATTTCAAAATGTCTCACTTTCAACATTTGATATGTTATCTATATTTTATTGTGATTAAAATATAAGTTTATGAGATTTGTAAATTATTGCATTCCTTTTTTATTCACAATTTGTACAGTGTCCCAACTTTTTTGGAATCAGGTTTGTATATAACAATGTGGCAAACAAAAGCACTGAATAGAAAGGTGTATTTAGGTGACTTTAGAAGCCAGTATATTGTTTCATACATAATAAATATACACTACCATTCAAACTATTACTAGAATTAAAAATAACAGTTTTTTTTTTTATTTATTTGAATATATTTTAAAATGTAATTTATTCCAGTAATGGTTATACTTTATACTATAATACATTTAATAGAAATATATTTTATATAATATTTGTTGCATATTTGGTTATATATTTTTATGTAAAGCACTCTGAACTGCATTCTATGCCTGAAAAGTGCTATATAAATAAAATGTATTATTATTATATTTGTTATTTTATCATAATTTTGACAATTTAATAATTTGGGAGATAAAACTGACAAGAATTCAATAATATTTTGTCAGCAAATAAGTATTGCCACCCTGAAGAGAGATAAAGATATAGGAGAACAAGAGCCAATGAGTGCATTTCAGTGAGTCTGTCACACATTATTAGGGTTGACCAGACATGAGAGGAGCCACTTGGGCCACCCTAACTGGGATCCTAGGTTGCCCCAAAACCAGATGGCCTAACAAAGAAGCTTGAGCATTAGAGGTGCAAGGCAGAGAGCGCGGGGCATTCAGCACTCTTACCAGGCAAGATTAACACAGGCCAGAATAGAGGGTGACTTTAAGGGCCCCAGGGATTTGACAGAGACTGGCTGAACCAGAGTGACTGTGCTGGGCCACTGACCATAAAAGACCCAGGGGTCAAACTAAGAAAAATCACAACCTGAATGAAGCATCTAGCGGCTTTTTTTTTTTAGGATATTCTGTGTGACGGGAGCCTTTAACTATGAGGAATGCTACGATATAATGTGGATTAGAAAGACATTGTATTGCCAGTCATTAAAGCATCCTCTTATTCCGTCACTCTTCAAGATCACAGAGAGAAAAGGAACATGTAAAGGACGACTGGTTTGTTTTGCCATTTGCACTTCCCTTACAATTGTGACGACTTAACAACACACTCAATATCTAACAGAACAAAAAAAGGAAAAGATCATGGGAAAAATGTTACCTATATTCAAAATGTCTAGCTACAAATAAGCCGTTTGATGTTAAAACGCATTCAGCTCAGTGTGTTGATACCACAATCAAATGTGCAAGAATGTGGCCAGCTGTAAAATGCCTGAAAATGATCATCTGATTATTTATGATGGAAAGCTGTCGCAGGATGATGGTAATTACCCAGACAGCACACAGGATAATGCCAATACCTGCTTAAAATAATACAATTAACTTGCAAAGCAGATCAGCGCATTGCTGGCGTCCATGGCCGGGCGCACTTTGAAATGCAAGCAGCTTCCCGCAATGGCGTCTCATTCCAGCCAACCCACGCCAGTCATTAAACGGCCTCCATGTCTGTCACACTCTCTCTCAGTCTGGTGCTCTCATCTCCAGGTATGATCAAAGCTGTCTTTTTTCTGTTTTGTGTGTTTTTGCAAACACATATGAGGTTGTGTATTTTTACCTGTGAATAAAATACATCAAAAACCAGACAGAGCAGAGGAGGAAACATGAAGAGAGATGGATGGAGATAGAATGAAAGGATAAATAAATTAACTGAGAGAATGACTTTGTCTTTACCTTGAGTACGCCAATGAAAGGCACAAAAGCAGCCCTCTGAAGCCCATTTTTGTACAGTT
Source organism: Paracanthobrama guichenoti (assembly GCA_018749465.1). NCBI lineage: Eukaryota > Metazoa > Chordata > Actinopteri > Cypriniformes > Gobionidae > Paracanthobrama > Paracanthobrama guichenoti. Next base: position 20,019,569 of record CM031962.1, on the reverse strand, counting down.
CTGAGAGAGAGAGAGAGAGAGAGAGAGAGAGAGAGAGAGAGAGAGAGAGAGATGCTGGTTAGATTCACTCTTTAGCCTCCTCATAATGTCATTTTCCATCTATGATTGGCAAATAAAGTGTCTATTGATGAAGTGAGGGACGGGAGGGGAGAAGGAACAAAAGGGACGAGGAGAGGCAGAAATTGATTTCTGTGGGCAGCGCCGGAGAAAGGCAGTACATGAAATTCATTACATTCCCAAACAATGAGCTCAAGAGAAGAAGTCTCTCTCTTTCTGCACAGACAATAAACCTGCATCACGGTGAATAGAGACTTCATTTAGCCACACGGGCATTATAAGCCACACACACACACACACACACACACACAGATGTAAAGAGACCATGATGAGTATATGCTTCTGTCTGTGCTGTAAAAGCTTGTTTAAAGCTGCCATGGGCGAGAAAATATAAAGGAAACAGAACTGTCATAACAGAGGCATGTTGAGCTATAAACAGTCCAGTGAGAGACGTCCGGCCAGTTCTCACCCAAGAAATGAAAGCTTACCATATGGATCTTACTATGAAAGAACAAATGAAAGCTAGGGATCTGGAGGCCACTTGTGACAATCATTCAGGTGATTCATTCTTTTCTTTTTTTCCAGAGGAAAGCAAACTGGAATCACCCTTACATGCCAAGATATTTTAAAGGAATCATACACACTTTTCCCTCATGTTAATGGCAATTTCCCCCCTAACCCTTAAAATGAAAAGGGACCTTCAGATTTCGATGTAAATAGCCTATTCACTTTGTAGCACTGTGTGTAAGTGGTCATGTGTTTATGTACTCTTTTGATATCAAAGTAGCAAAAAGATTTTCGTTGTGAAAATTACAGAATGCATTTATAGTACATAGAATTTTTTTTTTTAAAGTCTCATTATATGACACTTTAAGGTAGTGGTTCTCAACCAGGGGGCCTCAGCAAACTTCCAAGTCAGCATAAAGATGACTAAAAATAATGTAAAATAAGACAAAACAAGCTTTAAAATAAACTAAACTAAAAGAAATATCTTGAGTTTTCGTTGTTTTAATTACTATGGTTGCTTCTCATTTCTTATTTGTGCATCCTCATTTCCTTTCCTCACTTCTTAGCTCCGCCCCCTTATGATGCAAGGGAAGGATACACCCGTGTATCCTCGCTCATGACTCCTCAGAAAGCCTCCTTGCTACTTATTCCTCGCCTCCTCGTGGTGCAATTAGAGAACGATCCGTTTCCGGGTCACGGGCTGGAGGACGTAGGAGCGAGGAAACATCAGTTTGAGTATTGAGAAGCACCCCACACATTTTCTCACATTTTCACAACTCTTCCTAATCAAACACACCTGAATCAGCTCATCCTTTCATTAGTAGAGACTCCAAAACTAGGGCTGCTTTTAAAGGGATAGTTCACCCAAAAATGAAAATTACCCCATAATTTTTTCTCACCCTCAAGCCATCCTAGGTGTATATGACATTCTTCTTTCAGACGAATACAATCAGAGTTATATTAATAAATATCCTGGCTAATCCAAGCTTTATAATAGCAGTGAATGACTGCCAAAAATTTGAAGCCCAAAAAAGTGCATCCATCCATTATTAAAGTAGTCCACACGGCTCTGGAGGGTTACTAAAGGACTTCTGAAGTGAATCGATGGGTGTTTGGAAGAAAAATATCCATATTTAACACGTTATAAAGTAAGATATATAGCTTTTTTATTTTTCATCTGAAAGTCGTGCTTGGTGGTCAGTTTGTGTGAATGCACACATTACTGTTGTAGTAATTAAATGTTCACTTAGTTATCACCAAAGCTCTCTCTGTTTAGCTGTAGATCATTAAACCGCTACGCCGCTTCAGAAGTCTGTCCGACAGTCTGTTTCATGAGGTACCTTTGTGTGCAATCGTTGCCTGCAAAGTCATTGCCTGATAGGGCAGCGATGCAACAAGTCAGCAAGTTTTCGGATGCAGCCTTAGACATACACTCGCAAACTTCCCTAAGCACTTCCCCTCCGGGTTGGACAAACCCTCGACCCCTCGATTTTGACAAATAGAGCGAGTCTACTAAATATGTAAACTTCAGGAAGTTATTTTGACATTTAACAACATTTAATACTTTTAGCTAATATATAAATATATTTTTTATAAACTATAATACATTTAAAAATACACAAATAAAAATGATAATACAATAAACTATAACTGTGTAAAAAAAAGTCAGCTCAAGGTAGCTGCAAGCATTAAATGCGGTTAAATGTCAAAATAACTCCAATATCATACATTAGAGCTGTGTGGGGTGAGGGTAAATTAAGCACGGCCTGCTGTTGCACTGTGGTCTATGGATCTGCCTGAAATGTACATGTTGAGTAGACTCACTCCCTTGGGTCCGTCCAAATAAACTTCCCTCGACCACTTGACGAAGTTGAACGCACTTCAAATTGGTGGTTGGGATTCCCCCAAGGGGAAGTGCTTAGGGAAGTTTGCGAGTGTATGTCTGAAAGTGGAGTTAAACACAGCCCAGAAATAGAGAGGTCAGATTAGGGAGACATCCAAAATGTACCTCCAGAAACAGGGTTTAGGAAAACCTGAATATATGAGGTAGCCTAATTTTTAAAGTGCAATTTCTAAACCTGGAAAAGGCATGCAATTTAATAAAAAAAAACTCCATGGGCCTTTTATACAATTTATGAATACACATTTTTCTATTTACGCCAAGCTCTAAAATATTCTTTGATATAATTTTTTTTTTTTTTTGATAATTAATCCATTTTCAGAAAATCATGAACAACTGGAAAAGTCATTGGTGTCGGTCCCCCTTTTGCATCCAAAACTGCCCTGACTTATCGAGGCATGGACTCCACTAGACCACTGAAGGTGTGCTGTGGTATCTGGCACCAAGATGAACCATTCCTGAACCATTTTTGCTCTGTGGGGCACATTATCCTGCAGAAAGAGGCCACAAAGGGTGTACATGGTCTGCAACAATGCTTAGGTAAATGGTACGTGTCAAAGTAACATCCATGGCAGGACCCAAGGTTTCCCAGCAGAACATTGCCCAAAGCATCACACTGCCTCCGCCGGCTTGCCTTCTTCCCATAGTGCATCCTGGTGCCATGTGTTCCCCAGATAAGCGACGCACTCGGCCATCCACGTGATGTAAAAGAAAACGTGATTCATCAGATCAGGCTACCGTCTACCATTGCTCCGTAGTCCAGTTCTGATTCTCACGTGCCCACTGTTGGCGCTTGGACAGGGGTCAGAATGGGGACCCTAACTGGTCTGCGGCTATGCAGGCTCATACACAACAAACTGCGATGCACTGTGTATTCACCTTTCTATCAGAACCAGCATTAACTTCTTGAGCAATTTGAGCTACAGTAGCTCGACCGTTTGGGCCAGCCTTCGCTCCACACATGCATCAAAGAGCCTTGGCCGCCCATGACCCTGTCGGTTCACCACTGTTCCTTCCTGGGACCACTTTTGATAAATATTGACCACTGCAGACCAAGAATACCCCACAAGAGCTGCGGTTTTGGAGATTTTGACAATGTTATGCCTGGTCGGTGTATATGTTATGAATCTCAATGAATGTAGCAAATAATTTATACAGAAGCATCTGGATGAAAACCCCCCAGATAGACACATCCAGATTCTTCGGAACAAATTCTCCGTTCTTTTGGCAGTTTATTTACCCACATCCTAGTGCATAACTAAATGGTAATTTAAAGATTTAGGAAGTGAAGTGCACCTTCTTTCACATTTATCTATCCATTTCACCTTACTTTACCTGAAGAAACAGTTCTGGGTGACGACAAACATCCAAGTTCAAACACACAAGCCTCTTTAGCGGCTCTTCAGCCTAGCATCTTTATATCAATAAACGAGCAATCTCTCTTGGTGCCATCTCTCTCCCTCCCATCTTTCATGTGTACCAGTCTATCCATTAGTCACCTAATTAAAATGGAATAAGATGGCTATTAAGTTTTAGCGTGAGCTTTGTTCTCAGTGGCTGGTTAATGTTAGGAGAGGGTCTCTTTATGTAACTGCCGCTTACCGTTTTGTACTCGGCACACAAGGCCACTTCATACAACGAGACATTAGCAGCGCTCCAAGACAGAGACGGAGAAGAGAAAGGCAGAAGGACTGTCTTATCTCTACCCTTATCACTCTCGCTCTCCAGTTTAATGTAACATCACAGCAATTGCAAAAAACGGCATCTATTGAATCAACAATGAGGCCGAGGAAGAAAAGAGTGGGAACGGTGGAGAGAGATAAAAGAGTAACTGCTCACGTTCAAGCGGATATCAGATAAAGTTGCCTCGTTTTATGATGAACGGCATATAGGCGAGAAATCTTTGATGCCGGTGAGGTTGAAGTTTCTGCGTGATTTAAAGGGATAGTTCACACAAACACGACGCCGACATATCATTCTAAACCTGTATGACTTTCTTTCTTCTGTGGAACACAAAAGGAGATATTTAGAATTATGTCCAAGCTGCTTATTTCCCAGAAGAGCTTTGGTCACCATTCACTTTCACTGTATGGAAAACAACAGCTTGGACATTCTGCTAGATAATTAGATAAACTTATGTTCCACAGAAGAAAGTAAGTCATATGGGTGGGTACATTTTCATTTTTGGGTGAATTGTTTCTCAAGCTACACCAAAATGTACATAGAAAATAAATGGTTTACTGAAGAACAAAGGGGTTTAAAGTTCAGATTGGATGCAGTCATAATTGTGTTTCAGCTCTAAACAACACTCCTCAGATTAGTTTCACGTAATCCACCACAGAGAAGCAGCCAATGACAGGTGCTTGAGTGTATGCGAGAGAGGAAGAGAGCAATAAAAAAGAAGAAAAGGAGCAAGAGACTTTACGCCGATTATCAATAGACCTCAAACATCATGGCATCAAAATACACAGATTAACCAAGGAGTGACTAAAAGGGGAGGTGAACTTTAGAAAAGAGTAAAAAGGAAGAAACACGAGACGGTGCAGAACTGGATTAGAACACGAGACGGACGTGTAGTTTAGGAACATGTTTTACTTTCAGGCCACACAAAGACTGAGGAGAGTGAGAAAGGTACGGCGGTCTATTGTTGAGAAGTTGGTAGAGAACAATACAAGGTGAAAAAGTACAAGAGTCATGTGCGATGTGTAGGTGACAGGTCAGTATCAGAAAACACACACTTAACTCTGGAAATTGATGGAAGAAATGAAAGGAATAAGCTACTCTGATTTCTCTCAGATTTGAATGCGTTCAGAAAAATGATGATGAATTGCAAAAAGTTAATTTTAATACATTTATTTACACTACAGTTCAAAAATTTGGGGTCAGTAAGATTTTTTTATGTTTTTGAAAGGCTCTTATACTTATACTGACCAACTCTGCATTTATTTGATGAAAAAAATACACAAAAACTGTATATTGTGAAATATTATTGTTTTGACCCCAAACTTTTTAACAAAATATTTAATGATTTTCTCCTGAATTTCACAATAGTGCAGCTAAACGAATACGCTTGAGAAATGCTTTGATTTTACATTTTTATAATATTAAGTTGATTTAAAAAATGTATTTTCAATCATTTATTTCAATTGAAATTTTATTTCAAAAAGAGAAAAGCTGAAAATTATAAAGTAATGGCAGCTAAATTTTCAATACATACATTTTCATTTCCCGGTTCAATTACATTTTATTTTAAATACAGATTTTCAACATGGAACCGGACTTTTGAACCCCACTTGTTATGTTAAACTGCTTCAATATTACCCAGACATCTCACCTTCAGGTGGTCGGTTTGAGGTTGCCACAACCACGACTCCACACTTAAACAAGCCCTCAAATAACTGTTTCAGAATCATAGCATCTGCTATATCCACCACCTGAAAAACAAAAAAAAGTGATTATTATTCATTGTATTTGGAGGAAAAATTTATTTTGGCAGCACATAATCTGATTCAGTAATTTCCTTTTTCCTGCTCATGGAAAATACAGCATACCATCAGTTCAGTTCACAGGAATAGGTCAAATTCACCTGCATTTTATAGCCCCCAATTCATTGTCTGAAGTAAAAGAGCCAAACTTTGTATTTATTAAATTATGTATGTATTATTAAATGTACAGAAAATAGCGTCGGTTTTCATTTCATGTTGACTTTAAAGCAGCCTATAGCTCCTGTCGTTTCCATCCTGTCCTCTAGGCAGGACCGTCAGACACTATGGGAGCAAGCGCAGGTGTATCAGCTGAAGATGAGCGAGGTGCAACTCTCTCCTCTCTGCCCTTCCTCTGCCTTGAGCTAATTACCACAATTGTGCGCATACATGTGTACTTATGCGTGTACATGCGAATGAATGAGCGAAAACCAGGTGTCGTTACATTTTAAAACCGAAGCCTCGGCCAAGGTCCTTTGACATCACCCTCCCCAACGCGCTCACACACAGGCGGAGGACAGACACAAAGCCACTCCACCTGACTGTAAAATGGCCACACAGAGCTGCGGCTTTCTGCTGGAGACAAGGACAAGTGGCCAAAGCGCTGAAAAAGGTAAATAATTGAATACATAAATAAATAAATAAACAGCGTTTTGAGGTAAAATCAGTGGCACAATGACAGCCAGATGGCCACACAGAGACAAACACATACACGCACGCACACACACGCGGCCCCATTGTGCTCTTGAGGGCCTGGCATGGCTGTCCCTGAATCTCAGAAGCGAGAGGATGAGTGGTTCTTTCATTATTATCATTTTCATCATCATCATTCATTATTATCATTTAAACGTTGCCTTTTTCACAGCAGCGAGCTGTTGCCTCACACACATCTGCAGCAACACAGGGGCTGCTGACCCTCCCCTGACAAAAGGAGCCCTTTAGTCAATAACGCACAATGAGATCGACCATGGGCTGCTCTCATCTTCTCCCATGTTTCTGCTACTTTTTCAGGGTTGAAACGCATTTAGTCAAAAGCAAAATTTCTCCTTGTTTTGCATTAATACTATATTAGCATTTGCATATCTGGCAGTGAGGAGCTAAATTTGAGGCCCGGGGATGTTTTTGTCATGTAGAAGATCTCCTCTTTTACTGGGCTCTACTATTCTTAGAAGGACACACTTATGACTGCCATACCCCCAGCATATGTTGTTTTTCTTATATTGAAGTGTTTCCCTTTTTTGCATATTAAACCTTCGGCCCCATCAAACCCAATTAGCATCGTCTATAGCGGCCTTACGTGCGGCAAGGTGGAGGGTGTGCGCGTGTGTTGTCGGAAGGGTGGTCCGTTACAAAGACGAGGTGCTACGGCATAAATTGGATCACATTTCCTTTAACCGTCCTCTTCTCTTCTTCATTTCAAAGGAGTCATTTAATTATGACCTTTTCATCCGTCCTGTATTTGTTTTTTGTTTGTCGCACAGGCACCGCGACACTCATGTGCCCGTGTGTATACACACACACACACACACACACACACACACACTTTTAGTCACTGGGTATTGATTGCCAGGTTGAGTGCAAGAAAGCCCTCTGTGTGGCGTTGTTGTGGACGACAGTGAAAACAACGGTGCGGATATTCAAATGAGCATCCAATTATGCCAGCAAAGAGTCACTTTTGTGTGGCGCACACGGGTGCCAAATTGCACTCTTTTGATCTTAAACCTTTACTTACACAACTCCGTCGATGAGTAATTTCACCCCGGCGACTGACAGGGGCCTGAGACAATACCTCAAGCGGTTTCTGCTTGCTCTTCCTTTTTCTATATCTCTCTTGGTCCTTCTCTCAATACCTTGCATTCATTAAGGGAGTGGAGAGGGACAAAAGGGGAAGGCTACAAATTACTGATAATGATGCCGGACTAATGAAGAGAATGGAGAAATTTCATTAGCATTTAAGAGGCATGGATGCATGCGACCCGCCATAGTCGCTCTCCATTACCCCTCACTCAAGGAAGCAAGAGGGGCCGACTGAAACTCGATGCTTCATTTGCATGCTTAAGTGGCAGTGGCTCCTGATTGGTAAGGGGCTGTCAGCTCCTCATCTATGCATCATAAACAAAATGTGTGTGCTTTCCATAGTGTCGCTAGCGATGATTGGCAAGTAGATTGAAGGTGAATGTCCAGGCTATAACGAGATCCAAAACTAAATAAATAAATGAAAGTGAACAGCATTTCAATTGAAAAGCCACTATTAAAAAGAGCAGTCTCAAATGTTAATAGATGAATCCTTAAGCAGTGAGAGAACGAGTACACATATTACAGATTATGGTCTGAAGGGTTTAAATCTGCAAAAATGTACCTCTGACATTTAATTTGCCTCATCCTTTTGGGCTTGCAAAAACAATACGGTTTTCTGTTTATTTCTAGCTTTTTTTCCTCATCTCGATTATCTGTGGCCCCAGCATGTGTTTTCAGCTTTGTGTGAAAGTATCTGACTCCACTAGATGGCTCCAAAATGAACAAGACTTATATCTATGAAGTGCTGGTCGGTCAGATGAACTACATCATAAACATACCAACAGCTGCACATTTAAGATTTCTGTGGCTCACATGATTCCTCTCACCCATGCACACACACAAACACACAGTGAATGTGCATTAAATTGCAGCTTAGAAATCTTTCAACAATTTTACAAAATCTTCACCGTCTCAATTTCCCAACTCTTGCCCTCACCTGAAACTCATCAAAGCATATGAGACAGGATTCCTCTGCGATCTCCATGGCAACCGGAAAGATGGGGTCATACATTGTCATTTTACCGATCCGTCGCTTTGGCAGGCTCAGTTTCAGTTTGTGGATCCCTGAATGGAATGCACAAATTAAAATCAATACAAATAAAGGCAAATGATCTCAAAACTTAAATGAAAACCAATTTTGATCTTAGAGGAAAAGCAACAAACTTTAGTTAGTAAGTTTATATTAGTTAGCTACGTGTACAAATAATAATACTGTTTATTGCTTAATATGGAACACACAGAGAAAAAGGGTGTCAAAATTGTACCTTTAGGGGTACAACAGCTTGTCACTGGGGCAGTACCCTTAAAAGGACATCTTTGTACCTTTTTTTTTTTTTTTTTTTTTAACCACAAAAAGGTTCATAGTAGAACCTTGAGGTACGTATATTTATACTCTCAGGTACTAATATGCACCTATTAGGAGTAAAAAAGGTACAAAGATGTCCTTTTATGGGTACTACCCCAGTGACAAGCGGTTGTCCCTAAAGGTAAAATTTTGACACCCCTTTTCTCTGTTTGAATGAGGTACATATAAACTACTGCTCAGTATTTTGGGGTCAGTATTTAACAAAGATACATTAAACTGATCAAAAATTAAAGACATTTATATTGTTACAAAAGGCTTCAATTTCAAAGAAATGTTCTTTTGAACTTTCTATTCAACAAGGAATACTGAAAGAAATATTAATCATGACAACCATTTTCAACTGTGATAAGAAATGTTTCTTGAGCAGCAAATCAGCATATTAGAATGATTTCTGAAAGATCATGTGACACCGAAGACTGGAGCAATGATGCTGTAAATTCAGCTTTGCCATCAAAGGAGTAAATTACACTGTAGCATATATCAAAATAGAACAGTTATTTAAATTGCTATAATATTCCACAACATCTACTTTTTTACTGTATCAAATAAAAGCAGCATGGGCGAGCGCAAGAGACTTTTTTCAAAAACATTTAAAAATCTTACCGACCCCAATCTTTTGAATGGTAGTGCATATGACAACAGTCCCGTGTTTGAGAACCTTTCATGTATCCACACATTTGAAAACAGGTCACCCTGGTTAGACTTTCGTTAGTTAGAACTTACTTCTATGTACATCTAACATGAATTCATTGAAATGAACCCTCGATTTTCTTCTGTTTTCCACAAATGAGTAAAAAAGATTCATCAGCATGGTTTTTCCAGTGCCTGTTGATTATAAAAGGGAAAACAGAATAAGCATTAATGGCCTCTCCAATGTAAAGTCCAGCCCAGTCCATCCAAACTCAATATATGCATGCTTAAAATGACTAAAAATGGCTAAAAATGAAACTTACCAACATCACCATGAATATAGTAACCGTGGGGGGGATGTGGCTTTGGGGAGTCCTGTAAAATAAATAATAGCAAATATAATCATCTTCAATGCTGTAAAAAGCTTGTTTGCTTAAAGGGTTAGTTCACGCAAAAATGAAAATTCTGTCATTAATTACTCACCTTCATGTCGTTCCAAACCTGTAAGACCTTCGTTCATCTTCGGAACACAAATGAAGATATTTTTGATGAAATCTGAGAGCTCTCTGACCTCTCCATAGACAGCTATTTAATTAACACTATCAAGGGCCAGAAAGGTAGTAAAAACATTGTTAAAATAGTCAATGAGTGGTTCAAGCTTAATTTTATGAAGCGATGAGAATACTTTTTGTGCACAAAAAAACAAACAAAAATAAAATTTTATTCAACAGTTTCTTCACGTCTGAAAATGTTAATTAAATAGCTGTCTATGGAGGGGTCAGAGAGCTCTCGGATTTCAACAAAAATATCTTCATTTGTCTTACGGGTTTGGAACAACACGAGGGTGAGTAATTAATGACAGAAAGTTCATTTTTGGGTGAACTAACCCTTTAATTCAGCACATTTTAGCCTACATATCTCAGATCATAAAACAACTGCATATCATAAAAATATCCTGAGGTTTGCTTTTGTCACACACTGTAACAAAAAATTAATTTTCAGGTAACCCTTGGCTGAATAAGAATCCGCTTGACTTAAAGTTTCCAAACAATATCTGCAATGCATTCAACTTTCAGAGTACAAAGCGCTTGATGAGCCAGCCCAGAACCGTCTGTGGCTGCAGACAATTGATTATTCAGTAAAGACAGAGAGCCGACATCCTTATCCCCGTATTCACCTCAACCTCACTGATTTTTTTCGGGGGGTGAATGCTGTTTGAGCAGTGAGGCGCAGCATTCTTGGATGACAGCGTGTGACTTCTCACTGACTTCCAGAACTCTGTAGCTCGTTATTGTGGCTGGTGGCAGTGGCCCAGTCACGGTAGAGTGGACAAACACAGTGAAGACACTGAGCGAGAGAGGACACAGGCATTGTCAGGGAAGGGTCCACAAGGTGGAGTCATGCTCTACACTTTCACAGGACGCAGCCAAGGGGAAAAAGTTCACATGCCAACACTCTTAGGTAGAAAGGCTCTGTTTTCCACTCTCTTTAACTCAACAAATGAACTGTTGTTTGCTCTGGTAATGCTTTAGATAAACAATGACTTGGGATTACATTTTTTCCATTTTGTTTTTAAATAATAACTTTGCTCAATATAATAAGTGATTACCTTATGAAGAATGAATTTATTCATCACTTGCATGTGCATTACACTGATTAATTCACCCCTTTTTGCCCTAAATAATCAAGACTAGAGCACATCACTGTACATGTTTGTGTTTATTTCCCCACATTTAAAGTGGAGCTGGGAATCTCTCTTCCAGACAATGGCGACCCCTCATTACTGAAAAGAGGGATAGGTGGGGTGTCCTGACTCAGTAGGGGGCCGTGCTGTGATCCAGCAAGTGCTTGGTCTGGTCTTTCCTCCCACTCTCCACCCCCACAAACACAAACAGGCTGAAGCTGCTTTGACCTACAAATAACAGGCCCACAGCAAATTAGGCAATGGCCCAGTGTAAATGCTGGGGTCTGACTGGAGTTTTTTCTTCACTGTAAACACTGACAGAATGCACTGCTCAGTTTGGCACACACAAACCATACCTCCTGCATGTCATTAACATCTCTGGCTTCTTTTTCATTTGACATATTTTCTTCAGGACTGCAAAGTTTCATTTCACTTTCGCCTGATTTTACTTTATTCTCCAGTTCTGAGGTGGGTTGACTCTGTGAACAGTCTTTAGGTCGAGGGATAGGGATGTTGGTATAGTCGGTCATTGCTCTGTTTAACTGTTCTAATTGAAGAAGTGCAGCTCTCTGTTGAGTATCCTCTCGCAGCAAACCGGAGTGGACAAGGCCGTCATAGTGGCTGACGAGTCCGACACGGGCAGCCCAAGGTGCTGGTGTAGAGGTTTGTCCCGCAGATGATGATGAACACCCTTAAGAAAGAAACATATGACAGTTGTTAGACATGTATTTGACATGTATATAGTAAGAAATATTTTAGCGCTTGTATCACATAATACACTTAATAATTCATGAATAATTCATATCAAGTTGAATAAGTAGCATGTTTCATTTGATAAATGCAATAATAGATTCACAAAACAGCTATTACTGTATGTGTGAGAACTTCTTTCTTGAAAAAAGAACAGTAGGCATGGCATTGCATGGACAGACCCATAAAAAAAAAAAAAAAGAGTAGACTATGGAAAAGATGCAATGACTACAGACAGAGAATAGCTTTCTGTTAAACATCTCCTTTTGTGTCCACAAAAGTAAGAATGACATACAGTACAAGTTTGGATCAATTTTAGCTTGAGTAAACGATGACAGAATTTTCATTTTTGGGTGAGCTATCTGTATCAGGCAAATAAAACATAAAAGTGGACATATTGGTCAAGTGTTGTAAAAATAATGTAATTTTATAATGTATAACAAATAATAAAATAAACACAAAATGCCTAATCAAAAAAGTCATACTGCCTTAGAAAGGTGTTATTCGTTGCATAATTTACATGTTTAAACAATTGATATAGGACAATATAGGACATTTAAACTTAGAAGACTTCAAATTTAGGAAATATTCAAGAAATGTGTTCTTATATACAAAATATGTATACTGCAAAATAAAATGTTAATTAACAGCATGGTTATTACTTTTATAAGAATAATAATGATTATTACTTTTTTAAAATATTATTTTTATTATTTTAAAAGTAATACCCATATTATTATTATTATAAGTATTATTATTGTTATAAACGTAATAACCACGCTGCAGAACATTATTTTTATATTTTTATAAGACAATAAAGTTAATCTGTTCTACAACGTGAGTATTACTTACTAAATAACAATTATAATAATACTCATCGTATAATTATTATTCTAAAAGTAATAACAACGCCGTATAGCAGATTGTTTAACTTTATATACATAACGTATAACTTGACCAGTCGTTTTCGTTACCCAAAGAATTATGACGTAAATGATTTCCCGGTGTTTTCACGTGTTATCTGCACTGACCATATGACAGGAGAATGTTTGTGCTCACCTCTACCTGCCTTCAACACTTCACACCAAACTCCTTTCGACAAACTTGTCTTTTTGAATGTGAATCTTAAAAGACATCGCTTTGTCCACCGGGACACGTATGCCGCCATGTTGATTCAAAACGTAATAACTTTATTGAGCTCCGTACACTGACACCTTGATATCCCGTTACAGTCAGCTGCTGTGCATTATTTATATAAGTCACATAAGAAATATGTAATGTATCAAGCACGTTACATTACATAAGAAATATATCTTTATAAATATAAATTACTTAGACGCAATCACTCAAAATCACATCTTTTCCTTTAATAAATGCTAAATGTTATTCTGGAGAAGGTTATAAATATTAATTTAGCACATATGACAATTTAACATTACAAATTTACAAAACGTGCACTGTACTTGCTTTAATAACACTTATCAAATCACAACTGGCACATGACTGAATAAACGCAAGGCTGAACTCTACGGAAGGTTATAAATAGTCATTTATAACCTATAACGTTCTCAACTTCACTTATGTGTACAGTAATACCAGGACAGCTTGTATCCAATCAAAGTCTAGGGACATTGCCACGTGACCGTGTTGGTATGTCACATGTCAGCTGTTCCTCAGCTGATCGGAAGTGCAATCGATAGCTGCTTGTTTGTTCAAACCTGTAACGGGAAGCAATGGCTGAGGCCATAGCAGATACGAGAAGACTGTATACTAAACCACAAAACCTGAACGATGCTTATGGGCCGCCGAGTAATTTTCTAGAGATTGATGTTGCCAACCCCGAGACGGTTGGCGTCGGTCGGAACAGGTTCACGACATATGAGATCAGACTGAAGGTGAGCAGCCAATGCTGGCCTGATCAGACCATCACACACTGATCTTACTGATGCTTACATACACTCTTAATACGATTAAAAGGAGTGCTAATGGTATAGATGACAGTGGAGACAGTGTTGTTCAGTTCAGTTAATAATACCAAGACTTCCGTTTACTCGTGCGTTCAGGTAGAACTTTATAGAACTTCATGGCTTGTTAAATATTTCCATGACAACGTAACGTTTTGAACTGGTCTGCAAGTCTCTGGTTAGGTGCTCGGAATAGTTCACGACTGTCATCATTTACACACCCTCATGTTTAGCAAACCCATTTAACTTTCTTTCTTCTGTGTAACAAAAGGAAATGTACCCGAGGCTGTCATTCGATTCACTTTCATTGTATAGAAATCAGATCCATTGGCAGTGACAGGTGACTGAAGCTGATAGCACTTAACATTTTGCCTAACATCTCTTTTCTTTTGTGTTCATTTACAAGAATGAAAATCATACAGGTTTGGAACAAAAAAGAGTAGTAAACTGTCCCTTTAATTATTCCTCTTGACACTGACCTTAATACCTTTGTAAGCCTGACTCTGTAATGATCTGATCAACTAACTTGGCTTGTGCAGTAGAGCGCTTCATTTAGTAGGGATGTCTACAATGGCATGAGAATAAGCAGAGTTTTGAGACAAGAGTTTCAAGCAGTTAGATTTCAAGTTGATAGTTTGTGTGACTACACCCCTTTGTGCAAGGCCAAGATAATGGTGCGTATAATGATGAACCTGGTTAGCAATAGGTGTGTATAAGTACTTTGCACATCATCTTTACCAAGTGAAACCTTTCAGTTTGCTATTTAAAATACTTTATTTATTGATTGATTTATTTTTCTTTGTTCTTGTCCGTACATGCACCCAACTTAAAGGTATAGTTCACCCAAAAATGAAAATTAGCCCATGATTTACCCTCAAGCCAACCTAGGTGTATATGATATTCTTCTTTCAGACGAATAAAATCTATTAGTTCTATTAAAAATGTCCTGGCTCTTCCAAGCTTTATAATGGCAGTGAATGGCTGTTTCTGTTTTGAAGTCCATAAAAGTGCATATATCCATCATAAACGTGCTCCACACGGCTCCAGGGGGTTATAAAGGCCTTCTGAAGTTAACTGATGCGTTTGTGTAAGAAAAATATCCATATTTAAAACTTTTGAATCTCCATCTTCCTCTAACTGTCGCATGCACGCGCGTTCACAAGAGACTGGCGTTCCAGCGCATGACGTAGGACGCTCCGTTGAGAATATGCTAGTGATAACCAAGTTTTGTTTTGCTCTATCATTGCCGTTTTCCGCGTTTGTCACTGGAACTTGCGCTACGCCTGCGTCCTACGTTGGAACACCAGTCTCTCGTGAATGCGCATACGATAGTTAGCTGAAATTAGAGATTAAGGCCTTGATTAACCCCCCAGATCCATATGGATTACTTTTATGATGGATAGATGCACTTTTATGGACTTCAAAACAGAAACAGTTATTCACTGCCATTATAAAGCTTGGAAGAGCCAGGACATTTTTTTAATATAACTCTGATTGTTTTGTCTGAAAGAAGAATGTCATATATGAAAGAAGAATGTCATATGTCACCTAGGATGACTTGAGGGTGAGTAAATCATGGGCTAATTTTTTTGGGTGAACTATCCCTTTAAGCAGAATTGATTTCTTGCATGTTTCAAGGATTTGTCTCATCATAAAATTCATCTGAAGTAAATCCAGTTGCAAAATTTCCCACACTTACACACGTCATTCCTAAGACATGAATCTGCTTGCCGTATGCCGATATTTGCACTGACTTTCCAAATTATTTGGAATGTTAGAAGAAGTTTAGACAGACACACGACACGTCATCTGTTTTTTTTCATCTGTGTGTGAGTGTGTGTGTGTGTGTGAGTGTGTGTGTGAGTGTGTGTGTGAGTGTGTGTGTGTGTGTGTGTGTTTGTCAGTGTCTGTGTGTGTGAGTGTGAGTGTGAGTGTGAGTGTGAGTGTGAGTGTGAGTGAGTGAGTGTGAGTGTGTGTGTGTGTGTGTGCTGTTATGCATGGAATGGACCTTACGACAGATAAATGACTGACAGCCCAAATAGCATGCAAACCTCTTTTTTGGCTAATCTCCAACATTATGGTAAAAAGGTGTAGGTATGGTAAACATGTAATTCGCATATCCAGAAATGATATGAATGGACAACTAAAATTAGCGAAATTTTTAAAAAGCAAAACATCTCTACGCTTGCACAAATGAAAGGCATATTATAATACAGTATGGTGAAAGTTTTTATAAATGGGAACAATCGATTTAAACTTGACCTTCATTCATTTTACACTTCCGTAATTTATTTTCTCCATTAAAGGGATAGTTCAGCCAAAAATAAAAATTCTGCCATCATTTACTCACCCTAAAGTTGTTCTAAACCTATATGTGCTTCCTTCTTTGAACACAAAAGAAGATATTTTTGAAGAATGTTGGTAACCAAAACAAAAAGTTGATGGTAGCCCTTAGGGCTTTTCACACTGCGCTTAACCCCGGGTTATCGTCCTTCTAAACACTGCTTTTAATCCCGGGTAAAGGAATGTTTCACCCTTGGAATTTACAAGCAGGGTTAGCACTGCTTTTTACCCGGGGTCATGAAACCCTACACCAGAGCAGGGTTAGCACAGCTTTTGCAGTGTTAACCCCGCATTGCAAACTTGTGCAGTGTTAGAATGTTACAGCTAGACGTTGGCAACCGACAACCAATCGCATACTATTTGCTTGCTTTGGACAGTCACAGAAGCACTGCACATTGTATATAAACAGTAAACTCTGTGTTTGACAGGAAAAATGTCAAATGCTGACAGAAAACATGACAATTTGAGTGAAGAGACCGTTTCATTCTTACCTTTTATAGTCCGAAGTATCCACTCAGTATAAACTCGATAGTACAGTCGGCAATGCAAGGATGTG
This sequence comes from Paracanthobrama guichenoti, assembly GCA_018749465.1. Taxonomy (NCBI): domain Eukaryota; kingdom Metazoa; phylum Chordata; class Actinopteri; order Cypriniformes; family Gobionidae; genus Paracanthobrama; species Paracanthobrama guichenoti. Next base: position 20,002,533 of record CM031962.1, on the reverse strand, counting down.
CAATGCTAGAGCTTTTATGTCATGTGCTGCGTTCATCCAATCAATGACACTGACCCCTGCAAATATGCAAATAAGAACATTAACCCAGGGTTTAAGAGTGTACAATGTGAAACGTCAGCTTATGAATACCCAGGATTAATTGTTAACCGCAGGTTAATTTTGAGCAGTGTGAAACGTGAAGCAAGAGAACCCAGGATTCAATTTATCCAGTGTTTAGAATGACCCAGGGTTAACTATTTCAAGTGTGAAAAGCCCTATTGACTTCCATATTTATTTTTTTATAATAAAATATTCTAATATTATTAAAAATTATAATATTCTTTTCTTTTTTTTTCTTTTCTATGGAAGTTAATGGGTGCCATCAACTGTCTGGTTACCAACATTCTTCAAAATATCTTATTTTGTGTTCAACAGAAAAAGAAACTCAATACATGTTTGGAACAACTTGAGTTAATTTTTGGGTGAACTATCCCTTTAAATACAAAGACTACATACATTATTCTACATGCAGCCAAAGTTAACTTTATATAAAACACACACACATTATTTACCCCAGTTTGCATCTGAAGATGGTTAAAAAAATTTCCTCATTTTTTTTTTTTTTTTCTTTTCATGTCTACTGTCTGATTTGACTCATGTAATTTTCTCATCTTCTGGTGTTATATTTAGTGTTTCAACATAACACCCGATACTTGTGTATTCTGTTTTGCATTATTTCAAATGATTGTGTTTTCTATTATGAATGACTTAAAGGTGCAATAGGTGATCTGGGAAATGCTAACTTTAGCCTGCTAACATTAATGTGATGATGTGATGACGTATGATGTCTGCGTGAACAGGCTGCGCAGTGGTATGCAAACACACGTTGACTGACAGGAAACATGTTATCATTCATTTAGACTGCTTAAAATAGTGATTAAGGATAAGGATATGAGGAGACTTTCAACCAGCATAACAAAAATGGTTCTGTAGAGAATCACCTATTGCACTTTTAAAAAATGCATGATTAACTGCATTTGTCACTGCAAATTGCTGTCAGTGTGAAACGTTTTATTTGTAACGTTTGACCTTGTAGTTGTGCTGTCTAGTTAAGACTGTTGTTCTAGAAGTCATCTTGGTGGTTAAAGATTTGGTTTTGGTAAACAAAAGATTGCACTGACTTGAGCAAGTCCCTGCATCTTAACATTGCGACATTGCATGAAAGTGGTGGAGAAAAGTTTCACAGTTCTCAGTTGTGTGTTTGTCTAGAATTCTATTCTATTCTGTTCTATTCTTGATGCATTTGTAACCTGGAGAAGTTTTGATGAAATGCTCATCAGGGTATTGTTGTTGAAACTCTTCCCATCTAAAGCACTTTTTTTCTTCCCTAAATAACCTAAATTCTAATTTGAAATGCTGTACTTTTAAATATGAAGCACTTGCCGAAGGGAGGCGGTGGTGAAAACAAGACATTGTCACATCCTCTTACTGTCCTAGGCAGTCATTTTCCACAACTGATAAGTTTTGACAGGTGCTGTTGTGTCTGCTAATAGGCCACTGTCTTCCCAGCTTTCCTATAGTATTTTTAGCTTTCTCCTACCTACAGAGAGAGCCACCGCCTGCCATTAGCCCAAATCTAAAGCTACTGTACTTGATTAGCGTATAATAATTAGCATATGCGTGTAATCAGTATTATTGTGTGTCTCTGAGTCGGCGGTGACCCTGCTTTGCATAAGGGAACACCCCACACATCCCTCTCACGCTATCGCTCTCTCGCTCTAGCCCTCAAGACAGAGAGAAAGAGCGGACCTGTCAACTTTTGATTTGCTTCTGAAGTAGTCCAATCGCAACAATGTGTGGAGATAAAAAGATTCTGTTTGTATTTGTCATAGTAACACTGCCTGTGTTGATTACATGCTTTTGTGTGCCAAGGGCACTATCTTTCTTTTAGGCTCTTTCGCACCATCCTTGCACGCTTTTTCTCTTTTGCTCGGTGGCCAACCATTATCCTTTCCATCGTCATATCCCACATCCCATAGATGATCCTGGCATGGTAAGTGAGAGAAAGAAGCCAAGCCATATTTGTGTGTGTGTGTCTTGGAGAAGGAGCGAGAAGCTTCTTAATCCCTCCTTTTAGAGTGGAACGTGTGAATGACTATGGGGGTGCAGACCTCATCTTAACCCCCTGCCAAACCCCCCCACCCCAATATGGATGGCACAAAACGTGCCCATCCCCCGTCATCTCCTCCTGGTCTCATCTCAGGATGGGCATATCTCTTCCTCAGTTCAGCTAGTGAAGGATTCTAAAAGTTGTCTTTTGTTCTTCTGTAACGTAAAGGTCAAATTTATTTACCCTCATGCCATTCAAAACTCGCATGATTTTCTTTCTTCATAGAATGCAAAAGGTGAATATTTTTGACATAATGAATCCGGACTGAAGTTCCACAATGGCAAAAAAGCATCATAAAAGTTATCTATACTTGTGAACTATATTCCAAGCCATATGATAGCTTTGTGTGAGGAACAGACCAATGTTGAAGTCATTGTTCAATGATAATCTTGACATCTGCCCTAGCTCTCTTTGGCATGTTCATGTGAGCAGTGGCAATGTCCGATTTGTGGGCATATTAGACGATTCAGTCCACAATACCAAAACTGAATGATTTGTTCGTGACCTCTCTGACTCAGTGATCAAGTTGCAGAAGTTACCCTACATTTTGTCTGTTCCTCACACAAAGCTATCACTGAGTTAACTTTAAAAACGGCTGCAAAGCATTTTTTTAGTTCTCAATTTGTATAAAGTACTATTATAAGTTTTAATAAACAAGTTCTCACAGTTTATGTCCCTAAAGTCCCTGAGATTTTTATCCTTTAATTATAAATGCAAGGTGGAATGGTTCTGCCTCAATTTGTTGCTAAAATCTGAAAATCAGTGCTCAAACTGAGCATGCTCAATAAGCCTACCTTCACCACCAAACTTGACATGTTTTCACCATTTCAAATTATAAGTTACTCATACTAAATTAAGATGAATGTACTAAAATAGAGTATCTAACAAAATAGAAGTTGCATTTGTATTACAGTGTATCATATGACTAGAATTCATGAAAATGTACCACATGAGTTGCATGCACCACTTTTATGATACTTTCATGGTGCTTTTGCATTCTCTTTGAAGCCTGAAAGCCTCAGTCCCCATTCATTGTAATTGTATGGGAAAGTGAGGGCAGTACAATACTTCAGAATCTGTCCTTTTGTGCTTTGCTTAAGAAAGAAAGTCAAACGAGCTTGGAACAGCATTAGGGTGAGTAAATGACAGAATTTTCAATTTTGGGTGAACTGTATCTTTAAGTTCTGTTTTCTGCCTAATTTCCCATTTTGTCAAGTATCTCTTTTTGCTCAAGAGAAAAGAACAGTTGCTTTATATCATCATAATATGAAGAAAGGAACTTTAATACCTTAAGCAACTGAATACTGACAACCTCTAATCTTTCACTTTATGGATTATGCAACTTTTTTTAACTGTGACATTCTTGGAATGGGTCCGTTTTATTGGGTTTGTCACACACAGTTAGAGCTCATATTCACATGACAGCAGAACATAAGCATGAACGCAGATAATGATTTGCTGTATACTTAAATTCTGTTTGTTGGCTTCTGTTCTGTTCATATCATTTCTTATCAAATCCATATTGTGTTTACAGTGCTAAAGTTGAGTTACACGATGAGACCACTGACTCTGCACGAAAAACCATCAGAGGGAGGACTTTGGGATTCAACGTTGTTTACAGACAGGAGAATCCTCAGCCCCCCTTCTGGGTTTTTGTACACAACACACTCTTTCCCTATCCATCTTTCACTCCCTTTCTCCCTTCTTCACCTCCTCCTCCTCGTCATCCCCCTTTAATTCTCTTTTCCAATTTCCAAAAAGCCCTCTCTCTCGCTCTCCCTTTCTGCCATTACTAAAAATGGCTTGCTTGCCTGGTTGTCAGTCCCAGTCAAGTGTAATCCAAAGTCTACAGCATCCTCCCCGACAACTATTTTAATGGTAATGGGCAGCATATTGTATCAAGGCTACCATATCCTACTTGAGATGACAGTATCAAAAGTGGGAGTTGATGCTATGGGAACAAAGACTGAGGGCAGCTTTTTGCCAGAGTGGGGGTGTTGGGGTGGTGGGTGGGTGTGTTTGTGTGTGTGTGTGTGAGAGAGAGCGACTTGTGTGTAGAACACGGAGGGGGATGATGGTGGTGGGGCGCGAGTGCTCTCATTGTCCCTCTGTCCTCTTCTCTTTGGAGCTATGATGCGATGAGATGGCATTGTGCTTCCATTTTTGCTACTTTTATTTTGAAAAAGAGAGAGCAGGGCGGAGAGATGAAATACTCGCTCTTAAACTTGACTTGATCCGACTCGCTAAAAGCTAATGCATAGCCAGCGCAGAGCCCTTACGCTGGGTGAGGTGACCTCTCTCGGCAGTTTTTTCACTGCCCTCTCTCTCCTCCTAATGAGGCTACACCATTGTCCCCAGCACACACATGCATCTAAAAAGAGGAGAGAGACCGGGATTCTGCCATCTCCTCATATCGGCATAAGCCATGTGGAAGCTTTTAACAGTGCGGAAGAGTGACTAAAAGAAAGAGTGCTTTTAGTGCACCTTTCACACAATTGGCTATTTTTGGGTGTTGTGCATAAAATGCACCTAGTCTGTATCTCCTTCTGTCTCGCTCGCTCTCTCTCTCCGACTTTTTCTTACTCGGGCAGTCTGTCCCATTCTTTACAGGTGGTTTTGTTTTAATTTTGACATTTTTAGGTTGTTTTTTAACCTAGTTTGTTTGGAGCATTTAGAGAAGATGATGTATTTGATAACTTTGAGCATACCTGTTGAATCTTGAAGACAGAATCTGTGGGTCAACCGTGGCTCTGGTGGACACAGTTCTGACCAACAAAAGGACCGTTTGTGCACATACTACTTTCTATTTAAAATACAAAATGATTTATTTACTTAAACTACTTCAAACTGTTGCAGTCAGTAAGATCTGTTAAATGTTTTTTTTAAGAAGTCTCTTATGCCCAGCATGCCTGCATTTATTTGGTCAAAAATATGGTAATGTTGTAAAATATTCTTACAAATGTAGTTTAATTAATTTCTTGCATCATTACTCCAGTCTTCAGTGTCATATGATCCCTTTAGAAATCATTTTAATATACTGATTTGGTACGCAAGAAACATTAAACAATAGCTGCCTTTTCAGGAATCTTTAAAGCATAGAAAGTTCAAAGTACAGCTTTTATTTGAAATAGAAATCTTTAGTAAATGTCTTTACTGTCACTTCTGATCAATTCAGTGTGCTTGCTGAATACAAGTATTAATTGCTTTCAAAGCAACAACAAGAAAAGATCTTTTGCAGTGTATTTTAAATGTATGATTATACCGTAGTGCTTGCTGTGACACAAGATAATGCATTAAGTTACCAGTGACATGCTATTTGCCTTGTCGCACTGAATGTCTAGGGTAAACGTGCCTATTATGCTCACCAAAATCTACATTGAGACGTTTTAGTGCACAAGGTATTGGTTTGAGTACAAGAAGTTATGTTAAAATAAAATATTAATCTCTCACACAATAATATTTTATGTTTGTACCCTTTAAGCACACCCCTGTTGCCATTTAAGCTCACAGCATGTTTTTTGGGGAACATTTTTGAATGTAAAAACCACTCAAACGTCATAAGTTGACCTCAGACAGCAGTATACATTTTTTTAAAAAGCCAGTTCATGAGCCCTTTAATTTGTGTTCTGAAATAGATTTACTGTAGGTTGGTATGTACAAATGTACAAATATGTACTGTAAAATATATGGACACCAAAATGCCTCTCAATGATGCCTAGAACATTTTACAGTAAAATTGCGCAATTTTGTACTGTACATTATTTTATTTTTTTTAGTGTATTAACATCTGTTGGAACTACTTTTTACATTTTTAAAGAATAATTTTATAAAGATTAACTTGAAGTGACAACCATCAGTTAATATTTAAAGTCTGTTTATGAAGTATTTACATAGACGGTCAATGATGCTGAGCTTAAAGGGAGCACACTGAGCTTTATTGGAACACCTTTTTTAAATATTAAATTAATACATTTAAAAGGACAATTTTACTAAATAAATAATCAAGGTCATGTATTAAGTTCATACATTTTTTAATATGAACAGCTATTATAGAAAATATCTATGAAATTATACTTTTTCTTATTGATGTCACACTGAAGCTGTGATTTTCATAGTAGCGCACCCTTTAAGCTCACCTTACAATAATATGAAATCTTAAAAAATTATAGAAGTGTTACAGAACATCAGTAAACTGTAAATTTATAATATAATGGATTTATAAAGTACAAGCCAGTAATGCCTGTGAAGTAATATGTTAGTGTAGCACACAATCTTATACAGCTAGTAAGCTAACAATGTTCTGTAGCATCTGCGCTATGTTGCTAAAACTCTCTTTTGGATCAAACTGTAATTATTTCCCACATCCAGGTTCCAGGTTATAATATGCAAAAGTCTAAACATTCATCTCTTAATTTTGCAGTAAGAAGTTATACTTATCGAAAATAAAGGCTTAAACTTCTAAAAAATGCACATTTAAGGGGCTCCTCTTCTGGTGAAAGTTTTCAGACAGCTTTCAAAATGGCCGCCAGACAGTGTGAACACACAGATACCCATATCTCAGTGTGCAATGGTCTGATGAGCTTGAAATTACAGGAGGTATATAGTAACAAACACATCAGTTGGTTAAAACATCAAGTAAGATGATAATTTATTTTTTTTATTTTTTATAATCTGAGCTCAAAGATAGTAGTGTGCTTAATAGGTATGTTTACCCAGAATGTTTCATGACGCGACATTCTCATTAAATATCATAGAACATATTTAATGTTTAATACAGTTATGTAGAGCAGGATTTTGTACCAATGAGGTTTCACTCAACATGGAATGCAGAGCTTTTATTGCATGATGCATTATCGCCGCGCCCTTGGTTTTGCTGCAGTGTTATGATTTATGATGAGAATGCTTAGTTTGTAACAAGTCCTATTAGTAGCCAACTAGAGATAATTAAAAAACAGACATCATTAAATATCCCACGGAGCTTACAGAATTAACATAAAAACCACACAAGAGAACATAGCTGACCATCAGAGAGTCTCTAAGCATTTGATCGTCTCGTCTAACACTGAGTCTCATTACCTGCCAGTTTAATCATGTCATACCGTTCCCCTCTCTCCAGTATGCTCACAGGTATTGATGGACCTCTTGAAAAGCCCCATCTTAGCCGCAGCGCAAGGCTGCTGTCTTAATGAATTGGGCTGTTTTCATCTGCTCATTGAGTGTTTGATGTGTAAGGGCTTCCGTCTGTGTGGTTAACTTTGGTTGCCACGGTAATCAGGCCCTTTGTTGGGCTGTTTTGTTTGCTTGTCTCAGGTTTGATTGAGATCATTAGCAGTGAGGGGAGGACAGTCAAACTCTTTGGAGTTTACATCTGCAGCTGTATACAGTGTGACGTACCCCTCCTTTTTCTTTGCACACGCACACACAAAATAAAACACTGTTCTCGTCACAGCATTTTTGTTGAAGTGTAATTAGTGGTGCTTGCAAGTGTCACTATTACTACTGGTCATACTTGTGTGAGGGATTTGAATGAACCCCTAACCCTAAGTAGGGGAGAGCAGGGCACAACCTAACACTTTTTGACTGTCTCAGTTTGTGTAAATCCTCTTGGGGTTCAGAGTATTTATTTTTCCCACATTAATTTCACACGTCTAGTACAATTATGTGGTTTTGTTTCATTAATACAGTATATACTTTTTTTCTTGATTTACCCCGAAAGAATGGAAGTGAAATGTGACAACATGCCCCATAGGTGGGGTTCATTATAACATGTGAGGGGCATATTGTAACATCACCAAATGACAGCTTAAAATGTTACCTGATATAATCAAAAAATATCCAAGACAAACTAAAATATTTTGTCAATAAAATAAAATTAACTATTTTTTTATTTTTTTATAAAATAATTTGAGTTTGACAACAAACACATTGCTAAATACAGCTATACAGCATAGTTCAAAACCTAATAATAATGAATAATTTCTGAACATTGACTCTGTCAATGTTCAGGTTTACATTTCACTGCCGGTTGTATATTCTGTATATAACTGTGTATGTGACAAATAAAACTCTTGAATCTTGAATCTGTCATTATTCACCCTTTTCTCATGGTTTCTCAAAAGAATTCATAAAAATATAATATAATAACATATTTCTAATAGGGGCTCATTGTAACGCAACGTTACAGACGCACCTGACCTGTGCAACTGGGTCGTCTGCTGTCAGATCAGCATTAAAGAACCATCTCAACTGTTAAATAACAGATATAATATTACAATAATATCAGATTTGTCTTATTTTAAGTAAACACCAAAAACAGAGATGAAAAATAAACTTTAGAAATGTACTTTTGCTATAAATGTTCTATGATATCTTCCAAAGATTTTTTTTTTTAAATTGTGGCGCAATTTTCTTTCTCTAAATAATGTTGATATGGCAACTAGTGACACAAAGTTTCGTCATCCTGGCATATGTGGAAAGTTTTAAACCATGCGTGTCACAACTAACCCCGCTCCCCTGCTAAACAATAGCATCTGTTCCTGTGAAGTTTGCAATATTACTAATTATATTTTATACTTATTATTGTAATATTACTTATGTATTTGGTCAGACCTGCAATTTTTGGCTAGCAAGCAATAAAACAATTTAAAATAAATGTTTCGTATTTTAAAATGTGATGTATTTCTTTGATGGCAAAGCTGAATTTTCAGCAGCCTGTACTTCAGTATTTACCTGAGTTTTGGAGCCAATTTACTGGAGTAGGGTAATTACACTAGAAGGATGGCCACATTATTATTTTATTTCTACACAAAGATTGGTAGATCTGTTAGTAAAGCCTTTTGACCCTTGATGTCAAACGTACTGACACTAAAAAAAGAAAACGAAAAAAAAAAGTTGACTATACCAGCATTTCTGCAGTACCGGTTTGGTAGTACAGGGTACCGGTATATTCAGTACTGCTGCGCTGATAGACGCTGCTTTCAAACACTCTTGTTCGTGTTTGAGTGCTCGCTGAGCATCAGTTTGCTCAGCTTTCTATTTACAGTGTGTTTACAGCCCATCACAATCATATCTATTGAGCTTGTGAACGCAGTGGTGTACGCAGTAAAGTAGTCAGAATATGTCTCACCGTGAGCCGCACGCTTGCAAATGCTTTCACTAACAATGTAAGCAAGATGTAAATAAGAAATAAGGGGCCAGATTTACTAAACAGTGCAAATTAGCACAATTCCAAAAAAGCACCAATGGAAGTGGAAAGTTCTGCACGTGCAACTTGAACACAGACGCACTCGGAATAATTTCCATAATGACCAACGCAGTCTACCATGAGCAGATTTAAGACATGCTTTTTTTGAGGCGGTAAATAATGCCACAAATACCAGTAAATTGATGAGCACAAACCTTAGTAAATCACCTTGCATGATTCATTTAAATACTCTCCTCCTATAAGTTTTGCGTCTGAAAGGGAAACTACTACAAATGCATATGCAATAAGGTCAGCTGAAAAAATAACCCTGTCCACGCCTTTTCAGCGCTAATTTTTTGCTGCGCGTCTTTAGTAAATCCTGACAGTATTTTTTTTAACACTAAAAAAAGGGTTTGCATTGGCGCAAGCTGTTAGTAAAGCTGTCCCTAATTGTACAATTAATACAGCTTTTTTACAACAGGAGTATTCACGGGTGCAGATCAGCAAGCTTCCGCTTTAGAAATTGACAGCCTTAGTGATTATAAAGGGAATGCTCTTCTCTTGCTTTCTGTTTATACCCATTAACAATCTGAATACAAGTTTAGTTTTTCATTCTGCTAAGTACACTGCAAAGTTTCTGGTTTGACAACTGTATTTAAATGTGCGATTGAAACAGAAACTGATGATTGACAGTGATAACCAACAGACAAGACAAAATTAGACATTTTTTAAAAGTACTTAATTCAACAGTTTTTAAACTGGTACAATTCCATTTATATGTACAGCTAACTGCAAAATGTTACTGATATTGGTACTGAACTACTGAATTTTGGTACTGAGACAACCTTACATCGTTGCATTATATGCCAGTAGTGACTGTTCAAACATGGGAAATGACACTTTTTGTTTTTAATTTCCAAAGTTTGCATGCCTGTAACTCGAGGTATTAAATATACGCTATATTGCCAAAAGTTTTGGGACACTTGCCTTTACATGCACATGAACTTTAATAACATCCCATTCTTAATCCGTAGGGTTTATTATGGATTTGGCCCACCCTTTGCAGCTATAACAGCTTCAACTCTTCTGGGAAGGCTTTCCACAAGGTTTAGGAGTGTATTTATGACCATTATTCTAGAACCACATTTATGTGGTCAGGCACTGATGTTGGACGAGAAGGCCTGGCTGGCAGTCTCCGCTCTAATTCATCCCAAAGGTGTTCTATCGGGTTGAGGTCAGGACACTGTGCAGGCCAAGTTCCTCCACACCAAACTCGCTCCTCCACGTCTTTATGGACCTTGCTTTGTGCACTGGCGCGCAGTCATGTTGGAACAGGAAGGGGCCATCCCCAAACTGTTCCCACAAAGCAACCACTCCTGGCAACCACCAAACCCAGACTCGTCTATCGGACGAGTCTATCAGCGTGATTCGTCACTCCAGAGAACACGTCTCCACTGCTCTAGAGTCCAGTGGCGGCATGCTTTACACCACTGCATCTGACGCTTTGCATTGCACTTGGTGATGTAAGGCTTGGATGCAGCTGCTCGGCCATGGAAACCCATTCCATGAAGCTCTCTACACACTGTTCTTGAGCTAATCTGAAGGCCACACAAAGTTTGGAGGTTTGTAGCTATTGAAGCTACTGCAGAAAGTTGGTAACTTCTGCGCACTGTGTTCCTCAGCATGCGCTGTCCCCACTCTGTGATTTTATGTGGCCCACCACTTCGTGGCTGAGTTGCTGCTGTTCTCAATTGCTTCCACTTTGTTCTAATACCACTAACAGTTGACCGTGGAATATTTAGTAATGAGCAAATGCCACAGGTGGCAACCTATCACGGTACCATGCTTGAATTCACTGAGCTCCTGAGAGCGACCCATTTTTTCACAGATGTTTGTAGAAGCAGTCTGCATGCCTTGGTGCTTGATTTTTCTTGGTGGCCATGAACGTGATTGGAACGCCTGAATTTAATGATTTGGAGGGGTGTCCCAATACTTTGGCGATATAGTGTATCTTAATATCATATAATTTAGATGTTTGTTCTTAATAAAGTTTTCTTTTGGAGTCTTAATTTTAAAGGCCCATATGGTTCTGTTTCAGCGATATCAGGATGTCAGGGCTCCATGAATAAATTGTGGTCAAAAACAAAATGCGGGTCACTTTGCATACAAATAATGTTAAAACAAGAAATGTTTCCTTTTATCCTCTTATCAAAACAATTGCATAGAACATACCAGTCTGACTGCCAAAAATACTCTGAAATTGTCGAGTTGGTGTCCAATAGCTTGTTCTCAATAGTGTATTCTATATCAGTTTCAGTGGTATTTGGAAGAAAGGATTTTGTTCATTTCTGCTTCTAGAGCTTCTTTTGTTCAACTGCTTCTAGAGCTACTAAAAGTTAAAATACGCAGTATTGCAACTAGATGTTAAAAACAAATTCCATGCCTCCTTAGTCCAGGAAGAGACTAATCTTGGTTTATTGAATACACTTGTGGGGAAAGCTACCACACTGCCCTTAGTGATGCCCTATGTATTAGAATTTCCTCTTTTTATAAAATGTGAAGCATAGATCAAGTAGTATTGACTGCTAAGGGTGCATGTGTAATGGAACTTACTTATATAATCACACAAAAAAGACATTAATATAATTTAACATTAAAATAATTTATTCCTTCCAGAGCTTGAGAGCTGGTGGTGCCGGTGGTACTACTACCTGTACCAAACAATGTCAGATGGGGACATTTTTGGGAAGCCTGTTCAGATACAGAATTAATTTATTTATTTTTACTGGTACCGCTAGTGCCACAGAAATTACACAATTCAGCCGTTCACAGCAGTGAATATAAAATATTGGCCTCTTTTTAAAACCAGCTGTAGAATTGGCAAGCTTGTCCTTTGCCAAGTGCTACAGGGATATTTAAAACATAATAATATTCCTTAATTTTTCAACTGTTGACCATTGACCTTATGTTTTCATTGATGTCTTGTGCCCTGGCCTGAATGACTTCAAAATAGCTTCTCTATTAGAAGGTGATGTAAGGCTGACAAATTTCTTCTTTTGCAATAAGGCTAATAGATGACTAACTTTTTTGTTTTTTGTTTTGTTTTTTCAAGTGTATCCCCTCTTCCAACTTGTTAACACAAGACTGAAGCCATAGAGTGAAATAAGAAACAAAACCTGACCTATTGACCCCTTCATAGGTTCTTATCGTGTGTGTGTGTGTGTGTGTGTGTGTGTTTAAGAAGTTTTCACCCTTGGCCTAAGAACTAATCCTGTTCAATAACTAACTAACTCTTCCTCCGGTGTGACCACGCACCACATAATAGTCCCGAAACCAGTGTGTGTATTAAATTACCTGTTACCGCGATCAATTGACATGGGGATTAACTTCTTTAGACCTGCTTACTTAGTGGAACCTAAACCCGGTAGTCCAGCCATTCACAGTATTAGCAAGCACCTCAGCAAGGTTGCTACTAAACACTTTCTCAGAACTGCAGTTACCCTGATCTCATAGCCGTTGAGTTAATCCCCATCTCGTATGACTGCGTGGGTTGAAGGAATGTCTAAGGGTAATAAAAATTCAGATTGTAAAGTTAGAGATATTATACTAGTGGTGTGAGGAGGTTACTGCAGATAATAATGACATAAAATATTAGAAGATATACACACTTGAGGGGATAGTTCACCCAAAAATGTTTATTGTCATTTGTTTAATCACTCTCATGCCAGTACTGAATGGTATGATTTTTTTTGTGTGTGTGTGTTAAGCCATATTAAGTTGTATATTTTGCATAACACAACAAAAATTCCATATGTTTTTGTCCATTATACCCCATTGACTTTCTATTATAGTTTATCTTTTTAAAATATATTTTTTGTGTAGTCATACAGATTTGGAATACCATGAGGGTGAGTAAATAATGGTATTTATTTTGGCGTAAACTATCCCTTTAATGAATTTATGGATTTATGGTTACCCTACTGTACAAAAGTTTGGGGTCAGTAAGAATATTTGATCGAAAATACAGTAAAACATTAATATTGTGAAATATTATTACAATTTAAAATGTTTTCTATTTTAGTATATATTTGAAAAATTAAATTTAAGTGCACCAATATGATTTTTTTTTTTTTTTTTTTTTTTTTGCTTTTAGTATGTTATCTAGTGTCCTCCAAAACAATGACAGAATTCACATTTAGAAGATATAAGCATTCAAAACATACAGTCTCTTACTTATGCCAATATGGATCAATCATTTTGATGACGTCATACTTCAGCACTTCAGCTTCTCATCAGATTTTCTGTCCAATCAAATGCTCTCTAGAATCTACAGCATCCCGCCCCCAAATAGACGCTGTGGCTACAGTCGGTCACGTCACACATTTACTTTTTTCTACATGGTGAATGGCAGACAGTGCACTATATAGGGGCTAGAGATTAAGACAGTGTAAATATGCTTTCCATTAAGGTGAATGGAGTCTGGTTTTATGTAAGTGTCAGACAAAGTCTGCTCTGGTCCATAGACGCGATAGCACAGAGCAGATCATATGCAAGAGTCAGTGTATACCAGAAAACGTATAGGATCCATTTGAATTCAGCACAGAATGCTATATTTTAAAGTGATATGGGGGAGATTTAGAGGAGAAAGGGGAGGAGCAGTTCGATATCTCCCGCCCTGTCTTCCTGTTTCAGTGGAAACTATGTCAACACATTGGATAATGCTGTGCATTGGATAATGCATTGAACCGTTTGTCATTAATTACTGTTTTGATCATGTTTTAAATTAGAAAAAAATTCATTACGGTATGCTAGCTAGTTTATTGCTGCATCATCAAATCATGTTCATTGAACATAGATTGGATCACTTTAACATTCAACAGGCCTACATAAATACAACAACAAAGACACATGTGAAATAAACAGTGCTTTTCATGTAGATCTAATAGTAGTTCTTCAGGTACAAACATTTAATGAAGTAATCAGATGTAAGTTAACACTGCTGTTAATCTTATTAAAGTTACAACAGTGATTTAGTCAAGAGCAACAAGCTCTTGACATTTTTTTGTCTTTTGTTTGATTAACTTTAAAACAGACAGCAGCACAGCAGGAATATTAGGCTGCTGTCACTTTAAGAGGTGCACATATACGCGTTTTATTTCTCAACTCTTTATGTTCAGTTAAGCCATAACCAATTGTGTTTACTAGGATACTCACCAAGATGGCATTTGGTGATATCATTTTGTGTGAATTTTTCTGTTCAAGTACAAGAAGAAACAAAAGATAATTCAGTATCAGACATGCAGCTTTCTTGGGCATGCGCTTTTGATTTGTGCACACACAAAATGTTGCACACAGCGAGTACCACATTGAGTTCTCTTTCGCATCTTGCGCTTGAATATTTAAATTGGCAAGGCTTAAAAACACATGCAAAGGATAAACTTTTGTGACGATGCAGCATTTCGTTTTTCTAGTATTTAATTATTTTACCCAGAGAAAATCGTTGGATTATGCAAAGTTGGATATTGAAAACATTTGTGCTACTTAAAAGGTTAGTTCACCCATTATTCACTCAAATGAGACCCCTGTCATATCACTTGTCTAAAAAAGTGATTTTATTCTACATGGATCGTGTCACGTGGTCAGCTGAAGACAACTAATTTTGTTACTAACTTATTTTTTATGATACTTGTTATTAATGGACACTTTAGCTTCCTTAAAAATGTAATGATGACTTACTTCTAACACCATGACATAAACAAAAATAATGAGCACACCTTAAGTGAAACGTGTTTAATGAGACTAGAAAAAAACAGATATGGGTCAGATTGATAGAGAGGGGGAAACAAGCAGAGATGGATAAAGATTGAAAGAATAGAGATGGGGGAAAGCTGAAGTGGTGGGTATTATCAATATTCCTCATTGTGTGGAGAGATCTACGCTTTCTGAAGGGACCCTCTCAAGGCTAAAAACATGACTTGCAGCAGCTAAAGAGATGGAGGGAGAGTGAGCGATGGAAAGAGGAATGGTCTTGGGGTAACTGAGGATCGATGAACATTTCAACTCTTTCTGTCCAATTAAGGCCCACATAAGACTTTGTCGCCAAAGCACACATTCATTTATTCGTTTAACTTACTGTCTCTTCCGCCATGTATTCATCTGTTTTGAGTCTGCGTCGAGCAAATCCGCCCGTGTAGAAGTATTGATCTGTACTTTTATTCTCGTCTGTGTGTTCGTTACTTGCGCTGCCTTTTGCCTCTTCAGCTTCTCCTTGAATGCTGTCATCAGGCTGTTCTTTTATTTCATAAACATCTGCCTCTCCAGTGACCCTGTTTTAGGCTCAGTGGGCCTTTTTGTGGACTTTACCTATTTAATGCTTTACTCTAATACTGAACTGGGTTTCATTGAAGAATTGATGCTGTTCAGCTACACTGTCAGTCTTAACAAGGTTTTCAAACTACTTTTATAAAAGGCCTTTTTGTTTTTTTTTTTTGTTTTTTTTTTTAAACTGGATCTCTTAATCTGAGATGGACGTGATGTTTCTGATGTTGTTTGTCCATTCTTGTTCTCCACAGACAAACCTCCCCATATTCAAGCTGAAGGAGTCACGTGTCCGGAGGAGATACAGCGACTTTGAGTGGCTGAGAGGAGAGCTGGAGAGGGAAAGCAAGGTGAAGGATGGATGAGTGGAATAGTAGTGTTGGTTTGGTTGGAACATCGCATGAATGCTCAGACTTGTTGTAAGGGTCCAGTTCAACTAGATACATTCAAGTAGTAATGTTTTTTTCAGTCATTGGATTGGAAAATGATACTGTAGTTCAGGTAATGACGTTTGAAGTGATTGTAAGACCTATGATTGCATTTGGAGATGAATGTAACGTGAATTAAGTGCTTGTATTTCAAACAGGTGGTAGTTCCTCCTCTTCCTGGAAAGGCTCTGTTCAGGCAGCTCCCATTCCGTGGGGATGATGGTATATTTGACGACTCTTTCATCGAGGAACGGCGGCAGGGCCTAGAACAGTTCCTCAACAAGTGAGTCACAAGATCCTCCTGACAACTTTACCTGAAACATTAATCTTTGGGTTTACCTTCATGTTCAGTTGAACCATGCGAGTAGGAAAAGACAATTCATCTAAATCACTATACGTCACAAAATTCACAAAACAGGACAAAATGAACTTCAAATTTAACCGTTAACAGGATTATTTATATCTTTTTGGCAGATTCTTGTATCAAAACTACTTGTATTGCATTTCAGGTGTGCATTTTATCAGTTCATGCATTCCTTGGCAATCAAACTCTTGACTTTGGAGTTGCTAGTGCCATGCCTATACGGTTTGAGGTACAGGAAGATTTCCGTATTGCCAGAATCTTTATTCAGTTCTCAATGCTAAATTACTTCTCCGCTAATATTCTCAACCTATAAAGCTGGAATATGAGCAAAATGACCTGTCAAAAATGTCTTTGTTTAACCTATTAGTTGTTCATTCAAAATGTTCACAAAAATCTAATCTTTAAATGTTCTTGAAAAAAGTTACTTGAAATGTTAAATAATTTTTGTGCACAATTTCTGGCACTCCTACAAATACTTCTACAAATATTCCTGTCTTTCATTCAAAATATTCACAAAAATCTAGTTTTACACAGTGTGTATATATATTGCTTGTGAGTCTAGCATTGTCTCATCCTGTATATATATATATATATATATATATATATATATATATATATATATATATATATATATATATATATATATATATATATATATATATATATATATATATATATATATATATATATATATATATATATATATATATATATATATATATATATATATATATATATATATATATATATATATATATATATATATATATATATATATATATATATATATATATATATATATATATATATATATATATATATATATATATATATATATATATATATATATATATATATATATATATATATGTATATATATATATATATATACACATATATATACATATATATATATATATATATATATATATATATATATATATATATATATATATATGTATATGTATATATATATACACATATACAGTGCTACATAATTATTATGCAATTATTCTGATTCCCCATTTTAACAATTCCAAATCAATTTTAATAACTACTTTTAATTTTGTATTTAGTCATTTATAAGTGATATATAATTAAGGAAGACTGCAAGTGAAAAACGCCTTATATTCAGGTGTGCAAAATTATTAAGCAGATTTACTTTAACAGGTAAAATGGGCGAAAAAGAGATTTGAACTCACACTGAAAAGTAAAAATGATTAAATGCTAATGAGAAGGATTCAATACTAATGCAGTACTAGTCATACAAAAGCAGGCCAAAAGAAAAGACACACTTTAACTGCAGAAAATTTAGGAACTCATGGAAAAATTTGAAGCACGCACTCTATATCTTATATATATTTATATATTTTTATTTTTTGTGAAAAAGTTGTACCACAATTATTGGCACACCTACAAAATCTTATGAGTAAAATTGTAATCCAAGTATATTCCCATTCATGAGTGATTGGGAACACTGACGAGTGAGCCTTCAAAGAAATATAGCAGAAAGAAAGTTGTCACATATCTACGAGAACAAAAATCTGCTGTTTATTTAAATTAAAGGTTACATAACACCACACAGTTTCTGCCAATCTCATGTTTATCTTCAGTACCTATAGAGTAGTATGGCATCCTTCATATCGCCGAGGAGTCTTTAGTTTTATACAAATTTTAAAAGACAATACGCTGTACCGAGTCTTTCCGAAAACCGCTGAGCTCGTGGAGAGAGAGACACACATACACACACACACACACACACACACACACACACACACACACACACACACACACACACACACACACAAAATACATCATGGCATTATCCCTGGATAACTTTGGATTCACTATACGTTCCTGTTGTTTACATTACATGCACTGCCAACATATATTAGCCTGGATGCCAGCCGAACTTAGATGCCACAACATATGAGGTCGGGAAGTTTGGTCTGGACTTGATCCGTTGTGGAGTAACTATGCTGGAACCAGAGCTGTTTGAACCAATCAAACTGTCAGGGCGGGCTTCATACGATGATTGACAGATGATCAACAGTAACGTAATCAGCCACGTCATCAAAGAGCGCTTGGGTTGAATTCGTTCTAATCCTAAACGGAGAACTTGTTCGTATATGCATTCACCTTTACTATTTCTCTCAAAAATGATGATCGCGTTGGTAAGCACGCCGTGTATCCTTAAATTCTTTTTACAACTCCGGCAAAGGTCATTTACTCTCATCTTCTTCTTCTACTTCTTCCAGCGCGTATGCAGTTGAGTTCTTTTGACAACTATGCATTGTTTAAAGTCGACATGGTTACTTACTTAGTGCAGAGGCATTTTCTTTCCTGGTTTGGTTGAAACGCCCAATAATCACAGCCCAATGGAGCAGTATCAGACTCGTATTCTGACAGAATCTGAGTATGATGATGTCAGGCTAAACATATATGCCAATTGCCAACAAAACAGACGTTTGATGCAGTTTCGACTCATGACAGAACAAACAAACACACTTGCAGAACTCCGTTGCTGCTCTGGAAAAACAAACTGCATCCACTGTTTCCTTAACACTGGGTTATTTGGGAAGTAGAACAATGTTATCTTTTCCTCACATCCAAAAACATGGTCTAAAAACAAAATGACAGCACTGCTGACGGCTTCCGTAACACAAACAAAGCTCGTTGATGGCCGTGTTCTTGCTCTCTTTCTGGTTGATGTGCGCTCGCTCATCCGGGACAAGTGCCCATACAAGCAATTACGCCCTTTATGATGTCATACAGGGCCATACTCAAAAACTGAGACTTGTTCGAATCCTGAAGGAGTGTATTTGGCACAGAAATACTGTCATACGTCCAACTTTTTAAAGTTTTGGCCATGTTTAGCATGAGAATCCAATGTAACAGTGTAAATAAGTCAGAATGCATGAAATTGCATTAGACCCCCTCTTTAAAGATTTATATTTTTGTGAAAAATCAAAAGGATAAACAGTGAAGACATTTGCACATATTTCATTAAGGTGCCATTATTAATGTATGTACTCATGATGCATTGTGAAAATAAGAATATTAATCCTTGCGAATTTGTTTTCAAGTGTATTTGAGTTAATGTTGATATGACAAGATTTACATAGTCCTCTACTGCGTGTCCTTCCTCTTAATTTCTTTTGGTCTCGGCACATCTGAACTGTTTTTATAAAGAAAAGTGAAGTGGTTATCATGATAACGCAATACAATAGTTGTTCCTCTTTCTGTTAATTTTGAGTTTTTAGGTTAAGGTACTTCAGTGAAAGAGAAAAACATACACTTGCCAGCCTTTTGTCATCTGATGTCTTCCCTCACACTTTTTTTTTTTTTCCTTCTCTCATAATTACCTACAGAATGATCGAAACTGATGAGAGGCCACAAGTGCACCAGCTTTACTTTTTACATTTGTTTTATTTTTGATGTGTAATTTATGATAATTGCGAGTGAAATTACAGGCATGCATACCTTTTCCCTACAAGATGTTGTGTGCACTCCTGCTTATTTTTGATCCGAGGTGCCGTTCCCCCGCCGGCTGAGACAATAAAAGTTACAGTTCGATTGTAATTATTTGCTGTGATTGCAGACTTTGCCATTATCTTTGTTTCATGTGCAAATGTGCCGGCTCTACCTGTTTGAATTTTAATACGAGACGAACAGCTGTAAATTAGGTTTGAAGAAAGAAAGGATATGGAGGTAATTAAGATGGGGTTTTTTTTTTTTTCTTTAACCGAAAATTCCTGAATTAAATATCATTGTTCGGTACTAATAGCACCTGGGGAAGGGGGAAGCATGCCCATCATACTTCACGACTATGTGTGAGTGGATTTGTACAGCATATCTTTATATTGCCTCTCCCAAACCTGAGAATGATTCTCCATCTTGACTTGTAACATTGTGTAATTTTAGAGGTGTGAGGGTCCTTTTTTTTTCATCCCATTGGAAGCTGGAATAGATTGAATGGTGAAATAATGAGTTTAATTAGCATGATGGCTCATTCTACTTTTTTTAAAGATATGCGTAATTAAATTTTGATATTATCACTCTGAAATTCAAGCTGGATGATTTATGATCTGAAAAAGAATGCCACGAAATGTCACAGCCTCCTAATAATATCTAAGAGTTGCATCTTGATTGGGGTCAAAGTTGTTTCGCCTCCTCTCTCTCTCTCTCTCTCTCTCTCTCTCTCTCTCTCTCTCTCTCTCTCTCTCTCTCTCTCTCTCTCTGCTTTACAATGTGCATTCTTGCATAATATTTTTATGATGGCTAATGTGCATTTTGTGGTCTGATTTATTTATTTATTTTATTTTTTTCCCCCAGAGTGGCTGGTCATCCCTTGGCCCAAAATGAGCGCTGCCTGCACATGTTCCTACAGGACGAGTCAGTGGATAAAAACTACACCCCTTCCAAAATTAGACAAGCCTGAACCGGTCTGGACTCTACACACACACAGACACAAAAAAACATGGCCCACAAGCAATAAGAAAGGTCTGAATCATTCTTAACTGGAAAAGAATCTTAGCCTGAACCATAGGGCGTCCAAAACATTTACCTGCGCAGAACAACGAGACAAAAAATGATTAAAAACAAACTAGAATTAGTCATTGTATCCCTTCACTTGTTGAATTTAGGTCTCTCTGATTTATTGTTCACCACTTTAAGTCCGATCAAACACATTCTTGTGTGTAATTACTTGTGGTTAACAATTATTTATGGTAGTTTTGTCTGAGAGCACCACTAACTTTGATATTTGTAGTACAAAATCAAACGAAACAAACCAAATAGCTATATCACAATTATGCAAGCACTATATCACACACACATTGGCATCCCTGTGTTATTGCTACTACCTACTTATGTTGCTTTTAATGCTGAAGAACACGTACCGTGCAGGATGCACTTAATTGGGAACCTCCTTGATTGTGTGCTATGTGTCCCACTTAGCTGCAGACAAGTCCGTTTTTACTGTGTAATGGTGTTACACAGAAACACAAAGAGTTCTGCCTACATTGCATGTTTCCAGATTTGTATACTGCTGTGCCATTGTTTTGTTTATGAGAATTTTCCAATAAAACGGATCAAACACACGCACATATGATGTGGTTTGAAAAACGAAAGCCTCTCTTTTTGGCTCTGCTAAAATTTCTTTTAAGAGATAATCCTAGCATTAGAGTGGTTGTAGACATTCATTCGTCCTTAAAAGGTTTTTCCTTTTTGACCGTCAGGAGTTTGTATAAAGTGAGTCACCTGCGTATATTTTGATTAGTATTGTTCTGTTAGACTCAGTGAACAATCTCAGATCCATTTAAATCATATAAAATCCTATTTTCAACATCTGTAGGATGGGGAAAAATTATTCTGATAAATAGAATTGCATGTGGAGGACAAGGTGATACAAGTGTCAATGTTCTGTGTGAAGGATTTGTAAAAATGACAATGTTTTCTCATTTTGGCCTTGCACTGTGAAACTAATTGCGCCCAGGTATTGATCATTCGTACACAGCACATGGACACTTTTTTTTTTTTTTTTTTTTTTTTACACAAAACTATATTAAAGTAGATTAAATTAGTTATCGCACGTTTATTATTTGCTAGATGCTTTATTCGAGTGAATTATAATTTCATGCTACTAAAATGAGTGTTTTTCAGGGCAATTTAATCTTACTGATAAACAGATACTTCGAAGTCAGAATGAATTTAATCAAAGGTATTTGTATTGATCTTTTAAGAAAGACTGAGGCAGGTGGCTGTGAAAAGGAGAAAATAGTGGTTACTCAGACTGGAAAGAAGACTGGAGGAGAAAGGGAAGTCGTTCGGTCTTAGATGTGCAGATACAGACAAGAAATCTTTATCCTGAACACAGGCAGCACGTTGTGAAGGTCAGATCTTCCTCGAATGACCCTAAGATGAGAGTAAAAGGAACTTTTTTTCCATTTAACACAGACAGGGCTTGGCTTGTGAATTATTGGCCAATTATAAACTATATATTTTATATATTTACATTCAGTGCTGGGTAGATTACTTACAAATTATAATATGTTACTGATTCCAAATTACATGACAAACATTTTAGTTAGTAGCAGTCTGTTACATTACACGTTTAAATTTAATTTAATGTGTAATGTGTATACATTCCAGTCTTTATCAACAACATAAAGTGCATTAAATTTTACGTTACAAAAGGGCTTGCCAGACTGGGGTTCAATTTGGAACTGCAGGGGTTCGTATAATTTCAAAATAAAAACAAAATATTCAAAATAATTTGCTTGCCTGCATGTCATGTGACCATTATCTTGCGACAGAGAATGGTGAATGTAATTTTATTATTGACCTTAACTTAAAATCTTTCAAGTAAATATATTAGGGAATTGGAGAATCCCTGTATTGCATGTAAATATGATGTGAATTTGTACATTTTAAAGCCTTCCAAAGACAGTAATACATGGTTAAATGACTCACTGAGTGATTATTCAAATAATAATTAATGTATTTGTCAGGAGTCGATTAAATATGTTGAGAAAACACTTCTTAAAAGTGAAATAATGCTGTGGGTCTCAGCTTTTCTCAGTTTTCATCGATCTGCTCATGACTAGTGGCTGGTCTGTATGTGCAATTCCATAAATCTGAAAGACCTTCTGAACGGATATAAGCAGTAGGCTTTATAGAAAGGAAAATAAAAACAAAGATGAAACAGAAGTAGTAGGGAGAATCAGTGAATTATGAATCATTTACTGACATTGTGAGAATAACATGTAATCAATAATAAAGTAACTGTAGTCTGATTACGAGTATTTTAAAATGTAATATAATCTAATTACAAGTACTTAATTGTTGGAATCTGATTATGTAATCCAGATTACATGTAATCAGTTACTACCCAGCACTGTTTTTTATTATCTTTTTATAATATTTATTTTTTTATAATATTATTTTTTTTTTTTATATATATATATATATATATATATATATATATATATATATATATATATATATATATATATATATATATATATATATATATTATATTATATTATATTATATTATATTATATTATATATATATATATATTAATTATATTATATTATATTATTTATATATATATATATATATATATATATATATATATATTTATTTATATTTATATAATATACAGGATGAGACAATGCTAGACTACTTAAGCAAAAGGTTGAATGTAGGCCTGTAATTTGTACAGCAATTACAAACAATACAGAAACACACCTGTTTCCCAATATTGTACATGGTTTTATATCCTATATCGGTTATATAGTTACATACACTTATATAGTTAAAAAAAAAAAAAGTAGAAATGAAGTGCAGTGTTTAACCTTTGTGTTCAGGTAATTTTTGTCCTGTTTTCAGTAAACCTATGCTATAAGTACCCACACAAAACAAATTATGTTTATGGCCATATAAACAAACCGGTTATGGCCATTCTGCAGCATTAAATCATGTTTGTAAATCTCAGCATATGTATGTATGTGTGTATATGTGTATGTGTATGTGTATGTGTATGTATATGTGTATGTATATATATATATATATATATATATTTTACAGTGAATTTAGAACAGTTAAGGGCCGTTATTAGGCACAATGCTGAGATTTACAAACATGATTTAATGCTGCAAAATGGCCATAACCGGTTCAAGTAAGAGTAATTTGTTTTGTCTGGGTATGTTTACTGAAAACAGGACAAAAATTTCCTGAACACAAGGGTTAAACACTGCACTTCATTTCTACTTTTTAGAACTATATATGTGTATGTAACTATATAACCGATATAGTATATAAAATGTACAATATTGGGAAACAGGTGTGTTTTTGTATTGTTTGTAATTGCTGTACAAATTACAGGCCTACATTCAACCTTTTGCTTGCGAGTCTAGTATTGTCTCATCCTGTGGGTATTAATTGTTTGTTATTCTGTTTCTAGCTTGATGGATTGTGCCTAAATTACTTAGGATGGAATGCAAATGTTGTCGAGAGTCAATATGTGCAACAATGCTGTATAAGGTAAAGAGAAGGGCACAACCGCGTGGCTCATGCAACCTTGGAGTTCACTCCACGTCAGAGCAGACCATTAAAAAGGAACTAGGATAAATTGGATTGGAAGTTGTCACCGCAATCATGTTTCTTTCTATTGTATCCTGTCTATCAAAAAATGAAGATAAAAAATGCAATTTGGGCAAAGCCCTTGATTTGTAAAAAGAGTGCTTGAAACCCCAAGCCGTGCGAGGCACAGCAACTTCACTCAAGGTCCAGGGTATTGTATCGGCAGTGGTTCAATATGCACTTACGTGCAGACATGAACCTCTCTCTGTCCCCGTTCAGTACCCCGTTTAGGGTGCAATGGACCTTTTTCTGCTTGTAGAAGGAGGCTTTAGAAACCTAAAAACCCTACAGCGAAAGGAGACATGAATTACAGTCGGTGAAGAACCAGGTGATCAATATTCAATATTTATTCTAATATCTTAGAACAACTTTCACAAAAATTATCACTGTACAACGAGAAATGTATTTACAGACTACAAAAACAAAATCCAAGTGCTGATCGTGTCTCTTTTCCATGGTTAGTAGCTAGTCAAACAAGGGTTTTGAGCAGAAACGGCTTTCAGTAAAAAAAAAAAAATCAGTCAATAAAATTACATTTGCAGAGTGGCCGCACAATGCCGACAGAAATGTATCCAGAGGATTGTAAATGCCCTGCCTGTGAACCCTAATCTTACGTTAAGGTCACAAGGTGTGGGTGCTGTGGCCTCCCAGTCACCTCGATAGGCAATTATGTGATGCATTAGGTCAGTAATGCTCAGCCCTGCTGCCTTCCTGCTAAGTTTAATTCCAACCTTTAAGCATGCATTTCAAGTAAACCCGATTAGCTGGTTCAAGTGTTTTTGATTAAAGTTGGAGCTTCTGCTGGAAGGTAAGACAGGAATGAACTTGCTCTTCAGTTCTGACTCATGGGCCTTTGGTTTTCAGCACTATGTCAAAGGGACAGCGACCTACTTCCCTGCAACATACCTCATGTTGTTTTTGTTTTTTTTTGTATTTTTGGTTTCCATCAAAGTTCTTGTGGTCAAACGAATAATAGTGTTGCTGAAATCAAAACAGCATTGGTCATAAAGGTAGTTGGTCAATTGGACACAATAAAACGTCCCATTTTCAAATGAATGATTGTACATAACAGACACTCCATTCAAATATAACTACAAACTAAGATATTTATGTATTTAAATCTTGATAGAACAAGAACAGATTAAGCTTGTTAAGTTACTTCCATAAACAACCTTAAATAGATTAAAAGTAAATCAATTAGAAAATGACTGGTTAAACGTTCATGTTTCTTTCTAAGCGGTAAGCTCAACTTTTAGAGATGCAGTCTGTTTGTTTTATAGTTTCCCTGCGTAACAACATCTTGACATTGGTAGAGCTTAATTCTCCAAACAAGTGCGTGAAGAATCACATTAGGGCATCTGGTATCATCCACAGCGTCCATGCGAATGCCAAGGTCAAAGATACATTAAGTTTCTTTTCTCTGTCTCTCGGTAGCTCATATATCACTGGATTTGTACATGTCTGAAAGCAGTCGAGTGATGGGCACGTTTCCGATGGTCTTTTTGAAGAACACCTCTTCGATGGTGGATGGACCAACTGAGCGTAGAGCAGGCAAGAGCAACAGCAGTTTCCCAAAGCGGCACGGCTGAGTGGGGTACCTGAAACGTAATCATTCGGTTTAAATACTTGAAATAGCAAGTAAGTAAGTGACATGTGAAGGCCAACCCATACTCAGAATTTGTCCTCTGCATTTAACCCATCCAAGTTAGTGCACACATTAGGAGTAGTGAGTAGTGAACACACACACCCGGAGCAGTGGGTAGCCATTTTTCTGTGGCGCCCAGGGAGCAACTGGGGGTTAGGGGCCTTTCTCACATCCTACCGGTATTGAGAATCAACCCGCAACCTTCAGGTTATCAGTCTGACTCGCTAACCATTAGGCCACGAATTTGCCATTGTTCTTGGATAATAATTATTTTATACATTTCCCCATGTTTCAGTAAGTATTCGCTGTACCTGGTGTGGATGTAGCTGTTTAGAGTCAGCTGGGCTTCGTCCTGAAGGGCTGCAATGGCACTGGCGTTACGAAAGCTCCTCAGTTCCGAACCACTGTGTGTTGGAACTGTACAAGAGAGACAGCATGTTTGTTTAGCTCATTTTACACTGTTTGGCCAGTAGAGCAAGTCTCTATAAATCATCTGTTATTATTATTGTTTATTAATAATAATATGTTCACTTTAAAGGGATAGTTCACCCAAAAATGAAAATTTGATGTTTATCTGCTTACCCCCTGGACATCCAAGATATAGGTGACTTTGTTTCTTCAGTAGAACACAAATGAAGATTTTTAGTAAAGAAAGATTTTTTTATTTTTTTTTTAGTATGAGAACTATGAGAGTAAAATAACATGCACATACAAATCCATATTAAACCCTGCGGCTCGTGACGACACATTGATGTCCTGAGACACGAAATGATTGGTTTGTGCAAGAAACCGTACAGTATTTATATAATTTTTTACCTCTTTACTCTCATAGTTCTCATACTCTCATGTGTTACCATTCACATGCATTATACGACTGGCAGACTGCAGTGGTTGGAGTTAAAAATCTCCATTTGTCTTCTACTGACGAAACAAAGACACCTATATCTTGGATGCCCTGAAGATAAGCAGATAAACATCAAATTTTCATTTTTGGGTGAACTATCCCTTTAAGTGTGATTCTTGAGGTTTATTTTATTTTTACGGAACCCTACCTGCTTTGAAGGTGACTATGCATTTGAGGCACGCAAACTCCGTCGCGTCCAGTCTGAGCTGTCTGAAACGCGTCACGACCTCCTGCAGCGCCTGGATCTCCGAGATGATTTTGTTTAGCCTCTGGGAATCTGTGTTCTCGGTATTCATTCCTAATTCGCGAGAAAACGTGATAAAACCTTACACCTGGGTATGGATATAACTTTGTAAAAACAGGCTACATGTTGTATGGCTTACCTGAAACGGCTAGGAGAGTGCTGGAGTCCACTGGAATGGCCCACTGCGCTATGCCCAGCACGAACAGTTCCCTCCAGGCGTCTTCTAAAAGAATCAACTGCAAAGAAAAAAAGAAGAAGGTAAGCGCGTTCACTGATGATTTTACATAAGACACCTAGAATTTAGTTTAGTTACATTAAATAATACATTACAATATTAAACATTTGTTTACCTGGTCAGGTAGAGGGAGTGTGGAGAAGGCCGGAACACTCTTGGCCCATTTAATGCTCATAAAGAGCAGGCGCGCGGCTGACTCGCACACGGACTCTGTCGCCACTTCATACAGGTACATGGGAGTGCCACTAACTTCGTGAGGATACTGAAAAGTTATTACATAGCAAATAAGCGGGGCTGTAGCCTCTGTATTCAAAACTGTTTTAATTAAATTGATAATTCGTCGATTAAACTAGTTGATGTAATAGCACATGTTTACCTTCGGTGTGGGTTGGGCGAGTCCGACAATGGCCTGCCGTTCCGGTGTGCTTGTGACCGTGTTTAACTCCATATTGTGAGGCTCCAGCTGCGTGACTGTAGTGAAAAACGGCGGCCCCGGGATAGACGTGGATGGAAAATGGGTCGACGAACCGTTCACCTCCTTATGGCCTCGGAAATACAGTGCCACCTGCTTTCGAATGGTTGACGTCCTCGGTCCTCTCTCGTGCTGCACGGCTGTTGATGTAAGGGTCGGTGACATGATGATAAAAAGTAGAAATAGTTTAAAAACTAAAGTTTATAAATATGTGCTACAAGTTATATTTATTCTTTTTTTGGATTCATACATTTTTGAAAATCGATTATTTCTAGAAAAAATATTTAATGAATCGTGTAGCCTATTTAACAATCAAAGGTACAAAATTGTTTTACTTGCACAATTAAAACACAAAAGTACTTTACGAATAGCTATAAGTATATTTTATTAGTGTTTCTAGACCTTTGGATTTTTGAGGTAGCCTACTTGAGGATCTAAAGGAGTGTATTTTTTCATGATAAACTGGTATTCAGCATGTTGGCTAACCTACACTGGCAGACAAAAATGTTAATAATAGGCTATTTTAAATCAAATTTACTTCACGGCTTACAATTTCTTTTTCTTTCCCCCTTTTCCTTAAGAAAGAAATAGGCCTAATATCAAACTGCTTATGCCAGCGTTTCTTTTCCTGTTTTTTTTTAGTTCCCTTTAATTAGGCATTTTGTGCATGAATTGCATTTGTCTTTATAGAGCCAGAAAAAAACAAGTCACTAACACTTATAACATTTAGCTTATACAAGTGTAGCCTATCAGTCATGTAGTCTAGTTGGCAAGTAAAGACTACTTCTAGTACTGCTTTATTAAGAAAAATACTTTTTTTTCTCTCTCTCTTTCTCTCTTCTCATAGGCCTACGGTAAAAAGTAGATTGCTACTAGTCTAAAGCGATCTATTTTATTTATTTATTTATTTTTTTTTTACCGTAGGTCTATGAAAAAAAGAAATTGTAATTTTTCTGCATCCATCAAAGGGGATTAAAGGCAACATAACATTTTCTGTCAAATCTTCCAAATATATATTTAAAAGAAAACAAATGTGTTTAGCACTTACCATCTTTATTCATATTCACTTCTAGACACTTTTTCAAGCGACATGCGCGACACTGATTTCGGTGTGTCTTGTCTACTGGACAGCCGCCCTGAGGGAAAAAAGGACGAAGGAATAAGGAAATGCAGTAGGCTTGGTTTCGTTTAGCAGCAATGGCACTCAAACAGCCTCTTCTTCTGCTATATGCTACACTGATCTCCACTCCACAGGTATGTGGGAATGGCAGAGTAATGACGGCTATTGACTCGCTCCCCCGCCGCACGGCCAATAGTCTCATTCCCGCCTACCGCTCTCCAAATCCACCCAGTCCTGCCGGTGCGTTAGATTGGATTACACCTGTTACACTAGACGGGGCAAAGGGCTCTCAAAGGCGCGGGAGGGGGCTCACTTCTGGGATAATCTTTCAATTATGAAAATCACTGGAGGTGTAATCTAGTCCTTAGACGCGCTTGCTTAGATCAAATTAGCTGACGCTGTTATGGTTCAAACACTTCGCTGTAATTGATTAGTATAGCTCACCTGTGTGCCGGATTTGCAGACATACGTTCTGTTTCTCCTTATGCTCCTCTTGAAAAATCCCGAGCAGCCATCACACGCATAAACACCGTAGTGCTTTCCAGAACTTCGGTCTCCACACACTTTACATGGGATGTCCAGAATCCGACCTACCAAATATAGAAAATATAGCGTTTATTTAAGAAAAACAAAACAGCATCCCAGTTGCAGAATTTAGGCTGTCTATATATATATTGACATGTTTGTAAAGTTTTTCTTACGGTTTTGTAGATTGTGGTATAACCGTTTTTAAAAAAAAAAAACATTTAGGCCTATTCACTTTAACTCTAAGATTGGTATTAAGGCTGTTGAGCTAAAAGTTTACGATTTCAAGTTAGGCCAAGCTCATATTTCCACCTGGCGATAAATAGATACAAATAGGAAGTAACCATAGCAACACTAGGCTTCTCGAGCGCTTTCGTTAAGGTTCAATACGCGGTTCACTGAGAAAACAAGAGTTGGCTATAGTTTGATCTCCTATCACTCTGTTATTTAGCCTACATAAACAATTGTGTCGCATAAAAAAATAAAATAAATAAAAACATTAGTTTAGTTTAAAACGGTAGTTTTTGATTTTCCAAAAGAGACATTTTGCGCGAGGCGAATTGCGCCTGGTGTTTTAGGCCTGCTAAAAGTAATTTGATAGAGTCATAGATTCATTTCATACTAAATATTGTGTTTAAGCATACACTATTAATGAGTCAGTCCATAGGAATGTGTAAACCCTGGGCGCATTGGTGGGAAGCGTCATATCGCAGGTCGCATAAAACAATGTTCAGTAGACGCGCACAATGGCGACATTAGGGAGAGTGTTAACTTAATGATTTCCCCATTGAGCCTCGTCTGACTGGCCTGGTCTCGACAAGCTGCCAAGCCCGCTTCATAATGAAGCTCGACAACTGCTTTCTTCGCGCCGTCTATAGGCTCGCGGATTAAGGAGTGACACGGGAGAGGAGAATAATACGCACCAGCGCGTTTCAGAGACTCAAATGAAGTGTATGCAAATGAACATGGAGTAAATGAAAATTGTGATTTTTCTTGTGTGTGCAGAACATTTTTTTTCAGTATTTAAGTCTGTCAATAGAGGTATATTTGCATGTATATGGGGGAGTCGTTTAGAGGAACGGCTATGTAATTACACTGACATATGTCCACCTGCTCATTGATTTTCCAGTGACCCGTCAAAAAGGGTAGCATGGGAATTCGGATATAGACCGGTAACGACGGAGAAGGAAAACGACTTCATGCACTCTGACTTCTTAAAACAAGAAAAGGGAAGGGGGAGAAAAAAACAACTATGCTGCATTTTAATGGAAAAACAGATCTCTATTCCGTGCAAGCCAGATGTTCCTCGTTGCAGGTTCTTGTATAAATTATAATGGCGTTTTGTTACAGGCTTGCTGATCACTTTTGACGGAAAAGTGACTGAAGATTTGCTGGTGTGTAGGGCTATATACTTATTTAAAATTTCAGAACAGTGGGAAACGTAGCAACAATGTAGATTATTTTAATATTTCATTAGCAGCGGTGGGTGCTTGCATTTTGCATGGCTGAGAAAGAAACTCTCTTGTGATGGAGGCAACTTGTTGCTTTTGTCACGGAGTCCTTTAGAAACTTGAAAATTGCTCCATGGTGCACCAGTACTTTTTTTTTTCTTCAGATGAAGCGCTCGAAGAACGCCTGCTTTTTAATTTTCATTTACAGTTTCTGTATTATTATTATTTATTTATTTATTTGTTTTTGTTTCCCGTGTCTTCTATTTATGTGGTATGATAATTAAACCCATCAAAGCGGACAGCTTTTATTTCGAGGAAGTCATAAAGGCCTACTGTCCCCCATCCAGATTAAATGCAATCATCGTATAATTTGACAACACTCAATGGTATATAAGAAACTCATGAATTGAAGGCGGATTTGTTTTAGAGAATGGAACACGTCTTTAACTTTCCCCTGTGGGGGTCCCAGTCTTTTGCATTGTGCGCTGTAATTGTTTAAAGACATATGGCATATTTCATTACTGTAATCAGCATCAACCCTGAGACCCGCTGCACTGGCTCATACGTGCAGTTGTGAGAAACTCTGCACTTAATGGGCCTTCGACCACCCAAACAGTGCAAGTGCCGTGACCTTACCCCTGTAAATTAAAATAAAATAATTTTATATCATACTCATGTGAATTATGAATATCAGCTGGAAATTATTTAAAGAGTGAAAGGCATGTAAAGCGTGGTCAAAAAGGTTTTTGGAAGGGTAGGCATTCAAAATGATGAACGAAAAGTTTAGGCCTCAACGAAATGATTTCATGTGTTCCCTGGTCTTAAAATACTGATTTAGACTAAAACACTAAACTAGATAAAAAAAATGTGTGCAATCAAAAATATATATTTTCTCACCTGTTATTTTGAAATAATCACTAGGCTAATTAGTGGGCATTAGGAAAAAAATGTGTTTAGGTTATCTTATATTTTTAGCCTTTCTCATGAATAATTTTCTTGGATCATTTAGAAGACACTTAACACATTCAAACTTTTAACACCATTTCATTTGTCTAATCTAAAAAGTGAGGCGCACTTTTTTTTTACCACCACAAGCAGACTTTCTCAAATCACACGATTTCATATTTCAAAAAAAAATTCCAGACAGACAATTTTGAGAATCGACAATGCAATTGTAAAAGAATAAATTGTCAAGAGAACTCATTTCAGAACACTTGCATTCTTGTTTCCTTGTAATTCGAGTCAAAAGAGATACTGAGGAAAACTCAGATCTGCTTTGATGACACGTTTACGCATACCTTAGTACACAAGTATAGGCTATTTTAAATCAACTGTATTGTACAAGCTGTTACAATATTATTAGTAGTTCGTTTTTTAGCAGCCTATAATGAGCAAACACGGCTGTCAAGACTCTCAGGGTAGCAGCAGCACTAAACAAACTTATCCAAGCTTTTTCTGGCTTATCCGTTTATTTGTTTTCTTACAGTTTTACATCTAAGATGTATAAAATGCTGCCGTATAGTTTAGGCGTTCGTTCTATCAGTGTTAGAGGTAGGCAGCAATTTGACAGCATGTAAACATTTCGATTTGCATTTGACAGCTCTGTGGAGTTAAGCTGATTTTTGTCACCTTAAGCCATAACCGCATTTTAAATTCACTTATTTTCTTATTTCATTTTGATCACGCTATTTCTAACAACAAAGAAAACCAATACTCACTGGATTTGACATTTAAAATATCCAGACAACCACTTGTTGAACCAGCAGGCTTGCTCATAGTGAAGACCTCTGCTCCAAGAAAACTGCGATGAAAAGTTACACTTTTCAGGCCCAGGGGAGTCTTAGCACTTTTGACTTGAAATTATAAGCATGAATTAAACATCCGATTTGCGGTGGACAACTGGTCCTCTGTTTTCTTTGAGCGTGTCCAAGTCGCTCCTCTCGTTTTTCAGCAAATAGAATCCAGATTTGGTCTGACTGTTGATTGACGCGACGGATGCAGCCGCCCAGACACTATGCCCAAGCCGGTTCCCGGTCTCTCAGCGCCACGGAAAGTTGTTGAAA
Organism: Paracanthobrama guichenoti; assembly: GCA_018749465.1. NCBI lineage: Eukaryota > Metazoa > Chordata > Actinopteri > Cypriniformes > Gobionidae > Paracanthobrama > Paracanthobrama guichenoti. The sequence goes on along the minus strand of CM031962.1, from coordinate 19,969,284 downwards.
CACCGTGGCATAAACCAGCGCTGCACTTACTGCTCAACACCAGCTCAAAAAGTATACAACATGCGCTGGGAAATGCGTCTCAGCCCAGAGTCTTGGTGAGTGACTTTGTGATGTGTACCGTCAGATTAAAGCTTTGGTAATATGTATGAGATGTATTAGAGTAGGAGGGCGGGAGAGAGGGAGGGTGGGAGGAGAGCCCAACTTCCTTTGACCACTTAGCTTTTCCCTGCCTTCTGCTTCAACTCCTGCTCTCGCATGACGTCACGGGGACGAATGAAGTGATATTCCACACACAGCGAGTCAGACACTGTTAGAGGCTCTGTAGGAATTGATTAGGATCACCAAGGCTGTTTAAATGACCGAATCAAACGTTTGCCACTGATTAGGAACACATTTCCATCCTCTGAGAGTTCAGTGACCTAGTGCTCCCAGACTTAAGTAAATCGTTTAAAGCATTCTATTTAAATAATCCTCTGAAACGTCATTTTTGCAACGAACTTACTTTCTGTCGTGCTTTCCCGGATCCGTCCATCGCGCGCGTGCACCTGTTGCGTCGGTAGAACGACCGCAAGCAAGAGATCTGTTCCCCCTCGAGCCCGAATACTGTGTCACGTCGCTCTCTCGCCAGGCGTGAAGACTGGAGGATTCGTTTTGTAATTGTATGTTTGTTGTATTTTAATTCTGAATCAACATCTGCCATATGTTCTGTTTAAAATATATAGTAAATGTAATACATTTAGCTGTTTTGAGGTAAATATGCAAATATGGTAGCCTATAACACGCTATAGCCTAGGCTATTCTTTTCGAGGGCACTTTTGTTCTTTTTTCTCTCCACAGTGTAAAAAAACACATAATATAGCCCTATACACAATATATAGCCTATATAACATCATTGTATTTATAGAAACACATATTTATGGGGGGTATTTAGCTACTTTTCTTTTTAAGTCATTTACTTGTTATCCAAAGAAAGTTAAGGACTTAACGTTTACTTTATTTGGATGGCACAATTGTGCAGCCATGTAACAAATACATTTTTGAATACAGGCTACATGTTTTTGCCGAGAACTTAACATCTTTGGCTTTGGTCTTTAGCACTGCTGATGTGAACAAACCACGTGAATGCAACGTCTCTTCGTCTGAATATTAAATTATTAGCTTATTGTTATTATTTATTTGATAAATAATAGTGATATGATGTATTTTAAGTATTAGGCTAAATACCTTTGTGGAGAAAAAAAAACTGAAATATTGAATAGCGTACATTTCTCCGCATACTTGGTCAATCTTATGAGAGGAAAAAACAAAAAAACAAAAAAAAGGAAATTGCCGTTAACAAGTGCACTCTGTTTTGGAGGGGACACATGCGTGCGAGTATCCCTCGTGGACTGGGAGAATCACAACTGTACCCCTTTGAGAGCGTGCGCGATGACATCTTGACCTTAACAGCATGCCGTGTTGTGGTCTCCGCCAGCAGACACCCATATTTTAGGTTTAATTATGAACATTCCCACGGTAGCTCGGGACCATATGGGAGCCCTAAATCTCGGTCTAAACGTGGCGAACGGGGGCGTATCTAATCGCAATTAGTGATTGTCATGTCCTCCTTTAAACGGTGTTCTCAGTGCAACTGAAAAGAAATTAGGATTTTTGACAGGTGAATGACTGCATATTTAAATGTGCGTTTTTCAGGACCTTGGGTGCCAGACTTCGAAAAACAGTGTGACAGTAGACTCCTACTGCATATCTCTGTGGGCATCACCAGCAAACTCTGGGCCACAAGTGATTACATCAAAATAATTCTGAGTCTAATGACTTCAAGATATGATATGTGAAGAGCATCATGTTCATTTGAAAATGTACATGCTTTGGGAACAAATCTGATTTGACTTTATCTATTTTCTTTCTCTTTTTCCCCCACTTTCACTATCTATGTTTATATGTGTGTGTGTGTGTGTGTGTGTGTGTGTCTTAGGGGTGGGGTGGTCTGCTCGTAGTAATCTGCTTAACTCGCCCTAATCCTGTCATTCATAGATAGTCTTTACACAAACATAACCAACATCATGGTTGCCCCGGCTGCTTGCTTTCACTTTTTGTGCTTGTGACTCTCCTCTCAATAACAGTCAATGAAAATCTCTGACAAAGAACCATCTGATTGTGTATCTAGTTGTTGGCTTGACAGAATCAGTATGCAACTGCTTACTTAGCCCTTAAAGTGGAGAGGGACAGCAACACCATCTCTTATCCTTCACCACTCCTGTAACAGCATGTTGGAGATGTTGCAAAAGACTTTTCTGTGGTAGCACTTTGTTCTGAGAGAAACGCATGTATATCTCAATGAGGCAGCAAACCAGAAAACATATACAGATTTCTGCTAGCCGGAGGCCACTTTGAGCAGTTCTGTTCCTGACTTGCATATAAAGAAAGAAACTATTAATGTTTAGAATGCAAATGGAAACTTAAATATTTTAATATTCTATGATGAATGATTTTTTTTTTAAAGAAAATAACACTTTAAGCAGAAATACATTGATATTAAGCATAAAAACGCAGCGGCAATGAGAACAAATGTTTCCTTTCTAATTCTTGCTTCATCACTAATTAAAACAGTCCTGAGAAAAAGCATTTTGAGGTTTATATCTCATGTAGATCATATTGTTAGAGTGCTGTTTACATTACATTATGAGTTTAATGTTGAATGCAATTCTATAACTTCTTGTACAGTAATGCTTGTACAGGTAGATTTGGAAAGGCTTTTTCAAGAGAGTGTATAAACATTTCCATAGCAAATATGACATACTTGTAATCATCATCTTAATCATTTTTGTTTTCTTTTCAGGTATAACTAACTAAACTTATGTTTTACTCTTTAACATTACGGGTTCACTTACACAGTTGCTTTGAAATTAAAGAGAGCACTTTTCCTATTTAATTTAATTATATACATTTTATGTTCCATGGGTAAGCCATTGCAGTGTTCATTTCATCTCACACCTTACAGGTTAGACCGTCACTCGTATACATACTCCACACGTATGTATATAGTATTTTCCTATTACACTGCATGCATTTCCAAAATAATAATAATAAAAGTAGTAATAAAGGCCGAACACAACCTCGCCCTGTCTAACTGGCAGGTCGATGGACGCTTTCTGACAAATCTATTTGGGGCAAATTGTCAGTGAGAAACTTCCGCCTGAGCTGGCCCGGACAAAACTGGCTGTTGGACGGACTAAATCCTACTGCAGGAGGGTCGGGACAATGGGCTCTGAATGTGTTGATGTGCTGGCAGTGGCTTGGGCCTGACAATGGCCGGATTAATTGGTCCCTTGGCTGACTGATTTGAGATGGCTTCACTCGGGTCCTCTCCATGGGGAGCCCCATTGTCCTTCTCCTGATTCCCACTTTTCACAAACTCCAAACAAAAGTCAATTTCTTTCTCAAGGGGGTTTGGGAGAAGAGGAGAAATATCGAGACCTCGTGGTTCGGCTCCGCGAGAGGTGACTTTAAAAGAGAGCTCCTTTCTCCCCTCATCGTCTAAGTTTTTAAATGGATGACTTAACTCATTCCGTTTCCCTTTCTGCCTGCCCTCCCTCTCTTTAAGGCCCAGAGCTCCTCCTGAGACTTAGAGGTGTTGTCGTCAGCGGGACAGGAGAGAGAGGTTGTCGGTCTGTATGCGGAGAGGAGCCTATAGGCACCTGTTGAGAGTGCTGGCAGCTCCGAGCCGAGGAGCTCGTTCTCATTAATATTAAAACATCAGAGATGCCATCATGTTGCTGCGCTGAAATCGGTCTGATGTTGTCCCCCCCGACCCGGCTCCCTGGGGACCGACTCTCCGCTTCCACAGTCACTCATGAAGGGCACCCCCTCTACCCTCTCTCGCTGCCTGTCTCTTTTTTCTGTCCTCTCATTATCATTCTGCTTTTTTGAAAAGCCTCGTTAACAAATTATGACAGCTGGCTAAAGGAGCTTTCGCTGTTCACACCATTTTGGCAAACAGTTTAGGGGCACGAAATGACAAACTTTATTCTGCTGTGACATCAACTTTCTTTTATTTGTTTACTCGTCTCTTCAGGTGACGGCTCATCAATGGCATATTTCACAAAAATAATTTGCCTGCCAAAGCCCATCACATCATTTGATGGCTTTTATGTGATAAGGACAATGTGGTGCTGAGCATTGATCTCTTTTATATTTTGTGCTTTTGGTTTCCATATTTGCAGTAACACTGAAGGAATTTGTTCATTTTTGATAATTATACTTGTATGTTCTCTCCTAAATTAATTCCTTTAATTAAATTAATTGTATTAATAATTAACAATACATTAAATATAATATATTTTGAAATTGGTTAAATTATATATTTTGAGTTCATTGAAATTAAAATGTTTTGGTTAATACAATAAATAATATTGGTTTAGTAAATAGAAACTCAAAATATTATTATCTGCACCAAATTAGTTATCTAAGTTGATTTGACAAAAGATTAAAAGTTGTGTGACAAACATTATTAACATTACAATTTTTGACAGTTTTTAGACAGTTTTTACACACACACACACACACACACACACACACACACACACACACACACACACACACACACACACACACACACACACACACACACACACACACACACACTCGTACATTAGTAAATGTAAAAGGTTTTCTTTTTCTATTAACCTTGAAGTATATTGAGCTGTAGAGTTTAATTGGATTTAATGAATATATAAATTGTAATAATAGATTTTAATACATTTGTCAAGGTTACTTGCACTTTTGTGTTAATTTGACTATTGTCATCTGTTGAATTAATATAGAGAAGGAAAAATAATTCAGATGAAAAATCAGATACAAAAATAATTATTAAATGATGAATATTATCTATAGTCACCTTGTCTTTGAATTTCATTTGTTCATGCCCACCACTTTTAGAAATGAATACATTTAACTGAAGTCAACAACTATAATTAAGTTAAAATGTATCTATATTAATTGAAATAGTTTATTATTGCATTGTAAATGAGCATTTTTTTATATAACACGTACATTTTGGATCTTTGGGCCACTGTATTTTGTTAAGAGAACAGTAAAGGTCACAGAGAGCTCAAAGAGCTGACCGGACATGAATGATGTCATGATGTTGAAGCTGGCCTTGGTGACTGTGGGAAGATCACACCCAACTCATTACACTTCATTTTTGGGATCAGACAGAGGGTGTAGAAGGAGGGGAGGTGAGACGATATCGGGGCGGGGTGGAGTGGGAGGTTATTAGCTGTAACTGATGGATTCATTGTTTTCCCAATGAGTGATTTGTGTTGTTCATCCATTCATGTTTCACAATCAGCATTATCTTTATTAAGCTCCTCGGCGGCGATTAAAGATATTCGCGTGTTGCGTTTATGTAAATGACATCCGTCACCGATATTTATTGCACCCCTTCCCCATATTACTATTCCCATTGTAGGTGGCCTAATTGAAGGAGATAATAAGGCTATAGGCCAAATACGTTCACATTTCAAACTTCCAGTCTTCCTAGTGAGAAACATAATCATACAGTTGCCAGACAGACCAGAAAGGTTTTTCCCCCCAAACTCGGACTTTCTCAAAAGGTTCAAACACAAATGGTACACAGAAGACTGGCCCTTGCCCCTCACTCCTTAGACCCCAAACTATCATTCATAACCTTTCTGCGTTGCTCCGAAAAGGAAAAGAGGAGAGGAGAGAGGGAGGGGAGAGGAGGACTGTGGGGAGGACCATGAACGCTTATTTAAAAAGACTTCCTTTATTGGACCATGTGCAGGCAGTTCACTCACAAAGGCCTTAAATAGGATATTTTCTGTTCCCTATAGTTGCTTTCCCTTTTAAGTGCCGAGGCAAAAAAAGTAAGTTTACAACTCCTCTCACAATGAAGCTCTTCACTCCCAGGTTGCTGAGACCCGGGCTGACCTGGGAAAGTTAATTAGGAGGCCAACAATGAGCGAGCCCGAGCAAAATACCTCGCCTCTCCTCCAGCCAAAGATGTCATCCATTAATTAGGCAAATCTTTAAGGTGGGCTTATTGAATTTACAGAAAGGCCGCAGTTTGGGCGGGCCGCGTTTTTTGATCAGGCCCTCGCCCCAAACAATGCCTTCTCCTGGTTAAGGAAAAAGGGAGGGGATTGGTGGAAGCAGAGGAGGAAGAGAAAGAGAAGGAGGGGAAAAAGGAGAGGGAGAGAAAGAAACGTATGGCTTGCAGAGGCTCAATGGGAATAAGGATGGGGAGATTCACAGGGGTTTGGGGGCATGCTTCAGCGATGATGTCATGCAAAGGCAACCTGGGGGCTTGGGAAGAGTGGAAAGGGGGCACTCAAAGTTAACATGACTGCATCTGGGCCAAAGCCTTCTCTCTAAAGGACCAAAACGCATACGCACCCCTGCTGATCAGAGCCGGCTTTCACCTAGCATCTGCGGTCCACCATGGGTGGATTTGCTTCAGTACATTACCATGATCAATTAATGACCGGCTGTGAACTGTAAATGCTTTTCATTTCAGATCAATATTAGTATCAGTATTATATTTGTGTATTGTCATACTCCAGAACAACTGTTGGCTCAGCAGTCCATCACATTTGTCTTGTTTGCGAACTACTATAATTTAATCTAGACGCCTCTAACAAGGGCTTCCGCACAGGTATGGTTGCTCTGTTTACACAGTTATTAGTGACAATCACATCATGAAATTGAAAAAGATAGTTTGGTATATATTAAATATTTATTAAATATTAATAAATTAATAACAATAATATTATAATTTGTTTCCCCAGTTGAAATAATTGAATAATGTTACTCCTGATGTATCGATTAACTTTATAAAATAAAAGGAAATTATTTTATCATATACAGTGAAAATTGTTAATTGTTTAAAATTGCATTATATGTAATTTTACAGTAAAATACTGTCAAAGTAAACAGATGTCCAGAAGTCCCTGCCTGGCACATCACACATTATTATATTTATGTTTTGTGTTACATTTTCTCTTATTTTTAGTTGTTTATTGATCTTTTGTGCTACCCTGGTGGCGTTTTGTCTTAGTGTTGCAAAATTAGAGATAAGTTGTCTAGATAAGTCTTTGGCATTTATTGGCTTTTATAAGTCACGTGATAACAAAAATCTCACTGACTAACATTAAACATCAAATTCCTCTAGTAAGTACTGTCGTTTTCACATAAAGCCAAGCTACTCTTTTTATTTGATTATGACTAATTTAAATATCCAAGCAGAGCTTCATATAGGATTCTGTGTTTGTGGGATTTGGTCTGTGTGTTGAGATCCAGCTCTTTAGGAATTTCATTGATGCTGGAATTCCAGGCTTTTCAAACTGAGCCCTGGTGTGGTAAAAGCTAATGCTGACACTTGTACGCAGACAAGCAGTAGAGTAGCGTGTATAAAGCTTGGTCGGGGGAGGCTGGGTATCTCTCTGTCCTCCTCTTTGACATGACCAGTCTTTGTGAGAGAAAAAAAAAAAAGAAACCTTCCCTTGAAGGCCATATCCCTCCTCTCATAGTTCATGCTGCTTTAAGGGCACTGACTGGGCTGAGCGCTACCTCCCTAAAATACACCCCCCCTCTGGTTGTCCTAATCGGAGGGGTGGATCTATGTGTTTTGTTGCTTGTCAAAAACAATCACTCTTCGGGCCATTACAGTTGCTGCACGTCCTCCTTTAATTGGTGTAACGCACGGAGGAATGAAAGCGAGGGCCGCCCACAAAAGCCGACCAGTGAATGAGAACCGACTCGCACTGAACTGCTCTTCAGGGCAAAAAAAGTTCAGAGTTGGCAGCTAACAAGGAGTTGTAGGGGGGTCTTTCATTCAGCGATATCACTGGTGAAACTGTCAACCACCAACCTTAAAAATGTATTTGCATCATGTTGGATAAAAGTTAACATTTTGTTTTAATTATGGTAAAAAGGAAAAAAAGAAAAAGAAAAAAGATAAACGGTTAAAATATTGCAGGGCTATATTTAAATTGACTAGGGCTCTTAAAGGCACACAAAGTAATTTTTGCCTCTTTAAAATGTTTTACATGAAGAAGTGAATCATTTTTTATATATTTATCTTATATTTACATTTTAAATCATGTACATATCAGTAGCCTAATGAAAGTGGCTTTATAACACACAAAGCAGGTCTCCTAATGGAGGCAGCCATTTTGAGATCACATGACCAGCTCAATAGCAAACGCTTCACTTTTTTTTATTGCAGATAATACAGTTGCAACAAGGCAATACAAAATGATTGGACACTTTTATTTATATATAAACTCTAAAAAAAAAAATCCATAAAAATTGGGCATGATGTACCTTATTCATTTAACTGAATTCTCCGTAGTTATTTTTTACAGGTGTTTTACCTGTATTTAGAATTTTGAACTTCATTCCGTTCTATGTTAGGGTTAGCGGAAATGTCCGTAAAATTACTGGATAATGTCCAGATAATAAGCTGCCAGTACCTTTTCCGTTATTTTACGGATTTAAAATAATGGTGGACTTTTGCTTTTTGGTGCACCCAGGCCTGTAGGTGTCCATATAAAGTCATAGACGCAACAAAAAAACAACAGAGTGAACCTTTAAAACATTCTGTTAAAATGTCAATGCTGTTTAAGTCCATTCAGTAAACGCTAAACTGTTGTAACTAACTATTTTTCCCCAGAGAAAGCTCACTCTAACCGTCCCCTTCTCCTTCTTTGCTTGGCTTGTGCTGGAGGTTGTCAGTAGAGTTTTATATCCAGTTCGCTGGAGCTGAAAGAAGTCAGCATCGTGTCTTGTTATGAAACAAGACGTTCTTGCCTCCCGCTCCGGGTGAACGAGTCCTGGGGTGACTTGCGTGGAGCGATGGCCTCGCCGTGGCGCTCCACAGAGGCGACCAACAGTGAGGAAGTCAATGCGCCATTGTGTATCGAGCTCGTCGGCTACATGTTTGGTAATTATCCCGCCTGTTTGTCGGAGACTTGGATCTGTGAGCCAAGCGGGCCGACAGTAGAGCACAACACCATCAACAAAGATTAACTTCTTCTGACATGTCTAGTTGAGGGAGACAAGCTCAAAAGGTCATTGATTAGTGCTACCAATCAGTTCTGAAACAGCAATTTAGTACATTTTTAATAGTAAAACAATGAACAATCTTTCCCACAATCTTTTCATTGGGTGCATAACAAAATCACAAATGCTATGTGCTATTTGAGAAGACATTGTATTATTTAGAGTAAGTTTAGCAAATGTGGGTCACCTAATCATTATCAAGTGGATGTATCAACAATCTCAGCAGACATAAAAATCCACCAACAAATAAGAATGCTCTAAAATACAAATCACCTTTATAGCTACACAAAAATATATATATAACTAAAGTTCAGGTTAAAGGAACATGCATACTCTTTGGGACTTTAGCTTATTCACCGTATCCCCCAGAGTTAGATAAGTCCATTCATACCATTCTCATCTCTGTGCGTGACATAACTCTGTCTGACGCACACACCGCTAGCCTAGTTTAGCACAAAGACTGGAGGTAAATGGCTCCAGCTAGCCTACTGCTCAATAAGTGACAAAATAGTGCCAACATTTTCATATTTACATGTTGATGTGTATAGTTACATCGTGTACTAAGACCGACAGAAAATGAAAAGTTGCGATTTTCTAGACCAATATGGCTAAGAACTATACTCTCATTCCTGCATTATAGGTGCTGCATAAATATCATTGCACTGCTGCACCCATGGTAAGTTCCTTTATTATTATGCAGAAATGAGAATACAGTGAATAAGCTAAAGTCCCCAAAAGTCGGCGTGTTCCTTTAAGTGTTTTTAAAAACGCTCTGGTGTATTATCATTTAATTATCATGCTGTTATCAGCTATTAGCATGGCATATGTCATATAATGTTAGAGTCTGAATATGGTGAATAACCCATATACACTCACAGGGCACTTTATTAGGTACACCTACTCAACTGCTTGTTACCACAAATATCTAATCAGCCAATCACACGGCAGCAACTCAATGCATTTAGGCATGTATACGGTTAAGACGATCTGCTGATGTTCAAACTGTGAACTTCAAGAAAGGTGATTTAAGTGACTTTGAACATGGCATGGTTGTTGGTGCCAGACAGGCTGGTCTTCTGGGTTGGTCCAAAAAAGAGAAAATATCCAGTGAGCAGCAGTTGATGAAAGTGCCTTGTTGATGTCAGAGGTCGGAGGGGAATGGCCAGTCTGGTTAGAGCTGATAGAAAGGCAACAGTAACTCAAATAACCACTCATTACAACTGAGGTCTGCAGAGCATCTCTGAACACATTGAACATTGAAGCAGATGGGCTACAGCAGCAGACCACCGGGTGCCACTCCTGTCAGTTCAGAACATGAAACTGAGGCTACAATTTCCACAGGCTCATCAAAATTGGACAATAGAAGGTCTAATGAGTCTCTTTTTTCTGCTATGATATTCTATAGGGCCAGAATTTGGCGTAAACAACATGAAAGCATGGATCCATCCTGCCTGGTATATTGTATTAATGGTATGGGGGAACCCTTACCTCCAAATTAGCATTGTTTAAATGTCACAGCCTACCTGAGTATTGTTGCTGACCATGCCTATGCCTTTATGACCACAGTGTACCAATCTTCTGATCCAGGATAACACACCATGTCACAAAGCTCAAATAATCTCAAAATGGTTTCTTGAACATGACAATGAGTTCACTGTGGCCTCCACAGTTACCAGATCTCAATCTAGCAGAGCATCTTTGGGATATGGTGGAACAGGAGATTCGCATCATGGATGTGCAGCCGACAAATCTGCAACAACTGTGTGATGCTGTCAAAATTCACTCAGCACTAAAAGTGGTTCTTGGCTTGTAATCATATGGGGAACCACTTATGGTGTTATATAGCACTATATCTTTAAAGGTGCTCTACAGCACCTTTGTCAAAGGGTGCTATGTAGAACCCATAAGAGGTGACATCGCATTTTATTTCTTCAACAAAATGGTGCTAAATGGCACCAGTGAAGAACTGCTGAAGGACCACTGAAGCACCAAGATTTGGTGCTATACAGCACTTAAAGTGGTTCCCATATGATTACGAGCCAAAGAACCAGTTTAAGTCGCACCATTTTTTTTTTTTTTTTTTTTAAGATTGTGGACCAAAATATCTGAGGGATGTTTCCAGCACCTTGTATCTATGCCACAAAGAATTAAGGCAGTTGTGAAAAGAAAAGGGGGTCCAACCTAAGTGGCTGGTGAGTGTATGTGTTACCCTTTTAATAGTAGCTGGTTTACATTCTTTCTAGCTGGACCATCCTGTTCATTTATGGTCATAAGAAGAAGAAGAAGAATTTGTTTTATTTATATAGCGCCTTTCCATAGCTCAAGGTCGCTTTACATAGTGCTATACATTTGAACACCCACACATACATTAGCTGGTCCAAACTAATGTAGCTGATGGATCAGCTTGGACTGTTGGGGACGAGATTGAGATTGACCTGGAAGGCCAGTGACAAATCATGTTCCACTTTCACCGCCAAGCTGTTATGAGTTAAAAAAATAAATAAAAATAAAAAATACAGCTGGGACACCTGCTACATCTATAAAATAGCCTACCAATTTTTATTTAGAATATACTATCATCTGACCAGGTAATAACTTTTTATTTATTTATTTATTTAAGAATGCTGTACAGATTTTAGATTATTTTGTAGTCCTGAAGTGAACACATATTATACATCTAAAGGTGGTGATACACGGGGCAACTTTTTGAGCAGTGTTGCAGTCAAAGGGCCCACAACGAAATTATATGAAATATTGTTGTGATAAATTTACGTTTGAGAGGGTTGTAAGTCATGACATCACTACAAACAACAACAACAATAAAAGACTATAAAGCTTTTATCACTGATCCATCTCAGATCTATCAAAACTGTGTCCCACTTCATACTTTAAATTCCAAGTTCTAATTCCAAGTTTTATCCGATATCTTGTGATATTTTTTATATGACCACCATTAGCATGCGAATTAGTGAGGTCCTGATATTCACGTTTTAACGAGAAAGTTAGTTGTAATTAATTAGGCTGCAGGGCTCTCTAAGCTATTTAGGGGCATCCGTTCATTGAACATTGAGAGCGCGTTTCTCCTGTCCATGGGCTTTTCTACTGCCTAGCTCTTCTCAGTTCACACTGCCTCTCAGAGGGCAGAATAGCCCAAGCCTTGATCCTCGTCAGTTGTCATCCCCAGTTCGGGCCACTTTGGCCGCTGCTAGTGGGGAAGTCAGGCCTAATCCCTGGAAGGAATCAGGGCAAAAGAAAAGCAACAATAACCAAGTCAACCGTAAAAAATGAAAGCGAAATCTCTATTATCAGCCCCAACATTTCCCAGCGAAGCAGTGAAATCAGGCTGGTTTGTCATTCGAGTCAGACACCGGGGGGAGAATCTGGGGTCGCTTTGGGTTGGTAGACTCACACGACGTTTAGAGAGCAATATTTCGGCGAAAGGGGCCTCGCATTTGCAAAATCCCCTCACATCCCGCCATAAGCATTAAATGCAGTCTGACTTTATGTTGTATAGGCAACGCAAAACAAGAAAAGAGGCACAGTTCTCGCATAAAAGAACGCGGTTTTGGGGGATTAGGGACGGCCCAAAGGATGGAGAATAACTTCTGCATAACTTTACTGCTCCTCTCTCTCTCCAGGTTCAGACCGCGCACAGTCTTTAGTTAACCCTTAACTGGTCCCAGTCTCATGAATTTCCAAGCCAAACTAAAGGTGCAGAATAAAATGCTTACGAGACCAAACCCCATGTAGCCTATTTATTTTTTTATTCACATTAAATTATATTTAGCCTATATATTTATCAAGAAGACAATAATATATATTTTTTAAATCATAAATTGTCAGTAATAATTATGTTTTTGACGAGATAACCGATAAATAAATAATCAAAAAGTTTCATTTAGAAGATGTTGTTTTAGGAGAGAAAGAACAAAATAATTGGTCGGGTAGCCTAAACGCCAGCACGATCGCAGGCAGCATTTCTTTCACAAACGATTGTGAGGATCAGATGACCTATGAAATCAATGTCTCTTGTAGTTTCCTGAAAACCTGTTTTCGTTTTAAAAATTCATTAGGACAATCCTAGAGCCACGCACTTTTATAATTTTCAAAATTTAAGCCAAGTTCTCCAGGCTCATCCCTTTGCTTGAGAGCTCTCCAGTCGATGAAGATGCTTCACTTAGGCAGCCTAATTAGTGATTTTTGTCCTCGCTCAATTGCCTCTGTCTCCGTTGTGCATTCAAATGAAGTCCTTAATGCACATGGCAATTGTAGGCCTACCTGTATAAAAACCTGATTAGTTTCCTACTGATCAATAATCTTATTTATTTCTTACATGTCATTAAAAAAACATATGGGGTTATTTTCACTGCAAACGTGATGTTGTACACCGCTCTCTGCTTGCAAAAATCAGCTGCCTTGGGTGACTTGGATCATCCAATTTAAAGCTATCACAATAACAGTGCTGCAGTAGTGGAGAGCTAATGCCACAATCCACGACATAAAACCTGCGAATTTACCCTCAGACATCAGCGCACGCAGTAGAATAGCCCTTAATGCGAGGCATTCTGAGTCCCCCATTTCCATCAGGCTCTCATGACTGCAGAATTGCCGCGGACTGCAAGTTATCAAGAGGCACTAATTTCACATTAAAGACCATTGACTGCAGTGGCTTGATTCGAGGGTTTGCGACAATTAACACAATCAGAATCGGAGCCCAGATCGTTTACCTTGACTCCGTAATTATTTTTTGGCCGAGCGCGCGCTAACACATTCGCAAAATTGCACGCGGTGTCAAAAACCGAGAAGAGAGAGGGTGCAGCGCGTGTATATATAAACCCACTGTCTCCAAACACACAGAATACAAGAATGAAATAATAATAAAAAAAGACTACAATAAATCAATTGTTTGTGTGGTGTTGTCTACACTCTAAAAAATAATTCAGTGGCTTAGTAAATATCACAGTAATAATTCACTTTATTAACTTAATAAAATCTCTAAATAGCACTTACTTGATTGTTTGAGTTGAACATACCAAAGTAATTGACTAAATATCCAACAGTTAAAATTTACAGTTATATTTAAGTTTTTTTCTCACTAAAATAATTTAGTATTTGACTAACCAATTATTTATTTTAAATATACTTAATATATTTGTGAAATTGATATCAAAATATTCTAGAATAGAGAAATAAACTGATCTGTTTCAAGAACAAAAATATTACTTAATTCAAAAATGTTACTTAACATGATTAATCCTTAACACACACTTAAGAAATTGAGTAAGTTTACTCAGTTAAAACAATGCACCCCTCCCCCACCCTCCAACGACTGGGCTGTTTGAATTCTCTTCTGTCTCCAGAGCAGTTTTCTCTTCTCAGTGTCGCAGAATTGGTGCAGTTCCTCTGTGAAATTCAGGTTTGTGTTTTAATAATATCATTACTGTGCTTTAAATCATTTTATTTATTGCAAACAACATACAGGGACGCAATGTGAGTCACCTAAACAAATGTGGCTTCTGTCTTTGAAATGCCTGGTGCCTTGCTCAAAACACACTTTATTCCTAAAACTAATGAATGTTTATTGGCAGGTTGTGGAGTCAGGCGCGTCGCAGCAACAGTGAAACACGGGATGGCGGTCTGAAGTTCAAAGTTCACCCGCAGAGTGCGAGTGTATGAATGAGTGAATGAATGGGTGAATGTGAGGCATTTTATGTAAAGAGCTTTGGTGGCCATGGCATGGGTCTGTTGAAAGCTCATATAAACGCAGTCCATTTACCATTCTTTAAAATCTTTTCTTGTGTTCAACAGAAGAAGGAAACTCATACATGTTTGGAACAACTTGAGGGAGAGTAAATGATGACACAATTTTCATTTTTGAATGAACTATCCCTTTAAATACATGGGCAGAAGTATCACTGACCTGTATCAAAGAACCTGGCTCTTTCTTCAGTATGAGATGGAGCAGTAAGGATTCAACTGTGAAATGTGAATCTAAATGAAGCGAATAGTTTAATTTAAAAATAATGACTTGAATAGACACAAAACAACTGGAAATTGCTGAAACTTTCCACTTTCAACTTCACCTGTCATTTAAAATCCCGTCCATCGCGAGATTACCCTAGTCATGTGACCATGACCACTCAGTAGGAAAGGAGAAAACAGGAAGCTGTGCAGAGTCTGGCAAATCAGCAGCGTTCCTGTATTTGGAGTCCAGAAAGAGATGGATTTGTTTACGAAATGTACGTGTGTGGTATCGTGTTTATTTGCAGGATGGGCGATTATATTCTTTTCCGTTGCTAACTGCTCGGTTTATCCATCGGAAATGAGTGTCGATGGTGCAATAAAGCTTCCATCAGCAGTCAAGCCTGTATCACAGGCAAGCAGTTTGGGATCCTTCTACTCTCTCAGTCTTTCATCTACGTTTCAAGAGGACTTGGATGTGGACGAGTATTGTAATAAACTGCTTCTTATCTACGGTCAACGCTACGTGACTTACGCGAACTGCCTGGTGTCTTATGCACGACCTGTCAAAGTCTGTCAGAACTGTTACACTTACTTCAACAGTCTTCATGAAATATACACGAATATATCATCTGACGAAGTAAGTGCTCATTACTCTAAATGTCCGTCTATAACACTAAACGTGCGTATAAATGGTTTGAAGGTTGTTTAAATTCCCACCCGCTGGTCACATGCACTCATGTCTCGTGATTGTGTGTTTCAACAAGCCTGACTCACACTGACTCTGGAAGATTTTAGTGAGCTTAAAGAGCTATTTTAAAAATAACTCAAGTCCATTTGAATAGTTACCTTTTAAACTGAACAAATAGCATACGGTTTATATTTTGATTAACACATGCTGGTTTGTTGGTATTTTGTCACTGTACACACGCTGTTATAAAATCAGTTATGGACTGCAGATGTTAGAAGTTATTGCTTAACTTCTGTGATTATGTGTTGTTCTCGTAGCTGGGCCCTGGAAATGTCAGTTGCCATGACAGCCTGATGCGTTCTGATAGGTTGATGCTGCTCTTTACCCTCTTCAGCAATTTAGATGAGATCTGGGTATCAGCAGAATGCGAGCGTAAGTAACATAACCTGAAACATTGTAGGTTCAACTGAAACTGGCATCAGACTGGATCTTCCCTTAAGCATTTCTTTCATTTTCACTTTTAACCGGACGATGTACTTCTCACCACTTGCAGTATGAAGAAGTTGTGTCAGGTTTTGAGTAACATTATGAATTGTTTTATTTATTCAAAGTTATGATGATTTTTTAAATTCTAATATTTTTATCCTCAGAATGTCTGACTAAAGATCAGGAGGCTCTCTCCAATGATACTGTGTACTTCATGGCCACTCTGAATCAGTCACGATCCTGCTTTGGGCAATATCAGGTAAAATCGAATGGCTCATTTAGATCAATACAAGCTCAGATCAAACATATCCTTGTGTTTGAGAATATCCTGTTTTCTAAACAGAGCAACTACTCTGAACTGTGCAAAGACTGCAAAGCCTCATACAAAAGGTTGAACGAGCTCTATGGTAAAATGGAGAAAAACCAAACACTCTGCATTGATATAGAAGACGCGGTAAGTACACGCTTAAGTACACAAACCCTGTTATTTGACTAAGACAGTCCAGATGTTATTACCCAAATTAAACCGTTAGTTCACCCTAAAATGAAAATTCTGTCATTAATCGTAACTGTAAGACTTTCGTTTATCTTCGGAACACAAATGAAGATCTTTTTGCCATCTTTTTCACTTCAAATGTTCATAACGAGATTGTATAACTAATCCATATGAATTTAGCGATTTATATTTAAATGTTGGTCTGCAAATGTAAACAAAAGCTCAACCGAACATGCTTGCCTCGCAAGAACAAACCTCATTGGTTTTCACACGACAAGCAGACATGCTTGAGCTTCCATTTATCATAACTGATGTGTTAGTTGATGAATGTTTATATGTGAATAAAAGCCTACATTTAATCTGTGCATTTTATAAAGCGACCGTGTCTCTTCAGAAAATTTGGACTAAACCGCTCCATTCATATGGATTCGTTTTACGATCTCTTTATAAACTTTTTGAAGCGGCAAAGTGGTAGTTGTGTAGCTGTCAAAGGAGGGACAGAAATCTCTCAGATTTCATTGATAATATCTTCATTTGTGTTCCGAAGATGAACGAAAGTTTTACGGGTTTGGACGGAACGACATGAGGGTGAGTAATTAATGACAGAATTTAAATTTTTGGGTGAACTATCCCTTTAAGTTTTACATGTGGAAGTTTGGGAGAATTGTAAAACGGCACCCTCTATAGCCCTACATTTGTACTAACTAAAGTCTGGAATACACTAGGGTTGGGCGATGTCCCCTAAATTGGCAGTTGACGATGTTTACAGTAAAACATCATGATATTGTCGCCGGGGTGTTGGGTGGGTTGTTGGATAATACTATATCTCTTTACATAAATACTATTTTCTACTTAACTATAATTTTGTTATTTTACTAACCCAACTGATGACTTATCTGCTCTTTCCGATAGGTTGCACATGAGGGAAAAAAAAAAAAAAGTAGCTATCTTCCACTTAAAGCTGCAGTCCGTAACTTTTTTGGGTTAAAAATGATCCAAAATAAATTTTTGAGCAAGTACATAACCAGCCAGTGTTCAAAGCTATCTGCTTACCTTGGCTCAATTTTCAACTCTAAGCTTGTAATAATGTTTTTAATTCCAGTGGTACTGGTGGATTTCCGCGGGACATTCGAGCATATCTGCATCATTGTGTCACATCTGTCCACATAAAGGTGTCCCGGCTAGTAGGCTATATTGCGTGTGAGGATGTTGGAGGTGGATATTTATAGCCTTTTCTCACAGCACTTGATATAATTAAACTTTTGAATTTGATGGCGGATCCAGAAAGGTTCAAACGACAATCACCAGTGACAACTGGAGATTCACCCGTTGTAAAATGCAAAAGATTACGGACTTTTGGAGTAGCTACAGAAAAAAAGAGAGAATTTCAATGGTTCAATTATGTAACAGTAGCACACTTGTTCACTTAATTCATACAATTACAGAGTTTTCTTTGTTGTGCCTTAATGTAGTCACGCAATGCTGATGTTGTTAACATTAACAGTTTGAAAACAAAGTATAATTTGCACGGTTTGAGGTGATATGATGAGCGATCGTTAGATTTAATCATCATGATTTATTGCAATGCTTTTTTCCCCTTAGTTGTTCAGAACAAAAGTGGATGTTAGCTACTTGTTCAGATGACATTTTCTGGTGAAAATTCTTATCGGTCATACTTTCAAACAGTAGAATGACTGAATGACAGTATCCATGCCGGCGCGGTGACCGACAGCCGCACATTCTCCTCAAAACATTGGATTCATCTGCGCTGTGCCGTGCCGAGGCACAATTCATGTAAAGTTGATAATTCTGCAAATAACTGCAGCTGTAGATTTCAAACAGAGAATTCAACAAAGGAAAAACTACGGACTGCAGCTTTAAGAAGAGTTGTGCACTTTTAAGCGCTTTTTATTTTAAAATATCTCTTTATATGAATACTATTTTCTACTGAACTATAATTTTGTTATTTTACTAACCCAACTAATTACTCATCCGGGTTTTCCAATAGGCTGCACACACTTTTCGCAATCCGTTACGGAGCTATTCAATTTTGATTTTGCATATTGTTTTTTAAACGTTCATTCATGTAGTTCGTATGACCACTTTACAATATTTCAATAACATAATTTATATTGTAGCCTATGCTATGCTTTGCACGACAAAAAAAATATTATGCTGCTAATTATAAGTGAAATGTAAATCCTGAGTTTCGGTCTGAGCGTTGTTCTTCTTCTGTGTTTTAATAAATGTGTGTTATCAGAATCCCCTTCATTCCTTCATTTGATTTGACATTATGGCCAAGGCAAATTGTCTTTAAAAGTATTAACCAGACAAAAGTTATTTGACGTTCGCTTAAGTCTGGGTTTATCTTAAACTGCCACTTCAGTGCAGTATAGCCACAGAAGAGCTATGTGACAATGAGCAAGATTTCCTGAGACACTACAATAGGCTACTAATAATGTTTTCTGTTTTCTTGTACAAAATTAAATATTTTAAGTTAAATGTACAGTGTAAGACATGAAAAAAGACAAGAGGCTAACAATGTCAAGATCAATATTTGTGTAGCCTGCCTGACATGGTATTTTCACAGATTGACACGTCACGTCTCTGGCATAGACTACAGTATTTAAAATAGCATATATGCATTAGTTATATTCTCAATTTAATTTACAGAGCAATCCCTGCCAAGTTTTTAGGTTAACTATAGAAGAGACTAGGATTAGTGTGTGACGCACTCGCAAGACTCGCAATGGGGGGCGTGGCATCACGATGGTGGCTCTCCATCGTGATGTTGGTCAGCCATCATCGTCCATCGGCACAACCCTAGAATACACTACACTGCTTTTGTACCGATTTTTTTGCCCCAATTTGCAGTCTGGACAAGTCAACGCTAGTTGAATCTGCAGATATTAGGAAGACGGAGATGACCTATTTCACAGAAAATCCTGTAGTTTGTGATGGGCACTGACTCCATACATGTTTGATATTTTGAGCTGATTTTAGAATACATATTGTTTTCATTTGTCACGCCACTCCTAGCAATGAAGTGCAAGCTGTCCCAATTCAGAGGCTGCATCCTTCGAAGGACCTGGGCTTCAAAGGCCACGCCTTCGAAGTCCGTGACGTTAAATGGGATGGTCTATCCTAGACAGGATTGCTGTGATAGCTGCTGTTGATGAGTGCCAGTAACTTTTGTATTGTACTTTTTTTGAAAGTTACAGTCTGAAAACAGGTTTTACAGCCTGTCTAAACTAGGGATGCTCCGATCAGGATTTTTGCAGCCGATACCGAGTACAGATTTCTTGTCATGGTGATCGGCCGATACCGATCCCGATTCCAATGCTTCACTGATTTGTAAGCTCTCTGATCACTGTTAACCTTTTTCAGATAGAAAAATAAATAAAAATACTAGGCTATAGATGTTGCCTTTATTATATGTTTGTTAAATTTTATTTTATGTATATATAATTATGTAATGTAATGTAACTATTGTATTACCAGGGTACTAAATAATCACAAAAATGATTAATTATACATTGAACATTTTAATATGCTTTTAAAAAATGGGGTTTCTGCATAACACTATGCATATCAGGATACTTAAAGGGATACTTCAGCGATTAGCATTAAGCTTTGTATCAGTAAAAATCCGGTAGTATATTCGAATGAATATACTACATACTAGAATATACTATATACTAAAAATATAATATTAACCTATAATATTAATATTATAAATATTAACCTATATTTGATTACCCAATTATAATGGTCACTTTCATAAAAATATACATACTTATAGGTTTAAAATTCCACATATGGTACATTTATTGTCAATAAATGTGTAGAAATATGTATATTTTAGTCAAAATTATTACGTTCCTATTCCATTGCGCTCCGTCTGTTTGGCGCAAATGCGCGTGGCGCCGCTCGTTCACGGAAGCCTGCATTTTAATGGAGATTCAGCTGCTTTAAACTATACATGTTAAATACATCTTACCAGTTATTTTAAAGCCTGTCATGTTTAGGACAAATTGTATCATGCACTTTCCCTGCATCAACTCATTCTGTGTAAGTTACTCCGCTCTTTTTTTCAGATGCGTTCGTATCAAACTACTGTATATCGATACTTCCGAACGGCGTTCGCCCATCCCTTAGGACAGACTGACCCATGTTCAACTCCTGTTCACATGGAACCCTTCTCCACTTCGGCTCTCAAAGCTCTCGTTTGAATATTTGCTACTACCCCACACATCATGGACGTCCTCGCGCGCTGACGTCATTAAATTGCGAACGTTTTGTGAGATCGGCCAAGTTTGAGTACCGATCGAGTCATAAAATATGATTATCGGCCGATCTCCGGCCGATCGATTGGTGCATCCCTAGTCTAAACCTCTTCACCTTCCATTTATGTACATAATAAAGAGTATAAAATCTATAAGTCTTAGTAAGATTTAAGGCAACATTTGAACCACTTTAAAGCCATTTCAACCACTTTTTTTTGTACATTAATATTGTTAGATATTCAAGTAAGTTGAAACCCAATACTTGCATTTAAAAGTGTAATCTGGCATTTTCTCTCAAAAAATCCAGTCGTCACCAGTGCAATGAATCTTGGGATAGGCTAGGCTGCAAAGGATCCACTTGTTCTTTGGCCCAGGAAATATAGAACATTATAGGACAGCCTTCATCACGCCACTGTGGTGCATTTGGCCCTCGGATGCAGCCTTCAAAGGATGCATCCTCTGAATTGAGACACAGCTTGTGTTTAGGACACCTTGAAACTCTGGTTGTGTGTGATGCCCATTTTTCCTCTGTACTAAAGAATGAACAAAAGTCTGCACACGGCCACTTCTGCTCCAAAAATCTATTTATTAAAATTTAATAATTAAAAATGCAACGTTTTGACCGGAAGGTCTTCATCAGGTCTTTGCCTAATAAAGACCTTCAGGTCTAAATGTTTTGTACCGTGCAACTGCCTAAAGTTTTTGGATGTGCGCGTACTACTATTTTTCCTCTGTAAGCATTTACAAAGTCAGCAAGTGTGTAATGCCTAGTGTTTTAAAATATGTTCAGTAGTAATGTAATGTAACACACTGATCCAACAAAGTAAAAAAAAAAAAAAAAAGTCAGCCTTAATGGTAGATAAAGATGGAGCTATTAGATACTGTGAAACTGATTACCTTGCTTACTTCTCAGATGAACATGACACGGAGGTTGTGGAGTAAAAACTATGGTTGCTTGTTGCCTCGGGAAGAGACGGTGCCTGTCATCGCAGTGTCCAGCTTCATGCTCTTCCTCCCCATCATCTTCTACTTAAGCAGCTTCCTGCACTCGGAACAAAAGAAACGCAAACTCATACACCGTGAGTAACTTGCCTAGCTGTGCAAATTGTCTCTGCAGAAGGTTCAAGGAAAAGGACAGAGGTGTTCGACAGTGTTAACTGTGCATGCTTTCGGTTTCATGGTCAATTACTTTCAGACAGTACTTGTCTTAAGACATAGATCATAAACACTACTACTTTTAGCATCTTTCGAAGCATGTAGAACACAAACCGTGTGCTTAATGCTCTCAGCAAAGTCTTTGGCAAGGTTAAACTGTGCATTGAATATTCTGCTGCATCTCCTGCCAGTCTGGTTTAATCTATTCCTTCATCTTGATCCACAGCCAATAGAGCCAAGTCCAGCAGCACCCTAATGAATATCCAAGACAAATTCAGCTGAGTGGAGATGAGGCACAGAAGAGAGGGCACTGAATCTTTGGTTTACCTCTCCCACCAAACCAACAGCCACTTTTATCATGGATGGATGGGGTTCATGTCTTCTCCTGGATTCCAAGCACATCCTGGATCAAAGACTGTGATGTTCTCCAGCTGCTGTGACCACATTCTCTCTCTCTCTCTCTCTCTCTCTCTCTCTTTTTTTTTTTTTTTTTTTTTTTTTTTTTTTGTGATTTGCACTACTGATTTAAATACAGCGTTTTCTTTTTCTTTTGCAAATTGTACTGTTTTTCAGAGAGGATCAGTGAGCATTTCAATAATTACAAAGGATGCTGATATTAAATTATTGTATTTAAGGTATGAAAGATATGTGATCCAGAGAAGAGGGAGCTTTATCTTTTACATGAAACTGGTTATGCTGCATTTTACTGCACTAAGAGAGCTGTTACATTTTATACTCTTTTCCTAGGTAGTAAGGAATACACACACACACACACACATGCGCGGCAATGGTACCACTTCTGGAAGCACTCCATGTGCATTAGAGAAAGGTCTTGTAACAAATACTTTAATCAGGGTCAAAGGTGTATGCAGTGAGTAGAGGAGAAAAGTAAGGGATGGAAGAGGCAACATGAAGCCTTTTAGATGGTCCACGTGGTTGTTTGCTTTTTATTTTACAATGGAGTTGCCATGGTCTCATTGTATGGTTGGATACTGTCATTTAAATGTTTAATGAACAAAGAAGACTAATTATTCTTAAAGAGATAGGCATGAAATAACAACGTTGGAATAATAATGATATATCAGAGGAATATTTTATTTCTTCAGTTTTATAGTATTATATGATGTAAAGTGTAAGTTATAAGAAAACCCTTTGCATACCTTTGGAGTTGTGAAATAGTTTTCAATCCACTAGTTTCCTCATACATCTATTAAAATGTTAATTGTGCTTAACTCCTAAAGACTTTCTTGGTGGGATTGACAGGCTCGTTGTTTTCATGGTTACGTGGCCTTTCCTTGGATTGGAAAGCGCCTGTTTCCCTAGTCATTAGCAGCTAATCTAAATGTAGGATAAAGTTACTTGGCCGAATAATCATAACAACACATCCGTTTAAGCTGCATTGGCTTTTTGGTCTTATGGAGCCGAGCCATTGCCTATCACATTGCCCCTTTAAGCGCATTTTGCTTGATTTGTCCAATCATATGATCGTACAGGAAGATGTGGGGAAAAATAGCCTTTTCATACACAGCTCATGAGTGCAATGTCTTAGCCTACAAGAATGACAGCTTTCATCCCGGCAATGCTATTATCCTTTAAGCATTGGTGAAAGTCATTACTCCTGACCTGACTGCCAAATGTAGCAACCAGGCGAATTTTATGGCCACGTGTTCGACAAACTGACGCAAAAGCTGAAATACCTTTTGAGATGTATGACCCGAGCATTACTTTCCCTGACTAGAACTCTAGAGAGGTTGAGGGAAAACTGGTGGATAATATGAGATTATCCCTCATCACGTTTTGCCCCAATAAAAACCAGAGCAGTGACTTTGGACCTTAAGCAGCGAACCCGTTAAGAAATAACCCTAAGCCTGGAACTCACCAGGGGCTTTGAAATCCAGCAAACCTTGAATGTAGTTGGCATTTTTGATGGCCTGTCTGTTGATGATTGCTTTGTCTGTGATCTTAAGAATTCAGATACTAACAAAAAGTATTTCAAATAATAAAAATACATTTAATTCTAAAAGTGTTTATTGTATATTTATTATTTAGATGTATAATTTACTTAGCACAACAATGTATATAGCAATGTGAGTTCCTTACCACCCCTCTGGCTTTTTTTCCCAAGATTCATAATCTACTCTGAGGAGCGTCCATTGGAATTAACTAAGAAAATATTTTTTGTTGTAAAATAATTTGATTCTGTCAGTTAACTCTCTGCCTTCTAATTGTTTAAAATTGTCTCAATATTGCTTGAAATTCGTTTGAAGAAAATAAAAAAGAGGACAAATGAGATAAAATACTCCAAAACACAACATTTACAGTCATTACTATAATGTAGGTCCAGTATTATGTTAGAAAAAGAAATTGCAAAGCACAAGCAGAACAAGAAAAATCAACTAGCTGATACAACCCTGGTATAGTAATATAATAACTGATATCTGGGATATAAATTAAATATTGTGGATTTATCACAAATTGGGTTCACTTTCAAAATTGTATCTCTGGTTCCTTCTATATAATTCTGCTCAGTCATCCATCACACATATAGTATTCTTATTTTGTGCAACTTTGGTAGTTATGCAAACCTTTTAAAGCTGTCAGTTAGCTAAAGCTGAATATGGTGCTTTGTTGAGGAAATATAGCTTTATAATTAGAGAACTCTCACTTAAGAGCCAGCATGTGTTGCTGAATGAAAGGGGCCATTATGACCTCATAAGGGTCAAAGTCTGAAGATCATGGGATTATGGTATTATGATAGATTATAGAATCACTTCATCACAGTGTTCACTTAGCACCGCTGATGGCTACAGAGCTCTCCATTCCAGCCTCCATTTGCCACTGATCGTTCTTAAATGCTTCGCCCCATTACAAAGGTCATATGAGAGGTCAGCTGGAGGAGACATCGCAGATGCTGATTGGTGTGTCAGAAACCTAAGGTGGATGACTTCTGTTCCCTGTACCTTCTTTTAATAAGACAATGGGATCACAGTCTGCAAGGCTTACACAGACCCAGGGGGTCTGGCAGAATAAGAGCTTTTGAATAAGGGGCTATGGCATAAGGGCAGAAACATCTGACCCTGTTGGGCACCCCTGCCCACTCATCTCTGGGTACAGTGCATCGCCCATCAGCTGGATAAGACGGCTATATAGCCTCTTGAGGAAAATAATAGACACGATTTCAGGGAGGAAATAGGTGGCCACTGTGGTGCATCATCTACATCAATGATGAGCTGCATTCAAGACTATTTCTAAAATGGGGTTGACATCTGAATAGCTCAGTACAACATAACAGAAAGCACAGGATAAGATAAATTGTTCCACTCATAAGCAAATATATTCATATCCCATAGGCCTATGTTACGCACTGAAGATGCTAATATTTTTACTCTCTGCTTGCTAATGATAATGTTTGTTTAGGCTACTCCTTAATTTCGTATTCATACTGAACTTCCTCTAAGAAAGCAAATAGTCCATTAAAATGTACAAAATAAGCAGTAGGCGATATCAACAAGACGAGCTCTTCAAATATCACAGTAATATTGATACATTTTTACCCGGACAAACTGTTTGATAGCCAGCGACGCCATACCACCAGTCAGTCAGAATCAAGTATTCCAGAGATTATTATTTTATTATAAAAATTATGTTTAGGGTCAAATTTTAGTTTCAAATGATTAGCCTACAAATGCATTGGGACCATGAACATATACATGACCTTTATTTTACAATTTCTACTACTGAATATCTATAGATCCTAACTGTAAAAGGAAATAACCATGAAATAACCATGACCCTCATTGTAAAAATAAAAATAAAATTACGTAATATATTTGTGCACGAAACAAAATTAATTGCTTAATTTTCATGCAACTTGTAAGGGTTGATTTTTATACAGACGTATGGCCTTATCGTCCATATAACCCCCATGTAATAATGTGTAAATTAAAACGAGGGTTGTGACCTATACACAATTACTCCCTGCATATTTAACTCTCTCTGATTAACGCAGGACGGTAAGAGCATCTCTCAAGTCTGAAGCAAACAGTCTCATCAATGTAGCTCTTATTTGTTATTTTGTGCTTCCATCATTATTCAGGTCAATGGGATTGAAGAGGAAATGGCAAAGGTTATTTAGGAGGGTTTGAGAATGACTCTCTCTCTCTCTCTCTCTCTCTCTCTCTCTCTCTCTCTCTTCATATCAACACAGACACTTGATTTTTTTTTTTGTAAATAATGTAGAATTTATTAACAGTTGAACCATAGTTGAACCGTACTTGTATCTACATTACGGATATGAATCATAAATCAGATTGTATTACTCTGCTGCCATCTATCGATGGAATGTGATTTTAAGGCACACATCAATTATGATTGAATTAATAGATTTAGACAAGATGTTTTCATGCCATCACTGCCAGACTAAGTTGGTTTGCTGTTTTTTAGACTGGTCAGTTTATTGGTTTTAGCTGGTCACTCTCAGAAACCAGCATTTAAACAAGTTAAACTTGCAGAATACCTGCTTGGCCAGGCTGGCGACCAACTTACCAGATGAGACCAGCTAACTATTTTAGGCTGATTTAAGATATGTTCAGGCTAGTTGATTGGTTAGTCGCAGCAATATCCACTGAAGAAAATTAATCACATTCAAGAAGGAAAACACCTCTCACTCCATCACATATATGGATTTGCCATAAGAGGGCGACAATGCAGCATCAGTCGCCGCGTTTTTGTCGTGTGCTAGCGCGCGCCACGGCCAGTCGCGTTTCTACTGTCGTTTAAAGGGCTTGACCGTGACTCCTCGGGGGTTTGGTCCGCCGAATATCTTGGTCCAAAAACAGGACAGGCTTGATGTGTGGCCATGAACAAAAACGGAATTTAGTCAGGAGACGGTCAGCGCCACTGCTCATTTCCCATGTTTTCATGTCAGGCTACCAGCTAACCTCAACATTTAATACGTTTTAAACAAGTTTCAGATCAAAACACACTTTCAGACCCCAGCGAGTGTTTGAAATAATAAATAACGCGACAAAGTGCGGAAAGCATGGCGCTGGGAACATGTATTGCTTTTTTATTAGCAGACAGTTATGATGCTGAAGATTTCATGCTTTTCAAGAAAAACGCGACTCACAAACGCCGGGAAGCCAGGTGAATAAAATCTGTATTCTGTATCGCCGTTGTTGCTTCATTTAGTAAAAATTTAGTAAACAGCATAGCTTGCAGCTGTTTGACTATTGGATATATTCATTCTGTTGCCTAGCCTGTTAAAAAAAATCCACCTTAAACTGGTAATGCAAACGTGGTTGCTCTTCATTTGCTGGTTGACTGCAAAAAGCTATTTTTAATTCCCTCAATGGTGCAAATTATTATTTTTATATCTGTATTTCAATAGAATGAAGCTGAAAACTGAACAAAGTGATATGCAAAGGTAAGATGGTCCGCACAGCATTTAATGAAAGACATCTTTATAATGCCATGTTAGAGAAATGCTCTTCATTAATCATTTAACAACATGTATTCTTTACTTCAATGAGCTCATTGTTTCTGCCTTAAATTAATACATTGTTTATTAATACACTGTTAGCTAACTGTGTGATGTGTACATTTCTGAAATCCATAACTTGTACAGATCACTCTAAATTGTAATGTAGACATGCATTTTCTGTAAAGCTGCT
Source organism: Paracanthobrama guichenoti (assembly GCA_018749465.1). Classification (NCBI taxonomy): domain Eukaryota; kingdom Metazoa; phylum Chordata; class Actinopteri; order Cypriniformes; family Gobionidae; genus Paracanthobrama; species Paracanthobrama guichenoti. Next base: position 19,941,453 of record CM031962.1, on the reverse strand, counting down.
TTGAAACGATATGCATTGTGAAAAGCGCTATACAAATAAATGTGAATTGAATTCTTCTTCTTCACATGTCAGAGAAGAAGAACGAGAAGTTTTCAAAACTGTGCTGCAAAGCTTTACGATCATTGAGTTTAAGAGTCACTTCCAGCTGACGCCAACTCAAACTGAGGTACTTAAGTTAATGCTGGTCCTACTTTTTGCTAATCTCATTTATATTTTGTAAACGTATTGTTTTCTTTTTGTGTTTGTAGGAATTGGTACGGCTGCTGGCTCCCTGTAAGTGGACTGCCATTAGGCAAGAGGGATGGACAGTGTGGCATGCTGTGCTTGCTGCTCTGTGGGCTCTTTCTAGCCGAGAGCCTTACCACAGTGTGGCAAACCGCTTTCACATCACAGAGTCACTCATTTGTGATCAGCTGGATGAATTCTGCACCCTTATAACAAGCAACTTGGCTAATGAAATTCACTGGCCTCAGGGAGAGGAAGCAGAAATGTCTGTACTGGGCTTCTTTTCTACTGTGGGGATACCAGATACTCTCTGTGTAGTAGGAACTTGTTTCATTCCTACTGAGAAGCCTGCTGACGTGCCAGATCCAGAGGTATATAGAGATGCAGAGGGGTTGTACTCTATAAAACTCATGGCTTTTTGCAACCACAGGGGTCGTTTTACTTATGTGTCTGCAGAGCACCCTAGAAACTGGCATAACTCAAGAGTACTGTTAGCCACAGAGATTGGTAAGGCATTGCAGGAAGACCCAGTGGCTCTCTTACATGGCAAGCACATCATAGGTGATTCCACCTTTGCGCTATCAGAGCACTTCCTGACCCCGTTCCCTGATTACGGAACAGTCGGACAGAAAAAAGTATGTTATAACCAGAAAGTGCAGTCATCTCTTGCAGTGGTGCAAGGCTCCATGCATACTCTGAGATCTCGTTTTCATAGGCTCTGGTGTCTGCAGAAGGACTCCATTCGTCAAACCAGCTTAGCTGTGAAAGCGTGCTGTATTTTATACAACATGTTCCTAGAAACGTACAATGTGCCAGTGGACTGCATGGAAGATGACATAACCCAAAAACCCTTCCATGAACTACCTTATGGACACTCTGGAAGCCTTGGTGGAATATCTAAAAGACAAGACATCGCAGCATTACTTGGGCGAACCACTAAAAAAAGAAAGTGCGTGTACAATTAGAAAATTATTTTCAGTTTTGCATATGAAAATGAATGCAATATGGTGATAAAATGTCCTACTTTACATTTTAAGGTGACTTTTGTGTAAAAAGCCAAAAATCAGAGTGATGGTATGTCATAAAAATACATATACTGAATAAAAATAAAGTGTTTGTCTAATAAAACCACATTCTCTATTAAGGATCTAAAGTTATCATTATTTAAAATCATTCTATGGTTCATTTAAAAGTATTATATGCATGCATTAATGATCCATTCAACATTATGGGATGCATTTTGATAGTTAATAATAATAAATAATTAAATGTTAAATAAAACAATTTAGTTAAATTATATATGCATATTGGGGTCCTTAGGTTGGCTGAGAGGTCCCTAGGTCTGTACATTTTGAAAACCCTGCTTTAAAGTTTGTATTGGCGTTCAAATGACAAAATGACAGCGTGAAGAACTGAAGGAAAAAAAATCTAAAAACAAATGGTATAAAAACACGTACCACTAAAACGCGCACGCGTAGAACACGTACACTGCTACTTAAAAACGGCGCACAGGTTTTTCGTATTTCAGAACTACTACAGCAAGCGGCGAGGCGTTATTAACACGCCACAATAAATGTCTGTAGTGTTGTGCGTAGAAATATATTCATCCTTTATACTACAAACAACTTTATTGCAGTACTGTAACATAAAATGCGTTTTTAAATATACCTACCGATTTTTTACATTATCAACTTACGCAGGCAAAGTCGTAATAAAAATAATACGAACAACGGGGGACTTTAATTTTGAAAACAATCGCTATCGTGGCAGAAAGTGCGTGGACGCTGGCTTCCCTCTCCCGCATATGTGTCTAGTGCTACAGTGGAGCGACTGATACGGCGGTAAGGCGGCAGAAAAAATCGGGGTTTAGTGCCGCTGCGAAATGGCTGGACAACAGTTTCAGTACGACGACAGTGGCAACACCTTTTTCTATTTCCTCACGTCATTTGTGGGACTAATAGTCATCCCAGCCACTTATTACCTCTGGCCCCGGGATCAGAATGCGGGTAAGGCCCCATATGCTAATGCACTACCAGCTAACCAGTTGCCTGTCGCTTGCTGATCAGCCTTGATGACCAGATTGAGTGTCTGTTGACATTGCAGCATTTACTAAAAACGAATGTTAAGAATAAATCGAGTAATGACACCAAGGGCTCGCTAGATTGTTAATGTGTGGTATTAGCAGCTGACCCTTATTCAAATCAGCCAGACTAGGTGGGATATTTACAGTCTTTTTTGAAGTGTCAGTAATTGATCATAATGCAGATGTTTATACAAAAGGCTTTTCAGGTTTGATATCTGCTTGAGCTTTGCTACCATCACACACCAGCTAACTTACCAACGTTAATGTAGTGGTCATCCGTTTAATAGGCTTGTTTTCTTATGTCCTCGTTTGTTTACGATTGCTTCAATCAACTAGTCTGATCATGAAATATATTGCAGTGCATTTTTTTGTGCCTCTTCTCTGCATGGCATTCAGTGCCACTCCCACAAATTTTTCAGCATGTGTTATGAAATGTATATTCACCTTCTTGTGAATTGTAAACTGTCATGAAATGCGTCTTTCGTGTACATGCTGTTTAAAAATAAATATGCTATTAAGTCGAGACAAAGTTGATAATTCACAACAATACATCCACTCATAATTGCTGGTAGTGGCATATAGTTTCTGCAGGTTACATGGGAGGAAATACAGAAATAAACAGTTAAAAGTTACAAATTTAGAATTAAATGCTTACAATGAAATACAAAATGTAACTATGTAACAGTATAAAAGTATAAACAGCTGTAGAAACAGTGCAGATGTTCAGCTGTGCAAACAAGTATGCAGTGTGTAACACACAAGTAACATTCAAGAAAAAAGTTCATTAGTTTCTTAGTTTTTACAGCACATTAATGCTCAGTAATTTCCTCCCAGGCTGAAAACACCACAGCTTAATTTTTTCTGTGTGTGTGCGCGTATAAAACCCTCTGTCTAGATATTAGTAAAGATGGTCTTACTGCACAAAAATCATTGTCTCTTGTTCATTTCTGTTATATAACAATATTTTGGCACCCTTTCAGGCAGCTTTTGTAATCTGGCTTTCAATCTAAGAGGGGCACAATGGGTCACATTCAGATAAAAATATCAAATGCCATAAGTTTGTAATAGACCTTATTTGGGGCAGCACCATGACAGGTATGAAAGCGAGCCTGTGAGGGATAAACTTGCCATGTTTTCAAAAGCATCCGCTGTTTAAGGCTCCTTGATCACTTATTTTCCACAGCTCATGTTTACTGAGATTTATGTCTACTGAATTTTCTTGTAAAGATATTTTTGCAGTGTTTCGTCAGCAGAACAAAACGCATTAAATAACAGTATAACCCACTGAAGAGATGTATGTCTATCCCTCACAGCCTCACTTTTTATTCCTGTTAAGAATCAAAGGTGGTGCTGCTGTGAATAAGGTCTATACCCCACTAACTAAAAAGTACTGTAGTACTACCATGCTTGGGCATGTTGATGCTAATATTGTTTCTTGCACTTGTACTGTAAATACTGTGATATGAATCTGGTAAGCATTCAGAATCAGTAGTACCATGAAATGCATCAACATACCATAGCGTTAATATCTGAAAATATCAGCGTACAATGGCAGAGTACTGTTTTGGTATGCGCTGTATGTTTGTTTGCATGGTGAGAGAGAATTATATTTGTACACCATTGTGTATTTTTATTCTCATTCTTGTCTGTTACATAAATTAATTCGCAGAGCAATTGCGGTTGAAGAGTTTACGAAGAGTTCATGGAAGATGTCTGTGGTATCGCCTTCGGCTTATGAAATCACAGCAGAGCATTGTTCCAACACTTAAGTAAGTGACTGTTTGTGTGTAATTGGTGCGTTTCATGGGAATTTTGCTGTCTTTTTGCAGTTTGTAAGCCTTTAGTTTTTAACGCATATAGACTGTTATTATTGCAGTAGTTTGTATGTAGTGTGCACTGAGGAACATTTGCCTTTGGACAACAGCATATGGATGATGCAAAATGAAAAAAATGAATTAGCTCTTTATGCATAAGTATATTAAAGGGTATAAAACATGTATTGTATTGTATTATATATTAACATGTATGTTAAGTGCTTGGCACTCTGAAAACATGATTTATTATTATGAATCACCAGCAGTTATTTCATGGTGGTGATATTTCATTAGGATATTGATATCACACTATTTGATTTTATTTCTGAATTCTCAAAGCGATTTAGATCCATTTGATTGTAATGGTCGGATTCAAATCTACTGTTATCTTGTGTATTTCTGTGGCACCTCACACAGTTGTCAACATTTATGAAATTATTAATTCTTCAGCAAAACAGTGACCTCAGACACTTGTCAAATCTGCACCAACTATTTAAAGCACAAAGCTTGCATCAGATGCGACATCCCATCATTGATGGTTTAAATCTGCTCTTTTGGCTATTTAGTCACCATTACCTATACAGCTGCTACTGTCTATTTAATTGTACATTTTGGTTACAAACTAAAATTCACTTTTTAAAAATGTCTTTTTAGAAAAGCAGCCCTGTTGTTTGGGTGGGCAGTATTTCTTTTCCTGGCCTATAAGGTGTCTAAATTAGATCGAGAGTACCAGGAGTATAACCCCTATGAGGTCCTCAACTTGGACGCGGTAAGGATGACATTCTTGCTTTCTCTCTTGTTAATCTTTTTCTTTGTCATTTTAATCTCTAAAATGCTTCTTCTCTAGATTAATAGATCCATTATGTTTCTGTTTAGGGGGCATCTGTTGCTGAGATTAAGAAGCAGTACAGAGTTCTGTCTCTAAAACATCATCCTGATAAAGGTGGAGATGAGGCCATGTTCATGAAGCTTGCTAAAGCTTACTCAGCGTAAGACTGCTATCGCCACCCTTTTTATTCATAGTTGTATTTTAAATTTAATGTCATGTTGTTTATGGCTGTTGTAACTCATTTTTCTGTTCGAGTTGGTGTTTGTATTGCAGTTTGTTGTTATAGGTGCAGCACAATACAATTCAATTCATAAAAGCTGTTCATAAAAATGTCATCCACTGTGCCAGAATTAAATGCTTAATCTTCTTGAAATACCCATGGTGCACCTTTCTATTACTTGTCAATATGGCACAGAATGTAATCATCAGGGTTTTTGAAATTGTTTTTTTCCACACTCTTTCTCACAGTTTGACTAATGAGGAATCACGGAAAAACTGGGAGACATATGGCAACCCTGATGGCCCAAGAGGTGATGAGTTCTTAAACTTGTTAAATTCTTGATTGATCATTTAGTGTTACCTATGCTAAAAGAGAATTTCACTCTCAATCAGTGACAAGTTTTGGAATCGCTCTTCCTGCATGGATTGTTGACCAGAAGAATTCCATGCTGGTAAGTTCACCTACTATTTATTTATTTATTTTTCTTTCCCCAGTTGTCAATTAAGGCCGTGTGTCCACCAAAGCGTTTTTTCACACAGCTGGCTGGTTTATTCAATTGTTTTCAATGGGAGCGCCGCGTTTTTAGAACGCCATGAGTGTAACGAGGCGCTGAGCGAGTATTTCACGCTCAAGCGCTGAGCGTTCAGCATTTTTTTTACCGGTTGCCGAGAGTTGAAGAATGTTCAACTATGGGTAAAAAGCTGGCCCTCATCACTGTCACTTTTCACCCATCCGTCCAATCACAGTGGAGGAGTGGCGGGACAAATACAACACCGACCAACCGCCACATTCTGCTTGCACTCATCATTACAACATCAACAGATGAAAACAAGCAGCATAATAATGGAACAAAATTATTTAAAACAAGAGCCAGAGCAAATACTTTACACTGTATCTGCATTTTTATATAGATTCAATACAGAAACAAACTATCTGTGAAATGAGATGCTAGCAACACTTCCGTGGATATTCAAGCAGAGTCTCAACTGAAAAAAACGCTGCCCTGCCAAAATGCTCTTAAGTGCCCGCAGCAAGGTGTCTTCAGCAGAGTGGCTAGCGTTTTCAGCTGGCTAAAAACGCTTTGGTGGACACGTGGCCTAAGTGTAAACTAAAAAATTTGATAAATGCTCCAAAAGTGCAATAACTGGCAAAACCTGTTTGCTTGTGCCTTTCACAGGTGCTGCTGGTCTATGGGTTGGCTTTTATGGTCATACTTCCTGTGGTTGTGGTAAGCTAGTCTTCTAGTGGCAATCAATAACTTTAGATTTAAGAGAACATGTACACCACTGTTCAAAGTTAGAATGTGTTTGACAGCTGATTTTTCAGCAGTTATTATTATTAAAGTCTTCAGTGTCACACGATCCTTCAGAAAACATTCAAATGTCTAATTTGGTGCTCAAGAAACATTTCTAATCAATGTTGGAAACAGTTGTGCTGCTTAATATATACACTATATTGCCAAAAGTATTGGGACACCCCTCCAAATCATTACATTTAGGTGTTCCAATCACGTTCATGGCCAAAGGTGTAGAATGAGTCGCTCTCAGGAGCAAGCTCGGTGAATTCAAGTGCGGTACCGTGATAGGTTGCCACTTGTGCAATAAATCCATTTGTTAAATTTCCTCGCTACTAGATATTCCACGGTCAACTGTTAGTGGTATTATAACAAAGTGGAAACAATTGGGAACAACAGCAACCCGGCCACAAAGTGGTAGGCCACGTAAAATCATAGAGTGGCAAATGGCGCATGCTGAAGCACACAGTGTGCAGAAGTCACCAACTTTCTGGAGAGTCAATAGCTACAGACCTCCAAATTTTGTGTGGTCTTCAGATTATTTAGTTATATTTTATTTAATAGGGACAGATACAGTAAACATAGATTATCTTCTTTAAGCAATCCCATGCCAGTGTCATGGTGTTTATAGCCAAAGGCTATTCACCACACCTGTCCCTAGATTAGCTCAAGAACAGTGCTTGGAGAGCTTCATGAAATGGGTTTCCATGGCCAAGCAGCTGCATCCAAGCCTTACATCACCAAGTGCAATGCAAAGCGTCAGATGCAGTGGTATAAAGCATGCTGCCACTGGACTCTAGAGCAGTGGAGATGTGTTCTCTGGAGTGACGAATCACTCTTCTCTGTCTGGTAATCCGATAGTCGAGTCTGGGTTTGGTGGTTGCCAGGAGAAGGGTACTTGTCTGACTGCATTGTGCCAAGTGTAAAGTTTGGTGGAGGGGGGGATTATGGCATGGGGTTGTTTTTCAGGGGTTGGGATTGGCCCCTTAGTTCCAGTGAAAGGAACTCTTAATGCTTCAGCATACAAAGACATTTTGGACAATTTCATGCTCCCAACTTTGTGGGAATAGTTTGGGGATGGCCCCTTCCTGTTCCAACATGACACACTAGTGGACAAAGCAAGGGCCATAAAGACATGGAGGAACTTGAGTGGCCTGCACAGAGTCCTGACCTCAACCCGATAGAACACCTTTGGTATGAATTAATGTGGAGACACCTTCTCGTCCAACATCAGTGCTTGAACTCGCAAATGCGCTTCTAGAAAAATGGTCAAAAATCCCCATAAACACACTCCTAAACCTTGTGGAAAGCCTTCCCAGAAGAGTTGAAGCTGTTGTAACTGCAAAGGGAGGGCCAACTCCCCATTCTTAATCCGTAGGGTTTAATATGATGTCATTAAAGTTCATGTGCATGTAAAGGCAGGCATCCCAAAACTTTTTGCGATATATATAATGTATTTTTTTTTTAGGATTCTTTGTTAAATGGATAGTTCAAAAGAATAGCACCTGTAATAGAATTTAATGCATCCTTGTGGAATAAAAGAGAGCAATTCATCTAAAAAGAAAGAAAAAAACACTGACCCTGTCCTTTTAAATGATAGTCTACCTGTTGGGTCTTTTTATACAAGCATTTTGTAAACTGCACTATAAAACCCCTTTTATTGATTTCTATTGATTAATGTACTGATAAACTCTAGTAACGTGTACATTTGTTTTTAGGGCACATGGTGGTACCGTTCCATCCGCTACAGTGGCGATCAGATCCTGATCAACACAACTCAGCTTTTTATGCACTTTATGTACAAAACACCTACAATGAACATGAAACGTAAGTGTACACCTAGAAGGACGCAAGGTCACCATTAAGAAAACTACTTTATGACATCCTTTCATGAATTCGTTTGGGTCCTCAGACTGAGTCTCCTCTGTTTGACAGGATTGGTGATGGTCTTGACAGCAGCATTTGAGTTCGATCCTCGTAGTAATAAAGAGGCCATTATAAGACCAACAGACAACATAGAAGTTCCCCAGGTAAAATGTTTAAACCTTTAAATGCATTTTGTGCCAAAGATTTCAGCGTGCTTAAAGATACGGCTTGTGGATAATGATTACAATTTCTGGTTACACTTTATTTTAAGGTGACACAGTTAAATTGTAATAACTCAAGTACTGAGTAATATTAATTAACTGCATTCAATTACTATAGAGTTACGGTTAGGGCTTGATTTAAGAGTTAGTTACTTGTAATTATGCATAATTTACTGTTATTACTATATTAAGTACTTGCAACTGCATCACCTTAAAATAAAGTGTTACCAAATTTCTTATCGTGAATATAATGCTGGGTGTTTGTTCCTTTTTGCAGTTGATTCGGGAGCTGGGGAACATTAATGTTAAGAAGAAGGAGCCTCCGTTCTGCTATCCCTACAGCCTGAAGGCTCGAGTCTTATTACTTACACACCTTGCCAGGATGGATGTTTCTGAGAACATAGAGGAGGGTAAGCATTGACACACTCCTCTCAAGTGTCAACATTTATTTATGTAAGATAATACCACAACAACTACCTGTCTAATACAATTCATTACTTTTAAGAATTTCACAGACAGTTTTATCCAAAAGCATTCAAGTTATACATTGCAAGTATGTGCTCTCCTTGGGAATCAAACCCATAACCTTGTTCATGCTAATGCCATGCTCTACTAGTTGAGCTGTCTGAACATGTACTCACTGTACTGTATGTTGAAGGGATTATTAAAATTAGCCAATGATTTACTCACCTTCAAGCCATCCTAGGTGTATATAACATTCTTCTTTAAAACGAATCCAGTCGGAGTTACATAAAAAAATGTCCTGGCTCTTCCAAGCTTTATAATGGCAGTGAATGGCAGCCCAAAAAAGTGCATCCATCCATTATAAAAGTAATCCACACGTCTCTGGGGGGTTAATAAAGGCCTTCTGAAGTGAATCAATGGGTTTGTGTAAGAAAAAATATCCATATTTAACACATTATAAAGTAAAATATCTATCCGCCAGACCGCCATCCATATTCAATTTACGAAAAAAGCCTAACTGGTGTGACATGACGTCGGACGTAGTTTTAAATGTGTATATTTTTCTTGTAAAAAGCCATCGATTCACTTCAGAAGGCTTTTATTAACGTCCTGGAGCCATGTGGATGGATGCACTTTTTTTTGGGCTTCAAATTTTGGGCTGCCATTCACTGCCATTTTATAAAGCTTGGATTAGCCAGGACATTTTTTAATATAACTCTGATTGTGTTTGTTTGAAAGAAGAATATCACATACTCCTAGGATAGTTTGAGGGTGAGTAAATTATGGGATAATTTTCTTTTTCGGGTGAACTATACCTTTAATGTGAATTAATTGGCAATTTTGTATCTTCTGCAGATCAAAGGTTTGTGGTGAAGAAGTGCCCTGCTTTACTACAGGAAATGATCAATGTTGGCTGTCAACTCACTATGATGGCAACCAGTAGAGGAGGTAACTTGAAAGCAATGTTTTTCGAATAGTACTGATGGACTAAGGCTTAATTTTTTCATTAATACACTACAGTTCAAAAGTTTGGCTTCAGTATGATTTTTGATTTGAAAGAAATTAATACTTTTATTAAACAAGAATGCATTAAATTGATTAGAAATGACAGTAAAGACTTTAAAAATCTATTTAAAATAAATGCTTTTGTTTTGAACTTTCTATTAGTTAAAGAGCCTTGAAAGGTAAAGGTATCATGGGTTCCACAAAAAAAATAAAATTAGAATGATTTCTGAAGGATCATGTGACAGTGAAGACTGGAGTAATGATGCTGAAAATTCAGCTTGGCCATCACAGGAATAAATTACATTTTAAAATATAATAAAACTAGTCAGAAAAACAGAAAATCATTTTTAATTTGTAATACTTTTTCACAATATAACAGTTTTTACTGTATTTTAATCAAATAAATGGTGAGCATAAGAAACTGAATATAAAGTATTATACCCGATTAAAACATGTTTTTTGCTTGTGTTTGATCTTATAGGCCTTCGGGCTCCCAGGCTGACGTCCATAGAGAACTGCATGAAGCTGTCTCAGATGGTGGTTCAAGGACTGCAGGAGGCCAAGTCTCCTCTGCTGCAGTTGCCCCATTTTGAAGAGGAGCACCTCCGATACTGTATCTCTAAAAAGGTATCTATTGAGAAAGGTATCTTTCTCAAAGGTGTTAGGGCAATTTTGTTGTTTTACTATAGTATACTGTAACTATAAAAACTGTGGCATTTTATTTTGTAAATCCATGCATAATAATAGTTAGGGGTGTGAAGGAATCTGCTACATCAGTTATATTTGCGCTTTCTAAGTTGTGTAGGCTGCTCTGCTTTATAACAAGTTTAATTCAAACCATAGTTACATACCCCACTTAAACTATGGTTAATATGCAAAAATTATGCTTTCCAAATTTCTAAATATGGTTCCCCTCTCTCATTCTTAGTATAAGGTGCGGACATTGCAGGATCTGGTCAGTCTAAAGGACTCTGACAGGAGAAACATGCTGAGATTCCTTGGGGAGGAGAAGTATGATGAGGTCATGGTGGTTCTCGGGAGCTTCCCATACATCAACATGGAAACCAAACTTCAAGGTGGGTTTAATCAGTGTTGGTACACGCATGCGTTCAATAACATTACATGTGATTTAAATGCTTGAACTCTGTGTATGTTTCATCACTCCACAGTGTTGGACGATGAAGATAGCAATAACATCACAGCAGGATCCATTGTCACAGTTACGGTTACCCTGACAAGGAAGAGAATGTCTGTAAGTAGTACATTTACGAGAATATCTCAACCATTTCTCATCCAGATGTTTACTCAAAGGGGTAGTGCTACTTAACTATAGTAGTTGATTTGTGTATTGCGCATGTTGATTATGGTCATGGAATGGCACACCTTGCAGTTGCAGCAGGCATCCACAAGAGGTCAATGCTGAGCTTGTTTGTTTTTTGGTTAAATTCTTTTTAGCAAGACTAACATATCAATTACCAAAAACAGTCTTTATTATTTGATTTCACTGCTGCTACTACTACTACTACTACTAATAATAATAACTTCATACATATATATAAAATGTGCCTTTCCAACATCCAATGTTGCTTTACAAAAATGATTTTAAGGAACAGAAACAAATCAACATCAAAACGCAATACACATACCAAGGAAATATACAACTGAGGTCGCTTACAAAGTTAGGTTAGAGATACAGACAAGGAGGGATGCAAACAAATAACAAACATAAAAGGTGCGATTTACAGACCAAGAGCTAAAGAGTAATAGTCAGAGAAGAAGTGTGTTTAAGGAGAGCAGGGAGGATGCTTGGTGGATGTCTTGAGGAAGAGCATGCGACAAAATTGAAAGACCTGGCTCCCATCGTCACAGACTAAACTTAGCGGTGATAATCCCGCATTAGATGATCGTAAGGAGCGAACAGGAGCATAAGGCTGAAGTCAGTCAGATAAATATGTAGCACCAAGGTTGTAGAGTTGTTTTATTTATTTATTTATTTTTTTGTGAGAATTTGAATCTTTTATTTCCGGAAAGTGATAGTGGATTGGAGTAATATGCTCTTATTGTGTGAGTGATCAAGCGGGCTGCAGAGTTTTGAACATATTGTAATTGTTTGATATTTTTGGCCATAAAGAAATGAGTTACAGTAATCTAGTTGAGATGTGACACAGACATGCATAACAGTTTCAGCATCCTGCTGACTAAGAGAATCGAATACGGGAGATATTGCATAGGTGGTAAAAAGCTGTCTTTACCACTTTACCAATTTGATCATTAAATGAAAGAGTGGAATCAATGAGAACACCAAGATTGAGCAGTCGTAGAGGGCATTATCAGGTCACCATCCAAATCTATCAGTTGATTTGGATAATTTAGACACAATAGATTTAGAGCCGATCAGTATTGGGTTTAACTTACCCGAGTTAAATTTAAGGTAATTAGCCTCCAGCCAAAGCTTAAGTTCCTTGACGCAAGTTGTACTTCCAACATTGTACTAAATTTGTATTTGTGTTTAGGAGATGTTCGAGAAAGAGGATGACGCACCTCTACCTACGGAGGAAGCTAATACAGAGGAGGTAGTAATGCAAATCCAACACAAAATTATAATGATTTAAAATGCATATTTACATCTTGCTCATGATCGTGTCTGAATGGTTTAAATGATTATTTTGTCATTTTGCAGCAAGGTGATGCCAAAAACAAAACAAAAGTTTGGCAAAATAAGAATAAAGGAGCTAAAAAAGCTGCCAAGTCCAAAAAGAAGAAACTGACTAAGAAGAAACCAGTCGTCCAACAGCAAGCAAAGGTAGACAAGGCCAAACAGGCCAATGGCAATGTGGCAGGAAATGTAAGTAAACTAGAACTTTGTATATTTTCAGTGGTACGTTTTTACAGTTTTTGGCTTTTGATGAAAATGACCTTCAGTTGTAGTCAACATACACTCCTGTTCAAAAGATTGAGGTCAGTAAGTTTAGTCATTAAAAATTAATACTTTTATTAATCAAGGATGCATTAAATTGATGCATATAATGTTACAAATATTTCTCATTTTAAATAAATGCTGTTCTTTTGAACTTTACAGTCATCAAAGAATCCTGTTTTCAACATTGATAATAATAAAAAAAATTTCTTGAGCATCAAATCGGCATATTAGAATGGAGTAATGATGCTGAAAATTCAGCTTTGCCGTCACAGGAATAAATTACATTTTAAAATATAATAAAATAGAAAAGTTTTTCTTAATTCTAATAATATTTCACTACATGACATGGTGAGCATAAGTGACTTTAAAAAAAAATCTTGCCAGCCCCAAACTTTTGAATGGTAGTGTATATACATGTCTTATTTATTCATTTTAGTCAGTTTTACTGTGATGCACATTTTCTGTGATTTTATTATTGTCAGGAAAAACAAATATTTCATCCCATTGCATATGTTCATGTTTTCGTTCACAGGAAGTTGTTGCATCAAAAGAGGAAGAGGACGATCTCTCTGATAAAGGCAGTGAATCCGACGAAGCTGAGGGAAATAAGGACTCACCCAGCGAGAGAGATGAGGAGAGTGACAAGCAGAGTGACACTGAGTTGGACGAGATTGCCGGCGACGATGAGGAGGTGTGTGTTGTGTCCCTTGGATGAGTGACTGCTGATGGTAGTCACTGCAGTGCAGCTTTCCATAACCAGCACATCTTTTCTATAGGAATGGGAGGCCCTACAACAGAGCATTCAGCGTCGTGAAAGGGCACTATTGGAGACCAAGTCTAAGGTCACACACCCTGTCTACAGCCTGTACTTCCCTGAGGAGAAACAGGAGTGGTGGTGGCTCTACATTGCAGATAGGAAGGAGCAGACACTAGTGTCTATGCCCAATCATGTGTGCACACTCAAAGACACAGAGGAGGTGAGGCCACAAACACCTGTTTGTGCTCGAGCACACTTTTTTTTGTTGAAAGGATGACATTATGTTGCTCAGTGTTTTGACAGTCATGGAATTTTTAGCATATCCTGGTTTTCTGTGCCTGGAAGTGTCTCTGTCGTGATTGGTCGATACAATCGACTTCGTCAACGCTGATAATTAGCCGACGTCAATATTTTTAATCGACTGAGTAAGTTGGGTACGATATGAAATTTTATTAGTACCGGTACTTTAAAAATGACAGCACTCTAATAAGAGCAGTATTTCTTGATTTGCGTCGATGTGTGACAGCAGGAGTGAGGAGTTTGTGAGCGCTGCTTCCACCGTTCACTAAACAACAGAAACACTGGGACGTGCTCGCGCTGCCGGACTCTGACATGAACGGACTCTGACACACGCCTTTCACTCAGACAGATCGCAACGTCAGTTTCGCAGATTATTGGGTTTGAATGGTCAAAAATTATGTAAAAATGCATGTCCTGGCGAGTATTCAGGTAAACACAGAAGGGCACGTCTTTAATGAACGTATACAGTTGAGTGAGAAATCGGATGTGTTACAATGAGTTTGGTCCGTGCAGGTCTTAAAGGGCCGGACCTAATATTCTGTGTGATTTAATGTTAATCAAGCAACAAAAGAAAATAGAAAATCACCCCATGCTTGACAGAATAACTTGGATTATTTAATTTCTTTATTTAATGCTCTTGTTAATTAGAGCTACTGTAGCTGAAATAAATTACTCTTATCATGAAATAAGATTTTGGTCATCCCAACCTGCTCAGAATAGTGGTTAGTGTTAACATGATTGATAATAATGTGATTGTTGCTAACATCTTTGTAAGGATGTTCACACTGGCATGTATACTACTACTGCTGCTTCATCTTCATCATCATCATCATCATCTTTTTTTAATTTTTTTATGTTGGTTTAGAAATTAGAATTATTATTTTTTTTTTTATATTTTTACTCTTCTAGTTTTACATTTGTCTTGTTTACATTTTATACTTTTTTTTTTTATAGTACACCACTGCATGCCAAAGTTGCAAGTTAAATTAAATGTTTCTAAGTAAAATTGTTGAAGATTATTTTGATAAATTAGTCAATAATATATATATATATATGTGTGTGTGTGTGTGTGTGTGTGTGTGTGAGAGAGAGAGAGAGAGAGCGAAAGAGAGAGAGAGAGCGCCAACAATACATTCTATGGGTCAAAATGATCTAATTTATTTATTTTTAATGCCAAAAATCATTAGGATATTAAGTAAAGCTCAAGTTCCATGAATAGTAGTAGTAATATGCATTGCTATGGACTAAAGTTGTCATTTGGACAACTTTAGAGGTGATTTTGTCAATATTTAGATTTTGTGCATCATCATTTTCAAATAGTTGTGCCAAATATTGTGCTATCCTAACAAACCATGCATCAGTGGAAAAAAAAGCTTATTTATTCAGCTTTCAGATGATGTATAAATCTCAATTTCAAAAAATTGACCCTTATGACTGTTTTGTGGTCCAGGTTATATATATTATTTTAAATGGCTTTTGTTATTTGGTATTTACATTTTAGTGCTTCAGCTCAAACTTAGTTCAACCGTAGTTTAAACTTACTTTGACCTTTCTCATTTTTGTTTAGTTTAAGTTTTTCATCTAATATTTAGGTATTAATTTTATTTCAATTAAACAAAATATTTTCAATAGTTTTAGTTAACTATAATAACCTGAGGTAAATGGTACACAAAATGTTCATTAGCGAATCAGTCTGAATCAGAATGATTTTTAAAAATCCTTTTCCACTAATCATAATTGACTGGTCATGGAAAGTTGTTAATGAAAGGGGGAACCCAAAAATCTCTTTATTGTTCTAATTGGTTCATAATTGTGATCGTAGGTTGTGTCATTGTAGGATTGTGCACTTCCATTTAGAGCGAAGCAAGATTTTCAGTCAGCTAATTGGGTGTTTTTTTGTTGTTTCAAGTCTCATAATAGGAAAACCCAGGCATTCAGAACTGGAATACATTATGGCAAAAAACAAATCACTAAAATAATTGCAATAGGGTGTGCTGTTTTAAAATAATAAAATGGAAGAATAATAGAATGCATGAGTGTTTTACTATGTGTGTGTGTGACTGGCTGAATGGTGGTAGCTGCAGAGTCTCCTGTGCAGCAGTTTTCCCCATAGCCTGTTGCCAGGCAACCTCCATACTGCAGTCTCTGTCTGGCTACAGGACAGCCAGATGCCTGTCATAATTCTGTCTGACATATTGAGTGCTTCCTCTCTGTGAGGAGCATGAGAATGCAAGGATGTAAACAAAAGGGTCATGAATCACCCCATATCTCCCAATTACTCCTTTGTATTAGATTTTGCTGAGTTGTGTAAAGTGACCAATGATAATGTAAACTTCCTGTTTGCCTCAGGTTGAACTGAAATTCCCCGCTCCATCCAAAACCGGAAACTATCAATATTCTGTGATTCTCAGATCAGATTCATTCATGGGATTAGATCAGGTCAAGCCACTCAAGGTCAGTTTTTTTTTTTTCTTTTTCTTTTTTTTTTTTTCTCTTCTTTAGAAATGCTCCTCCTTATTTGTTTATTTAAATATTTGTTAAAGTACAACAATTTTACACACACACACACACACACGGTAAGATTTACTTTTTTTTTATTTTTATTTTTTTTTAAGAATTCTCTTATTCTCAAAGCTGCATTAATTTCAGTTAAACTGTAATTTTGCCAAAAAAACAATTTAATATAACATTTGATGTTTTCTATTTGAATGTAATGCCGTTTTGTGATTGCAAAGCTGAATTTTCTGCAGCCATTAGAATCTTTGTGGTCTTTAATTGTGTTTTGTTTTAGCTGGAGGTTCACGAGGCGAAGGCCATGTTGGATAACCACCCACAGTGGGATATCCCAGAAACTGAGGAAGAGGAAGATGACCCAGAGGACAGTGATGGCATTGAGGAGTCTGAGGAAGACGAAGAAGACAACGACTAAACCAGTCATTTCATGCAAACTTGAGCACAGCTCATACACCCATGTGCCCACTCATGCACACACACACACACACACACGCTCCCACACGCTCGCATAGCCCCAGACCATTGCCGTCTTCTGGGCCACCACAAACCGGAGACAAGGACGTTGACGCCCCATCTTCCAGTTTAAAACACTCATGAATCACAAATCTGTCTGAACCATTTATTTTGCCAATCAAAATAAGACTTAAGGAACTGTTGGTTGTCTTTCCCTGCGTTCATCCAGTCATTATCGATGGGCTGTCACAGTGGTTATTTGTGGGGTCCAGCTGTGTTTCAGATTCCTCTCCACTTGACGAAAAAGATGTCTGAACAACCAATGCGGCGGAAAAAATAAAAACCGGAGTACCGCTGAAAAATCACACACCTCATGACTGTCATTTTTCAATGTCACCATTTATGCTTCAAGGGTGTTTTCTACCTTATCATTTCGTAGTTTATTAGATATCAAATTTACCAGGTGTTTCCACTTTTACGAGGCTGTGTGACGTGTAATCTGGAGTGAGCACAAGGACATGGCGCGCTCAGAGCTGTTTGAGCGGGAATTATGGGGGAAGGGGCCGCACTGCTGTGGGTTGCATCTCAAATTGTCCTCCATTGTCATGAAGTGTGGAAATTCAATACATTTATAAATCTCACCTATCTTAACTACTTCCAGCTTCTCGTCACAAGCGCAGGTTGTCTCAGCCTTACAAAAATGACTGCAGACATTCCACAGCCAGGTCTACTGTTTAGTCCTGATTTAACTTTTAATGTTGCTTTACCTAGAACTATTGTCCCGCTGTTTCACAAATAAGCAGGTAGATATCAGACTGATTTCATGCCAGTGTGTATTAACGGCCTAATTTCTTTTAAACCCCGAACTTCAAGTTTTTGAATATTGAAATGAGAATTTTTTTTCCCTCCCTTATATATTTATCCCACTGACTTTTTGAACCGTAACAAAAATGCAGTTGTTACAAAGAGCCTATGTTTCTATTGTGAATGTACACAAGTACAGGTCTTTTCCCATCAATCTGTTGGTCATAAGTGCAGTGAAAGACAGTTGGGTGGAGTTTAAACCAAAAAGAAATGATATAATGACTTTTGGCATCCCATGGATCTGTATCCGTCAATTATAGACAGTTTAGCTTGTTTTTTTTTTTTTTTTTTTTTTTTTCAGTCTATAATTGTTTTACATTCCACTCATCAAATATGAATGCCTTATTCAATGTATAGAATTTTAAGTGGCCACAAATATTACAAATGCTTTGTGATGCAAAAACACCAATATGAGTGATGGGAATAATCGAGGTCAGTGTTTATTTCTGTAAGTTTTTCTTTTGTTTTTGTGCGTGGAGGGATGGCAACAGGGCTTTAAAATTATGGGTAGATTTTACATTTTTTTTTGGATATGATTATTTTCGTTCCATTTAAATGTTTATTTAGCTCCAGTGGAAGGTCTGACAGCGTATTGGAAGTGCTGATGTAGTGGTTGTGAAAATGCTAGTCTGGTCCGTTTATTTATCAATCAGTGGGAGAGGCTATGTTGACTGATATGAAATTATTTGAAATGTACAAATGCATATGAAATGATAATCTCTCCATTTATTGTTAATTTTCTTTTTTTTTTTTTTTTTTTAATTCATGAATTTATGACAGGAAATTGGATTTTCTTGTTTGTTCCCAATAGCTAATGTATTTTATAGTTAAATTTGGAAAATTGCAAACATCTGTAGAAAGATATTTTACTTATTTCCCCTTGCGTTCATTAGCGTAAACACAATGTAATCTTTATTGACATGGGGAAAGTTTAATATTCTGGCTGCATGTAACACACTCACACCCAATTTTATAAAATGACAAAGGTTTTACAGATAAATAGACATTTTAGTATTATAGCTTCAAAAAGATTGTAGCCTCAGAATACATGGTGTGACTGAAGCGCACGGAGTATGAGAAATCATGTCTCCACATACACACACACACACACACACAGAGAAACTCACCGGCCAGAAAAAGGGGTGATTGCCTAGTAAACAGTATCTGCCACTTTTGTTTACAAGAAAATTGTCATTGTAAATGGAAAATATATATTATTTGTATTTAAATAAAATAACTTTTTAAATGATTTTCTTTTTGATTACACATGATTGAACACAGCCTGGAGGTGCATCATTCTTTGATAAATGCATGGTTGTATAGACTAAGAATTTGCCAGACTGAGCTTTATTCGTCTGAAGGTACTCAGGGGCCCTTTGGAGATTTTTCATGACATTTTCATAAACATTTTAAAGAAATGTTTGCTAATGATTTGTTTAAATAGTATGTGAAAGTTACTTTAAAGTGCTACGAATCCTGCTTTTTCTATATTGAGGGCCCCTGGGTGAGCTGAGAGTGGGGGTCCCTGGTCTGTGAAATCTATACATCAGCATCTCATTTATTTTCTAACACCCTGTTCCTGCATCTTCTTCATGAGGCTCATAGATATTTCTATTTGAGGCTCACCTATATAATACGTCTGTCTACACACTGTCAAATTGGCAACTGAACTTTAAATTGAATCATTTGAATTAAAGGAGAACCGAATGCTCTTAAATGTCTAAATGTTGAATATTGAAAGCAGCATTTTACAATCTTTTTTTCTTTTCTTTTTTCTTTTTATCCTGGGAGTAAATGTTCCTGAATAATTTGTATTCATCGCCATTTTTCGACGTTTATAATTTTTTTTTTTTTTTTTTTTTTTGCCGTTATAAGGAATTAAATGGCTTAGTTAAAGTCAAGTGTGACGCTTCAAAACTACGCGCTGACACGTCATGTTATTACTGATTTAAAAAAAACCAATGAGGGCAATAACTAGATTTATTCTAGAACAGATATAGGCAATAACAATGCTATTCGCTCCATGCTTTTGATATTTAAACAGATTTTCGTGATAAGATAGGCTTTGTGAGTAGCTATGCTCATAAACGTACCGTATTTTTCTCATTTGTATCACATGTAGGCTATGGCTTTGTAAGTTATTATTTCCTCAGTTCGTCCCACTGACCTTGTGTGGCTATCCGAACAGGTTGCGATACATATTCAACACCCAAGTCCAACATGATGTTTCTTCTCTTTCACCCCCTTCTGATTTTGAATAGCTTGAGTAGACTAAATGACCTCAAAGAACAGTGACATACATTTTCAAAATATAAAATAAACTATTAAAGACGTATAATCAACTCAACAACAATAAATGAAAGACCATTTTTATTCTAAAGAAATTTGTGCGAGATTTATTTATTTATTTTTCTTTAATCAGATTATCTCAACACTCCAAATCATTTGAATTCTTAAACATAACCACTGAGTGATAATTCATTTTACATTAGCTAGCCTACAGCTGAATACGGGTTAAGACGGCTGGTTGGTAAAATTAGCTTATGATTTAGCTTACTGTAATTTGAAATAAAAATGGCATTGAATTTATTAAAAATTAACTATGTTGTATTTATGTAGGCCAAACGAAACTGATAAATGTATTTATAGTGGGCTTGTGACAGTTGTTGATGCAACATATTGAATCAAATGCACTGCGTCTGCTGTGTTTTCTTATCTATGAGTCTGTTGACAATTAACAACTGTTAAAAAGCTACAATTCAGAAACGTTAGACACTGCTTTATTAGCGAAAATAACCGGATCGGAAACACCGTTTAAAATAGCTCACAATCCTCCACGGAATTTCACAAACAAGCTTCATGTGGGTTCAAGTGGGTTTGTTCCAAAACCCAAGAACCGGAGAGATTCCCAGCTCCATACACACACATGCAGTATTTATGCAGTAGATTTTGGGATACAGTCGGATATCCTGTGTGGGTGTTTTAGGCTACTCTACATCGTTTTGCATACCTAGGCGAAATATATAAACGTTTCACCATACGCCCCCGTGCCTTGCCATTTAATTAGATCCCCGGGGTGCGGATCAGTTTGGCACCGTGTCTGCGTGCAAGCGAAACCGGCTGGTTTTTTTTTTTTTTTTTTTTTTTTTGCTTTTGCTCCCGGAGCCCTGGCCGCGGTCCTCGCGCGAATTCACTTCTGCACCGGCGGCGCGGGAAGAAAATCGAGCCCGCAGTCCAGCTGCTGCTGTTGGGGTAAAGTGTTCTGCACGACTCGGACAGACGACAATCTAAGCGTTGCAGCCGCCGACAAGCAGAGGTAAATCATTTCGGCATTTGCTGCTTTTTCCAAGTGGATCTTTGCTGTTGTCAGTGTCATTCGAGACGCCAAGTTCTTCGATGCAAATATGAAATGGTCACTGCGATGTCGTCTGACTGGTGTTTAATTTACTATATAGACTAATAACTGTTCATTACATATCTGTCTGTTTATGAGAGGAACTTAAGATAAGATTGCACTTATGGATATCACTGAGATCTACGTTGGTATAGTGGTAGGTTTTAGTCTTTAAGTAACAAACAGATCATTTTAATGACGATCATTTTAATAATTGCAACTTTGAATCTGCTGAATAGCTCATTTATTTATTTCTAATAATACTAAGAAATAGCATATATTATAAAATATTACATTATATTTTATCTGAAGATCAGTTTTAATTACACCCACAGGAAAGAAAATTCAAAGATGTCTCAACTGTTTATCCTAGACATGCAGCAATGAGATTAAATGGAGAAAAATGCTTAAATCTCCTGCTTTCCAGATTATCTGAAGAGAAAATGACCCCAGCAATCTCACAAGAGTTTCAGAAGAGATCTCAGCAATGTCTCACACTGTGCTCGGAACGGGCAAACACTGCGATTAGAAGCCAGAGATTTTGATATGAGCTCAAAGATTTTCCATGTATCCACATTAATTGTATAATTCAATGTCAAATAAGTGTCATTTGTGTCTGTTTTTATTTATACTAAAGATTAGGAAACATCTGAGGCTAAGCTGATACTTTAATGAAACATTACTGAGATATCCAAGTCTCCTGATTTATGAAGAAGCAACCTCTGAGTAATAAACATTTCCTCTAGGTAGGGTTGTTTATGTGTTTTACTCCGCTGGGACATTCTGTCTGCCCCACCTGTGCCGGCTGGCTCTTGTTTTGCTGCCAATTTCCCTTAAGTACTAAAGGCCTGCAGTGCATCTCAGCAATAGTGAGATTTGTAAATAAGAAAGCTGGTTTGCTTTGCTTTATTGCATTCAGCTAAGTAAACTACATTTTGCAGAAAAAAATGGTTTTGTGTATTGTCAGAGCAATTTGTGGGCCATCATTTCTTTTTCTTCTGGACTTTAATGACAGCTATGTAGTCATAATTTTGGAGTAATTATCAAATTTTTTTTTTTTTTCAACTTCAGGGATTAAGTACGCCTGAAATGTCTCCTGTGAAGGTCCCTTTCCCCCTTGACACCCCCACACACATACACAATGCAGTGGTGTGTGTATTAACAGACCCTCAGGCACTGTGTCAGAGTGAATAAGTGGATACACACATTCTTTATTATTGAACCAAATAAGCCACTAGAGATGGACTGTGTGAAAGTGTGTTTGGTTACAAGGTTAGAAAAACATACTGGCGTCACAGAGCACTTCAGGGTCATGCAAAAACAGCCCTGCCCTTTTACAGTTTATGGTATGTTCTATGTGAGGAAATACCACTGCATGATAGATAAATAATTTTCTGTTGACCTTGTGTTGAGGCATCAGAGATATCAGCAGGATACTGTAGAGCGCCACACATGGTACTTTAAAATTCACCCTTGTTCCTGGTCTGAAAATGGATCTGAAATAAGACTTGATTATGGAGTAATTGGCCCAAAAGTGGCTAATCTTTTTTTGTTGTAGAGTAGACAGAGTACCTTTCCAAGTGCCGATATGAGCTCTGCAATTTTCTGAAGTGATTCTTGAGAGTATGATTACGACTGAGATTTAGCTGGGTGAAATTTCAAGGTCACTTTGATGATCCTCACCATGAACTCCCTTATTTTTATGTGTTTACATGACCTTCCCTACATCGCTTGACCATTCATTACCATTGTTAGACCCTCCCCGATTCTGATTGCGCTTCTTTCACAGTTACCTTTTTTATATGTGGCTTTCTTCTAAATCTTGCCTTTTACCCCATGGCTCCACAAATACACTCAAATACACTATACTGCCAAAAGTATTGGGACACCCCTCCAAATCATTGAATTCAGGTGTTCCATTCACTTCCATGGCCACAGGTGTATAAAATCAAGCACCTAGGCATGCAGACTGCTTCTACAAACATCTGTGAAAGAATGGGTCGCTCTCAGGAGCTCAGTGAATTCAAGATACCTGTGTAATATGTCCATTCGTGAAATTTCGTGAAAGCGGAGACTGCATGTCAGGCCTTCTCATCCAACATCAGTGTCTGACCTCACAAATGCGCTTCTAGAAGAATGGTCAAAAATTCCCATAAACACACTCCTAAACCTTGTCGAAAGCCTTCCCAGAAGAGCTGAAGCTGTTATAGCTGCAAAGGGTGGGCCAACTCCATATTAAACCCTATGGATTAAGAATGGGATGTCATTAAAGTTCATGTGCATGTAAAGGCAGGCGTCCCAAAACCTCTGGCAATATAGTGTATGTCTCCTATTGTGGAAACGTATTGTAAACCTCAAGGAAAGTGTATATGAATGTTTCTCACTGAATGCCATCCAGAATGAAATGTTTTGATGACTCAGCAACAGTGATAGTCAGAGCTCCGCAGTCCTCAGGGTCAGAAGGAAGGGTTACTTACAATTTTTGTTAAGGTTTTTTTGGTTGTGTTTGTTACAAGCTCTCACTCTATAGACTTTTTTTTGCATTTCAAATTGAATTTTTAATGCTTTTTAAGGTGCACTCAATATGTTATGTTATGCATGTTGAGATTGCACAACTGTTCAAAAGTTTAGGGTCAGTAAGATGTTTTAAGGTTTTTAAAAGAAGTCTCTGGCATTTATTTGATAAAAAAATACAGTAAAAACAGTAATATTGTGAAATATTATTACAATTTAGAATAACTGTTTTCTGTTTTAAAATATTCTAAAATATATTAAAAAAAAATGTTCATGATGGCAAAGCTACATTTTCAGCATCCTTACTCCAGTCGTCAGTGTCACATGACCCTTCAGAAATCATTCTAATATGCTGATATGGTGCTCAAGAAACATTTATTATTATTATCACAACAGTTGTGCAGCTTAATATTTTTGTGAAAACAAATGATTCTTTGATGAGTCGAAAGTTCAAAAGAGCAGCATTTATTTGAAATAGCTTTAATTGAATCTTTTGGTCAATTAATGCATCCTTGCTGAATAAAAGTATTAATTTATAAAAAATAAAAAAATAAATAAAACGCTTACTGATCCCAAACTTTTGAACAATAGTCATGATTAGTGTATTATAATTCTATTTTAATAAGTATTTTCATTGCAATGGCCGATATTAGAATTCTATTATATTTTGTCCTAAAAAAATAAAAATAATAAAACATAAAAAATGAAATCAATCATTGTAAATACTATACGTAAATTTAAGCATCACCACATGATAATTTACAGTATGAAAAATGCATAATAATTTTGAGATTTGATTGCATTCAAAATGTTAGTTAATATTTAATGATTACTGTTTAATTATTAAATGCACGTTAAGTGAGCATTAGATGGTGCAAAGGTAATCTAAATGTAGAAATAGGGGAATTAACCATAAAATGAACAATAAAAAAAATATTGTTTCCCAGCATGTAATCTCAACATGTCAACCTTATACGTGACCCCTCAGTGTAAATTAAAACTGCTTTTTTTAGGCCGCTGATATGTTGTGATTGTCATAATTTTAATTTAAACATATTTTACATTTCTTTACATTTTTTTTAACAAGTACAAAATTACTGAATGCACCTTTAAGCATTTTAACATTCCAGAATTATAAGAGTGTGTGTGTGTGTGTGTGTGTGTGTGTGTGTGTGTGTGTGTGTGTGTGTGTGTGTGTATGCGTGCGTGCGTGTGTGTGGTGAATGTGAATCAAGAGTCAGTTTGTATTTGTCCTGGGCACAAGTGAATTTTAATGTTTAAATTCTGAATGTGTCTGTGTCTCTGATTCTGTCTTTTGCTGCTAAAGTAATTTCTCAAGGGGAGGCTAAGCCTCTCTCAGCCTACAGAGCACAAGGGCAAATATGAATAAATATGATAAAATATGGATGAATGCTAATAAAGCACCGACCAAGTGTGGCCCTCGCTAAAAGGATTATCTGGAAGGGCAGACATTATTACAGGGGCAGCTGCCGGTCTGCAAAGCATGCAAACTTCTGCATCCAGATTACTCATCTTGGTTTTATTTATTATATAACAACCAAAAGGACATAAGGGTTTAGGTTCGACTTTTGTGGTAGTGAAATCTAGCTCTCTTTTGCACTGATTTGTTGTGCTGATGGCTAAGGTAGTATCGAATGTAATCCGGCTGTCAGGGTGTAATATTACTGGGTCCCGTTACTCTCATTAAACTGAATGCTTCATTATTAGTGATTACTTAAACCCCCTGGTAAACTGACTTACATCACCCATTGGTCGCTGTTTACAACCCTTTGTTACACTAGTGTTTCCCTGGAGTTAGCTCTTGCAAAATATTCAAAGACCAACCACATTGATTTGGTTGTTAAATTAAAATGAGTCTGTGCATACACTGTTATGCACAATTTAAACATCTACTTCAAACATGCAATACAGTGTAATACTCTTATCAAATGCTGCAATCCTTACCTGCTGAATACCGTACAAATTTAGCAGTGATTTGACTTTTTTTTCATTAAGATCATGTACACTCTAATATCAAATGTTTCCCTTACCAGGGAATCTGGACAAATAAAAATATAATTAAAAGAGTTAGCTATGGAAACAGTTTCATGATTCATTAAATTAACCCATTACGCTTGTTTAGGATTATGTTAGCGAATACATGTGTCAAAAAAGCCACAAAGGGTACAAACCAGTAAAATATGAATTCATGAAAACTAGGTTGGTTCATTTTATGGTTCACTGTTGGACAGAAAAACCTGATGTGCCATTAATTTGAATGCTTTAAATGCTTAGATTTCCTCTTAAGATAGTAAAGAAATGGCTCAAAGGATGCTTAAATTAGAAATTAAAAGACAGGAAGAAGGAGAGGAAGGACTTTTTTGTCTTGTGTGTTGAAATATCATCTATTTTCATGCAGTCCAATTTTTCGTAACAATAGCTCTACTGTTTGGCACAGTTGGCTAATTTGCATCTCATTTTTATTATGATTACTTTTCTTTTGGTCAGTGGAAGTCACTGCGTTTTTTAAACCCAAATTCAACATCTGATTTTCATGATGCACATTTTGTTTTGACGCTGAGAGGGATGGAAATGGTTTATTTGTGGTTATGAAGGACTGGAATCTGAGGACTGAAAGGAATTCTGAAAAAAGGAATTCTGTTGGTGAAGCTTAACGGGATTGTCCTCCAAAAAGTGAAAATTCAGATTTACACAATCTCATGTCGTTACAAACCTGTATTCACCTGTACTTCTGCTAAAAAAACATATTTTGAAGAATGTGTCGGTATCCAAAAAGTTTAGGTTCCTATTGACTTCTATTGTATTTATTTACCAAACAATAGAAGCCAATGGAAATCAAAACTGTTTGTACCAACATTCTTCATAATATACACTTACCTAAAGGATTATTAGGAACACCTGTTCAATTTCTCATTAATGCAATTATCTAATCAACCAATCACATGGCAGTTGCTTCAATGCATTTAGGGGTGTGGTCCTGGTCAAGACAATCTCCTGAACGCCAAACTGAATGTCAGAATGGGAAAGAAAGATGATTTAAGCAATTTTGAGCGTGGCATGGTTGTTGGTGCCAGATGGGCAGGTCTGAGTATTTCACAATCTGCTCAGTTACTGGGATTTTCACGCACAACCATTTCTAGGGTTTACAAAGAATGGTGTGAAAAGGGAAAAACATCCAGTATGCGGCAGTCCTGTGGGCGAAAATGCCTTGTTGATACTAGAGGTCAGAGGAGAATGGGCCGACTGATTCAAGCTGATAGAAGAGCAACTTTGACTGAAATAACCACTCGTTACAACCGAAGTATGCAGCAAAGCATTTGTGAAGCCACAACACGCACAACCTTGAGGTGGATGGGCTACAACAGAAGAAGACCCCACCGGGTACCACTCATCTCCACTACAAATAGGAAAAAGAGGCTACAATTTGCACAAGCTCACCAAAACTGGACAGTTGAAGACTGGAAAAATGTTGCCTGGTCTGATGAGTCTCGATTTCTGTTGAGACATTCAGATGGTAGAGTCAGAATTTGGCGTAAACAGAATGAGAACATGGATCCATCATGCCTTGTTACCACTGTGCAGGCTGGTGGTGGTGGTGTAATGGTGTGGGGGATGTTTTCTTGGCACACTTTAGGCCCCTTAGTGCCAATTGGGCATCATTTAAATGCCACGGCCTACCTGAGCATTGTTTCTGACCATGTCCATCCCTTTATGACCACCATGTACCCATTCTCTGATGGCTACTTCCAGCAGGATAATGCACCATGTCACAAAGCTCGGATCATTTCAAATTGGTTTCTTGAACATGACAATGAGTTCACTGTACTAAAATGGCCCCCACAGTCACCAGATCTCAACCCAATAGAGCATTTTTGGGATGTGGTGGAACGGGAGCTTCGTGCCCTGGATGTGCATCCCACAAATCTCCATCAACTGCAAGATGCTATCCTATCAATATGGGCCAACATTTCTAAAGAATGCTTTCAGCACCTTGTTGAATCAATGCCACGTAGAATTAAGGCAGTTCTGAAGGCGAAAGGGGGTCAAACACAGTATTAGTATGGTGTTCCTAATAATCCTTTAGGTGAGTGTATTCTTTTATGTTACACAGAAGAATGACATGAGGGTGAGTAAATGATGACAGAATTTACATTTTTGGGTGAACTATACCTTTAAGTTAGGTTGGGTACTTTGAGGGATGCACTCTCTTTAGTTGGTTTTATGGCTCCAGTGTCCTCTGAATTATATCCCTTTGAAATGGCCTTTGTTGCAGTTGTCTACGTTTCTGAAAGATAAAGCACAGAACATAAAATATGATCTTGGGGTGAATTTATGTTGATTGGGACACTTTTTGCCATTGAGATGAGAAAAAGTGTCCCAATCAACCACAAATCACCCTATATGACTGACTTAGTGCAGTAAGTGACTTCATTCCTCATGGGAAATGAAACTTTTGCAGTGGAGAAACTCATGCACATTACATGTGTAGTTTGATCAGTTTGACAATCCACAGTTTCCTGTAGTGTGTGTGTTTGTGCCCTGGTAAAGTCTACAACCAAAATTTCCCACAAAAATAGTAATACCAGAAACTTGTGGGGACTTTTTTTTGGTCCCCATGAGGAAAACAACTTATAAATCATACTAAATTACTAAATAATTTTTTTTTTTTTTTGGGGAAAATGTTTTATGTAAGGTTTGTTTTTAGGGCTAGGGGATAGAATATACAGTTTGTATAGTATAAAAATCATTATGTCTATGGAAAGTCCCTATAAAACAGGGAAACCCAGTGTGTGTGTGTGTGTGTGTGTGTATGTGTGTGTGCATGCATGTTTTTCTATCCCGGTGGGGACTTCAATCTGAATGCACATTGACTCATGGGGACTCGTCTCACCGTGGGGACCTAAATTGAGGTCCCCATGAGGAAACAAGCTTATAAATCATGCAGAATTAGTTTTTTTGAAAATGTAAAAATGCAGAAAGTTTTAGCGGTAGGGTTAGTGTAAGGGGATAGAATATACAGTTTGTACAGTATAAAAAGCATTACGTCTATGGAGAGTCCCCTCAAAGATGGTAAACCAGACGTGTGTGTGTTGACCACTTTGGGTCATCTTTTCTTTGAAGCTGTATTACATCACCAATCTGCAGAATAACAAGCATGCTCTCTTGGTGGGTCAGAAATGGCTGCCAAGATGTATTCCTTTGCCAGAAAAAGCACGTGGTCTGATTTATTTTTTTTTGTTTGTTTTTATTGCACTGACAAACATGCCTTGAAGCTTGATGTTGCCCAAAAGTTTCTTGGATCACCTTGATGCAAATGCTTTTCTGCATTTTCTTCCAAGTTAATGAGGCCTGTTTACACCCAGAGGAAAACTGAAGAAGCACAACACTTTATTCGCACCAAAAGCAAAGCGCAAACTTCTTTAATGCAAAATATAAAGGCATACAATATATAACAAACCCACATTTTTTCCTATAAGTATAAATGCACATTAAACACTTTCACATTTAGTCAAGAATTACTTGTCATGATATCAGTAGTTTTTGTTCTGCTTATTTTTTTCTGTTACCATTATGTATTTTTCATTGTGCTCCAAGACAAGATTGCTCCACTGCTTTTACACCTTTAAATTCCCAGTGTTAATATAATCAGTTTTATAATTGAGAATGAGATGCCAATGGCGTAGGAGAGCGAAGGAAGCCATTTAACATTTATTGGTCATTTTGTTTACATTAGATGTCAGGCTACTTTTTAGAAACACTAGTCTAATGCTCTCAATTATGTGTGTTTATGTCTCCCAGTGTAATGTTTTGGTCGATGCGTGAGTCGCTGTGGGAATGAGACTGCGTGGCAGGGATTTGGAGGATTCCACTGTCTCCTGGATACCAAGCGTCCTGGGTGTGCAGAGCGTCAGGCTCCGCCTTCGCCTTGATCGCCGTGACGACAGGGGGAGGGGCTTTTGGCAACTGGTTGACCTGGGAGAGGAAGTGCAGAGTGGGCAGCGGATACGTGATAGGACACCTCCTACTTGCTCACAAAGTAAGACATTCATTCATGATAACTACAGTTCAACAGCACATGTATAATCCATTTATGATCCTGACTTGCCAAGGTGTTGGTTGAAATGACAAGAACTTTATGTGGATGGCTAGGAGTTATACTAGTTGTTATGATAGTATAGTGCCCTTGATGCTGTTTCCTCACTTCCTGTTCATAAATAAAAAGGTCAGTTATTCATTGTATAATATGCATATATATATATATATATATATATATATATATATATATATATATATATATATATATATATATATATATATATATATATGCATCTATATATGCATACATGTTATATATCCTGATTATTACCTGTTTGTGTAATAATCAGGGTCTTGCAATCATTAATATGGATTTAGATGGTTCACCATCTGGTGAAAAAGAGGAGCAAAGATATGAGAGAAGAATAATTAGGCACAAGAGGGAAAAATACAGTATTAGAGAGGAGAAGATAGACAGAAAGAATGGAAGAGTGAGAAGATCCTCCGTTCGTTACATTGGACCCTGGGATTCTGCGCTGCTTGGCTCCAAAAAGATTAATGGAGATTAATGTGTCATTCTTAATTATTGCAGTCCCTGTTCTCATGCTGTGTGAAGAAAGATGGCAGATGTTCCTCCTCTTTTTTTTTAAATAGATTTTTTTTTTTTTGCTTTTTCGGGTGAAATGGTATACAGTGCTGTAACACATACACTCATTTTTGGTGTTATTTTTTTAGATTTCGATCACATTCAGTCTTCAGTATCAGGCTTCCCCTTGTCTGTTGCTATGGCAACTTGCCATGTATGAAGTAAATAACTTATTGCTGTTGTTTGTAAGGGGTAACGCATACATTTTTTTTTTCTTTCTTCACAAAACCCCTCCTCTATGTTAGGCGTTGGCTGGAGGACTTGGCAAACAATGCTTGATTTTTCTTTTGTTATTTTGGTTTGAGTTAGTAGATTGTGTGTGTGTATGTGTGCGCACATTGTATTGCATGTTTTGTGCATGTGTGCAATTTTTAGGTATGATTTCCAGTCAGTGGCTGCAGGCAGTTCCGGGCATGTGACTCTGAAACCAGAAATTGATAGTCGTTCTCTGTTTGGTTCACCTAGAGCTTTTGTTTCAGTCAAAGCAGCAATTTGTCGACATTTTGTGAACATTGTAACAATAGTGTCAATATAATAATGTGAAAATAATGTGAATAATGATAGAAAATTGTTTATTTCAAATCATGCTCTGGCACTCTCTGACATTATGCATGCTACATTTGCCATGGTGAATTCAAAAATTAAAATCCAAAACCTTTTAAACTAAGGTCATGTACCATGCTTCAGGCTTTTGTCCAGCTTCCTCTCCTTCTCCCCATTTACATGAACATACACTCACACAGTAGTTGTCCCTCATCTGCAGTGTTAATGGGTTTGAGATGATTGAGTTGCCACTAAAGATGAATCCATGACTTTAATTAACTTTTGATTTATTGGCTTCTATACAGGCATAATTAGAAATTAAATATAGTGATCAGCTGGATGGGTGAATGGCGCCCGACTCTGTGTCAGGCTGTGAAATGGGCTGTCTAAATGTATTTCACAGAGTGCAGTGTCCAGTGAGACAGCCGTGAATGTCCCTTTTCTGAGTTTTATATTTCACTGGTTTTCAATTGATGGGTTTTGGTAATATGGCAAATACTAATACAATATTTAGGGGCCTTTTACATGACACGGTTTTCAGCTAAAAGCTGAATTTTTTTGGCCGTTCATTTTTATGACAACAGCGTTTTGGGGGCCTGAAATCGCAAAGTTTTGAAAACAGGTTTCAAAGTGCATGCTTTTGAAAACGATACTGTTATCATCTCTGTGTGAAACCACAAAAACGTGAATTTGTGAAAACAAAACAGTGCATAGTGTTTTTTTATGAAAAAAGTGACATTGCCAACTACTGGCCTGGCATGACAATAGTGTTTTTAGTCGTTTTCGCTGATCTGTGTGAACAGGGATCGTTTTGACAGCGTTGTCATCTGTGCGTGAAGAATGCAAAGGAAAAACGTTTCTGTTTTTAGTGCATCTTTGTCGTGTACACGTACCCTTAGTCTAGTGTTTATGCCTGGTGTTTGTAAATGACACTTTTGCTGTGGTTTATACAAAATGAACTTGTGGAAAAAGTCTTATTTATTACTTATTAATTATTTCATTATGCAATAATATGCAAATAATGTTTATTAATATTAATAATATTATTTTATGTATAATACATTATCAGTAGTGTGTGATGGTGTTTTAATTTTTTTATATATCAAATGTAAACGTATGTCCCTGTTACACTTAATTTTTTTGTGGTTAAATAAACATTACATAAAAAAGAGAGCCCAAATACAATTAATTTTTTTACACTATGTAATATACTATTTATTAAAACCAAGTATAAATTTAGTCAAGTCAATTTGTGAACTAAGGTTCGGCTTGTCTTTTTAATAGTCAAATTATTTTCATCAGTCATCAAGCTTGTAAACACTTTAATTTCTCCAAGCTGATTGCTCACTAAAAACCCCATAGCCATCATGTTTTTTTAGGCCACATGCACGAAAAGCAAGAGGCGGGATTTATCGCACAAACCAATCATATCCAATAATAACTGATCATATCCAATCATAGCGCGATGGAGACATTGCCTCCTCTCACATGACTTTCCCGCATTCATTCTCTATTACTCCCCACTAAACCCACCGCACGCATTAGTGGGTCTGTTTTAAGTCGCTGTTAGACAGTGTTACTTTAGAAACTTTTTTTTACTTTTTTTTTTTTTTTTTTGAGGAGACACTGCCTCCCTTGCCTACTCGGAGGAAACACCCAATACATACACTGATCAGGCATAACATTATGACCACCATCCTAATATTGTGTTGTTCCCCCTTTTGCTGCCAAAACAGCCCTGACCTGTCAAGGCATGGACTCCACTAGACCCCTAAACGTGTGCTGTGGTATCTGGCACCAAGATATCAGCAGCAGATCCTTTAAGTCCTATAAGCTGCAAGGTGGGGCCTCCATGGATCGGACTTATTTGTTCAGCACATCCCACAGATGCTCGATTGGATTGAGATCTAGGGAATTTGGAGGCCAATTCAACACCACAAACTCATTGTTGTGCTCTTCAAACCATTCCTGAACCATTTTTGCTTTGTGGCAGGGCACATTATCCTGCTGAAAGAGGCCACAGCCACCAGGGAATACCGTTTCCATGAAAGGGTGTACATGGTCTGCAACAATGCTTAGGTAGGTGGTACGTGTCAAAGTAACATCCACATGGATGGCAGGACCCAAGGTTTCCCAGCAGAACATTGCCCAAAGCATCACACTGCCTCCGCCGGCTTGCCTTCTTTCCATAGTGCATCCTGGTGCCATGTGTTCCACAGGTAAGCAACGCACCCGGCCATCCATGTGATGTAAAAGAAAACGTGTTTCATCAGACCAGGCCACCTTCTTCCATTGCTCCGTGGTCCAGTTCTGATGCTCACGTGCCCACTGTTGGCGCTTTCGGCGGTGGACAGGGGTCAGCATGGGCACCCTGACTGGTCTGCGGCTCTGCAGCCCCATACGCAACAAACTGTAATGCACAGTGTATTCTGACACCTTTCTTTGTATATAATGTATAGTGTTGATGCTGTGTTGGGTCACCATTTGTTTCTAGTGTTAAATGGGTTCTAAATCAAAACCACTGCTCGGATTTGTATAATGATATGGTTTTGTGAATAATTTGGGTTTCTAGCACAGTTTCCATGAGTTTGCTCATTGTTTTTGGTTTGCTTCCTCTTAGTGGCCAGTAAGACGGCTCCCTAGAAACCACTGTCTTTCAGCCATGGGAGCGGATGTGATTTCTGTGATAACAGCTAGTGCTCTGAGTCTGACTGCCAGCAAGATTCTTTACAAGTCTCAAAGATAATAACCTTTCTTTCTTTCTTTCTTTCTTTCTTTCTTTCTTTCTTTCTTTCTTTCTTTCTTTCTTTCTTTCTTTCTTTCTTTCTTTCTTTCTTTCTTTCTTTCTTTCTTTCTTTCTTTCTTTCTTTGCTCACTATTATCTTTGCATTGGCAAATGCTGTTGTCATAGCAACCCACATAGATTATTGATCTTGCTGATGACCCATTTGATTTTGTGTACGTCTGTTGTAGTTTGAACTTTGCTGGTGCTGCTTTTTCTGTGCTCCCGTGTTCATCCGTTTTGTTCCATTTGTTGTGTTCAAAGCATGCGGCTCTTTGCTGTAAAGGGCTTGTGGGTAAATGTATATGTAAATGTTGAAAACATGTTTTTGTACTGTGTTTGTTGTAGTTTTGTTTTGTATTTGTTTATTTAGCATTTTGAACATTTTGTGCAGTTTTTTTAAAGGTACACATGCTTACCAACTATAATTTATGCATTTATGCATCTTCTTATAAATTCATCATCTTATTATAGTTATTGTTATTGTAATTTCTTTTTCATTTCACTGAAAAGTATGGCATATGATGCTGAACTTGAAGCAGTTTTGTTCCTGTTCTGTTTGTTGGTGTGTGTGTGGTGGGATTTGACAGACGATTGGCTTGACCTTCTGTTGACCTGGAAGCAGTTTATCACATGCAAGTATCCAAGTGGGAGGTCAAGGACAGGCCTGTTTGATAGACGGTATGTGAAGAAGTCCCAGTTGTGTGGATGCTGTGTGTGTTTGTGTGATGGAAACAAGAGAGTGTACTTTAATAGTGCTTATAGTCTTACTGTAGCAGCCAAGTGCTGATATAGAAGGGGCCAAAATGTAATTTATTGCCTCGCTGCCCAATGGTTTAACCTTCTCATATCGAGACTTTTCCTGAATCTTATTTCCCTGTCCAGCTAGTGCTTAATCTTTCGCCTGTGTATTTAACAACATTCTCCTGCACAGAGCAAGTCAGCAGATACATGACTACACTCTCTGTACACTCGCCAGCATGTGATAGTGTGAGTGTGTGTGTGGTACATGAGCCAGACCCCCCACCCACCCCACCTCCGACTCTACACATTCCCAGCGTTCTTCTGAGGGGGTCGGAAGGCACGGAGGAAGCTTCTTCCAGCTCTGTACAGTGCTAGGACTCGGTCTGTCAGAGCAGTGTTGAGATTATAACTCCTTTAGATATCAGGCCAAGAATGGGGGGCTTTATCCAACTGCACCTCGTGAAATCATCTGCTTGGGTTTGTCTGGTTAAATGTGTGCATGCACTCCATGGTTAATAAAGCTTCTCAGTGACCTAATGACAAGTGGCTAGCACCACCACTGATGAGTTAATGTTACATTAGTATAAACTAATGAAAATAACCTCCCTCATAATGGCTGAGTGATCAAAAGCAGTCCAGCAGTGCTGTTGGTTCAGTGTTTCCTCTTGTTTGCCTTTCTATATATTGTAGCCTAAAAGGGTTTTTCATTCGCTCTTATTCTTGGATTTTATTGTGCTGCTGTTTGTGTTATTAAAATCAGTGTTTTTTACACTCTTATGTAACATTTTGTTTTACATTTTTATAGTAGTTTACTTATGTCAAAAATGCAAAGTGGTGGTTGTAGGACTTCTGTGATTCACAATAAATCACCTACATTCTAATAAAAGAGTTTATTTTGTCCTCCAAGCTTCCATAAAGAGGTTATAAGGGTGTTTAACTCTTACCCTGCCACTGACAGAAATTTCCATCATTTATGAGACAACGCTTGTCCACCATTGATGGAAATTTCCGGCTTTCCGTGAAACATTTATTATTAAATAATTATTAAAAGTAACGTGATCACCAAAATTAAACGGCATATAAATCAAAGCTGCCTAATGTTACAGAATGAAATATCGACCCAGGATGAGGTCTAGGACTGTGAAACTTTGGGGGTGTTGATGGACTCGATCTACTCCATATATGTTTTGATCATCGTTCTGAATCTGATCTGGATGTAGTCTTTGACAAAAATGTGATTTTTCTCAAAATGTTGCTTTTTTTATTAAATGTACATGTTTGTTGATAAAAAAGAATGCATGAAGCTAGAATTAAAGCAGAGGGTCTTTCTTTTGATATATTGCATGTTCAGATATTCATACAACAAAATATTCTGGGGGCCATGACATTTTGTGAAAAGATCAAATGCTGGCAGTGGCTGGCAGCTTAAAAAAAAAAAAATGCCGTCAGGGAAATAGTTAAAACTATCAAATTTGAAGTCCTGGTCCCACTTTATATTAGGTGGCCTTAACTACTATGTACTTAAATAAAAAAAATAAGTACAGTGTACTTACTGTGTTCATATTGTATTGAAAAAGGTGCAAGGGAAGTGTCAACAGTGTAATTATAAATGTAACTACAGAAATTAATTACAGACCTAATTACGCGCAGATAATTAAAAAAATGTACAAAGTACAATGTAAAAACATGCATGTACACAATAAGTGCATTGTATCAAATGATTAATTCAAATGTTAAAGCCACCTAATATAAAGTGGGTCCAAGTCCTTTTGAATAAGATTATTAATTAACCTGAAATGGACTAGAACATTCAAGAACTGGAGACTAATATGTATATTTGTTTATTTATTGTTAGCCCAACAACATTTTGCATCATGAGTTCGTAACGTCAATGTCACTAAATAATATAATGCCACCCTATTTAAGCGTTTAAAATCTGTTTGTGCAAAATGTACTGATAATAACAAGAACTTTAAAAAAACATTTTTAAATTAGCATACAAATTATAATTTCAACCATATATATATTCTAAAAGGTATATAGTGCTTTAAATATGATGAAATGTTCTCAATTACAATCTAATTGCTTTTTACTACTTTAATACAGTATTTAGATTAGAATTACATGTGTTGTCTTTTTTAATATATATATATATATATATATATATATATATATATATATATATATATATATAGCCTTTTTTTTTTTTACCTTATATAGTAAGGTAACCTTTAACCAATTAACTGTAAGCTGTGTGCTAACATTTTAACATTACATTTACAATCTAAAGTTTTTGCAGTATTGTTGCAGAACTACAGTGTTCATTATGTATGGAATTGTTTAAGCATAGAGAGAGATTTTTTTAAGGATTTTACATGTTATATTAATGTCTCACTATACTACCCATTTATTTAAGTTTAGCCTGTGGATTTAAACCTACAGCGAGAATATGTTTTATGCATTTAAAATGTTATTACCCCAATTAATATTTAGGCTAACTACTATAAAGGATTTTTAAATTATATTTATTATTATTATTATTATTATTATTATTATTATTATTATTATTAATAAAATCAGCTAAAAAATAAGAATTCACCAGCTCTTTAAAATCATGTACTTACTTATTAATACATATGTAATTAGTAATATATCTATCATTAATAAACGTAATATTTTTTTAAAGGCAAACAAAATTCAGACAGTCCATTAGCTCTTGGCAGCGTTTTGGGGGTCTTGGCTGCTCTAAACGCTGCTGTAGTGTAAATTATTCCGCAGGCTCTGCATCAGCATATGACTATGGCGAAGGGAGGATGTTAGGCGCCCAGTTGCCATGACGACAGAAAGGGGACGATGTAGCGACTGCGGAGCGCGCGATGGTATCGAGAGCGCGCGGTGGAGGCTCTCAGGGCTGGCGGGGGTTTCAGAAGCGGCCGGTCTGTGGAGCGACAGAGGCACGGAAGCGCGTGTGATACGCTATTCTTGACATTGCTGATAACGAATCCGCTCCAGAGCTGAGTGGTCGGTGAGTGTTCATACATTGAAAATGCGTTTTGCGTGCCGCTGATTTCGCGGTGAGATTAGAAGATAAGGAAAGGAGACCTCGCGCAATGCAACACGGCTCGTAAACATGAACACGCACACGAGGAACGGTGCTCTATTTTTGACGCTCTATTTTTAATGGCGCGCTCTCTCTCTCTCTCTCTCTCTCTCTCTCTCTCTCTCTCTCTCTCTCTCTCTCTCTCTCTCTCTCTCTCTCTCTCTCTCTCTCTCTCTCTCTCTCTCTCTCTCTCTCTCAGGCTGCTTTCTGAACGGTTTGCCGTGCACCTGTTCATAAATTCACCGGAATTGGAATGGATTTATGTAGCTGTAGGAAACACATCACAGTGCTTGAGAAATAGATTAATGTAATTGCGCCTGGCTGATGCATGAGAGAGAGAGAGAGAGAGAGAGAGAGAGAGAGAGAGAGAGAGAGAGAGAGAGAGAGAGAGCGCAGGTGAGCGGAAATAATCGGATGTTTAGAAAGTGCATAGGCAAATAACTTGGAATTAGGGTCATGCCTATTTATCTTGTAGACCAATTATAATTAAATTACCCATTTCTTTATATTTCGGCATAATATGTCACATGACATACCTGATGTTTTGGGTAAATAACTTTTTGCATTCTTACTATTCGTCATGTAGTCTTATGAATGTTTGTCTGGAAAAGCAGATTCATGTCTTTCTTATTATCTCTTGCTTTCACAGCCGAGCTTCAAAATGTCTATTGTCTGTGCACACTTCACACATTGCATGGCATATTTACTGCACCCCTTTAAAAACTGATAATGAAAGTAGCGTGCTATGTGTATTCAATTACAGAAGATTATAATGTACCATGATGTATATAAAATAACATTAAAATAAAGTAAAATGAACAAAAATTAATCAACGTAATTTATTATTGATGTTATTATTGTAATTGTAGTTATGAGATAAAAATGTGTCCTACTATTTTTATTATCATAAATGAATCCTAATAATTTCATTTCACCTTAAAAGATCTAGGTTCTGCAGAGTTCCAGGGAATACTTAGTTAAAAAGGAAGGATGAGAGAGGAGGAGAGCAGGGGAAGCCGTCTGTCAGGGCTGATCTTGAGGCCAGGCGCCACAGCTGGAGGGGGAGGGGATGAGAGTGAATGAGGGCTGGGGGAGGGGGACTGACTGAGAGAGAGAGAGAGAGTTGGAAGAGCAGAGGATAGTGAAGATGCTTTTATGTGGCGGTGTCTGTTTCTTCCACACTCTGCACAGTGTAAGCCACCTCACAGCTTTTGTTCTTCAAATAATTCCAGCCCAGTTCGTCGAGAATTTCATATCGGTATGGTTTGAGAATGTTTTCATC
This sequence comes from Paracanthobrama guichenoti, assembly GCA_018749465.1. Taxonomy (NCBI): domain Eukaryota; kingdom Metazoa; phylum Chordata; class Actinopteri; order Cypriniformes; family Gobionidae; genus Paracanthobrama; species Paracanthobrama guichenoti. Next base: position 19,902,561 of record CM031962.1, on the reverse strand, counting down.
AAATAAATATAAAAGTTCCTTTTGTGTAAATATGGAAATGTGTTATATATGTGTTATATATTGTTTATTTGCATTTATTTATTTATTTATTTATTTATTTATTTATTTATTTATTTATTTATTTATTTATATTAGTGATTTTTCCTAGAACAGCAGCTAGTTTGCAGGTTGCAGTGTTTAGGCCACGGTCATGTGTTTGAGTTAAACGTCTAGTGTTAGTTTTGCTTTCTCAAAATGAATATGTTAAAGCATTGACTGTAATTTGAATTCAAACTGTTTTGGTTTTTGCGTGGTTTGATGTTTATTTTCAGTGAATTAAATTAAACAGAAATTGCAGGGTTCCAGTGGTCATGGAAAACCTGTACTTTAAATATCAGGGAATCTTAAAATTAGACATGGAAAAGTCATTGAAATGAATTTATTATTTTCTAGTTATGCCCATTTCTAAACTATTTTAGCAGCTTATAATAATGATATATTATTACTTTTTCTTGATCTATTTTTATTTATTAATTGCTGTTTTTATGCTAAGTTCTACATTTTCATCAGCTAAAATTGCTATATTTATATGGATTTTAATAATAATTGTAATAATTTGAGAGTATGTGTACTTATGTGAAAGTTACTTAAGAAAGTAAGAAACTAGTGGGCAGTACAAGGTAACTACTTGGTTTAAGGTTAGGCTTAGGGGTAGGCTCAGGGGTAGTACTTTAACCAGTTATTATAATTACTGTAATAAGTACCTGAGGAACAGGACTGTAAAATAAAATGCTTCTATTTTTTCATCATCTTGTACTATTTTTATTTATTCATTTCTATTCTTTTCTAAATTTTCATCAGCTAAAACTGCTATATATATATATATATATTTTTTTCTTTCAGATTACTAAAATTATCCAGTAATCACGAATGACTGACGAGTGAAAAATCATGGAAATTCATTGGTCGAAAGGTCTGGGAACCCAAAATTTCTTACTGACTACACAGATTTGTGTGTGTGCGTGTTGTAGTTGGTGAGTGCGTTGGAGAGTTACATAATGAATTGATGGTTGGGAATAACAAAAGTTGTGGTTTGCGTCTTTGTTGCTGTTTATAACTGTGAATTATCCAATGACACCCAAACCAGAAAGTTCACATAGTAGACATGTGTACTCCTTATACAATTTAAAGTATCACATGATGCAGTTGACAGTATACATGTCACTATTTTTTACATTCAGTCAAGAGAAACATTCACCATGTAGTATTAAAAATTATTAAATATCACTGTTAATGCAGTTCAATATTCTGACATTGACATTGTGGTGTTCTCTCTCAGGTCTGATGAGTATTCCTGCTGCTGCATCAGTTCAGTCAGGGGGTGGAGAGATGCAATCACCTGGGGCCATTAGCCCTTCCTTCCTCCCGCCCCCAAGTGGAAAAATTCCAGGTCGCAAGAGGGGTCGCCCACCCCTGAAGAGGCACCCGGAATATCAGAGTCGCTACCCAGAATCCCTTCCACCAATTAAAGTGCCTAAGAAAAGAGGGAGGAAGCCTGGCTTTAAGGTCAGTAAATATCAGAGTGTTTGTGTGTTTTTTTTAAGTATGTGCTTGTAGGCCTTTCCATTGTTCAAAAGTGTCTGCCAAATGCATAAATGTCATCAAGTGGTGCATCTGAATACATACTGGTGTGTGTAACGTTTATTTGTATGATTGTTTAGCTAGAGGAGCAGAGCAATGTCTTGTGTGTGTGTTTGTATAGGTAGGCCCATCTGATCTTGACTGTTTGCGAGAAGGAGGGGACAAGGTGGTTGTTCTTTGACTGATGTATCTGCAGTCTGCTGCTGCTGAGTTATTTTTAGCCGTGTGCCTGAGCACAGGTCTCATGATGTCTCTGCTGCTGAGCAGCTACACATTGCCACAATGTGTGTGCATGTTAGGAGATTTGCAGTAAACATCCTTGCAAAACTTTTAAATAAAAAAGACAAATTGCTACCGGATGTACACTGATGAGCCAAAACATTATGACCACCCACCTAATATGCTGTTGGTCCTCTGTGTGCTGCCAAAACAGCAGCGACCCACCGAGGCATGAACCCAGTTTCCACTGTCAGGCCAAAAGCGGACGTGCTAGTGATAGGGCCATTTGCACTGTCACTTCTGGGGCTTGATCGGGGCCTCGTCGGGGCTTCCTCGTGGCCAACAACTAGGGTTTTTTGGCCCGCCGAATACCTTGGTCCAAAGTGGGCCCGCTCGGGCTAGATGAGTGGTTACGAACAAATGCGGAGTTTATCTGAGTTTTGGAGACGGTTGCGCCCTGGGCGCAGATGATTTCATATACCAGCATTTTAAAGACTTATTTAGTGTAATTTTAGCTCAAAACTCACTTGCAGAGTGTTTGAATAACTTCTGTTTGTCATCCGATGTGGGTTCTGATCACTGTATAAGGAAGAAATAGTGACGCAAAAGACTATTTGCGCTAACTATTATCATAGTAAACATGGTAAATAAGACTGCTTGAAGAAATCAAGACATAGGCTATCACAGTTGTGTATTTATTTTATCTGTCAGTGCGTCTCAACTCTTTATACCGAACTGTCTGTTTATCCATATTTAGCGCCGCTCTATGTCATAAAATAAAGCAACTCTGGTTTTTGGGAGCTTCCTCTGTTTCTCTGACTGAAAATATAACTATTGATTTGGGACTGTCACTGGAGAGAGTGCTAAAGCTGCTCAGGTTGTAGTTTTGTTGGATAATATAAGTGATTGTTCTTTCTAAATGTGATATACTGTCCCGTGATTACAAATAAACAGAAACAGAGGTGACTGAATAAGTACGTGTCTTCTTTCTTTTGTGAAATAACGGTGAATTACCACTTTATTTCTGTGTGACTAATGTGTAATCTCGACAAATGTATTATGATCAACTTATTATTGTAAAACTGTGGTAAAACATTGATGCTTGGGTTTAATCTTTAATGGCCGCTTTTATCATGTTGGTTTTGCGATGTTGCTAGTTTCCAGCAATTTCCTTCTGATTAGTTTTCTGATAAAACATAAATTTGTTGATGAGATGATGGGTATGTGTGACGTTGTTCCAGAGAGGTGTGTTACGGCAGGTTTAGTGAAGCGATGCAGAGCTTCTGGCCCAATAGTGGAAACACAGTGTGGTTTTTGGGCTCGGTGCTACAGGTCCGAGGCTATTAGCCCAGCCTGGCCCGATGAAAGCCCTGGCTCGCACTGGCCCGACAGTGGAAACGTGGCTATGGACTCTGCAAGACCCCTGAAGTTGTCCTGTGGTATCTGGCACCAAGACGTTAGCAGCAGATCCTTTAAGTCCTGTTGGTTGTCAGGTGGTTCAGCACATCCCACAGATGCTCAATTGGATTGAGATCTGGGGAATTTGGAGGCGAGGGCAATGCCTTGATCTCTTCATCATGTTCCTCTAACCATTCCTGAACAATGTGTGCTCCTGGTGAAAGAAGCCACTTTCACCAGTGAACACCATTGTCATGAAGGGGTGTACCTGGTCTGCAACAATGTATAGGTAGGTGGCATGTGTCAAATGTATGCCCACATGAATGACTGGACCCAAGGTTTCCCAGCAGAGCATCGCCCAGAACATCACACTCCCTCCACCAGCGCTTTTGTTAGGCACTCTGATTGCTCTGTGGCTACTCATCCCCATACACAGAAGAGTGATGCACTGCGTGTTGTGACATTCCTCCCATAACCATCATTAAAATTTTGTGTGACTTGTGTCATAGTAGACCTTCAGTTGGCTCAGACCAGACGGGATAGCCTTTGTTGCCCTTGTGCATCGATGAGTCTTGGGCAGCCAACACCCTGTCGCTGGTTTGTGCCTCCTCAGACACTGTTGGTAAATTCTCACCACTGCTGACCAGGAGCAACCCACCGGCCTTGCCGTTTCAGAGATACTCTGACTCAGTCGCCTTGCCATAACAATTTGACCACCATAAAAGTCACTCAGATCTTTATTCCTGCCTATTTCTTATAGACCTTAATAAGAGGCCTTGTTAGCAGGTGATCAACGATATTCCCTTGTGACTGCTCATTATGTTTTGGCTCATTAGTGTATATCAGATATAGTTGTATTTGACTCAGACAGTGCGCGATCCTGATATACACAGAATTACAGTATTTTAAAATATCTGTCCTGGCAAGTATTCATGCAAACATTATCTGTTATGTTTTATGTGAATGTTTGGTTAACTGTTTGGGAAAAAACATCTGATGTGTTACATTATTTTAGATCTGTGCGGTACAGTATATCTTAATATATAGGCTATAGATTTATAGAACTATAGAATGTTAATCAAACAATTGTGGTATCATGGAAAAGAAAAAGTTTAATATATATTTTTCCTATAGATATTTGGTGTTTGTCAAATTTGGTGTTATTACCAAGGATTTTAAGGAATGGTTGCTAGGTGATTTTGTTTTGGAACCTCCAAAAACTTTAACTTGATTCTTCTCAAAATTTACTATGCTGACTCTAACAGGTATAGTCCAATAAAAAAAAAAAAATCATACATCTTTTGAAGGGTTTTAAATAGAGAATTTGTGAAAAATTTCTCATTGTGACTCATTTTATGATTTTCCACTTTTTCAACTTTAGTTAGTGTGTAATGTTGCTGTTTGAGCATAAAAAAGATCTGCAAGGTTACAAAGCTCAAAGTCCACTCCAAAGGGAGATATTTTATTTAAAGGTGCACTATGTAAAAAATTGTCAGTAAAATATCTAAAAACCACTAGGCCAGTGTTATATATTTTGTTCAATTGAGTACTTACAATATCCCAAATGTTTCCAACTATTTGTAAATCGTGAGAAAATTGCCTTTTTAACCAAGGAACCAGGACGTGTGAGGGAGTCGCCTGTCAATGGGGTCATATCTGCGTTACCCTCGGTTTCCGTTTTTTATTTTATTTAGCAGAAACGCTTTACTCTTACTGCAGTGTGCAGCAAGTGTCATAGCAGCTGGCGAGCAAACGCACAGAGTAATGTCATAACATCATTTTCAACACACTCAAATGTATCTAATATGATAAACAGAGATGCATTACCTCATACTCATGACTGGAAAAGCGGAAATGGCGCCGGCGACTGTGGCATAATAAAAGTCCCGCTTCTGCTCTTCTCAGCTCCCACAACACTCGGTCCTGTTCTGCTTCATACTGCAGTAACGTTAATAATCGTATCCATGAACTTGATTTCTGCCCGAGTCCTATCCCGATTCTTTTCCACCGGCTGTGAGGGGAAGACCACATGTCAAAAGATTCTGCACTCAAACTTGGCGTCATTAAACTACGCCTTTGTTTTGAATAGGCGACCTCTAGCGGACAGAAAAGTTACATAGTGCACCTTTAACAGAATCCACTTTCCAATAACTAAAATGAACAACATTTTATTAAATCGGCTAAGGCGCAGTATTTTTCTGATCTAATCTCAAAGAACCATCATAGTCCGGAAGTTTTTTTCTGTGTAATAAATACAGTCTTAAATCCTGTACATCCAACTGTTGTTTGATAATTCTGGGAGAGCTTGTAAAAACTTTTTTGAGTTTTTTTATGGATAAGTTTACTACTATTAGAGCTAGTATCTCTAATCCTGTCCTGGATCCTGGCTATCCTTTAGCCCCTGCTGACTCACTTACTGCTGGCCAACTAGCTATGTTTGAGCCTGTTACGTCATCTTATCTGTTAGAAATTATTCATCACCTGAAACCAGCCTACTGCTCTCTTGATATTATTAGCAAAAAAAAAAAGATCTCTTTCAATCTAGTTTTAGGTCTCTACATAGCATCGAAACTGCCCTTCTCAAAGTAACAAATGATTTGTTAACTGTGAATTTGCACTGTCCATGGAGCGGACCTGTTTACATTTCACTGCCGGTTGTATATTCTGTATATAACTGTGTATGTGACAAATAAAACTCTTGAATCTTGAATCTTGAATCTTGAATCTTGTTGATATTGATAGATGAAGGGAACTGTGTTATTTTTGTGCTTTTTGATCCAAGCGTAGCATTTGATACGGTGGATCACAGGATTCTTCTCGACGGCTTGAGTCAGTGTGGGGTATCAGGGAGCATGTTCTAAAGTGGTTGTCTTCCTACTTACATGAAAGTGGAACTAGGGCACACTATATCATCCTCTCAGCCTGTCCTATCAGGGGTTCTTCAAGGTTCATGTCTCGGCCCTGTCCTGTTTTCCTTATATATGATCCCACTGGGATTAATCTGTCAAAAACATAATGTGGCATATCATTGTTATGCAGATGACACCCTACTGTATCTACCTCTGAAATGTGATGACGACTCCAAACTAACATCTTTGCTTGATTGCCTGGATAAAATAAAGGTTTGGATGGCATCTAGTTTTTTGCAGCTTAATGAGTTCAGAATTGGAATTGAAAGTGGTAATCTTTTGGTCTATCGAAGGTAGCCAGAAAGCTTACACTTCCCCTTGGCCCTTTAGGGTGATTTTTGATTAAGAGCTGAAATTTGATAGACAAATTAATGCTGTGATTAAAGGTAGTTTCTTTCAACTGAGGGGCATTGCCAAATTGAAGAGCTTCTTGGTCTTTAAAGATATGGAGACTGCGATTCATGCTTTTATTTCATCCAGACTGGATTATTGCAATTCTTTATATCTGGGGCTGTCTAAAAATTTGCTTGCTTTGTTGCAATTGGTGCAAAATGCAGCAGCCAGACTGCTGACTGGCACAAGGAAATGCTCTAGTATATCTCCGGTGCTGGCCTCTCTGCACTGGCTTCCTGTTGATTTTAGAGTGCAATATAAGGTCTTGTTAATGGTTTTTAAAGGTTTACATGGTCTTGCTCCAGAGTACATTTCAAGCCTGTTACAACATCACTATGCTGCTAGACCTTTAAGTCTCCTTCTTAATGTTCCTAAATCATGGTTGAACACTAAAGGAGATCATGCCTTCTCTGTGGCAGCGCCACGCCTCTGGAATAGCATTCGTCTACATATTAGATTCTGTGACTCGTTGGAATGTTTTAAATCCTTGTTGAAAATGCATCTCTACTCTATTGCTTACAACTGCCCTTAGGGTTTGGAGTCTGAGTAGTGATCTGTATTGGGTGTATTGTTCATTTGTATTTGTCTTTTTGGTAATGTTGAACTTGTGTTGGTTTTAAACGTGCTTTAGAAATAAATCTTGATTGATTGATTGATTGACTCGTTTGGACTGCAACGCGATCTTATGAAGTCATAATGTTACTTTATCTAAATAAACTCCGCCCAAGGAATACTCAAAAATGGGGGCAAGGCCTGGTTGAGCTGCATTAGAAGCAGACAAGGCGAGAGTTGTGAGGGAGCGGCACGATTTGTGCTGTGATTGCAGTTGTGATTGCAGATGAGCGTCACATGCGCGTCACACCAGTCTCGAATCCTCTCACGGCTCTCGCCCGCCCTGCTTGTCACAAAAACATATTCTAGTACACCCCAAAAACGAAATCAAGACTTCATAAAAGGGCATAATAGGACCCCTTTTAATAATAATACAAAAATTACATAGCGTAAATATATATCTTAATATACTTTTATTAATCAATTATATAATAATAATAATAAAATATGATTTTTTTTTCAGCTGAAGTCTCGCTTGATGACGCCCCTGGCTATCTCTCCTCCCAGCAGCACCCCAGAGCCAGACATGAGCTCAATCCCCCAGGACGCTGCTACTATCCCCCACTCTGCCACCCCACAGGTCCTCACAGGTAACAAACACACACATCCTTTTCATCCAGTTTCACTGTCTGCAGTCTGAAGTGCTGCCATGCGGCTCCCAGAAACTAGTAACCAGGTCTAAGTATTAAGGGAATAATAAAATGTGAGCATTAGAAGAATCACTGTCCTCAGAGGAGGAGTCACATTATGATGAGTGCCGTCTCATTCTCTTTTTAGTAGCCAGTAGGGACTGTAACTCTACCCATATATATCGGAATTATGATAACTTATTTTTTATCAAAATGATATGATGGGATGTTTGTCTCATGGGTGAGAGAAGCCAACCAACACTTTCTTTCTAATAACAAGACCAGATATTTTTTCCTTATCTATTATTTAAAGGGTTAGTTCACCCAAAAATTTAAATTCATCATTTACTTTCCATCAAGTTGTTCCAAACCTGTATTCATTTATTTCTTCTGCTGAACACAAAAACAAGATAGTTTGAAGAATATGGTTAACCACATAGTTAAAAAAATTATGGAGGTCAGTGAGGTCCATCAGCTATTTGGTTTCCAACAGTCTTCAAAATATCTTCTTTTGTGTTCAGCAGAAGAAAAAAATTCATACAGGTTTGGAACAACTTGAGGGTGAGTAAATTATAACAAAATGTTCATTTTTGGGTGAACTATCTATTCCAATGAAAATGTTTTGCCTTTTTGGTTTCATTTGTACTCATTCACCGTCCTTATCTTATCTTACAGAAAGTTCTTTAAAATTCAATACTCTCTTTGAATTTATTGAAGAAATGTATTTACACAGTATACACTACCAGTCAAAAGTTTGAGTTTTTGAAATAAGTCTATTATTCTCACCAAAGCTGCTTTTATTAGATTGACAGTACAGTAATATTGTGAATTAGTATTACAATTTAACATAACTTTTGTATTTGAATGTATTTTAAAATGTGATTCATTCAAGTGATTGCAGAGCTGAATATGCTATAATATGCTGATTTAGTCTCAATAAATATTTCTTATTATCAATGTTGAAAACAGCTGTTTAATATTTTTGTGGAAATTGTGATGCATTGTTTTCAGGATACTTTAATGAATCAAATCAAATTAAGCATGCAAATATTGTTGTGTCAGTTGTGATAAGACTTTAATCATAGATCTGTCAGTCCTAAACTCAGTATGTGTGAATGTAGCCAGTAAAGATTTTATACGGCACAGACACACTCAATCTTTGGGGTCAGGACCCTTTAGTCCATAAGATCTGCCCATCCAATTCGGCAATAACATCCATGAGAAGGAAAGGGAAGAGAGAAAAGAGTAGTTACATCTCTTATTTTAAAGGTTAATTGCTGTGAAATTCTCAAGGGACATTATTGAGGGACCAGACTGCTCTAACCTTAGAAGTATTATTATCCATTCATTACAATGGAGAGATCAGTTCTGTTCTGCTATATTGCCTTTTTAGTGAAAGAAAAAAATCGTACTATTTAAAAACTATGAGCTTCACATCACAACTATAGCATGTGTAATTTCAATTCTGCCTCTCAAAATGAATGGAGACTGTATCTCAATGCTGTTCATGGTCTACTTTAAACATGAGAAGTTGTGACGGTATGGCTGAACTCTATCTTGAGTTCTCAAAGCTTAATCCGTTTGCTGTAGGGAGCGGTTGCTGAACAAGAGGCTTTTGTCTGCCCACCAGGTTTCTAGACTTTAATTCTTTGTGCAGTGGAAAAGTCATGCTCTCTTTTGGTCCCTCTCCTGTATTTCAAAAACCATGTTCATTTTGTCCAGATTCATGCCTTCATATGTTTGACACCAGCATTTTGTCTTTAATTCTTTTAAGAAAGAAATTTCACAAAGCATCTCAGTGCTCGCAAACCTGCTTTCCGATGTGAGTGATGTTTGTTGTGAGTGTTACCGAGGGAGTTGTTGCGCAGGTCATGACCTTAATGACCTGAGGCCATTGTCAACAGCTTTGGTGTTTTGCTTTATCCTGAAAACGTGTTTGTATGTGCATTCTTGCAATTCAATTATATTGCCTTTCCTGAGTGTGCTAAGTCTGTAAGCCTACATGTCTGTCATGTCAGTGATTTTGCTATCAGTTATCTGTTTTAAACTTTGTGTGTCATCTCACATACTAGCTGTTCATTGACTTTTTCCCATTACTCATTCTCAAACAGACTACTTCTTGCGATTATTTTAGGGGAGTGTTTGTGTACGTATGTGTGTGTGTCTGACTCCTGGCCATGGTGCTTTTAGATGACAGACGACGAAGGAAATCCCTCAGCATGGCAATCTGTCAGATTAAAGCATCCGCATGCTGCAGACGAGCGAGGGAAGTCAGTGGGGACAGATTGTGTGGGAGGAAGTGGGAGGGGGGCGAGTGATTGGTGGATTCCTGCACACATTGCTCTCTCTCTCTCTTTTTCTTACGCTCTTTTGATTTCTGTTATATTCCTGTGGCAACACATACATAACCTGTATTGTTTTTGTTAAGATAAATCGTTCATGCTTGTATTCCTTGTTTGTAAGTCACTTGGGATAAATAAATGCACAGAAATGTTTCCTATCGAAGGGGGTTTGTTTTATTTAGGGTAATCAAAAATTGATTGGCTCTGGTTGGCTCATAAAACCGCAGATGGTTTTAGGTGTGATTTACGGTATGTGATTTTGTTTAAAGACATTATTTTAAGATAAGTAGCTGGTGTATAATTGTCTGTTTATAGATCTGTTTGAGTATTTCTTAGATATGAAATTCAGTTCTCCCTTCCTGACCTCTGGAAATGATCTATATTGTAAATGTGGCCTCAAATGTTTGAAGATTCCTTCACAAATATTTAAGGAAGATGTACTGTGTGCATGAGTGTTGTACAATTACATGTAGACATTCCCCGTTTCTCAGACTAAAATTCATGTTTGAGCTGTTTTAACTGAAAGCAGCTTGCACTGAAAATATTATGAAAATCTTAAAATATGTCAGTGACATTGTTTTTTTTCTTCTAAGGCACGTTTATAAAAGCTACTTGCATGTCCTAATTGAACTAAGGCCTAATCCTGGCTTAATCTAAGCTCTGTCTGTGAAACCGGGCCATTGTCTTTAAAGATCATAATTTAATTTGGGATTATTATGGTGACATGTTGTTGCTATTTATTTTGTTGCATGTAGGTTTTCTGCATTTGCTTATAAAGTTACTGATTGTTACACTTAAGCGAACAGTATAAACTTAAAACTATTAAAAGCAAGAGCAGAACAAAACCAACAAATTACTCTCAAAAGCATTGCAATTAAACTGTGTTGTTGAGCTTTGAATAAGATAATCAGACAGTGGCCTTAACATGAACTGATAATACAATGTGCAAATACAGCAGTTCCATATTGTGCTTATTCCATTATAATGCATGCTTAAAGCAGAGATTGCTAATTTTACACAGTTTGGAGTTAAAATCTCTCTTTTTCTCTCTCTCTCTGCCCATCTTTTTCCAGTGTGTATCTACGTGAATAAGCAGGTGAACACGGGTCCTAATCTGGACAGGCAGAAGGTGCTGCAGCTGCCGGATCACTTGGGTCCCGCCAGGCCCTCTGTGGTGCTGCAGCAGGCGGTGCAGGGATGCATTGACAGCGCATTTCAACAGAAAGCCGTCTTCACCTTACTTACCGAAGGCTACGGAGGAGAAAAGATCTCAGGTTACTTCTCAAATGCATGCCTCCATTTTGATTCTCATTCTGCATTCCACTGCATGTGGACATTGTGTACTTTATATGCACTACCGTTGTAAAGTCAGTACGAATTTTTTAAAGAAATTAATACCTTTATTCTGAAAGGATGCATTAAATTGATAAAAAATTACATTAAATGACATTTAAGATTTCTCTTTCAAATAAATAGAAATGTATAACAGCACAACTATTTTCAACATCAATGCAATACAAGATATTAGAATGATTTCTGAAGGATCATGTGACACTCAAGACGGGAATAATGGCTGCTGAAAATTCAGCTTTGCCATCACAGGAATAAATTACATTTTAAAATAAAATAAAAAAGTTATTTAAAATGTTTAATTGAATTAATTGTTTAATTTGAAATTATGTGACTGAAATATACTGTAAATGTATGCATGCATGTATACAAGTGAGCACTGAGTAATGTTATTTAATTACATGTACTTGCCGGATAATTATTTTGTGAAGCTACTTGTAATTGTGCAAAATAAAGTCTTACTGTAACGGTATATACAACAAAGTGCAATTTACTTGAATTGAAACACCTCTTTCTTTCTCTTCATCAGCCACTTTTGATGGTAAACAGCATCTGTTGAGTTTGCCAGTGGTCAACAGTGTAGGTTATGTTTTGCGCTTCCTCAAGAAGTTGTGCCGAAGCCTGATGTGTGAGAACCTCTTCAGTGACCAGCCCATTGCTCCTTCATCGTCCCCCTCCTCCTCTTCCTCATTCCACACTGAAAAGCACTCAGACGGACAGCCCAAGTCAAGTGCGTGCTCATCAAGCTCTGTTATTCTAGCATTTTATTTAAATACTAGAGCTGTATGTCCATCTATCTATACAGCCTGCACAGTTGACGTTAGTAGACCATTCTTGTTTTTGTCTCTTTTTGGTTTGGATGTTTTTTAATTTGGCTGTTTGATTGGATCTGCACTCGTTTCTGTTGCTGTCCAATTTGCCCTTCTGAAAATGCAGAGGAGGCCAAGCTGAGCTGTTTAAGTGGCAGTGAAAGGTTGAGTGCCTCTGTGAGTGGCCTGTGATTTGAGTGTTTGAGTTCTGTTGGCTCCACCTCTCTCTCTCTCTCTCTCTCTGTCTCTCTCCCTCCCCCCTCTCTCTTTTCCCCCCGTGATTGTGGTTTGGGAGCTCTAGAGATTAGAGCATTAACTTCAGTATGACACAATATCACACCGCTCAGCTACACAGGCAAATGTTGTGCTATGACTTAATCTCATGTCAATGGTTAACGTGGTTAAGAGAGGAAAACCTACTTTAGAGGGAGCCTACGTTACTGTATGTATATCAGTGTTTCCTACAGACGGCAGTGTTTGCAGTGTCTACCAGCTTCCTATAATTCATTCTAACTACATAAAAATAAAAACAATACAATTTTCAATACAATACAATCATTTTTAATTTATATATGGTGAGCCAAATGACATGCATGCTTTACGTGCATTATTTTAGCTTCTTTTTGTGCAGCAGACTCGATGGTGGATGATTACCATGGCGATTCAATGGACCCGAAGCGCTATTCTGTTGACCCCAGCGACTCTGCCTTTGGAGCGATGTCCTCACCGTACACGGCAAGTAAACCTGCATATGGTTTTCGTTCTGGTCCCACCTACTCTGGAGGTGTGTGCAGGCAGGCAGCCAGTCCCAGCACATTCCAGGAAGGAAACAGAAGTGGTAAGAAACAGGAAATTTCCACTTATTCACTAAAGCAGCAATAGAGTTTCCTCACTACTTTAAAACCATGTTGATCAAATGTGACCCTGGACCACAAAACCAGTCATATAAGTCACACGGGTATATTTGTGGCAATAGCCAACAGTACATTGTATGGGTCAAAATTATTTATTTTTCCTTTTATGCCAAAAATCATTAGGATATTAAGTAAAGATCATGCTCCATGAAGATATTTGGTAAATTTCCAAAATGTATTATTATAAATATACATCAAAAATGTATTATTATTATCAGTAATATGCGTTGCTAAGGAGTTCATTTGGACAACTTTAAAGGAGATTTTCTCAATATTTAGACTTTTTTTGCACCCTCCGATTTCAGATTTTCGTAGAATAGTTGTATCTCGGACAAATATTGTCCTGTACTAACAAACCATGCATCAATGGAAAGCTGATTTATTCAGATTTCAGATGATGTATACATCTCAATTTCAAAAAATGGACCCATATGACAGGTTTTGTGGTCCAGGGTCACAAATTAGATGTATGCGAGAAGAGATAATCAAAAATTTAAAACTAAATGGATTATAAAGTACCAGTGGTTCTCAACTAGGGCAGTGTTTCCCAACCACGATCCTGGAGGCACACCAACACTGCACGTCTGCATGTCTCCTTTATCTGCCACACCCATTTCAGGTCTTTGAGTCTCCACTAATAAGATGATCATTTGAATCAGGTGTGTTTGATTAGGGACACATGCAAAATGTGCAGTGTTGGTGTGCCTCCAGGTTCGTGGTTGGGATACACTGAACTAGGGGGATGGAGCCCACTAGGGGGCATCAATATGAAAATGTGATTAAACATATTAAAAAAAAACATTTTTATCCTTAATCCTTATGTAGTACATCACAAACAACTGGAAAAGTCGTGGGCCTTCAAAAATTGTTGTGGTCAATGAGGGCCTTGGAGTCAAAAAGGTTGAGAACCACTACTAACAACTCCAAGCTCCCTGCTAACATATTGCACATACATTTTTACAAAATTTGATGGCCATTTGTGTACACTGGTTTTACACATGAAGTATTGCATATATTACATTTCTAGCTTCAACCAAGAATAAAATCCTTGTCTGAACCTGATTTCTCTCTATCTAGCCTACAGTCCATCCCCAGAGGGAGGGGAGGCAAAGCCCCCACCCAGCAAGGATCCCTCCAGGTGGAGCGTGGATGAGGTGGTGTGGTTTATCAAAGATGCAGACCCTCAAGCGCTGGGCCCTCACGTGGATCTCTTCAGAAAACATGTGAGTTTGACTGACACATTTATTTACAAGTGGCAAACAAACACCATGTGTTGAACATGTTGTCAGATAACAAATCCCTGTTTAGGTAAGGTTAGTTCAGTTTTGAAATGATCAGCTGTGTGCTTCACAACTCAAGTTTTCAGAATCAGTTCACGTTCACATGATTGGTGATATAACCACCTGCGATGACATTGCATATTTTGCACCTTTGTACATTGCATATTTAAAACAGAACAAAAGCATAGTACAATTTAACACTATCTAATGAAATTCAATTTTACTCTTCCAAAAAGGGCCACACAATTAGTCGAAATTGAAATTGGAAACGTAATAAGGCCTTGTGCGTTATTAAAGTGCAAAAAAGGCTGTGATTTAATTAATTATGGAAATAAGTCCATCTCTGTAGGTGCTCTGAGTTTGGTGGTTGTGTGGTTTATCATGAGAATTGTAATTGGAAAGCACAGCAGGTTCACTTTAGCTTCACATTATGTAATTTGCCACGTTTGCTACAAGTGAAAAAATAAAGGGGGAGATAATAGAGATTATTATTGTAATAGAAATAGAGAATAGTATAATACTATCCAGATCCAGTCATTCTGTATTCACCATTTGTACCATTACTACTACACTGCAAAGTTCATCAATATATTTGTTTTTAAGCTTTGCTTCCACCCTGGACCGCTCACATACTCCGTTTCTGCTATTAGAATATCTGTTAAAATAAATCTAATGTAATTAGGGTTAGGGTTTTTGGGCCAGATTTTTGTGTACGTGTTCTTCCAACTCAGAATATTCTAATATCCTTAATAGTTAAAACATTGTAAAACATTGTTTCATGTGTACAGTAAGCATTCTGTTGTGGACATTGTGATTACTTCTTCAGGAGATTGATGGTGATGCTCTTCTTCTCCTGAAGAGTGACATGATCATGAAGTACCTGGGACTCAAACTGGGCCCGGCTCTCAAGCTCTGCTACCACATCGACAAGCTAAAACAGAACAAGTTCTGACCGGTCTCTGCACCTTACAAACACACACACGCAGATGGATTCACTCACAGTATTTACTCTCACTCTCATTTGTTGTAGTACAGGATGTTTTTATCCCCCATTTTTGGTCATTCAAGGACAAGCACCAGACCATTTTTTTTTACTTGTGTGGTTTGTCTGCCTGTATATTGGGACATTTCACTGACCAGAACATTTCCTTGTTCTAATTTGAAGTGTACAAGCATTTTATTGTTTACTTGTTATATGAACACTGCACTAATCAAAAGGCAAGTCATCTCAGCTGCTTTCTAGGATGAGTTTTTTGTCTTCAAGTGAGAGTGCAGATGAATTATAACTGTAAATCATGCTTCTTCAAATGGACAGAGTTGTAACGTATTAGGTCACAAACTTTTTTACAGAACCATGGACCGTGACTAAAACCCTGTGAACTTCAGCCACCTGCTGGTGAAGTGGAGCCACTGCAACTCTGTGACACTTTACCATTATTGTAACCAGGAACCATTCAGCTTTTTATTTTCAGAGAGCTACTTCGAAGGCCGATAACCTGGGAGATCAGTTACTAACAGAATTGCATTGTGCTTTTGACTGAACAGATACAGTACGCACACAGTCTTGGCAGGGTACAACTACAAACAGTTAGACTTTGCAACCAGCAAATAACAGGCACAAATGCAACTCAATTCAGCAATGGACCAGTCATGTCTTTGGAAAACCTCCAACCAGAGTCAGAACTGTACAGGGCACACTATAAGGCAGTTACTGCAACAGTAAAAAATGGTGCATTACAAACATAGTAATGCACACCAGGTGCTGTTTCTCAACCAGCAAGTCAAGTTTAACTAAAAACAACTATACTGGCATTATATGTTTCATACTGTGGACCAAATACACTCAAAATCTCATCAATTTCAAAATTTCTTTTCAGAGCAGAGGCCTCATGAAAAATCTGCCCTGATACTACACAAATGTCAGCTTGTGATTTACTTACAAAATATGTAGCACTTTACAATAAGGTTCAATTGATTCAGTACATTGGGTGTCATGAACTATACTTTTATCTAGATTAATGATAATTTCTACATGATGCATTTATATGATCTAACAGTAAACTGTGATAGTAAAGACTTGCATTGTTACAAAAAAATCTGTTTTAAATAAAATAAATTAATATACATTTTAGTAACTTTCTACTCATCAAAGAATTCTGAAAAAGGGTCACTGTTTCCACAAAAGTATTAAGCAGCACTTTTTTTTCAACATTAGTAATAAAAAGAAATGTTTCTTGAGCAGCAAATCAGCAAATTAGAATGATTTCTGAAGGATCTTGTGACACTGATGGCTGGAGTAATGATGCTGGAAAAATTCACAGGAATAAATTACACTTTAAAATGTATTAAAATAGAAAACACTTATTTAAATTGTAATAATATTTTACAATATTACTTTTTCACTGCTATCAAATAAATGCATCCTTGGTGAACATACCGTTAAAGGAACACGCCAAATTTTTGGGACTTTAGCTTATTCACCGTATCCCCCAGAGTTAGATAAGTCCTTGCATACCATTCTCATCTCCGTGCGTGCCATAACTCTGTCTGACGCACACACTGCTAGCCTAGCTTAGCACAAAGACTGGAGGTAAATGGCTCCATCTAGACTACTGCTCAATAAGTGACAAAATAATGGCAATATTTTCATATTTACATGTTGTGATGTGTATAGTTACATCGTGCACTAAGACCGACGAAAAATGAAAAGTTGCGATTTTCTAGACCAATATGGCTAGGAACTATTTCCAGGAACTTTGTGGTGCAAAGGTGCAATGATATTACGCTGCGCCTGAAAATAGGCTAACTTCCGTCAACATAACCAACGTGACAACGAGAGCGTGCTAGGGACTATTTTCAGGCGCTGCGTAATATCATTGTGCCGCTGCACCCATGGTACGGCAGCAAAGTTCCCTGATCATTACGCAGGAATGAGAGTGTAGTTCCTAGCCATATCGGTCTAGAAAATCGCAACTTTTAATTTTAAGTAAGTCTTAGTACATGTAACTATACACATCACAACCTGTAAATATGAAAATGTTGGCACTATTTTGTCACTTATTGAGCAGTAGCTAGATGGAGCCGTTTACCTCCAGTCTTTGTGCTAAGCTAGCGGTGGGTGCGTCAGACAGAGTTATGTCACGCACAGAGATGAGAATGGTATGTATGTATGGATCTAACTCTGGGGGATACGGTGAATAAGCTAAAGTCCCAAAAAGTTGGCATGTTCCTTTAACCTAGATTAATAAATGCTGTAAAAAATGTTTATTGTTAGTTCACGATACCTAATGCATTAACAAATGTAAACAAATTGAACTATTGTAGCGTTGTCACAAATTTTGTAGACATGATTCAACCCATTTTTTAAGTTGTGTAAATTGTCTTGAGTCACTAACATTTTGACTGTGTGGATTAGATGTGGATTTTCTTTCACAAATGTACAGTACAGTGTATATGTAAACACAAGATGAGGTACTTTAGAGGTACTTCTCTGATCGTATGTTCTTTTAACAGCTACATTTTAGCTAGATTTCAAACAATTACTACAGTTTGCTTTCATGTGTGAAAAAGTGTGAAAAGAGTCATTTTAGTCTCCTGAGGCATTTCAGGAAATTATTTTATTATTATTTGTTGTTGTTGTTGCACAAATGGCATTCAGAATTACTGTATTGTTTTTTTAGGTAAACCTAAAGGGTTAGTTAATCAAAAATGAACATTCTGTCATCATTTATTTACCCTTGTGTCGTTCCAGTTATGACAGAATTTCCATTTTTGGATAAACTATCCCTTTAAGTCTGCCCTGATGATGTCATACATCTCCCAAAGTGGATTACACCCAAGTGTACAACATTTCTGTATCTGCAATCATGTGTAAATATGATAATTTATGTAGTAGTCACAGATGAAATCTACATTTTCATAAGTTAAAGAGCAAATTAAGTAAAACAGTTTAGATTCAATCATCTGATGAACACATAGAGCTTTAACATGTAATCAGCTACCAGCTTTGCTGTGCTAGACCTCATTGTTGTACGATCTGCCTCTTAAAGCGACTGCTATGCTAACTTGAGCTTCTGTACAGAATCATTGTCTATAATTTTGCAACAGGGAGGCTGTTTGAGTGGTCTGTTTTTTCCCCTTTTAATCTTTTTTTTTCTTTTTTTTTTTCATGTAGCACCAGTTGTCCTGGGTAATAGCTTTCTCAATGAAAAATGTGTAAGAGGAGAATCATAAAAAATGTTGGCACCAGAAAGTAATAAAGGGAATTAATCAGTGAGCTCTTAAATCTGGTGCTGCATTAAGAGGTTAGGGTTCTTTATAAGTGAATCTACTGATTTGAAAAAGCAGTGTATTTATTTTTTTCATGAACCGTCTCTTCTGATTGGTTGGAAAAAGTTCAAAAGTAAAAACAAAAGAGTTTGGGTTTGAGTCATGTGATGTTTTTAACACAGAGACCCAAGATTATAGAAATATATTACCCATGTCTGATGTTCAAACTCCTATATTAGCTTTAAAAGCAGACAGTTTTGATTTCCACTCGTGTACTCAAACAGTGGGAATATCTTGTTATTTTTAAAAGCCCTTTAACTGAGTAACAGCAACACTGAGCTTTTAAATATGTTTTGCAAGCACTCTTTTCTATGGCTGCACTTAACTAAATCCTACTTCATGTAGGAAGCTTTGACACTTTCATAACAATCTTTAATAAGGTTTTGGACAGTTTGTGACCTCGCACAGATATTATGCTGACATTGACAGGCTCCGATGTTCCTGGCTAGATATTACCAATGTTTGTGTCAGGAATATGAGTGGACTTTTAGGGATAATCTGTTCTTTAGTTCAGTTCTGGATAATTTTCTGTGCGTTCATACGTCAGGTTTGCGTTTGCCTCCGCATCATGTCATTCCTTGTCATTTTTGATATAATGGAAAATGTAAGTGTACATTTATGAATGCTGCTCTTGATGATCGTCCCATGTAAGATTGTTTAAATTTGTCAGCTCACAAAAGAGTTTTAATGGAAAAAGGGGGACTTCAACACGGACCATTCATGTTGGTGCTATAATATGACTGTGTATTTAACGAATAATGATTTTATGCATACGATTTTATGGTTGGTTTGCTTTATTTCTTCAGATAGGCTTCAGTGTTGTGAACTCTCCTGACTGACGACAGGCTCTGCGTTGCGTGTCTGTTTGTGAGGTTAATATAGAGCATTATGAAAGAGTCCGAATAAAGCATTATGAACACCCTATACTGAACTCCATTTGTAAATCTAGATGTGGCTATAGAGTGGTGCAGGGATGACTTTTCTATAGGCTTCTGAATTATCACAAAGAAATAAGCTCTGTGATCAACAAAGGTTTATGATGCTTATGTTTTGTCCATCAGGATAATTTTGATGAACTTTAATGAATTTTAATGAAAACTTTAATGAATTTTGAAGCCTAAATACAATCGCCAGACTTCAACGTCACCACAATTAAAGGTGCAGTGTGTAATATTTATGAGGATCTATTGACAGAAATGCAATATAATATACATAACTGTTTTCAGTGTATAAAGACCTTACATAATGAACCGTTATGTTTTTATTACCTTAGAAAGACTGATTTTGTTTTTATCTTCATACACTGCGGGTCCCCTTACAGTGAAATCACCATTTTGCGCCACCATGTTTCTACAGTAGCCCTAAACGGACAAACTACTCTACAGAGCGCTAGCTGCTCTCTGCTTCTTTGTCCTGTGTCAGCCACCATAGCTTCTCTTTGTGCTTTGAAAGGGAGGTGTGAGCGGCAACATTCCGACAACTCTTTCAGTCTTTATTAAAAACGTTTTCCCTGCAAGTGTGAGTTATACTAGTTTGCAAGAGCGTAATTATAAACACAACGAGGCTGTGAAAGCAGACTACACTGTAAAAATAAAATCATAATCATAAAGTCATGGCAACTGTGTTTTTACATTTCTTTAACGCATCAAAATGATTTAAGCAATTTCAGCTTTTTTTAATAACATTTGGTTTCACTTTATTTTGATGGTCCCTTCAACGCATTCTGTTGACTATAAGTAACGTTGCATCAACATGTCTACTAACTCTTAGTGTTAGTAGAGTATTAGTAGACTGTTAGGGTTAGAATAAGTTGACATGTAGTTGCAAAGTTACTAAAAAAGGTACAAAAGCTGTCACTGGGACAGTACCCTCATTTCAAAAGGTACACTTTTGTACCTAAAGAGTGCATATTAGTACCTCAAAGATACATATTGGTACCAAAATTTTACATATTAGTACCTAAATGGTACATATTAGAACCTTTTTAAAGGGTACCGTCCTAATGACAGCTTTTGTAAAAAACTTTTTAGCCTGACAAGCTACATCAAGATGTTGGGTCTGGGAACACACCATTGGCAGGGCTCAATCCGAGGGGCAGGATAAACAGTTGTCTTTCAGATTCCCTCTGCTCGCAATAGGATAGTGCTACAACCAACCAGAGTGCTATCAGTGGTGAGACAACAATCACAAGCGGGTTGTGGCTGAGTCCCATCCGTTTTCCCACCAGCGGAGCTAGCTGATAGATTAAACTTTTGCCGTATCCGGTCGGCAAAACTCCGAACTATGGCTGCACAATATATCGAAATATCGCAAATGTACATATCGCAATATGCATATCACAATATTGTAAAAGTGAAAAGTGTACGTTTTAGGTCGACGCATATAGCAGAGTATAGACTGGACACACGACTGTTACTTATGTGACTTACTTGATGTTAAAAAAGAGTTTTTAAATGCAACAACTTGTGAAAAACAACTCATTGCAGTCTCGCGCTGTCTGCTGTCTGACACACACACCGAAACGTGCACTAGCCGCCTCTCTGAAAGCGTGTGATCCCTTCAGTTCTGTTTCGTGCCTTGTTACACACTCAAACTGTCAAATACACAGTCATATCAAAATGGCTGTCTTGATGAGTATTCATGTAAACACAGTCGGTTAGTGAATGATATTAGTTGGGGAAAGAAACCGAATGCGTGTCAACAGGATCCGTGCATTAGGTCTTAAAGTGACAGCCTGCTAATACAGTAAACCTGCCGCTGTCTGTCAAACACCAAAAGAACAAGAGAAAATCACTCAGTGCTCTTGGCTGAATAACCTTTGTAGCTTTATTATGTATCAGTGTATATTTAATTCATGTGAAGACTTTTTATTTTTAATAACAAAGATAAATTAAAATAGTTCAGGTGTATTTGTTTACCTGGATGTTCTTAATGTTCAGTTTTAGGTTAATATAACTATATGTTACCAAGTCAAGCAAAGAGATTTGGTATGTAAATATCGGCATTACAATTTTTTTGTTAGTTTACACTGATGTTAAAATTATATTGTCAGATTTGTGACATTAATTTTTGCTAAAACACTGCTGGTCACTTCCAGAATTTGTAGCGATGCTTTCTTTTCCCAGAAAGACTGTGAAACACATAAATGGTATCATTCTCAGGTTTCAATTAAAAAAACAAAAACATGTATATAATTTAAATAGATTTTACACACTTGAAGCAATATCGTATCACATATTGAATATTGCATTATTTAACAAGGTATTGCATATCGCATTTTTCTTCAATATCGCACAGCCCTACTCCGAACAAATCTTCCTTTTTTAAGAATGACTTCAGTGCCGTTCATTGTTAGCAGGGAAGTAGCAGGAAATTCATGCAGAACTGTCGCATCTCTGTCTTCATTATGTTAAGCCCGCCCACCGACATCGCCCACGATGTGATTGGCCTGACTAGAGTTTGGTTGTTCAAGCTTGCATCTAGATTTATAGGCTACCATTTTTTTCTGAGAGTGTAGTCAATAGAATCTCTGGAGGACCATCACGATAAAGTATTAGCAGATACTAAGCAGACATTCAACTAATACTCTAATGAGAGTTAGTTGACGTAGTTGCAAAGTTACTTATAGTCAACAACAACTATAGTGTTACCAAATATTTAAGAGATTCATGAGTTATAGGAGATTCAACTTGATTTTTTAAGTCAATTGTAATAGCTTGTACAACCAAGTTGATTCTACTTCATTTAAAGCAGCAACTGAACTTAAGTTTTTAAGTTGACATAGGTGGACATTTTTCCGGTGTAGCGTGTACTACTGCGTAGATGAGTTTACTTGTTCGGTGTGATTTAGGAACTTGTTAGCAACTGCCTATTTTAAGACACATAAAAGCTTCAAAAATCACGAGTGTGGTATTCCTGGTGTGTTTTATGTCATAAAATAGAATGTTAAAAATTATCTTGAGCTTGTGTTCACAGACCTTTTCAACAGTTTTAACCAAAATGATGGAACCGGAAGTGCTAAGATACGTCATCCTACGCCACTCTATAGCTGCATCCCAATTCAGAGGCTGTACCCTTCACAAGACTTCAAAGGACACACCTTCGAGTCAGAACAAGTGTTGTTAAATGGGACGGTCTAGACTGCGGAGGATTGTTAGAGGAACCAGTCTAGCAACTGTGCCAGCTGCCGGTGATAATACTGACGTTAATTTTTTGAAATTTATATTAAACTGTCTAAAAACAAAACAGGGTTTACAAACTGTCTAAATATGTTCAGCGTGGTCCATTTCTGTACAATAAAGAGTATTAAAGCTGCAGTCTGTAACTTTTTGTACTCTAGCGGTTAATAAACAGAACTGCATGCGTCTTGTGGAAGAACATTGCAGCCGGAGCTACTTCTCTCTGTTTATGTCTATGGCGAGTCACGCAGGGACTGTGCTCCTCCGCAGCGGTTCCTACCAGACCGCTCTGAAATAGTCCCAATATAAACACTTATTATAAGTGTACTATAATGATTCAGGGTAAGACAAAAACACGGTTTGGAAAATGGATTCATGTTGTACATTCTCATTATATAATTTTTGTAAATTTTGAACACAAAAAAAGTTACGGACAGCGGCTTTAACTATATACTGTATAAATCGTATACTGAATAATCGTAAGATGAATCAACATTTTAACTGCTTTAAAGTTAATTTTTTTTATTTCTACATTTGTATCATCAGACATTTGTGTAAGTTGAAACCCAATACTTGCGTCTAAAAGTCTAATTCTGCGTGTAAAAATGGAAAAAGTCCTCCTCAGACTCGACACTGACGTGGGTTGCCAGTTGAGGACACGCAACAGGAATGAGCGCAATTGACAATTGAAAGCGAGGACATTTACACACTGCAAGTTGATGAGTTGATTTATCCGCGTTTTAATGTGCTTTTTTAGATTTTTGGATGGATGCCAAGGCTTTTTAGATCTGGTAGAATCTACAATGGCTGACCCACCCTTACGAAAATGAGCCATGGTTTTACTACAAATAAAACCAAAAAAACATGGTTATTGTAGTTAAACCATGGTAACCACAAATTAACCATGGTTTTGCTACTCTAACCATAGTTTAACCATGGTATGTGTGGTAAAACTGTGATTATATAAATGGTAATCAATTAGCCAAAAAACCATGGTTACTACACTTTTACTACAATAAAACCATGGTTATTTTTCGTAAGGGCAGTTTGTTTGCTGGCTTCCATGGCAGCAATACGCTGTTTTCCGCCAACTGGCAACCCGGGGTGTCGAAATACTATTGAGTAAACGCAACGTGCGGTATGGCACAGACCAAAACAAAAATAGACATTCCAACACTGAACGCACATTTCAAAATAAAATAACTGGCTGTAGCATTGCTTTTCAGAGAAACGAGTATGTGAACGTAGAATTTTTTCGAAATATATGCAAACATATTATGGTATTTTTATGCTTTAGTACAACAGGCAAAAACGTACATACAGCACCTTTAAGAGTGATATCGCTGTATGTATTTCTTGTATCCCTGCGGCGCTGCTCTTATGCAGACACAACTCGGTAGGCTACTAGCCACATACTAGTACATACATAGGCTAGTAGGGGAGAGTGAGGTAAGATGAGCCAGTGGGTAAGTTGACCCACCCCCTTTATCTTGGCAACTGTACACTTTTATTGTCATGTGACCATATATTTTGGAACCACCCATAATTTCTGCCAGACTGTGAACAGGAGAAGTACATGGGAGGAGTGGAAGGCACCCCTTTACTATAAAAAAACTGTTTTTGGCTTGTCAAAGTACAATTTTAGCATTATGGATGTAATGGCTGTTGCATCAAATCAAATTTGTCCAGGTCTTAAATATTTATGATCCATATTGTG
This sequence comes from Paracanthobrama guichenoti, assembly GCA_018749465.1. Classification (NCBI taxonomy): domain Eukaryota; kingdom Metazoa; phylum Chordata; class Actinopteri; order Cypriniformes; family Gobionidae; genus Paracanthobrama; species Paracanthobrama guichenoti. Next base: position 19,877,862 of record CM031962.1, on the reverse strand, counting down.
ATTTAGCAATGCATAAAACCATGCAAATCATTTAGATAAATATTAGCCTGAATTGGTAAAATAGCAAGGTTAATCCAAAATGGCAGCTATGGGGCAAAGTGAGCCAAATGCTGTGGGGTAAACTGAGCCAGCGTTTTTACTTACCTGCCATAAGACACTGTGGTTAAGTTAAATCTCTGAAGTATAAACATATCATTTCAATGTAATGTTACACAACTGGTTTAGTTTATAAGTTTCTTTAAAACATTTATTTTATAGGAACAATGTACAAGTACAGCAAACCCTTCTCTGATAAGAACCAGAAGATGCTTAATCATAATCTTTACTAGCCTGACAAGCCAGACCACATCAAGGTGTTGGGTCTGGGAACTCACCATTGGCAGGGCTCAATCCGAGGGGCGGGATAAACGGTTGTTTTTCCAATTCCCTCTGCAATAGGATAGCGCTACAACCAACCAGAGCAACGAAGAAGGTGAAGCCGAGCTAGTTGATAGATTAAACTTTCGCCGTATCCGGTCGGCAAAACTCCGAACATCTTCCTTTCTTAAGAATGACTTCAGTGCCGTTCTTTGTTCTTTTCTTAACAACAAGTCTCCAGATTCGCGGCCAAAGCCGATTTGAAAGACCGCTGTTCCCCAGCTTCTTTGTTTTCGAGTAGCACGCGGAACCGTCACAACTCTGTCGTCATTATGTTAAGCCCGCCCACCGACTCTATACACGATGTGATTGGCTTGACCAGAGTTTGGTTCTTCCAGCTCGCAGGTCTACCGAGAGTTGCTAGACTACACTCGCGTCAAATTAGATTTGCTGCGCTAGGGTGCGTCTAGATTTCTAGGCTATATCTTTACACCTGTAGTCCCTAACGTCCTAACATGTTCAGCAGAAAAACTACTATGCCTAGAACCTTTTTCAATGACAACCTCCAGTTTATGGTTTCAATGGCATTCATTCATTCATTCAAATTCAGGTTTCATTTTATTTAATTTTACTAAACAAACTCTGTTTAGTCTGTTTTTGGGAAGATTACAACTTTGGTGTTCAACATATTGTTTCAGAAATGTAAACAATTAAAGATATTGAAATGCCAACTTCGGTTGGTTTTATGTTGTTTAAATTAGATTTAAGAAAAGATTATTGAAGGTGTTTTTAAGAAGTAAATTACAATTTCACATAGGTTTGATTCATATTCAATTAGATGGTCCGTTTACACCCAGATGGTGCAATTTACCCACTGACTCGGATCAACTTACCCCTAACCTGGAGTAAATGGAGCCACAGGAACACTTTTTCATAAGACATATTTTTAGAACCCTTTGTCATAGTTGTATTCTGATCATTTAAAATGATAGAAAACATCCTGAAATTACTTTAGATACTTTTATACTTCTGCCTTATTTTATCTTAAAGACCACCTAAGTAAAAATGGCTCATCTTACCCACACTCTCCCTACATAAAGAGGCTAGTACATATAGGCTATATGTTGCTCCATATTCAAGGCCATTCTTAAAGTTTTCTAAATAACGTCTAAATCTAAATCTTTTTTAGACTTGAGAGCATGTAGAATGTTCCAACACCTCCTCAACTTCATACATCGTCATACACCATTCATTTTTCCATATTCAAGGTAATGTCACTTGTCAGATGTCTTTTTACAGGTTTCATTGTACAAAATACTTTTCTCATATCCTGTACAAATGTAGATTGTGTATTGAAGGAAAAGCTGATTATCTCAGCCACCTAAGCTTGCCATCAACCGAGGCAAATGAAAATGAGATTTGTGATGTTCATGATAAAAAAGAGAGGACGATATGAAAGGTACTAAAAACAGGCTATATCTTAACCCTATATTAGGGAACAAATGTGCAATTTATTGATTGAAAAAGTGAAAAACACATTTTGAAGTGAACAAATAAACACCTAAATGTTTTCAAAAATTATTTAAAAATATTTATTAAATGTTTAGAAAATGTAGTTAAATGTAACAGTAAAACAATAAATTAATAAATTAAGTTTGCATAAATAGATGTTTAAAACTGTTAAAAAATATATAAATATATATATATCCACACACACACACACACACACACACACACACACACACACACACACACACACACACACACACACACACACACACACACACACACACACACTTAAATTTTTGAATTAATACATTAGTTATGGCAATCATATTCCTCCGTATAATGACGCTTCTGTTACACCTTGAAAATCATACTTGTCCTGTTGTGCTGTGCTGACTGTCTTCTACATATAGGTGGCACTATTGCATCTTAAATGTGCTGTATGTAAAACCAGCTATAACAAAACATGGGCTAATATATCATACGCCTCCAATTTATAAATTGACAAATTACACAAAACTCCCCTGGTGTGTTTTGAAACTATACTGAAAAAAGGACCACCCGATGGTTGATAAGTGTGGTAATCTGACTGTCTGCAATCAGATTTTGTGCAATTATTTTGCAGTTTAAATCCATCCATAACAGATGATAATCATACAGCTTTCAGCTATGGTTATTATTATTATTATTATTATGTTTTTTTCCTTTCTCCTGTTTGCATTCTATGGTAGGACACAGTACAATAGATATGAGTTGATATTCAGCGCTTGTTTTCATGGGAGGGAGGGTTTAACCTGAGCGCTAGTTATAAAGAATGCACATCATGAGTGTATGAGTACTCTGTAGTTGTTATTTTTTCACATTATTTTTTTTATTATTGTCTGTTTATTTTGAGGCTGTTACTTTGATGGCATCAAAGAGCACCCACGCACAAGAAAAAGATTACACGAATCAGGGAGGACAGGTCAGGCGCGCTCAATTCTTTTTGGAACAGATGCAACTTAAATGAATGTGTATTGTGCTAAAGGGGAAGCACTCAAAAGCTTCTCAACATGGAACAGTAGAACACCGAACAACATCATCAAAAAAAAAAAAAAAAAAAAAAAAAAAAAACAATCATGTGCCTCTGGCCAAGTGTTTCTGAACGGAAAACCAAATATAGAGTCTAGAGATTCTGGAGAAGCTCTTAAATGAATGTTGAAAAGATAAAAATGTGCACCCCAAAGGTATGGAGAAAAATCTATTTTTATAGAATATTGCAGAACATGTGACTGGCACTCAACATGTTCAGTCTAAATGATTATTATTTTATAATATTAATATTGGAGTGTACACTTTTCTTTCTATTTAATTTTTTTGCAGTATAATTTTTCAAGTTATACTGTCAGCATAAGAATTGTTGAAAGTTGAACATAAAAATTGCAGTGAATGTCAAAGCGTCACATTTCTTCATACATCAGATTGTTTCTTTGGTGCAATTTTTCAACATCCTGAAACTTTTTTTATTTCCAGGTTTAAATCATTTTGAAATCCAGATAATCAGTGTAGTTTCTGACTGTTGAACCTCACTGTATATCGTAACAGATGAAAGAAACGTCTTTAGGAAAACATGCCCACAGCAGTACAGGCTTCTTTTAGAAGAGAGCTGTAGTCTTATCTGCCGACTCAAATGAGCTCATCTCAATGATGGCAGAGTGTCAGAAGACCGACTGAAGACGTGCCTCATGTACATACAGCTTATCTCTCTAGGACGAGAGAGATAAGCTGTACTTTGGCACAAATATGTCACATAAAGATACTGAAACATCGAATACCATAACGAGCTCTCATCTCCCCCTATCCGTTTGGAGTAGAATGCGTCTGGAGATGTTTTTAAATGGGGGGACAGCAGCAGATGAGAAAAAAGGAAGTAGCTTATTGGATTTGACAGAAGGAGAGTGGGATATGTCGTGCCCTCCCTGTGGGTTCCTCTAAATCCTGTTTGATTAATCATTTTATTCTGAAATAGTTTGTAAGACATCCCTTTTGCCTCAGGAAATAAAGATAGATCACTTTTATTTGCTGCTGCTTCATCATGTCTCTTTCTTTCTCTCTGATTTACTCGCTCTCTTGCGACAATTGCAGAAGAACATGCAACAATGTGATGAAAAAAGAAAGGCTCAGGATGAAGGGAGAAAAGCTGGGATGTAAAAAAAAGTGATGGTTTGTGATTTGCCTACTTGCTTTGAGATCAGTACATGTATTCATGTATACACACATGTTTCCTTTCACCAGAGCCTGGCTTTTTGTTTTGGTGATTACATGCACCAAGGAACAAATGATGGAAACAACCAAATCGAGACGTGATTACAAAGAAGACGACCGGTGAAGTGAGTGAGAAGGGGGCAGGGGAACTTCTGTGTGTCTGTTCCTTCAGATTTGGCATGAAACTGCGCTGTCTGTTGGGCTGAAATTATGATGTTACCAGGGTTTGACTGACGGCTGCACAGTTTTCATCTTGAACATTAACATTACATTACAGCTGCTCCAGGCCTGACAGATACAGCTACACTTTCTGCACTCCCACGCATTCACATGTCTCGTCAGGTTGAGCCGGAGAGCAAATTCTCTCACCACTGGTAGGCCTACATAGGACCAGAAGCCCAAAGGAATTGGGATCACATGGATGTTTGATACTACTAAAGAGACTGGTAGCTTGGTAAGGTACACTGTAAGGAAGACAAAAGTGCAAAAATTTTACCTTTAGCTTGTCACTAAGGAAGCATCCTCAAAGGTAAACTTTTGTACCAAATCTGCCTCTAAAGGGTACTATAAGGGTCTATACAAAAAAACATTGGTGGGGACCAGTGTTTGTTTGGACCCTACTGACTTTACATGTGTAAAAACATTCTTCAGAATACAACATGAGGGTAAGTGGATAACAAATGTAATTAGTGATCTGTCCCTTTTACAGTAAAATACTAATATGCACCCTTTAGTTCAGTTAACACTTATACTAACTGTCCAGTTAGGCTCAATTTTCAAATGATTTTTTTTTCTCTCTCTCAAAACAATAAGTTCAGATGTCTGAACAGTGCCTTGTTCACATTAGATTTGAATTTCTTATTTCAAGCAAACTGCATGTGTTTTAGCATGTGTGAATTTACAATACAATTTGCACAATAACTAAATGCACATGGCTTACATAAACATTCTTTCATTGTGTGAGCCATCACATGCAAAATGATGCATTTAGTTATCAAAATCTGTCAGACATGAAATGTACATTCCATAAATATGTCATGGAATGTTTGTAATATCTGTTACTGTAAACGGGCAAATAGCCTGACATGGTATTGAAATAGTAAATCACACTAATCAACCAATCAATTTTGCCCAGCACGATCACTACAATTTTTGAACATGGAGGAACGTCACAACCCTAAACAGATCCAGAACCAAATCAACATAATGATCAAAACTAGAGAACAATAACCATTGCAGCACAAAAAAACATTACAACTAAATTTTTTTAGGCTTACAGCAGTCAAAAATTAGTAGGAAGTGTAGAGACCTTTGCTTTGAATGACCTCAGCACATCTGCGGCCACAGGACATCACTAGATTCTCACACTGCTCTGGTGTGATCTTGGTCCACTCGTCTTCCAGAGTTCTGTAAATGTAGTGGGTTTCTTAGCCATAACTTTGTCGCCAAGGATTTTCCATCGATTTTCAATTGGGTTTAGATTAGGACTCTGGGCTGGCCATTTCATTATTTCAATGTTCTCAGATTCAAGGAACTGCTTTACCCGTTTTGCAGTGTGACAGGGTGCATTGTCTTGCATGAAAATTGCGGGCTGATTGGGAGATGCTTGCAGTGGAGGAACCACATGTTGCTCAAGGAGGTTTTGAAAACAAGGAGGTTCTGAAACATTTGCAAGTCTAGACTAACCTTTGCTGAGGAGCATGTTGTGTGAACAGAGGAAAGCTGGCCCAAAGTTCACTTTAGTGATGAAAGCAAGTTCAATTTATTTGGGTCCGATGGGAAACATTATGTTTGCTGTCAAACTGGGGAAAGATAGAGCTTTCAGTCTGAATTCTCTTAAACGACGAGACACTATGCCAAGACAGATCCTTACGGTGTTCAGCTCTGAACTGGCGAGCAATTCCAGGTGCAGTGTTGAACCGATTCCCCATTGAAAGTCTCCGCATTGTCCTGTCCTCTCATACATTGGTCTTACATGGGCGACCAGCCTTTTTGGGTGACTTGAATTAGTGCAGGGGTGTCCAACCCTGGTCCTGGAGTGCTACCACCCTGCAGATTTTAGCTCCAACCTGAATCAAACACACCTGAACCCAGCTAATCATGGTGTTCAGGGCTGCTTGATAATTACAGACAAGTGTATTGGAGCAGGGTTGGAACTGAAATCTGCAGGACTGTAGCTCACAGGAGCAGGGTTGGACACCCCTGAATTAGTGTCTTTGTAAAGCTTCTAGAAATTACAAATTTTATCAAATGTTGAAAGTGAGACATTTTGAAATGTCATGCCAAATGGCCTCTTATTGCTACCTGTCCCAACTTCTTTGGAATGTGTAGCTCTCATGAAATCCAAAATGAGCCAATATTTGGCATGACATTTCAAAATGTCTCACTTTCAACATTTGATATGTTATCTATATTCTATTGTGAATAAAATATAAGTTTATGAGATTTTTAAATTATTGCATTCCTTTTTTTATTCACAATTTGTACAGTGTCCCAACTTTTTTGGAATTGGGTTTGTATATACTGTACTTCAGAATATATTTAACTTGTGAAATATGCTTAAAAAACTGCTTTTCTGCTCCTGTTAGGATAATTTCAAATAGGATTAAGCACTGACCTTAAAATTTAGGAAATTGTATCTTGTGTTCTCTATTTTTGATCTCTACTGTATTTTAGACCTAGATTCAAGATTCAAGATTCAAGAGTTTTATTTGTCACATACACAGTTATATACAGAATATACAACCGGCAGTGAAATGTAAACAGGTCCGCTCCATGGACAGTGCAAATTCACAGTTAAAAACACAAGGAGGAAATTATATAGAGATAAGATAAAAAAAAGTATATATATATATATATATATATATATATATATATATATATATATATATATATATATATATGTCTATATCTGTAGAATTATAAATAATCAAGTCAAGAGAAAAAAAAAGGTAAAAAATAAGGATAAATTGGAATAAAATAATTGAAGTAGACTGTGCAGTGAGTAAACTGTAGACTTATAAATATGTGGTTAACAAATGTATAAAGAGTATAATGTGCAAACAGGTTTATAACAGGTTGTTACACAGTAACAACGAGAACAGAAAGTGCAGTGCAATGACAGTATGTTTATCCTGAAGTGAAGTCACGTGATGTTAAGTTCAGGAGTCTGATGGCCTGGGGGAAGAAGCTCCTCCTGAGTCTCTCAGTTTTGGCCATCAGGCTTCGGAAGCGCTTACCAGATGGTAGCAGCGTGAAATGAGGGTTTGCAGGGTGATTAGAGTCCTTGATGATTTTAGTAGCTCTGCCTTTGCAGCGTTTGGTGTAGACGTCCTGCAGAGACGGGAGAGCTGACCCTGAGATACGCTCGGATAAGCGCACGACCAGCGGGATAGTTTTCTCATATGTCTCATAGAGAAAAGTCCAAGCCACTTGAATGCTAGCCTGCAACCTTAGCCGAAAAAAGCGTAACGCCTGATAACGTTGCGGTAGGGAAGGAGACAAGAGGCTGTTTTTTTTTAATGGATGTCAGTGGAGGAGAGTCTTCACTACACTGAATAAATCGCTTTTGTGAGGAAATAGCTCATTATTTAATGATTCGACAGGCCATTGGCCAATATTTTGCCTCTTAAACATTTGTTTTGGATTGATCTAGTTTTAGAGTTTACACCATAAAAAAATCATAAAACAAAATGCTGTTTTATAAGATAAGTCACTGACAATTGCATGACAGGTATGATTCAGTTAGCGGCTCTTCTCATTCATTTCTATGGTATCCACAAACAGTGACTGACTGTTGCACAACTCTAAACGAAATTCAGTGACATCAAGGCTGTAATGTGATTGGTTATAAGGTACACATGATCCAAGTTAGCCGTTACGCTTTTTTCGACAGTGGTCGTATCTCCCAATAATAAGACCATCTCTGGAAAAGTTGCTCTGGCTACTTTGGTGCATGTATGGTGTGGGAGTGGCATACGTTAGTTCTCACAACGAGTGAGAAAGGTTGATAGGGAGCCACTAAATATCAGTCTGCTGACAAAAAAAAAAAGAAAAAAGAATGCGACTGAGCTCATAATAAAATGAGAATTGGCTTGGCTTCTCAGAGATGGCAAGAACTGAATTTGAAATGTTGTAAAAGCGACGTGGAGATGGCTTTTTTATTACGCAACAGGTGAGTAAAGTATTTACTGAACAGATATATTTTCTATCTTTCATTATGGCTGTTGTTGCGCTATTGTGGAATTTATTTTCAAGGAAGTACCGTGTCTATTAATGGATAGCCTATACAGTAGCTACAGTAACGTCTTCAGCTAGTCAGCTTGAGATCCTTTCCATCTAAACTGGTTAACTCTTGAGCAGTGAATGTTTTATTATTAGTAGGATAGCCATATTCATCCACACCGTCACAAAGCACAATCAAAACAATGTTCTTCCGCAAAAAAGTATGCAGTTTTGTCTTTTTTTTTTTTAAACGATAGAGGCCCAAAAGTTACATAGTGTACATTTAAAGAGTGGAACTTGCATTATTATAATGTGACTATGGTATTTAACCATGATTGTGTAAAGGCAATAGAGGTACAATTCTATTCATCTGTATTTTTTTAAATGCATGTACTTGTTTGAATAAGAATGTCTCAATGTCTCATGTCTCTGTGTACAGAAGATACTGACTACATTACGTTATGAAAATAATAGTACAGCATTTCACTTCAGTCTCACAGCTGCAAAGGGAATAAAGCCAAATCTATCAGTGCAACAAGCATTAAAATATGATGTTGCCATCATTTCATCAAACAGATATGACATTTTAATACCATCTCTATAGAGGGGAAGATTCAGCTGTGGGTTGTCATTATGTATATGCTCTGACTGTAAGCCACAGAGCAGCAGTTCAATAATGAAGTCTGCGAGGAATGTCCTAGTACTGAGCGATAGTGCTGAAATCCTCCCGGAGACCAAGCTACGATCACACCGACAGCTTAGGTGAGATTCCCCATCTCCAGCTTAATTGAAATGCCAAAAAAGAGCTGTTCTACATGTGTGAGAATGACAGGTACAATTTTTAAGCCTCCAATTTTTGCCTTTTGTGCCTGCGGGAGCAATGCTCAGTGGCGGTGGCTGAGGTAGGCCTCGCTTTATTCCCAACAGCCGAGTTTGGGGAGTTTGGGATATATGGATGAAATAACCCCTATGAATTTCCAAGTCAAAAAATTAGTATTCTTGTTCTGTGGTCTGGGAGTTACTTAAAGGAAATTTACATTTGAGCTTAAAACACTGTGTTGGCTGTCAGCTTTTCAGCGTCAAATTTACATATGAAAACGAGGACATGATCAGGATGGTGTGCACTGCTGGGAAATTATGTTAGTTGTGTGGTGTAGGGTAGTTTTCTGAAAGGTTAAGCCTGTCAATTTTTTTTTTAGAAAAGTTAATTCTAAGGATGTTATATTATTAAATGCTATATTTTTGCTGGAATACAAGGCTAAAATAATGATTACAGTGCTTATGAAGGCTTCTGTAATTAACTTATGATTGTAGTTTTTAGTTCAGTTTGATTTACTCAACCACGTTGTAAGTCAAGTTCAGTTGAGTGTATTTCACAAAAGGTCATATTACATCATAACTGGCCAATATATTTAGCATTACGTAGTTTGATATAAAAACCCACCATTAAAGGTTAAACCATTAAAAAACTTAAACTGATTGTAGTATTGATATCTTTGTATAAGTCTGCCGAATCTACAGAACAGTGGCAAGGAAAACTAACTTTACCTCTGAGTGCCTCATAGTGGTCGGGAGCATTTCCGTTGTGTTGTGTCTTGATTTTGTTGTGTTGTGGCTTGATTTCATTGTGTTGTGGCTTAATTTCGTTGTGTTGTGGCTTGATTTCGTTGTGTTGTGAACTTATGTTTGCTGGGCCACTGTAGCTCTCAAACCAAGCAGCATGCATCACTTGTCACCATGATGATAACTCTCCAAAAACCCACATCAACAGAAACTCTGCTAAATTAGCATAACAAAACATTAATCACTACAAAATCTCCCTTACCATTAATCTTGCACAAAAAAAACAAACATTTAATAACACTTCATTTTAGCATTTACTCTCCCTTTTGAGTGCCATGGGCAAAGCATGCTGAAAAAAAAAACAAAAAAACAAAAACAATTCCCAGCCCAGTTTCAGTTAAAATTAAGTTAGTCTAAATTAAAGGAAATTAGTTCATACAACTCAAAACAAGGAAACAGTTCAGTTTAATATGTCAGTGCTGTGAACTGTGAAGAAAAAAAGTTCTAAACACCCATAACAGTTAATTTAACTGAACTAATTTTTTTAACTAATTTAAGTTTATCCTACTCAAACCAATAAAGTCTTTTGAGCATTAGGGTTTACAGTGAGCTAAATTTACTCCAAGTATTGCCAGCTACACATTTAATCAGAATTACAAGAAATATTGCCCCATTGCTCAAATGGAATCCATTCCATTTCATGTATAACAAAACTTCAAAAAGTACAGTTTAGCCCTGTTTCAGTTCAGGGAGTAGATGGTTTCTTAAAGTTCTAGAACTTTAATGCCTTTAATCGATCATTAATTTCCATTACTATAATTTATGTTTGTAACCTTAAACACACTCTTGAGCTGATAACCATTGGCTGAGATGGGAATTGTAATATATTGCAATACATAGCCAAAAGAATGTGTACACCTGAACACACCCATGCTTGTTGAATATTTAATGCCAAAACCATGGGCATGAAGAGAAAAGTTGGTCATCCATTTGCTGCTATAACAGCCTCCAGTTTCACATGGTTTGGCATTTTCTTCTTTTCAGACACAAGAGCATCACTGAGGTCAGGCATTGATGTTTGTTGATGGGGTCTGGCTCACAGTTGACCGCTCCAATTCATTGCAAAAGTGTTCAGTGAGGTTTAGATGTGGTCTTCCACACCAGACCCAGTAAACCATTTCTTTAGGGACCCTGTTTCATTCACAAAAGAAAAGAAAAGTTTCCTATTCTACTATAAATGTTTGTTTAAGGCTGTATGCCTGACATTTGCACCTGTAATCTGAACTAGCCAAACCCGTTAATTAAGATGGGTGTTCATATACCTTTGGCCATATTTTGTATCTCAGGTTTTCTAAAGTGCCTTTTTTTGGATTGTAATGCAGTTTGTGTGTGTGTGTGTGTGTGTGTGTGTGTGTGTGGGTGTGTGTGTGTGTGTGCGCATGCACGTGCAGCCAAGTCTGTGAATTGCTGCAATGTCTTGCCATGGCCCATTGACTGACAATTGACTGCCAAGTGTCTCTCTGGAGCACCATTCCCCTTTACATATGACCCTGCTAAATATCTTCACCTCCTCTCACAAATCTTTTGCAAAAAGACATGACACTTCAAAAGGATGCACACACACCCAAATGCTTGCGAGTGTGTACACACACATACACACACCTGAGAGGATCTGAGTAATCCATGCTACCAAATAGGCATTTGATGAGAAAATGTCTGGAGGAAGGAAGAATGCAGGTATATTTGGTTGCTCGAGAAGTCTGCGCCTTTGTGTGCTTGAGAGAGAGGCCATAGGGCCAATAGGGCTTGTTTAAATCTCTTTTAGCACACTAGACATGTCAAACTGAGGTTAGAATTCAGCCTTTCTGCAGATTTGTACTGCTGGACAGAAAAAGTGCTCTGACAGCTTAAAAGGCCCTTTATACGCAAGCTGTGAAAAATGTGCTATGCTGGCATACAGCGGCTAGTAATGTGTGCTGTCTAGGTTGAGCACGCACCATAACACACCTTTCCCATTGCAGTAAGTCTAACCCTAAAGCTATGATCAACTGTGAGAACAAATGCGAGAGACTGAAGCATTTAGAACAGACTAGTTAAACTGTCTGCTAATGCTATAAGCAATTTGGTCTGAAATGTCAGCCTTATAACAGTTAATATATAACATTTATATATAAACTGCCGTTCAAAGGTTGGTAAGACTTTTGAAAAGTCTTATGCTCATCAAGGCTGCAATCATTTAATCAAACAGAGTAAAAACGTACTATTTTCTCTTTGAATGTATTTAAAAATGTGATTTCATGTGACACTCCAGTCTTCAGTGTCACATGATCACATGAATTTGTATGTGCTAATTTGGTGCTCAGGAAACATTTCTTACTATTATCACAATTAAAAACCATGATACATGGTTACCATCATACCATGGAAACCATGATACATATTTTTCAGGATCTGCTGATAAATAGAAACATCAATTTAAGGCAACCTTGCTGAATAGAACTATTCATTTATATAGATATATAAAACATACTGACTCTTGAGTGAGTGAGAGAGAGAGAGAGAGAGAGAGAGAGAGAGAGAGAGAGATCACAAAAGCATTCTGTTTTCTTCTATTCAATGGTTGGAATTTCCTATTGTTTTATAATTAAAAGTTTCTCTTCATTTGTATTCTTTAAATCCTGATAAAGGTGTATGTGCCAAAACACATTAAATTGGTTTAAATATAATTCCCCCATCAACAAGTGTTGATTGATTTACCTTCTTCAGTATTCATAGCATTTCCATGCACGCTATTTGTTAGTGAGGTTGCACCTGACTAGTTATCGGTCCTGTTTCACAGTCATTATTGCCCTTTGCACACTGCAAATAACTCCGTCGGGCTTTTCTTCAAACTCTGTCTGCTTGAGTCATATCAGCCCACCCAACCCATTACCGATCAACAGTCGGCTTGAAACAACTGCACTCAATCTTAGCAAGCATCAAACATCCTCTATCAACTGCCTAAAACCTATCCTGCTCAGCCACCTCTTGTAGACACTCATTCATCAACATCCTGTCTGACAGCCACATCTTATGAACACCAGTTAGCTCTCATCGCCCTCCCCAAATGGCCTATCTAACACCGTCTCAGCTGTTAGACCCTCCAAACAGGGCAACTGCATTCTCATATCACATCTCTCCACACACCCACACATACACCGTGTAATGGGCTTGAGGAAACATACTGGGAACACTATCAGTGTTTTTGGAGACAAAGAGAGATGACAGCTCTGATAGCGAAAGAGAGAGAGAGAAGGACATGATGATGTAGAGCGAGGAAAAAGGATGTGAAGAGCCAGAAAACAGCATGGAAAATTCAAATTAAGAGAGGTGTCGTGCTGTAGTGGAGAGATGGATAGCAACAAAGTGGTTGGGAGGAACGATATAGAAAATGATAAATACAATTTCACAAAAGAGAGGGGGAGAGACGGCATGAGTCCCAAGCTAAGCAGCATGCCAGCGGTGAGGTATTTTTCAGATTGATTACCACGGGACAGAGCTCACTCTCATACTGCGAAATGGCTGATTGGGCGTAATTGCAAGGGATTCAGGGTTAAAAAAAAAAAAAGCCTCAAATTGTACTATACTCCTTGCTGTGTCCTCCCCGAAACATTTTACCTGGCAAGTGGAGTGCTTTTGCAGTGTGAGCTAGGCTAATCAGACTCGTGAAGCTTTGTGAGCTGTGAATGTGTAAAGGGCCAAATAAGCCTCACTCTCTGTGAAAAGCAGGGAACAGCAGAAGTTGTTAACTTCAACCTGAGTGTTCTTAAATTAAACATAAACAATAAACATTCTTATAAACATATGCTCCATTCATATCATGCGAGTACAAAACAGCCATCACATTTGGTTTTTTAGATAAAGCTTTGCTTTTGGGGCAGAGTCCTAATAGGCACTCCAGCCTAAGCATGCATTAGAATAATAGTAATTTACATATATTTTGATGAGTAATTAAATGCTCAAACAAATTCTCTGTATCAGGAATATAAATTAGGATGCTCCGCATAGCAGAAAAACAACGTTTAAAAAGAGAGGCTGGGACGGAAGTGCATTTGCAAGTGAGTAAAGATCCAAGGAGAGGGTGAGTACAAGTGGCGATACTAGATTTCTCGGGGCCCTAAGCAAAACTTTGTGAAGTAGCCCGTGACGAAATGACCCATCTCTCCCCATCTGTTCTTTCAGAGCAGTTTCACTATCAACAAACAATATTAAAGGAACACGGCGGCTTTTGGGGACTTTAGCTTATTCACCGTATCCCCCAGAGTTCGATAAGTCCATAGATACTATTCTCATCTCCGTGCCATAACTCTGTCTGACGCACACACTGCTAGCCTAGCTTAGCACAAAGACTGGAGGTAAACGGCTCCAGCTAGCCTACTGCTCAATAAGTGACAAAATAACGCCAACATTTTCATATTTACAGGTTGTGATGTGTATAGTTACATCGTGTACTAAGACCAATGGAAAATGAAGAGTTGCCGAATATGACTAAGAACTACACTCTCAGTCCTGCGTAATAATCAGGGAACTTTGCTGCCGTACCATGGGTGCAGCAGCACAATGATATTATGCAGCACCTGAAAATAGTCCCCAGCATGCTCTCTGTGCAAGCAGGTTGTCATGTTGGTTATGTTGACGGAAGATAGACTATTTTCAGGCGCTGCGTAATATCATTGAGCAGTAGGCTAGATGGAGCCATTTACCTCCAGTCTTTGTGCTAAGCTAGGCTAGCAGTGTGTGCGTCAGACAGAGTTATGGCACGCACGGAGATGAGAATGGTGTGTATGGAGCTAACTCTGGGGGATACGGTGAATAAGCTAAAGTCCCAAAAAGTTGGCGTGTTCCTTTAATGACAATGGTATTCAATGCTACAAATTGAAAAAAATATATAAATACATGTAAAGGAAAATCCTTTAAATACACATTAAACTGCCAGTAAGAACAAATAAAATTAAATACAAATTTGTTGACAGGTAAATAAATGATTTATGAACGTATCACTCAGACACCATCAGCTGAAATGATTTTACAAATGCGTAATTTACTATAACGGAACTGATAAATTGGCTTTAGTTTAGGAATAAGAAAAAATACAAAAATACATAAATAATTCTCCAAATATACTAACTTTAGACTAATGGGCATTGTTTCTAAAGCACTTGACAGGACAGGACAGACTGAACAGGATTGTGTTTATTTCTTATACATTAAGCCGCACACAAGAACGTTTTGATTATTGATGTATACTGACACATCTGAAAATTACATGTCATCATGGGGCCTTTCTAACCAAACACAGTTGACTAATATTAAACCCGGAAATCTGGACTGTCTGGAGTATTATTTATTTATTGGTTTGTCAAGACTAAATGAGAATTTAAAATGTTACAAAAATACACAGGCTAC
This sequence comes from Paracanthobrama guichenoti, assembly GCA_018749465.1. Classification (NCBI taxonomy): domain Eukaryota; kingdom Metazoa; phylum Chordata; class Actinopteri; order Cypriniformes; family Gobionidae; genus Paracanthobrama; species Paracanthobrama guichenoti. The sequence goes on along the minus strand of CM031962.1, from coordinate 19,862,523 downwards.
CTACTTCGTTCTAGGTGCATACTCTTTCTTTTTTTTTTTTTTCTGCTCTGGACAGATATCTTTGTTTAGAAGCCAAATAGCATATCAGTATCTGTCACACTGCATGATTCTAGTCCAAAACAGCTATTAAATAAATATAAATCATTAAGTGTTAGAAAAAAGAAATTTCTACATGGCTCCTAAAGTTGAATCTGCATTTATATTTGCATGTCATAAAAAATATGTTTACATTTTATAGTGACATGCTACTTAAATCATCTTTGAGAGCAAGGCGGCCCCCTAGTGGTTTGGGGCCCCTACGCACCTTGGGTAGTTTGCATATAGGGAGGACCAGCACTAAGTATGTCCTCTGTGAGCGGCGATTGATTTCAGGTCTTTATTGGAGCTGCAGCGGATACTAAATCATTGCTAATTAATATGCTAAAACTTTCCCTCTAGCACTTATCTCCCACCACAGCAGCCTGGGCTTAATTATTTAATTACTGAAAGGAAAAACCCACCCTGACGGGCAGTTTTGAAAGCAAGACAAAATAACCTTTTGAAAGCGGTGCAGCATATTTTAACATACACATATAGCCTCTCTTACTGACTAATACTTTTTTAAAGAATTATATATAATTTAAGATTTTAATATAATTGTTTTTATTTACAAGAAATAATAATTCCGAACAAACAAACTATTATGGCCATCACAAAAAAAAAAAAAAACACAACATTAATGCATTTCATTAAATAAATAAATAAATAAATAAATTTAAAAAATGAAATCCCACTTCTTCCCATAGTGCATCTGATGCCATGTGTTCCCCAGCGACGCACACACACCCAGCCATCCCCGTGATGTAAAAGAAAAAGTGATTCATCAGATCAGGCCACCTTCTTCCATTGCTCTGTGGTCCAGTTCTGATGCTTTAGGCAGTGGACAGAGGTCAGCATGGGCACCCTGACTGGTCTACGGCTATGCAGCCCCATACACAACAAACTGTGATGCACTGTGTATTCTGACACCTTTATATCAGAACCAGCATTAACTTCCTGAGCAATTTGAGCTACAGTAGCTCGTCTGTTTGATCGGACCACACGGGCCAGCCTTCGTTCCCCACGTGCATCAATGAGCCTTGGCCGCCCATGACTCTGTTGCCGGTTCACCACTGTTCCTTCCTTTTGATAGATACTGACCACTGCAGACCGGGAACAACCCACAAGAGCTGCAGTTTTGGAGATGCTCTGACCCAGTCGTCTAGCCATCACAATGTGGCCCTTGTCAAACTCGCTCAAATCCTTATGCTTGCTCATTTTTCCTGCTTCTAACACATCAACTTTGAGGACAAAATGTTCACTTGCTGCCTAATAGATCTCACCCACTAACTGGTGCCGTGAGGAAGAGATAATCAGTGTTATTCACTTCACCTGTCAGTGGTCATAATGTTATGCCTGATTGGTGTGTATATATAATTATGTTGTCATTTAATTTTTTTTTTTCTGACTATAATTTCATAAAGATGATGTGAAATACTTTTTCACATTCCAGGTTAATGTAGATTAAGTTGAAATCAATGGCATACTGGGGGACTATTCATAAAACCTGTTTGAAAATAGTAATTACTTTTGCAAGTCAGTTTGGTAATACAAGTGGTGGTGTCATTGGACATTTCACCTGTACAGGTTCCTTGACTTAAAATGATGATGCAATACGATGGAATACTTTTGAGGTATTGTTTAGGTTTTCTACAGTTCTTGCTCTTTATCAAGAACTCACACATTAATGCATTTTATATGAATGCCCATGTTCAACAGGATAAAAGGATCTGTCAGGAGGACCAACCTTCAGGGCACCTTTTAAAACTGTTTTTCATATTGCTCTACTGCCATGCCAATCGCCTTATCTAACCGAAGCAGTAGCAAGAGAAAGCAAAATCTACAACTCAACCTTCAAGCATCTAATCATCTCAGAACATCAGGCCTTTCTCCTCATCCCATACCCAGAGTAAGTCCAAATAAATAAATATAGCAAACCCTGAACATGCCTGTTTGTCTGTCAATGTCATTTGCACTTCAAAGTGTGAGGAATGTAACCGGAGAGCGAGCGTCTCGTCAAACATGTTTAGCCGAATCGTTTGTTTGCCCCGTGGTTGTCTCTCTTTGGTTTGCGTCAGGCTGTGGTTAAACCTGTAGCATTGATGCCGGCTTATCTCTGCCACTCAGAGACTCCTCTCTCTTTCTCTCTCTCCAGAGATTGCCCTGGAGGAGGATGTGGAAGGCGCACATGAAACTGACAGGGTGTACTTCTCAAAGAAGGAGAGAGGGAAGAAAAAGAATAAAAGTAACATCTTAGAAATATTGGAAAAATATTAGAAAGTGCACTGAGATCACGTCTGTGATAGTAGCGTGTTAATAAGTCTGACGTATAAGTTTTTAACTCATGCGGTAATTATAATGACAACAAATACTGAGACAGTGTGGAAATGTCTTAAAGGGATAGTAAAGCTAAATGCTAATTTGTTATCATTTACTCACTTTTATCTCAATCAAAACTTTTCTTTTTCTTTTTTTTTTTTTTTTTTTTTGAAGAATGTCCTGGTTGCTCTTTTACATGATGGTTTTGCATCCTTTTTGAAGCCTGAAAGCTTTAGTATCTATTTATTTTAATTGCATGGGATCTTGATCTTACAAGAAAATGTAACTATTTTACAATTTCATATGAATTCATGTGAATTGTGCAAAGACATACATTTTTTTAGAAAGAAAAAAGTAATTATGAAATTCCTCCCTACATATAACTGTCACTACCACTGAAAAAAAAAAACAATAAGTAAAATGTACTTAAAAATATGCATGCAAAGTAAGTTTTACATATGGAATTAGGGGTGTAACGATACACTCGTGTCACGATTCGAAATAAATCTCTATACTGAACTCACGATACGATATGTATCCCGATATTTTAGTATATATTTTTATTTTTTTTTTTTTTTTTTTTTTTATATTTTTATTATTATTATTATTATTATTATTATTATTATTATTATTATTATTAGTGTATTATTATCAGGACCCAACATTTTTTTCCCCCCTCACGCATTACTCGCGCTTTCAATGCAGGCAGCTTTCTCTCCCGTACTCGCTATGTCCCGCCTCTCTCGCTAATAATGCACTACACATATAAGAATAAACCATCTAAAATGCTTTGAATAATCATACTACCAAAACTAAATGTGATCTTATGATTTAAATGATGTTTGCGCTTTCATCAAGGAGTGCCGCTTTAAATATGTTTGAGCTCTCACTTTGAAGAGTGCCGTTCCGGCAGCGCGTGCACTTCAGATGACGAAAAATAAAGATTGACGCAATCAATCAATCACAGTTCTAATCGCAAGAAAGTGTTTTATTTTTTCAAAATGACCGCTCTCAAACCGTAAATGTTTAGTTCATCCAAGAATTTGAATTCTGCATTTACTCACTCTCATGTTGTTTTTCGCGCGTCCTGTTTACTACAGTATGCGCGTTGTGGTAAATCTGTGGTAAATCATTAGCCATTGTTCGTGTCTCTTCAGAAGACTTGGATTTTGATTAGATCACTCGATTAGTTCTTTTTACGATGCCTTTATGATATTTTTTGGATCTAAAAATGGAGGGACAGAAATCCCTCAGGCTTCATAAAGAATATCTTCATTTGTGTTTGGAAGTTAAACGAAAAATGACTTGGTTACATGATGACAGAATTTACATTTGCGGTACATTTGTAAATTTGTGTTTGGGTGAATTATTCCTTATAAATAGGCCTACTACAGTAAGTTGAGCCTTGGATAAAACGACTCTGTATCGCGAATCATATCGTTTACATCAACGTCACATTTTATATCGCGATATATCGTTTAACACCCCTATAATTAAGTAAACTCTAATTATTTAAGTAAACTTAACAAAGAAAATAAGTTATTTTAATGTGGCCAGTAAAAGGTTGAGTAATTTCTACTTGCAATACTTTTTATTCTAACAATACAACACTGAATTTATCCACACTTTTAAAGTGATTACTTAGTATCATCTAAGTAAATGACACAATAGCTATTGTGTAAACACCATATCTACTGTACATAATAGAAGTACCATGGTACCTGAACACAGAGACCTCAATACATGGTACACAGTACACAGTGACAGTAACATTCGATGGATTGTTTTTGAGTATGAATGTGTCATTTTGAGTAGAAAATGAGCTACAAATGTCACAAAATGGCAAGTTACTAAACCTAACAACAAAATCAATGATAAGACAGTGTAAATACAGCTGGAAATGTGTTAATTCATTAATTATTCAAGCCCCAGTGCATGATGGGAACACCAGTATCAGAAAAGTTGAGTAGTTTTACTAATTTTTAAAACGTTGGTATTTATGCTTTAATTTCTACAAGCTTGAATTGAGTACTAATATAGAATTTCTTGCCTGAACTAACTTTTATGTAGAAATTATTTTTTCTGTAGTATTTACTGAATAATTTTTATCAGTATAAGCAGATCATACTGAAACGTACAAATTCATACAACTTCTCAACAAACTCTTGAAATGTCTCCTTTTGCTTTGCACTGAAAAAAAAAAATGACACATTGTTTCAAATGACACAAGAGTATAAGTAAATAATAATAAAATGGATTTTTCATTTCTTTTTATTTGGAAATCTCTCTAGATTTTGGTTTCTGGATATTCGTTACATCACCTCGTCCTTGGCTCCACTTCTGCATCATCTCCTGTCACATTCTCATTTTCCTCTCTGTCTTCCCTCGACTTGTGCCATGTTGCCTCAATCCCAGTTGGTGCTGGCACTTCCTGTTGAAACACATCCAATTCAATTGGCAAACTCCTGCACTCCCCCATCAGCTCCCCTCTTTCCTTTTCTTGGTCTGTTTCTTTTTGTTTCTTGTCTCCCGCTATCAGTGTGAAATTTGTGAGGAAATAAACAATAGCACATTTACAAGATTTGTAATAATATACGTCAGAACATGTAAAACAGCCAAAAGAAATAAATTAATTCATGCTCCAATTAGGCATGTCAGTGTACAGTTGCACACACATAAAAACACTGAAAGATTCTCTCCTTCTTGTCGACAGTGAGAAGGATGTATTAGTAAGAGAGAAACCTCTGATGAATAAGTGTCATCTTGTATTTGAGAAGATAATAAAGAAAAAACGTTGTATATTGTTGGTATATAGAACATGTTTTATTGTACTTTGAGGGTGTAATCAAACCGTTGAGGTAGAACCCATTGGTTAATTCCTTAAAATGTCCATTTAAACAGAGCTTGAGGGGAAAGCCTGTAAATAAAGGGTGTTTTTATTTTATTTATTTTATTTTTTTAAGAATGACCTTCAACTCAATGGAGGGATCAAACTTGAGTTACTATAATTGAATGAAAGTAGAAATAAAAGTATATTTCTCCAAAATGCTGCTAGGTCAATGTTGTTTTAATTAAATGAATCAAGAAATCTATAGTGTCTCTTTTCAAAAGAAAGAAAGAAAGAAAAAAAAAAAAAACTAAGAAAATGAAGGAAAGTGTAATATGAGAGGAAAGGAAAGAGATGGCCCATTTGATCAATATCTCCCTGCCTCGAATTCAATCAGCGGGGATAAAAAGCAATTCTCCATATCGCCCAAAATAATACATCTCCATTACTCCGCACGGACTCCCATCATATCTGACCCTTCGTTCTACCCACACCTCACACACTTGCTAGTTTTTCCATCTTTTTAATCTGCGCAGAGATACAGGAGAGGAGGGGTAGAGTTGATGGTTGATTGAGTCATGATAAATCAATCATCCCAAAATAACCCACATGCTTTTGGCACCTGTCATTTCATTTTCCTGACCCAAGAGCTGTTTGAGGGGAATATCTGTTTGATAACATTGCTTTAGAGTTACAAGGACGTTAGCTGTAAAATGTTTGGATGCACATCCTTTCCTTCATATGTGCACGGTGATACAGTACATGTCTGTGTTACTGTTTCCAAAATGGAAGTTGCAGCAGCTGTCCATCACTCAAATGCATAATCAAGAAACCAACAGCAATAACAGCATGACACATACAGTATTCCCTGAGAGCATGTCTTTGTCTGTCAAGAAAACTCCCATGATTCGCATACTCTCAAAATACTGATTCATGTTACAGAGACTGGTAGAAAATAACTGCGGGATATGAAAGCCCTGGGGGGGTTTGCTTATCTCTGCCTGTTTATAATTCATTCCATTCCAACACGTTATCTGCTTCTTATACCTTTAGAAGCTTTTAAATATTATTTAAATTTAGAGTATCTTTGCACACTGGTTAGTGTTAGAGGGCAACAGGACATGTAGATTAAAAGTTGCCTATAGTTGCATAATGGCTCACCTTTGTCAAATAAATAATAATAAGGGAATAACATTCCTTAATAGTAAAAACATACTTTGTCATTAAGGAGTGGAGTAAGTTTTTAATGATACGTTTTATAATACTTGTTTTATTGCACAAATGACTTCATTTACAGAGCTGAGGTGATCAACAAAATCTCTCTCTCTCACGTATCCTTGCTGGAACGTCCAATTCATTCTAGTGAATGAGTTTGTCCTAAACAGTTCTTTCATTCATTTGTGATACTGACAAGTCTGATGAAAAAACTGAAAAGATGGGTTAACTGAAAGAAACTGTTAACCCATTTTCTCTGATCTTTGTCTGCCTCAATCATCTGATCATCTAATCATCTCATCGTCATCTCTAAAGTTTCAGCAAATTCATTGTCTTGTGTATTGAGATTTTAAACATAAGTGTCTGCCCATCCTCCTGGATGAGTTCTGACCAGTTAGGTATCATCTTTGGTTCAGAGGTGAATGTTTTCCCCACCTCTCACCAGAAATTTCAAGTTATCTGTGGTCTCCTAACTTCCCGCTCTAAGCAGAGTCAAAGAGTGCAGTTTAGACATGATTTCTATTATAAGAACAATTCATTTTACACATTTCAATCAAGCCATTTTCTGAATTATGAGCATACGATCATTCTGATACCAAGCAAGGCACACTTTCAATCAACCATTCAATAATTATAACAATCACATGAATTCTAAGCATAATGGTCACATATATTGGTTGTTGTAACAGTTGGGTAGCCCAGGGACAAACTGAAGAATCAGATGACCCAAATAGAACATAAACTTTAATGTAAACTCTTAGGACCACCACAGACCAACAAAGAAACCACACTGTACAATAACAGTGACCAGACAAAGACTGCTTGAACAAGAGGAACTTAAATGGCAAACAGAAACGAGATGATTAACAAGATACAGCTGGGACAACTGAACTAATGAGGGTAACCATAGTAGCAAACAAGTGGCGGGAAACTAAGACAAGGGAACATGTGACAGGATGAAAACAACTGAAAGATCAACAAACAGACAGACATGTGACAGTTGTAGACATGACATAGAATTATGCAGTAGAAGGATGTTTCATTAAAAGTTGGATTTTACATTGTGTTTTGTTTTATGTTTAATTATGAGTGTGCGGCATTCGTCTGTGAGGAGGCTGCCATTTTTAATTTAATTTTGTGTTTAGTTTGGATTAAAAGCTAAAAAAATAAAAACTGGTTCTTCCCATAACAACATACCTTGCTACATCTGGCTACCATCCTTTTTGAATGATTTGATGCAGTTTATATGTAAAACAGTCTCTGTGGGTTTTCTTGTAGATTTCACCTCGGTGAGTTAATTCAAAAGTCGTTGAGAAGAAGATCTGTTTTGAATCTTTTGTATTAGGGATCAAACAATCTCTGCTCTCATCATTGGACTTATGCTCGGATTGATATGGTAAATGCCACCGTCTTTCCAGTGGAAGCCTCCGGATGAAGCTGAAGTTCAGTTGTGGTAATGACCGTTCTGACACATGCTGTAAGCAGCAGACCAATCACAACAGACTGGGCCATCTGGCCAATCAGAGCAAAGTAGGCCACGGACAGTAGGGATTTAGACTTTAGAGAGACTAATTCACCTGAAGACTTGTTTGAGAATTATTGAAAAATGTGGTGATGTGCTGCAGTGTATATTATGAGATAATGAAAGTGTTTTTTTTTGACATTTGATGCATGTAAACCTGTAGGAGACCTCCAAAACAAAATTAGGAACTTTTAAAATAGCATAATATGGGCACTTTAAGACAGCTCTCTCATTCACAATGGAAAAGTCGAATCATTCTATAGATTTGGTTCGTTTGGACGGTTCGTCTAAATGAAAAGAATGTTAAATATCATTTATATCTTTTTATTAAAAATATTTAGTTTTGTCACAATGTACTGTATTTGACTGCAAATTAATATTTTTGTTATTCTATAGTCTTCAGTGTATAGGCTACATTTTCAGTTCGCATTTGATGTTGTCACCCTAATTGTGATTGTTCATTCATTCAAAATACTCATTGCTTTCCCAGCACTGCATTTGTAGTATGGATTTTACCAATAACAATTTGCAAAAAGGTATAGTTATGCTATAGTTATCACCAATCAACCAGCATGATATCAGTAATATTCCTTTTCAATTTCAAAGCGATTAATCTTGTATGAGTACAAAAGATGCTAGCCTAGCAGATAGCCTCTAGATATCACATTTATCACTCACTGACAGATGGGGCTCTGGGATGTTGCAGAACACCCCCCCCCACCCCCTTACAGATTCTTTTACATTTGTCATGTTTATCTCTGCATATTGTGAATATTAGCTACAAGAAACAAAGTAGTTCAGACCACCTTAGAAGCTTTTATGAAGCATTGCGATTTAACAATTTAATGAAACCAAACCAAAACAAAACATTGTTTGCTTGTCAATGTGGATTAAAATGATAGTTCTGTATAGTATAGTACTGCATTATACAAGCTATTTCGTTTTGTCAATGTATGATAACTGAACTGAAATAAATCATTTCCAGATTTATTTTACTCCTTAACAACTGCTCTAAACAATTACCCTGCCCATGATACAGATGATAGCTCTCCAGCTCCCGCCAGCACTATGAACAGAGGGGTGTGACAAACCCTTTTAATTAGATTCCCAACCTCAATTCTCCAATGCTTAGCCAAAGACATGGAAAACAGACCATAATCTGACAGGCGTCTGGAGGCAGATGGAGAAATCCAGTCTTCCCTTTAGAGAAGCAGTGAGATGTGGCGCATTTCCCCTCTCTTCACACCCTATTACCCCTCTATCCCGTCCCAATCCCTGATGAGAATGGAGAGGGATCCAGGAAGGAATGGGACGTGTGGCTACGCGCAGTCCTTGTGGTCCACGAGCACCAAGGCAAAACCGCAGTGTGCCGAGAAGGTTCTAATTCAATGGGCAGCAGACAGGCTGAAACATATACCTCCCGTCCACCTCGCGGGGAAATAGCACATTTGGAATTCAATATAAACTCGCATAACACTAACATCTATACTTATTAATAAAACATATAAATATATCCAGTTGGGGCTGGCCTGTCGGAGAAAGTTTTTAAGGCACTTTGTCTGGGGGGTTGATAGGCTGTGCTTGAGGGGGTTCCTGACATCTGGTGCTTGGGTTTGTGAGCAATTGCTATAATGCACTCACTCCATTACCTTGCCACAGTGGACAAACAGGTAATGGGTTTCTTAAAGGTAAACCCTTCCTTCTCTCCGTCTTACCTGCAAAGCTAAATCGAAAACAGTTAATGGCTCTGACATTAGTAAATCAGAGTCAGACCATATAGCTGTACTATTTAGAAGGGACGTCCATGTTAGTGTGACTTATTCTGTTTTTAATGGTTTTGCTAATTGTTTTTTTCTTCTTGTTTTAAGAATAAACCGCACTAAATATTGCATTGTTAATTGCTGTTCATGCTTAAAGAATTAGTTCACTTCAAAATTAAAGTTTCCTGATAATTTACTCATCCCCACGCCATCCAAGATGTTTCATTCTTTCTTTCTTTAGTGGAAAAGAAATTAAGTTTATTTTGAGGAAAACATTCCAGTATTTTTCTCCACCCAATATACTTGCAACCAAAATGTTGAAGGTCCAAATCAATGCAGTTTCAAAGGGCTTCAGAGACTCTGCACGATCCCAGAAGAGGAATAGGGTCTTATCTAGCGAAACCATCTGTCAATTTTTCAAAAAAATAAATAAAAAAAATACACATCTATATACTTTTTAACCTAAATTGCTCATCTTGCACTGCTCTGTGACACACCATGGATTGTGTAATCACGTCGGAAAGGTCACGCTAGACGAAGTTCACAAATCCTTTTTTTTTTCTTTTCAGTGTGATGATAAAATCTCTGAAATCTGTGTAAACACTTTCTCTCTTTGTTTCTTTCACTTGTTAAATGTAAGAATACAAAACCATTTCTAAGAGTCTTGCAAGCATCGTTGGCGACTGAATCTCTTGGATTGTTTCTGTAATTTTTAAAAGGATATCAAAATTAGGAACACTAGCACCATCATATCTTTGTTCACACCATTTATTCTATATGCCAACATGGAATTCATTAATTCTTGTCCAATCTGGCTAGACATTCTGGCTTTTTCTATTCTTCCTCTGAATGTCTTTGTTATAAAGAAAACAAAATCACTGATAACTACTGTAAAGTTATATTTCTTTTTATGCAAAAAAAAAAAAAAAAAAAAAAAAAAAAAAAGCAACAACAAAAAAGCTCTACTGACAGCAGGATTAATATCAATTAAATAGAAATTGCAAAAAAAAAAAAAAAAAAAAAAAAAAATTGATTCAACAAGGTGCTGAAAGCATTCTTTAGAAATGTTGGCCCATATTGATAGGATAGCATCTTGCAGTTGATGGAGATTTGTGGGATGCACATCCAGGGCATGAAGCTCCCGTTCCACTACATCCCAAAGATGCTCTATTGGGTTGAGATCTGGTGACTGTGGGGGCCATTTTAGTACAGTGAACTCATTGTCATGTTCAAGAAACCAATTTGAAATGATTTGAGCTTTGTGATATGGTGCATTATCCTGCTGGACGTAGATTACATTAGATGTACATTATCCTGCTGCATCAGAGAATGGGTACATGGTGGTCACAAAGGGATGGACATGGTCAGAAACAATGCTCAGGTAGGCCATGCTATTTAAACGATGCCCAATTGGCACTAAGGGGCCTAAAGTGTGCCAAGAAAACATCCCCCACACCATTACACCACCACCACCAGCCTGCACAGTGGTAACAAGGCATGATGGATCCATGTTCTCATTCTGTTTATGCCAAATTCTGACTCTACCGTCTGAATGTCTCAACAGAAATCGAGACTCATCAGACCAGGTAACATTTTTCCAGTCTTCAACTGTCCAATTTTGGTGAGCTCGTGCAAATTGTAGCCTCTTTTTCCTATTTGTAGTGGAGATGAGTGGTACCCAGTGGGGTCTTCTGCTGTTGTAGCCCATCCGCCTCAAGGTTGTGCGTGTTGTGGCTTCACAAATGCTTTGCTGCTTACCTCGGTTGTAATGAGTGGTTATTTCAGTCAAAGTTGCTCTTCTATCAGCTTGAATCAGTCGGCCCATTCTCCTCTGACCTCTAGCATCAACAAGGCATTTTCGCCCACAGGACTGCCGCATACTGGATATTTTTCCCTTTTCACACCATTCTTTGTAAACCCTAGAAATGGTTGAAGCAGATTGTGAAATACTCAGACCGGCCCGTCTGGCACCAACAACCATGCCATGCTCAAAATTGCTTAAATCACCTTTCTTTCCCATTCTGACATTCAGTTTGGAGTTCAGGAGATTGTCTTGACCAGGACCACACCCCTAAATGCATTGAAGCAACATGTGATTGGTTGATTAGATAATTGCATTAATGAGAAATTGAACAGGTGTTCCTAATAATCCTTTAGGTGAGTATATATACACACACACACACACACAATTATATACAATTTATATGTGTAACGGAGGCCAGCTAGTAGTCGCTAAACCTCACTCCTCTGATCTCAAGAGACGCTCTAGCGACTGATGCTAGCGGTTGCAGCCTTTAGCCTCCTTGTTAGAGCGTCCGACTCTCAGGCCGGCAGACCCAGGTTCGAGTCCCCCTTAGAGTGGGCGATTGGAACAGGAGGGGTTACATTGGTGTCGTGACCCGGATGAGAGTGAGGTTTAGGGGGGTGAGTGTAACGGAGGCCAGCTAGTAGTCGCTGTGCGAGTAAACCTCACTCCTCTGATCTCAAGAGACGCTCTAGCGACTGATGTTAGCGGTTGCAGTCTTTAGCCTCCTTGTTAGAGCATCTGACTCTCATGCCAGCAGACCCGGGTTCGAGTCCCCCTTAGAATGGGCGATTGGAACAGGAGGGGTTACATATGTATTTAGCATAAAACAGGTTTTTGTTTTATTTGCAAAGGATTGTGCATGTTTTGAAGTTTTTCTAAAACTAAAGTGAATTATTCTTTAAACTCATGGTGAACGATTTAAATGAAATCTCTGAGAGTAGAGTTCTGCGATAACAGTGCAGATAATGAGCATAATGGAGAAAATTAGTGTCAAACAACAAAATGGCAGCCACTGTAACAATCATCCACAAAGGGAAATTCAAAATGCGAACAATATTACAAGCTATAAAAAATAAAATAAAATAAAAATAATACTTGGCATGTTAAACAGAGAAGGACAATTAGTGTAGCATGAAAAACAGAAATAGTACAGGAGTGCAGAGCACACATTTTACTTTTACCTGTCTTGACTAAGCCTAACATAAAAATATAACATCATATTTTGGGTATAGAATCAGGTGATGTGAGGTTATTTTGTAATCATGTCAAGTCTTAACCTTTAAGACTTATTAATAAAGAATAAATAATTCATTTTTTAAACTTTATAAAGTGCTGTGGTCCACAAACATTTTGTTGCTCAAAGGTCAACCAAGTATATGAGATATAGAGCAGTCTCCAAGATTGGATGTTGTACAATGGAACTGGAAAGCCTATAGGCAACAGCCAAATGGGAACAAACAAAAACACAAATTTTAGCTTGGAAGTGGAAAATTGTCTTTTATGACAGCGGGTGTAAAGGGTTATGATGCACTGAGGCAGGGTGCTATTCTCTTATCATACTTGACAAGTATATACTTAAACCTCAACGTTATTGAATGTGTAGTTATTTTAACAGCTATGTGAGGTTTGCTTCAGATCAAATGGAACATTATATTCTCACTAAGTAAGAATATAATGAATGAATGAATGATAGTTTTATCTGAGATTCAGTCATTATGCTGATATTTTATGCTTTTTGTTATATTGAGCTAAACATGGTTCGAAATTAAATCACAAATGTTAATACAATTTGTATACAGCTGTATAGAGATACATTAGGATTGCATAACCCAGCAATATTTTTAACATTAAAAGAGGAAGAGAAAAACAATTTAATGCATGTTGACAACAAAAGGTCACATCTCATTTCTCATCAGGTTTGTTGTTTTGTTTGCAACATAACACTTACTTTGATATTGCTATCAATTTGCCAAAAGTCAATTTATCTTATAAGATATCAGGCTTGACATCAAAGTATCTTTTAAGAGTTATTTGATGAATACTATTACTCATTCTAGTCAGCTATCATATAATCAACTAATGGGCTGTGTTTCTGGAAGCACTAAGTACACAGAAATACCTACCGGTAATAGGAATTTATTTTATTTTATATTTTATTTATTATTTTATCTTTTCTTATTCCATCCAAATCCATCATCATCATCATCATCATCATCATCATCATCATCATCATCATCATCATCTTCCACTTATAACAGTCTAAGTAGAGACTCTCCCTAGACTCTCCCTAGACATTTCCTCCAGCTCTTCCGGGGGAATACTGAGGCGTTTCCAGGCCAGCCGGGAGACATAATCCCTCCAGCCTGTCCTAGGTCTTCCTCGGGTCTCCTCCCAGTGGGACATGCTCGGAACACCTCCCCGGGAAGGACTAAGAGCAGTTAAAAAGCCCATTATGATGACGAATACAAAACCAAGGGCCGAGACGTCGCCCGGCATGGCACAACCGGGGCCCCACCCTGGAGCCAGGCCCGGGGTTGGGGCTTGCATGCGAGCACCTGGTGGACGGGTCTCCCCCCCCATGGGGCCCGGTCGGGCTCAGCCCGAATGAGTGACGTGGGGCTGCCCTCCTGTGGGCTCATATATATAAATAGCAGTATCTGGGAAACTGTGACCTCTGCTGACAACAGTAGAAACTGCAGGCAGTGAAAAAAGTGTATTGTTTGTTGTTCTTGTTGTGGTACAAGAGGAAAAAATGTCCAGTGTTGTTATTCGTACTCTATGTTTGTACTATTGTTCCACTAGGATATATAAGATGAATCAATAGATAGAGGAACAATTCCAGCACAAATCAACAGATGCATCAAAGATAAAGTGCAAAAAATGCCATGCACTATGCATACAAGACATGGTGTGTGTGCAAAATACAAATGCATATGCATTACAATTTAATGTAAAATAATGCAAAATATAAGTGCATAAGCTAGTAATGCTATTGTGCCCTGGAATGAGAACAACTGTCAATGCAGTGCCGTGTTATACCCCTCATGGGGGTTACTGTCAAGAGTAATGTGTGGCCAATGACTGTGGGGAGAGGAGAAGACAGTGTTACGATTGTCTGATAGTAGCAGGCAGGAAGGATCACCACTGGTGCTTCTTACAGCATCATGGTAGAATAAGCTGGTGGCTAAAGGTGTTCCCAGATTATTATAGTGCTCATTATATAAAGAGTGTGCAGACTTGTTCATTATGGACTCCACTGTTACCACCATTCTCTTCTCAGCCTCCAGTGGATTCTGGGTAATGGTAATGGAGAACAAACTTGCTGAACAATAAGTTCAGATATTCTTAGATACTTGAAATCGCCTCATCTAATTATTGCAATAGTAAAGAATAACAAACTGGACACAGACTGCTTACACATGATGAAATACTCAAGTCATTTCAGAAGATACAGCTCAGAACAATGTGGAGTGCATATAAATATGTCTATATACAGTATATTTACAAATGAACATGTTCAGAGATGACAGAAAAACACACAAAGTGCAGCAGCTTTTTCTTCTGCTCTTACAGCCGCAAGACCACGCCAAATGCTGTGAGCGCGTGTTAGAAATCAATAGTGAGAGAATTGTGCTTGGCTTGTTTTTCGTCTTCAAAACAAACTTTGGTCTTCAGCCAACTAAGTTTTAATCCTGTCTGGCTAGCACCCTTCCCATAATATTGGCCTGGTGGCCAATCTTCACCGATTTTATATTCCATCAGTAAAAGCAGAGTGTGGAGGTTGAATCAGCAGAGCAATAGCACGGCTGTACATAAGATATTGCAATTCACACAGCATTATGGGAGACATCAGAGTTCAAAAGAGGACAAATTGTTGCGTATCTTACTGGCTCATCTGTGACCAGAACAGCAAGACTTTGTGGTGTATTGAGAGCTATGGTATCGTAATGTCTGCATTCCATCACATAGGACAAAATACATCCAACAGGAGTAACTATCGACGCAAGAGGAAGTGTCTGAATGGGATGTCCATGTACTAAAAAAACAAGCAAACTAAAAAACCTAAAACCACAGCTGCCTAACTCACTGCAGAATTAAATGCCCACTTCAACTCTCCTGTTTCCACCAAAACTGTTCGTCAGGAGCTCCACAGAGCTATAGCCAAACCTTTGGTCTCTCGTGGCAGTGCCAAATGTTGGTTTCATCGTTGCCAACAGTGCAAGTCTTGGGCTGTGGACAATGTGAAACATATATTGTTCTCTGATGAGTCCACCTTCACGGTCTTTCTCACATCTGTGGGAGTTACGGTGTGGAGAAGCCCAAAAGAGGCTTAACACCCGGGTTGTTGCGTGCTGTGATGGTTTGGGTTGCAATATCATGGCATTCCCTACTGTGCTTGATGGGCATGTCACTGCCAAGGACTACCGAACATTTCTGACCCTATACACCTAATGGTTCAAACATTGTACCCTGAAGGGGGTAAAGTTGAACATCTCCTATGGTCTGCAGAGTCACAGATCTAAATATTTTTGAGCCATTTTGGGATATTTTGGAGAAGCAAATCAGAAAGCGTTTTTTCCCCACCAGCATCACATAGTGACCTGGCCACTGTTCTGGAAAAGGAATGGCTCAAAATGCCTCTTGCCACTGTAAAGGGATTGTATCTGTCATTCCAAAGACGAACTGATGTTGTATTGGCTGCAAAAGGAGACCTGTTATTGTGATCTAAAACCAGTTGTTTCAGTTTCATTGTCCAACTGATGCATATATTACATTAAATGTTATAATAAAAAAATATTGGTGTATATCACAATTTAACATGTTGCTGTACTGGTCCTGTAGCTCAAAGGGTTTGAAAATAGAGATACCAACAAAACAAAAAAAATTATATATATATAGCTTGAAAATATGTTGCTGTGGATAAAAACATCTGCTTTTATAAAAGTAAATCTCAATGTAATGATTCCCAGGAAACACTGGGTGCACTGATATGCTGAATGTACTGTAAATTGCTTTTGAGCGTCTGTCAAATGAATAAATGTAACGGTAAATAGCACAGGCATCTTATCTAGTTTAAAATGAGAATGATAAGGCAAAGACTCAATTACCTGCCAATGAGTTAAACAGATGAGGTCAAAGACAAGGCAATCAATGAGCCAGCACTGAGATCAGTGACAAGGTCATCACTGAAGTAACTGATTAAGTCATTACTGAGAGTCACATTGTCTCGTGTGATGGGTGCAAAAAAAAAAAAACACCTTCACAAAACAATTGGTAGGGGAGACTGGGTATGGTTATAAAACTTTTTTCTTCAGCACCTAAAACTACCCTTTTTTTTTAGCTACACGTCTGAAACTTTTAGGCAAAGTACCCACATTTGTCTACTACAAATGGCAACAATTTAAATTTCTCCAACTATATCACAGACTTTGTGAGATCATGACAAATACTAATTGGTCCTTTGTTACAACCTACCCCGCTTCTGGGGTAGGTTGTAACACATACTGGGGTAAGATGTAACAGGTAGACAAAATGAACAAAAACTCCAAGTGATATGCCACAACAACAGTTTTATTTTAAATGAATGGCTGAAACAATAAAATATGTGTGAATATGGAGAGTGTATGTGCATATTGTGTGTGTTTGTGCATGCACACGTGTAGGAATGCTTATAAAAAAGATCTGACCTTCAATTTACATTTATTTGTATAGTGCCTTTCACAATACATTTCAAAGCAGCTTTGCAGAAAATGCATGTGTCTACATTACAATTTAGAGTGATTTTTTTCAACTTTTTCAATTTTGTTAAATTGTTAAAGGTGACTGTGTCCAAGTAATGTCCATATTTCAAAAATGTACAGTTCTAAGATAATGCAAATCATGCAGTTAATTAACATCATGTATTCATTTAAGGAAGAAACAATGAGCTCATTAAAGTATCACAAGTTATGAACATAATGATTACAATATATCGAAAATTTGGCAGTGGTGCATCATGTTGATTCAGAGTTTGCGTCATCTGAAGTCCTCGCAGGAGTTGGCATCATCTCTTCACAGGTGTTGGGTCATCTGAAGTCTTCATAAGAGGCTGGATACAAACTTGAGCTGGCGTAGATGGGCATCCCGAGATAAAACAGAACGCAAATGGAAAATAATTAGTGTAGCTGCTGTTCATAACAGTTTAAGCAAAGATAATCATGTGCATTTGATCTGGTATAATTGGAGTACAAGGTAATGAGATGTATTATGTGAATGCTTGGCTGAAGAGATGTATCTTTAATCTAGATTTAAACTGGTATAGTGTCTCAGTCTGAGCCCCGGACATCATCAGGAAGGATATTCCAATTGATACAGAACTTAATAGGTAACCAGTGCAGAGATGATAAAATTGTTGTTATATGATCCCATTTTCTTGACCTGGTGAGAACTCTAGCAGCTGCTTTTTGGACTAATTGTTGCTTGTTTATTGACAATGCAGGACAACCACCTAGTACAGTAATCCAGTCTAGAGGTCATGAATGCATGAACAAAATTTTCTGAAACAGATAGCATGTTCCATAGTTTAGCAATGATTCTGAGGTGGAAGAAGGCTGTTTTTGTAACATGATTTTTGAAATATGATTATCGAAAGATAAGCTGGTGTCTAATATAACACACAGGTCTTTAACTGTAAAGGAAGTAACAGTTCATCCTTCTATAAGCAAACTGTATTCTAAGACAGTCCCTGGATTTCCCAATATTGTTGACTGATCATACACGATCAAAATGACTGATTTTGTGGTGGTAATTTCCACAAAAAAAGTAAAAAGTTCTCAAATAATTAATTAATCAAGTAAACAGTCAGTAATAAAATAAGAACTAATAAACAAATGATAGGAGGACAAATAAATACAGCATAAAGATACAGATACAAACAGCGCTTTATGTTTAAGTAGGCTACTGTTTGTCTTTTCCAGTTGTTGTTGTTTGATGGGTATAGGCTATATTAGGTTGCTTTCACTTTAAAGACCTACAGTAATGCACGGACCCAATGCTGTCACACGTCTCAAACTTATTCACTCAAGACATAACCGCCAAGACGGACATTTAGGCATAGTCGTGTGTATTTGATTTAGATTGTTCAAGGCCATTAAGCCAATAAATAGAACAGATTTCTGTATACTTGGGTGCGCTGACATGCGGCAATCGCGTGCATAGAATCCTCAGCCAGTCTAACATAGGGTGTGTGTAGCGAATTGATTTCGTGGTATACAGCGCTTTTGTTAACTCTTTTTTAGTGTTATCGGGCATATCATACTTTCATTTGGTCATTCATCCATCTTGAGTAATCAGTTCGCCCGGTCCTTGGCACTTGGCTATGCGTCTCGGCACTCGCTTTCGCGTTCACAAAAGACCACATACTGCGCATGCACCACAACGTCTGTATCCTCATAAAAACAACGCATTACAGCTTTAAAAATATTAGAGATATTTCAGTTAGATAATATTAGTTATTTTTGTGATTTAAAATTATTTTTTATGATTATTTTGCGGTGAAATTACAAATGATGCAGGATCGCAAAAAAAAAAAAAAAAAAGCGACATTTTGCTGATTTTGCGTTGTATTCAGCGACCGAGGAATCGCGAAAAACTGGAGGGACTGCTAAGAGATTATGTGTACAGGTTTTTGGTCCAATAAGTACCCGTCTTATCCGAATTTAATAGAAGAAAATGACTGGCCATCCAATGTTTTATATCTACTTGGATAATTTAGAGATTTCATCTGGACGTGATGAAATATATAACCGAGCATCATCGGCATAATAGTGGAAACTAAATCCATGTTTTCTTATAATATTACCAAGTGGAAGCATATACACTATTGCCAAAATCACTTCCAATCAAAATTACAAAATCCAATCACTTCCATGGTCAAAGGTAGCCTATATAAAATCAAGCACCTAGGCATGCAGACTGTTTCTACAAACATTTGTGAAAGAATGGGTCGCTCTCAGGAGCTCAGTGAATTCAAGCGTGGTACCGTGATAGGTTTCCACCTGTGCAATAAGTCCATTCGTGAAATTTCCTCACTACTAAATATTCCACGGTCAACTGTTAGTGGTATTATAACAAAGTGGAAACAATTGGGAAAAACAGCAACTCAGCCACGAAGTGGTTGGCCATGTAAAATCACAGTGGGGTCAGCACATGCTGAGGCTCACAATGTGCAGAAGTCACCAACTTTCTGTCAATAACTACAGACCTCCAAACTTTGTGTGGCCTTCAGATTAGCTCAAGAACAGTGTGTAGAGAGCTTCATGGAATGGTTTTCCATTGCTGAGCAGCTGCATCCAAGCCTTACATCACCAAGTGAAATGCAAAGCGTCAGATGCAGTGATGTAAAGCATGCCGCCACTGAACTCTAGAGCAGTGAAGACGTGTTCTCTGGAGTGACGAATCACACTTCTCTGTCTGGCAATCCAAGAGTCTATTTTTGCTGTGCTACATGCGCTGAATTAAAGTGACAGCGCATTGTTCGCATAAAATAAAAAATAAAAATTAAATTAAAGAAAAAAGAAAAGAAAAATAAACATAGAGTGACATGATGTAGTGACAAATGTAGTAATTTCACCATAAATACATATAATTAAACTCTACTGAGTTTCACAGTCAATATGCTTTTTTTGCCCAAGGTAAAACAATGAAAACTACACCTTACCTCAACATAATGGATGGCACTCGTCTTTCTAGGCTGAACTGACAGTAAAGTCTCTCAGCTCACAAACATCTGACTTTCTAGGGGTCAAATATCTGCTCTGCAGTCAGCCCCCGGCTTATAAAGTCATAATGCAATGGTCCAAACATGCTCTGTATTTAAGAATTGACATATCTGATAGATATGAAAATGGACAGTCTAATAAACAATTCAAATAATAAAGAAGGAGGCACAAGACAAATACAACACATTTCCATATTATAAATTCTGCAAGGTCTCTCTGTGGCTATCGGCATGTGCTTCTATTTTCACTTATCTTCAGGACATGTACAGTTTTTTATTGGTTTCATTCATTTACTGTGGAACACGAATGGATTTTCTATCTCTGTGTTATGAATTAAAAGGATATGTTGTTTGTCAGACTGTACATGCTGACCTTGAAGTATCACAGTATCTCTATGGTTTTAAAAGGGTATTCTGCTAATGTGTGTGTGGGAAAGATTCCAGTAATCCTTGAGACGGATTTCAAGGGACACACGGTTCAAAACATTTTTTTTCCAAGTGTCACATTGATTGCTATTCTGTGTGAAACATTTTTCTTTGTAACATCATCTGTTATCTTGCTTTTTTATGAAATAATCTATTTAAATGTGTATATTGATGCCCCTATTGTTATTGTTGTTGTGTGCTTTGTGCCTAATTTTTCTCTTTTAGATAATCATGCTTGAGTGCTATATTGTGGTCTTTGGAGAAAAAAAGCAAGACCGTTTTACCCGCTGAAATCACTGGGTGGAATTACACAGATGAATTATTGAAGCTAAATATT
The DNA here is from genome assembly GCA_018749465.1 of Paracanthobrama guichenoti. Taxonomy (NCBI): domain Eukaryota; kingdom Metazoa; phylum Chordata; class Actinopteri; order Cypriniformes; family Gobionidae; genus Paracanthobrama; species Paracanthobrama guichenoti. The sequence continues at coordinate 19,841,474 of CM031962.1, read as the reverse complement.
GCTGTTAAAGGGCAGATCCCAGAATAAAAATTAAACAGCTTCCTTACTTTTGAATAGGTCAGTGGTTGAATGATGTAAAAAAAAAAGAATCACCTCCATAACAGCTGTTAGGCAGATTGTTTCTTGTGAATTAAATTATATATTATATATATTGAAGATTAAGGAAATATCTTTGCATTTGCATTCATTATTGTGGTCTCCATAATATAAATTTAGGACATTTTCCTTTGCACATTTATTCATAAAATGTACTTACACTGCTCTCTCCAAGTTCAAACATACGGCAGAAAGTGATAAATATTAGAAATTACTTGCATATGAATACAAAATGTGCTGGTACACTTTAGACATTGCATTTTTCAAATTTCTGGAGGGTCTATATGGTATTCCCATTAAAGGGAAGCAGTTCAAATAATGAGGAATGAATGTCCTCATAAATTGGTTTTGAATATGTTTTACTATTTGTGAGGACATTTTCAAAAATCTGGCCTTCACACCTAGCCAAATCCCAAACCTTGCCCTAACCCTAAACCTACCAATCACAGAAACCTTTCTGCATTTTTAAATAAAAAAATAAAAAAACAAACAAAAAAGCAAACATAATTTAGTATGTTTATTAAACAATTCCCGTTGTGGGGACCAGCCAGCGGTGGTCTCAGGTTTTACTGTCCTTTTGGGGACATTTGGTAAACCTGTACACCCACACCCACACACACACACACACACACACACACACACACACACACGCCCCACAGAGAGAGAGAGAGAGAGAGAGAGAGAGAGAGAGAGAGAGAGAGAGAGAGAGAGAGAGAGAGAGAGAGAGAGAGAGAGAGAGAGAGAGAGAGAGAGAGAGAGAGAGAGAGAACAGAGAAGGTCTAAAAGCAGGCTTATTTTTGAAGTTCAAATGTTCTTTCTACATTCACCATAAACCAGCACCCACTTTCCTCTCCACTTTGGTCAAAAACTTTAAATGCTGTAAAGTCATGTCCATGGTGAGTAAAGCACAGAGAAAGTGCTCTCCCGGTTGTTGAATATTAGTCCATTTTTATAGAATAGTGCAGGCATTACACAGTGAATGAGGTCTTGCAGAAGGCCATTTAAAAGCTCTAGCTGTCATTTTGGAACGTTGGATTGGTTCTTTAAAGCATTGAACTTTAAAGCATTACTCACACAGTCTCGTTTTCGCTCTTTCACATACAATGTTCATTTCTTAAGCAGGTAATGCTGAATGATTTCTCTCAGTAATATCAAGGATCTTTGAAGGACCAGTGTAGAGACAGATCAATAGAACACAAATTTGTTTGAATTTGTAGTGTCCCTGAACAACAAATAGCCCTCAAAATGGATAAGATGTGGCCCTGAGTGTCTAATAAATATTTTTATAAATAAACCTAAATATTAAAAGATATGATTTATAATTTGTTATTGAGCGATTTTTGGACTGAATGAACTGGATGACAGTATCATACAGATGCATTTATGCTAAATATAACAAAAACACTTTGTTTTAAGTTGAAAACATATGACAGTACAAAGGACTCAAATAGATGAATCATCTTTTCATTTACATCAGGGGTGTCCATTCCTGCTCCTAAAGGACCACTGACCTGCAAAGTTTAGCTCCAACCCCAATTAAACACACCTGAACCAGCTAATCAAGGTCTTACTAAGCATACTAGAGAATTATAGGCAGGTGTGTTGAGGTAAGCTGGAGCTGAACTCTGCATGCGACTCTGCAACTCTGAAGTGGCCCTCCAGGACCCAGTTTGGACACCCCTGATTTACATGAACCATACGAATGAACCATTTCACTAGAATGACTCATCATGTGCAACGCTTCATTTAGGAGAAGATGTTTAAGCTGAACCAATTCTTTAGAAATCTAAGTTTCAGAATACAGTGAAACAAGAGTTTATGGCAAGTGAGTTTGCTTATTCCCACTGCTATGATTTTAAAAACGAAATGTAGCACTTAGCGTCAGACCAGGATATGTTTCACAAACTCATCGCAAGCATAATGGCATCAATAGTTTGTACGATTTACGTTTTTAGGTTAGCGCAAATTTCGTCACCAGGATAGTAGCCTATGTGCGCGTATATGCTTGCTGCCCGTGCCATTTTTGTAATTTGTTCTAATCAGCTGTTCCACAAATTGTTGTTGCAGTCTCCTGTATTTTATTGTTGTTTTTCCCATCTCTTTAGTTTCATTTTTACAATGTTACAAAAATCGTGTGGTGCGCGTGCAGTACGTGCATATAGCAAGAACGTTTGGGCCTAATGTGGAAGATATGTCACGTCTGGCCTATACTGTTAAAAATGATTCTGTGGTAAAGTAAATACTACAGAAAATACAAATGTCATTTCTACATGAAAAAGCTAGTTCAGGCAAGAATAAAAAAACCAACAACAACAACAAAGTAACTTCTATATTAGTACTCAATTCAAGCTTGTAGAAATTAAAGAGTAAATATCGTTATAAAATTAAAGGATTAGTTCACTTCCTGATAATTTACCACCATCTCATCCAAGGTGTTCGTGTCTTTCTTTCTTCAGTCGAAAAGAAATTAAGTTTTTTGAGGAAAACATTCCAGTATTTTCTCCACATAATCTACCAACAGGTTGAAGGTCCAAATCAATGCAGTTTCAAAGGGCTTCGAAGGGCTTCAGAGACTCTGCACGATCCCAGATGAGGAATAGGGTCTTATCTAGCGAAACCATCTCTCATTTTCAAAAAAAAAAAAAAAAAAAAAAAAAAAAAAAAAAGTATATACTTTTTAACCTAAATTGCTCATCTTGCGCTGCTCTGCGACATGCCACAGATTATGTAATCACGTCGGAAAGGTCACGCTAGACGTAGACGGAAGTACCGCCCCAAGCGAATGTGCGAAGACTAATACAATCGCTCTTTACCAAAAAAATAAAAAACTCCATCTCCAACTTCAAAATTGTCTGACATCATTGTTTTACTTTTTTTTTTCTTGCTAAAGGGTGTTTGTATTAGTCTTCACATGTGCACTTTGTAAACACGGGGGCGGTACTTCTGCCTTCGTCTAACTTGAACTTTCCGACGTGATTACGCAGTCTGTGGTGTGTCGCAGAGCAGTGCAATATGAGCAATTTAGGTTAAAAAGTATATTCTTTTTTTCTTTTTTTTAAATGACCAATGGTTTTGCTAGATAAGAACTTATTCCTCGGCTGGGATCGTGCAAAGCCCTCTGAAGCCCTTTGAAACTGCATTGATTTGGACCTTCAACCTGTTGGTTGCCATAGAAGTCCATTATATGGAGAAAAATCCTGGAATGTTTTCCTCAGAAAACTTAATTACTTTTCAACTGAAGAAAGAAAGACATGAACATCTTGGATGAAATGGGGTAAATTATCAGATTTTTTTTTATCAGATAATCCTTTAAGTAAAACCCACTCAACTTTTCTGATACTGGTGTTCCCATCATGCACTGGGGCTTGACTAATTAATATGATGGATTTTCTCACTGCTTTCCAGCTGTATTTACACTGTCTTATTGCTTTTGTTGTTAGGTTTAGTAACTTGCCATTTTGTGACATTTGGAGTTGGTGTATTGTGTATCAAATCAAATCACCTTTATTTATATAGTCCAATTGTTTCAAAGCAGCTTCACATTGTTAACAGGAAAATAATGCAACAGAATTTGTATAGCCGTTCTGGTGAAACGGTGATGTTATCCAGCTAATTTCAAGTATCATATAGTGTCAATGCGGGCAGATCGGTAATATAGATGAAATTTAGATGTCCCCAAATGAGCAAGCCAAAAGCCAGAGGCAACGGTGGCAAGGAACCAAAACTCCTTCAGGGTCAGAATGGAGAAAAAAACCTTGGGAGAAACCAGGCTCAGTCGGGGTGCCAGTTCTCCTCTGGCTGACGAACAAACAGTGTATGATTATAATTCTGGCAACATAGCAAGTCTTAATTCATATTAGGTAAATAGATATTCGTAAGATTATTCGAAAGATTGGAGTCATCACGCCGAAGACGGGTTTAATGAGGATGTCGTGTCGATGCAGCATTTACGGGGGGAGTTTATTTGACATGCTCTCTGCAGACATTTCAGGGATGCGTTGGTCATGTCCAGGCGCTGGTCCACCATCTGATCTGGATACGGCCCGGATCCGTCTGACTGCAGTAAACCTCGGCATAAACAGAAAGACTAACATTAGCGTAGATGGCATTCTTCTTATGATGTAACAAGTACATCAAGTGTTATGGGAAGTGTTCCCGGTTCCGGCTGACCTAGTTAATGCAGCCTAACAATCATTTACTGATTTGAATAATAGAAATTGATAATGTTTTATGTGTAAGCCATAGTAAAGAGATGCGTTTTTAGTCTAGATTTAAACTGACAGAGTGTGTCTGCTTCCCGAACAATGCTAGGAAGACTGTTCCAGAGTTTAGGTGCTAAATAGGAAAAGGATCGACTGCCTGCAGTTGATTTTGATATTCTAGGTATTATCAACTGGCCAGAGTTTTGAGACCGCAATAGACATGATGGAGTATAATGCGTTAAGAGTTCGCTCAAGTACTGGGGAGCTAAACCATTCAGTGCTTTGTAAGTAATAAGCAAGATTTTAAAATTTATACGATGTTTAATAGGGAGCCAGTGCAGTGTTGACAGAACCGGGCTAATATGGTCATACTTCCTGGTTCTAGTAAGAACTTGAGCTGCTGCGTTTTGGACCAGCTGGAGTTTGTTTATTAAGCGAGCAGGGCAACCACCCAGTAAAGCATTACAGTAATCTAGCCTTGAGGTCATGAATGCATGAATTAACTGTTCAGCATTTTGCATCGAAAGGATGTGCCGTAATTTAGATATATTTTTAAGATGGTAGAATGCAGTTTTACAGATGTTAGAAACGTGGCTTTCAAATGAAAGATTGGTATCAAAGAGCACACCCAGGTTCCTAACTGACGACGAGGACTTGACAGAGCAGCCATCGAGTGTTAGACAGTATTCTAGGTTACTACCTGCAGAGTTTTTTTGTCCAATAATTAAAAATTAATTTTTTTCTGAATTAAGTTGCAGGAAATTACTAGACATCCAATGTTTTATATCAGCTATGCATTCCGTTAATCTTGTGAATTGATAAGTTTCGTCAAGGCGTGAAGAAGAAATAGAAAAAGGGTGTGTACCAAGTATTGAGGTGTCTAGTACACAATTTGTACTGTATTATTTACTTAATAATACTCTTAGATGCTTCTAAGAAAAGAATACACTTTAAAAGTGTGGTTTAATTCAGTTTTATATTGGTTGAGTAAAAAATATTGCAAAGGAAACTTCAACTACACACAAAGAATGTCTAAAGATATCCTGTTACTAGAGTAGCCTTCATGTTGAAGAAAGCAATGTAGTTAATGTTTTCTTCATTTAAAAATGGTTGCACAGCAGCATTCATGCTATGTCTTGGGTGGTAGAAACACAGAATAGTTTGTTACTGAAAAACACTATTATGAAAAGAGCTAAACTAGTGTGAAGTTACTAAAAATGTAGTTAAGTTAGTAGCTTTGCTGCCTTTTAGTTATTACTCCTCAGCATGAATGTAAATGCATGGGAGTAAATGCACATGTAAACCATAACATTTAAACCAACTGAGATAGTCTGTGATGTGCCACATCAAAATATTGAATCTAGAGCACAGTAGCCACCGCCTTTCAAGTGTCTTTGGTCAGCCAGGCGCACAAACTCAATTTAGAGGTAATGATTACTTTATTGACAAGCCTGTGGCTTGCTCACTGTGGTATTGGAAACCAAGCCTCTCTGCAGCTTCAGCTATGAGAGGAGAAGTTAAAGACAGACAGAGAAGAGCAGAAAGTGGAAAATAAATCATAGCTCTCTCAGATGAAGAGCTGTATGGTGAATATAGCCAAAGCATTTGTCTTTTGTTTACAAAAAGAGCAATTGCTTTTCTACAGAGACAAATATGGACATCCTGTTTGTATGTGAGAACACATATTAAATCATGATTCATTATAAATGAGAGCATTGGCTTTTCACTGCACACCTAATATTTGGTTTGATTTGCAATAGAACAAACTGTACATTTGATCGAAATATTAGTACACTTTAAAAATGCTGGGTTGTTTCAACCCATGTTTGGGTTAAATATGGACATTACATTTTTAAACCCAACGGTTGGGTTTGTCCATATTTGACCCAAACATGGGTTGAAACAACCCAACATTTTTAGAGTGCATGTCCCCAGTAAGCAACATTCATAAACCCCATTTTAAGTATTGTATTACTCGTTAAATATAACAATTACAATGTCTTTAAATAAAATATGAGGTGTTTGTATTTGTCAAAAATTGTTACCACTCACACATCTAAAGTGTGTCAAGTTGAAATTAGACTATGATCTATAATTCTTTTCCTTTTTTGGAGCATGCATGTTTAGGATTCATCATCTCCATTGTTTATCTTTTATGTTGCTGTGCGGTCTACATTATTCATCCTCTCATGAAAATGAAATTGCTTACTACTGTTATGACATTCCACACATTTTAATGACTTTTAATTCCTTATGCTTATTCTCACTCCCTTCTTCTCTTTCCTTTTGTCTCTGTCCCTTTGCTGGAGAAAGAGATCTGTTAAAGCAGCCCAAAGAAGACGATTATTAATTCTTTAGTCCCAAGCTTTTGAGATCTCACTTTTTAATGTTGCTTTTGCTTGACGCCTTAGCAGTTGTAAATCCCAGATTGGTTTGGAAACAAAAGAGAAAACTATCTACAACAAGGTCTTAGGAGAACCATATCTGAGCCAGAGAACCAGAACCAGAGTGTGAGAACATTAATTAGAGAGTACTGATGCATTTTTGGACTTAACTACACCAAACTATTGGTTGAACCTCAACATTCTTCATTCTTCTTTTGTGTTCTGCAGAGGGCAAGTGAATGACAGAGTTTACAGGTTTGGATGTACTCTTTAAGATAAATACCGTACATCTGGTGCAAAATATAATTCATACAGGATTGAGTGAAAGGTGGCCGGGGGTAGGGAGTGATGGGTGATGGGTACTGATTCTGACAAACTAAGCCCCTCTAAAACCCTAAAAACTCACCAGACTGACCTGCATGGCAAGACCACCATAAGCTGGTTTAAGTCGTTCAGAAGTACTTCAGAAGGTTAATGGAAAACATGCATTTTTCTTGATAATCAATATATATTTTAAAAATATCAATGAACATATTGAAGTGAATGATTTTATATAGCTGTCAAACAATCACTTTAACTTATTTTGAAGGGCAAATGACCTTTTTCTCGCTCAGCAGTCACATCTCAGCACGCCAAAGCAAAGCAACATGCTAATGCTAATCAAGAAAAGCAGTGGGATCGATCCTGTCACAATGAATCTTAAATGAAAGAAGGATGAAAAACAAAGGCATAGAGGGTGGAGAGGGGAAGGTAACTGATGTTGTGTTCCTTCTTGAATATTTGATAACATCTGTTTGTTGCGTTTAAGTATGCTGTAGCTATTGTTCTCCTAGTCTAATCAGTATTGTAGGCGTCACAGGAAGGTAATTGTGATTGAGGGAGTCTGAGTGGGTTTGTGTCACTAGGCTGCTCAGAGCTACATGGGCCGCTCACATCTGATTTGCATAACTGTGTTTTAATCAAGTTTATAATTGGCAGCTGCTTTTGCCCCCTGAACTGTAAAATAAATGCAATCTTTTGGAGAGTGATGGAGGGAGATTTTTAGGGAGGGGAGGGACATGGAGGGTAATGCATGTTTATAAATTTGTCTACATTTACTACACATTGTTTTGCACCACAGGTACCGCAGGCAGCACACCTGTGTAAATGTAATAATAATGATGCACATGATTGTGTGACAAATGCAGCCACAGCTCCCACAAGGGCAGTAACAGGGAGGAGAAGATGACTGATGGCAGCCATGGTGGAGTTCTGCCTGCATTTTAACTGTCTTAGTTAAGGATTAGAATACCACCTAAGGGCTGTCACTACCTGATTAAGCTGGCAGGAGACAAAATAATCTTAAAATAGCTTGGTGAGAACATGCAACAAGATTTAGCATTAGTGTATGTCTGTTTTTGTTGTTGTTGTTGTTGTTGTTGTTTTTTTCAGTCCTGGGTTGCGCTGAAGAATAAACTCTTCTACCTTAATGTGGGTTTGTGAGTTTATTTAAAGAGATTTAAAGTACACTGTAAAAAAAATATTTAAAAAGTAAGTTACCTGGTTGCCTTAAAATGTTGAGTTCATTGAAATTAAAAATTTGAGTTAATACAATGAACATTTTTGAGAATTGACATCACCCTTTATTCAAATAGTATTAAAAGATTTTTGCACGTATATTGCGTAATTGTGTTTTATTTGTTATAATGCAGTGAAGCATGCCAAATTGATATTTTCATGATTTATCACAACTTTTTTTATTTTATTTACAAACCTGATTCCAAATAAGTTGGGACACTGTACAAATTGTGAATAAAAACAGAATGCAATGATGTGGAAGTTTCAAATTTCAATATTTTATTCAGAATACAACATAGATGACATTTCAAATGTTTAAACTGAGAAAATGTCTAATTTTAAGGGAAAAATAAGTTGATTTTAAATTTCATGGCATCAACACATCTCAAAAAGTTGGGACAAGGTCATGTTTCCCACTGTGTGGCATCCCCTCTTCTTTTTATAACAGTCTGCAAACGTCTGGGGACTGAGGAGACAAGTTGCTCAAGTTTAGGAATAGGAATGTTGTCCCATTCTTGTCTAATACAGGCTTCTAGTTGCTCAACTGTCTTAGGTCTTCTTTGTCGCATCTTCCTCTTTATGATGAGCCAAATGTTTTCTATGGGTGAAAGATCTGGACTGCAGGCTGGCCGTTTCAGTACCCGGATCCTTCTTCTACGCAGCCATGATGTTGTAATCATGAGTAATCATAATCTCACTTTCAACATTTTATATGGTATCTATATTCTATTGTGAATAAAATATACGTTTATGAGATCTGTAAAATATTGCATTCTTTTTTTATTCACAATTTGTAGCGTCCCAACTTTTTTGGAATCGGGTTTGTATGTGGTTCAGGTACAATAATATTTTGAATTTCTATTTATTAAACCCATTTCCTTCATTGTATTAACTAATTTTTTTAATTTCAATGAACTCAACATTTTAAGGCAACCAGGTTACTTACTTTTTAAAGTTAAACCAACAATATTTTTTACAGTGTATCTGTAGAATTATAAATAATTAAGTCAAGTAGAAAAAAAGTAAAAAATAAAAATAAAGAAGTGGAATAAAATAAGTGGAGTAAACTGTGCAGTGAGTAAACTGTAGACTTATAAATATGTGGTTAACAAATGTACAAAGAGTATAATGTGCAAACAGGTTTATAACAGGTTGTTACACAGTAACAACGAGAACAGAAAGTGCAGTGCAATGACAGTGTATCGATGTTTATCCTGAAGTGAAGTCACGTGATGTTAAGTTCAGGAGTCTGATGGCCTGGGGAAGAAGCTCCTCCTGAGTCTCTCAGTTTTGGCCATCAGGCTTCGGAAGCGCTTACCAGATGGCAGCAGCGTGAAATGAGGGTTTGCAGGGTGATTAGAGTCCTTGATGATCTTGGTAGCTCTACCTTTGCAGCGTTTGGTGTAGACGTCCTGCAGAGATGGGAGAGCTGACCCTGAGATACGTTCGGATAAGCGCACGACTCTTTGCAGGGCTTTGCAGTCATGACTGGTGCTGTTCCCATACCACGCTGTGATGCACTGAGTTAATACACTTTCTATCGGCCCTAAATAGAAAGTTTTCAGGATAGCTGGTGAAACCCTGAATTTCCTCAGCTGGCGCAGGTGGCGCATTACACAAAATGGCGCCGCTGTGTTTGGTCGCCGTTCAGGTCGCTCCGCGAAGACTGTGCTTTTATTTACTATTTTACTTTCTTTTACTCTCAGTTTTTACAAACTTATCATCTGCATTGATCTACTACGACAGCAAAACTCTTTTGGACATTGGTTACCTCTACACTGGACTGTTTCAGGACACTTTCGCCGATCCTCTGTGGCCATCTGAGATTCTTCGGAACGGCGAGTTGAACAATGGACAGAGCCAGCGGCGTAGAACAAAGAAACACCGTGGGAAACGTGCTGGTATCCGTAACAGACTGAGGAAAAGGGCATTCAGACCTCCTCTCCCGAGCATTCTTCTAGCAAATGTTCAATCCTTGGATAATAAGATGGACGATCTTAGAGCCAGGATAAGTTTTCAACGGGACATGAGAGACTGTAATATCTATTGTTTGTCTGAAACATGGCTCACGCCCGCGGTCCCGGACACAGCTGTGACGCCGTCGGAGAACTTCTCTGTTTTTCGGATGGACAGAACAGCCGAGGCCGGTAAATCCAAAGGCGGTGGAGTGTGTTTCATGATCAACAAGAAATGGTGCGATCCCAGGAACATCACCATTCTCTCGCGGTCCTGCTCGCCTCATCTGGAACATTTAACAATCATCTGCCGCCCATTCTATCTGCCGAGGGAGTTTTCTGCGGTTGTCGCGACCGCCGTTTACATCCCACCGCAGGCAGACACAGCGCTGGCTTTATCTGGCCTTCATGATGTTGCCAGCGGCGTTAATTTTTTTTTTTACATTTCACTGCCGGTTGTATATTCTGTATATAACTGTGTATGTGACAAATAAAACTCTTGAATCTTGAATCTTGAATCAGGTGGTACAGTCTTTGCCTGGCTTTTTTCACCTGTGTCTGAATGTGAGCAGTCCAGGTCAGGTCCTCGGAGATGTTAAATTGATTAAATTAAATTGGTCATTCTACAGAACTGGTGCAAACTGCTGTCCCACAACAACAACAACAACAACAACAACAACAACAACAACAACAACAACAACAACAACAACAACAACAACAACAACAACAACAACAACCCTTCAAAATGAAACCCACAATAATATTTAAAATATCAGTAAGCTTAATATATATTTTATTAGGTACTTTAAATTAGGAGGTGGCTGTCTCGATGTATAACCCATAAATTTAAATTTATGAAAATTATATTGAAATATTTTTTTCCATTGCTGTTTTTAAAAATATTTTAAAGGAATATTTAATTTATTTTAAAATCATGAAACTTTTGGTGCATTTTTATGTCACCACCGAAACAGATATGTTTTAGTCCATTGGCTGAGATTTTAACTACACCCTTACATTTTTGATCAGGAAATATTCCTGTGTCCTTCTCTCTCATAGCTATATGGTGAGTAGATAGGTCCCATCATTTTGAGGTAAATGTCTGAAAATCTGTGTGTAACTTTAAAGAACATCACTACCAAACAGCTTTTTTTTTTTTTTTTTTTCTGCAATTAAACATATTTATTTGGATGTTATTCCATAACATTGTTCAACTGTTCAGAACTGTGCTAGCTAACCATGTGCTGATTAGCATCTTTGAGCTAGGCTCAAAATTGTCACAACCAAAACGTGGTGAAGTTTCCATTCCAGTCCCTGTTCACTGTAAATGCTTGGAAAATAGTGACACGATTCAAAATCCATGTGTATTCCATGGAAGCAATGAAAATCATACAGGTTTGAAACTAGGGTGAGTGAATAATGAAAGAATTTGTCATTTTTGAGTGAACTATCCTTTTAAGAGGACTGCCTAGACTCTAGAGAATTGCTGCACAAAGACTGTTGGCTTCAGGAAATGGTCAAATCCCACAAACATTACCAGTGTGCGTATCTGTAGATGCTGATGATAAATTCAGCTCCATTTCCTGAAGAATTCACTGAGCAGGCTCTCTGTGATAGAATAAGTACCCACAGCTTAAGCCCTGACCTTGTGATAACACAGACACTGTATCTCCTTCCTCCTGTGTCTCTCTCCATTCATCTGTCTCCCATCGTTTGTCATTAGCTCTCTGCCTTTTTATATCATTCCCTGTCTCTTTCTCAGTCTGTTTTTCTATCTTTCATGCTGTGTGCATGCTGTTTCTCCTCTCTTTCACATATGACCTCGAAGCTAAGGCCTTGGTCAGACCTCTGTGCACAGCTATCTCTCTCCGACTGAACACATTATATGCTCTACAACCTCTCTAAGCTACTTCTTCATTCTGCAGCCCTGCTAAAATTTAACTCATATATGATATTAGCTATGAAGACCTAAGGACATGCAATTTTTATAATAATTGAGGGACATTGTTTTGCAGTGAAGCCTACAATGTTTTGCCAGTGGGGTCAAAACTCTTTTAAGTGGAACAGACTACAGTGAACTTTTGAACAGAATGTTTGAGCTGAATTTTAATCAGTATCATCACATTGAAGGGCAGAGAACAATATGGAGTAACACTTAAATACTGTTCCGTCAGTAATGAATAGCTACACAGGAACAAATGAGTAATGCAATATTAATATTCTAGTAACTGCTATTAAATAACAAGAAGCTCAGATTAACAAATTAGTAAGTAATAGTGCGTAATAGTAATCAATAACTTTTATTTTCTCCATACCTCCCACAGGAATACTAAGAACTACTATATCATACAGGTTCATAATTAATGAGGATAATGCAGAGTGTACAGGCCTAATTAACTCCAAAGTGAAGATCATGGTAACCCAACTAGTAATGACTCAATTATTACCAAATCCTTCAGAAGGAAGTCACCGTTGATTATGCCCTACAAAGAAATCTTTTTAATTATTTGAAACAGCATTCTAAAGTGAAAAGCATGATAACTCCATAGTAAAGACTGAAGTCATTTTATGCTTTTGATGTTTTTGTAAGCTTTTTTTTGTAAGGTAGTTCCCTGTTAGTTAATAGCATACTTGAATGTTAATATTGTGTAACTCATTTGTTCCTAGTTATTCATTAATGATGGAACATATTCTAAAGTGCACAAAGTACAATTTTTCAGTCCTTTAAAATGCTTGCTTTTCAGATATGTACAATGAGCCTGGGAAAGCAAGACTGTACCATATATATTTTATGTCAGATTGTACGCTATGCACCTTTGCAGAGACCTTAGTCACGATTGGTAGTGTTGACTGGGCATTTTCCATCATCATTTGCGTCATCTTGTGACATGCAACACTGAGGTAGTACCGCATAAACCCATGCATGCCCTTTGTCGGAGGCTAGTATTCATCAAAAGGCAATTAAGTGTCACCGTTGATTATGCCCTACAAAGAAATCTTTTACAATTCCATTATTTCTCAGAAGGAAAAAAGACTGATATGCAGTGGAAGCACTATAATGAAAAGTGGTGGAAAAATCTCATATTAAATTAAATTAAATAGTCAATAGCAATGATGAATAGCTAAAAAACAGTAAACCATACAAATTATGTGACACTCTAATTTTGAGACACTTGTTAAGGAAACACAATGTTTTCTGCTATTTATATATTTTTTATTTTACTTTTATAAAAAAAAGTCTCAGCTTTCAAATTAGTCACCATGAAATCAAAACGAAAAATAATTTTCATGAATTTTCATGAAATAAATTTTTTTATGGAATACTGCAGTATTTATTATAAATTACACTCACCTAAAGGATTATTAGGAACACCTGTTCAATTTCTCATTAATGCAATTATCTAATCAACCAATCACATGGCAGTTGCTTCAATGCATTTAGGGGTGTGGTCCTGGTCAAGACAATCTCCTGAACTCCAAACTGAATGTCAGAATGGGAAAGAAAGGTGATTTAAGCAATTTTGAGCGTGGCATGGTTGTTGGTGCCAGACGGGCCGATCTGAGTATTTCACAATCTGCTCAGATACTGGGATTTACACGCACAACCATTTCTAGGGTTTACAAAGAATGGTGTGAAAAGGGAAAAACATCCAGTATGAGGCAGTCCTGTGGGCGAAAATGCCTTGTTGATGCTAGAGGTCAGAGGAGAATGGGCTGACTGATTCAAGCTGATAGAAGAGCAACTTTGACTGAAATAACCACTCGTTACAACCGAGGTATGCAGCAAAGCATTTGTGAAGCCACAACATGCACAACCTTGAGGCGGATGGGCTACAACAGCAGAAGACCCCACCGGGTACCACTCATCTCCACTACAAATAGGAAAAAGAGGCTACAATTTGCACAAGCTCACCAAAATTGGACAGTTGAAGACTGGAAAAATGTTGCCTGGTCTAATGAGTCTCGATTTCTGTTGAGACATTCAGATGGTAGAGTCAGAATTTGGTGTAAACAGAATGAGAACATGGATCCATCATGCCTTGTTACCACTATGCAGGCTGGTGGTGGATGTTTTCTTGGCACACTTTAGGCCCCTGTAGGGCATTGTTTAAATGCCACTGCCTACCTGAGCATTGTTTCTGACCATGTCCATCCCTTTATGACCACCATGTACCCATTCTCTGATGGCTACTTCCAGCAGGATAATGTCACAAAGCTCGAATCATTTCAAATTGGTTTCTTGAACATGAGAATGAGTTCACTGTACTAAAATGGCCCCCACAGTCACCAGATCTCAACCCAATAGAGCATCTTTGGGATGTGGTGGAACAGGAGCTTCGTGCCCTGGATGTGCATCCCACAAATCTCCATCAACTGTAAGATGCTATCCTATCAATATGGGCCAACATTTCTAAAGAATGCTTTCAGCACCTTGTTGAATCAATGCCACGTAGAATTAAGGCAGTTCTGAAGGCGAAAGGGGGTCAAACACAGTATTAGTATGGTGTTCCTAATAATCCTTTAGGTGAGTGTATTTATCCATAGTCTTTTATTCATGACCCCTCATATTTTTTAAACAAAATAACTTGGCCTTCTTTTTTGCAGTGACATCTCTTGTCTTCTCTGATGACGTGTTTACCGGCAGGTATGGGCGGGACAACCTGTCACTCACATGACATCACAGCAATAGCAAACCACAATGATACAATCAATTCCTGCCCTACATTTTTTTTTTTTCTAGTTTGAGAAGCAGTTTCTCTCAGATGTACATCACAATAAGAAATAAAAGACTATCATGACTTTTCATACCGACTTTAAGTTTAATACAGAATTCAGACAATAAATCTCACTGTAGCTCATTATTTATTGAGTAAAAAGAACTTCAGAGAACAGCATATGGTTAAAATGATAATTGTTAAATATATGCACTTATATTATATAACAATTATGTATTATATTCATTATACTTATACTTTTACCTGTTTTAGGTGTCTTAATTATTTAAAGGGGTCCTATAATGACCCTTTATAAAAGATCTAAAATAAGTCTCTGATGTCCCCAGAGTGTGTATGTGAAGTTGCTTAAAATACCCCACAGATAATTTCTTATAGCATGTTAAAATTGTCACTTTTTGAGGGTGAGCAAAAATGCGCAGTTTTTGTGTGTCCCCTTAAATGCTAATGAGGTGCTGTTCCCGGCCCCCTTTCAGGAAGAGGGCGGAGCTTCAACACAGACACACAATGAAAATGTCCGAAACTGTTCAGCTTTTTATGTTCAAACCGGAACAATGATGGAGAGACTCAAGAAGAAGTGAAAACGTAGAATTCAACAGGCTGTTTCTGAATGGTAGCTTGATGAATTTATGTAGCTGATGATATTAACTATCTTCAAATCATTGATTAGCATATTCTGTCATGATAATCTATAAATCGCTCATGTGGGAACTGTTGTAAAATGCCTACAGAGCCAGAGAATATATGCATGAAGATAGAACATGTATAGTTTAATTTAATTACGGTTATAACTTATGTTGTCATCTTGCTTTTATGACATGCTATTGCACTTGTGTTATGTACTGTATTGCGATAATTGTGAAAAGACGGATGTGACAGATTGAGCAGACTCCCAAATGTGCTCTATACTACAACAAATCTTCCTCTTCTCAACATGGCCTCACCCTCTTTATTGCACGTTCCCAGGGACAGGGTTTATGCAAATTTTAGGATTAGTGATGTCACTAACCCCGGAAGAAGCTTGTGTAGTCCCTACCAGCTGTTTGTTGTAGTCCTTAAAAAGCGATTTCTTTAAAAGAAAATATCTCCATTTGCTTTGAACTTTGAGCATCGTAACTTTGTTGTTTTTGCTCAAACAGCAACATTACACACAACAAACTAAAGTATAAAAAAGTGAAATCATAATCAACCACCCCTTAGTGTATGTAACGTAAGTTATTTTACTTATTCCATATACTTGATGTTTTCAGTTTGCATCATTACTAAGTGACACGCTTTCTACTGAAAACACAACTTTCAGAGAACAAAGGCAGTGAGAATATTCTGTGAGAGTACTCAAAGCATTAAACAATTGTTTAATGTCTCTAGGCACCAGATATAGAGAAACAGTCAATGGAATGAAAACAGGCAGGCCAATGACATTTCAGAGCATGACGAGGCACAGAATGTGCCAAAAGCACAAATAACAGATGTCACGTCACTGATTTTTTAATGTGGCTAAGAAATATGCAACAAAGCCATACATATGCAAGCACAATCTGGCAATACAGTAGATGAGACATCTCTCCTTATGTGGACCTGACACACAGGATGATGAGGCCCATCTCTTTTCATTTAGATTTTGTTTTTAGCTTCATAAATTGCATTAGGCACTGCATCTCTCAGTACAGTGCGTTGCACTTATTAATGACTCAAGCCAAGAGCAGGGACGCTGTCTTCTGATTCGCTGTCTCCTTGAGGCACGACGCCCAAAGAGCAGGCAAAGCAAATTAATTGGATGAGCAGAAATGCAGACAGTGGAAAATTGGAGCTCTCGATCTCGTAATGCATTCATCATTTCTTTTTCTTGTTTTTGCGCCACTGTTGGACGCTCACTGGTTTTTAAAAGTACGCTCAGTCTGCTCACAACTGCATTTCAATTTGTCTTCATTTGGAAGTTGCTGCTTTTACATTCAAGGTTGCCTTTAAACTATTGATGACAAAAGCACTCCACGGATATAAAACGGATAGTACTCATTTTCAAGTATTCAATCATGTGTAAAATACATAAATACATACATATACAGATTATGCTTTTGTGTAAATGCTACAATGAAGCTCCCAAAACAGTAATAGTTAAAATTATTCAGCATTATAATAATGACAATAATAATAATAATGAAAATGCATTTAGGCCTAACAAGTTGTGCTATATATGTACCTGTGTAAAGGACTATAAGCATCAAACAGAGCCTGTGGCGTGCTATAACTCTTCTGCTTCTAGATGCTCGAGTTCTTGTACCAGCTGATTGCATGCTACAACAACAGCCTGATTGGGGCAAATTATGTATGGCTTTTCAATAATGTGCAGTAGCTTACCTCTGGCATTTAAGTTGGTGTGGTTCAAGCTCTGCCACAGACATGGGTCAACTGTATCCAGCATGAGAACATACAATATTTAAAACACACTCATGCTTGCCTGAGTATAATGACACACAGATAAATGGGACTATGGAAGTATTCATGGGCCGCAGAAAGGATTTTGAATAGGTTGAGCTGAAAATGAGAAGTATGTGTGATTCCACAGGCGTCTTGTAGCCATTGCAGTTTTCTTTTTTCATATATTTGCACTTATGTTTTGAAAAGCATAATGAATTTTAGGCATCCCCCACTGGAATACTATCTTTATTATCCTCATAGAAATGAATGGGGAACTTTGGTAACTTTAATTTGTTTACCCCTACACTAAACCACACCAGTATAAGATGTGTTGCTGAGTATATCTGTCATTTGCATCATATGACACATGCTTAAAATGATGAGTACTCAAGTGTTAGTAACTTGTCATGTTAACTGACGTGTAAGCAGAAGACTAATGATGCTCTTCCAGTCATGGTCTCGCTTTCTTTTTTTTTTAATCTTGCATACCCTTACTGTCAGGACACAGAGGATGAGGTAAGGTTATCAAAGTTTATTTAAACAGAGACACAAACACAGGTAGTAGATATAGCAGGTTAGGATGAGAACTACCACTTCATACAGTCACTTAGCTGGGTAATCAGGGTTGGTAGAATGCAGAGAGTTGGAGAACACAAGGAACAGGAGACAAGGAAGACGTTAGCATATAGACAGTGGGCTCTCAGGTGAGCAGCAGGTAAGAAGTCCAGGTATGTTTGACAAGACCAGACACTGAAGTGAAGGGAGTGAGAGTCTATATAGTGTCTGTGATGATGAGGTGCAGGTGCAGGTGATCAGTACTCAGGGGATTGTGAATGAGTGGGTGGAGTGTGGAGATCTGGGGACGATGCCTGTGCGTTGGTGGGTGTTGGCTGTGACTGTGACACTTACGAAAAATAAGTTTATTCAAGTGTGCTATTAGTATATTTCTTTAAACTAAAAATAAGAAACTATACTTTCAGTCTACTTTTTATGTATACTTTATGTACTTCTCAGAAATATATTTAAAATTGCACTTAAGTATACTTGACTTATACTGACAGAAAAGTCAAAGTATATTTGGCTTATTCTTGTACTCAATGTTTTGACCGAGATATACTTGGCTTGTGGTTGTGTTTACTCTTTTGAATAAGGTGCCTATTAAATACTTTTTTCACATCGTTTTACATACTATTTTATATACTTACATTGTTCGAAAATATTGATTTATAAAGAAAACAGATTTGTTCCTAATTCTGAGTATCTGAATTTTTGCATAGGCTAGTCCACCGGTAGAGTACACAGGAATTTACATCAAATCTTTCCCCACCCACGGCTGAATTTTCTGGCTATCCGTGTATTCACTGTTATACTGTAAGGGCACTATAACACATTTTCTGAAAGAGTACTGAATCTCCAGATCAAACAAAACACATGTAAAGAAGAAGCAGTGATAGAAGATTGCTTACGCAAATGTTAAATAACGATATCATCAACCATTAAACAGCATATAAATCAAAATTGCCAAACGTTACCGAATGAAATTTAACTCATGAAGAGGAAACGACAGTGATGCTTTGGATGTGTTGATTGGATCAATCTACTTTATCTATGTTTTGTTCATCGTGTAGTCTTTGACAAAAAAAAAAATTTTTTCTCAGTTTTTTGTTTAAAATGTTGTTTTTTTATGAAACTTAACCACATTCATGTGTTGATAAAAAGGATGCATGAGTAAAATGTTTTTAAATGGAAAGTTAAAGTACAGCTAAAGGCATATTTCAAGAATAAAAATGTATAGGCCTAGCTAAATAGTAACATAGTAGTATACTTAAAGTGCAAAGATAATATATGAATAGTAAACTTATAATAGATAAGTATGATGGTAAGTTCACTTAAAAGTTGCAATTATACTTGCAGTATAAAACTACTAAACTAGTAGTTTACTGAGAGTACACTTCAAAGTGTACTTTCATAAACTAAAATAATGTGCTAATAAAGTAATAAAATAGTAAACTACTAGTATACTTGTAGTACAGGTACAGTACAAATGAGAAATGTAGTTGCTCACTTAAAGTTTACTACTGTTATAATATGTCTTTAATGTATACTTTATACTAAAAATGGGCCAATTTAGTCCCAAGCAGTACTAAAATATTACACTTACAAGTTTACTACTAGTACATTGATATTAGTATACTTCCTACATAAAGTATATTTCATAAAATTAACTTGAAGTATTTCGTAAGGGTAGACATATACATCATGGCTGAAATCATTAACTATTAATGGGTCACTCTCAGTCTCTGTTGAAGAACTGTATGCATGATTAGGCTACTTCAATGTAATCATATAACCACTATAGAAATGAATATCTTGTTTGACAGATACTGTAGCCTAACAAGCCATGCTTGCTTTGACTGATGGAGAACACAGCAGTGCAAATACAGAAATTTAAATTCATTACTCAATGCAAATAAAGGGAATCTGCTAAATGAAATCAATAAAGGGGAAGCGATATGATCATTATCAAGGGTAAATAAAGGGACGTGAGTGTGCGTGTAAATAACGAACATCAGATTGTGCCTCTATTTGAGTTGTTGTCAGGATAATTACAAACTTCCTTTTGCCCACTGAGGCTTAGCACAAGTCCTCCTGATGTGCATTTCTCTCTTCCCGTGTCTCTCCATGACAGAGTGAGTGCTCTCATATCTCATTCTGTTTTCATTCTGCCTGCCTCCTTTTTCATCAGCTGCATCAATTTATTATCAGATAAACAAAAACAGTCATTACATTACGATCCAGGATCTGTTGGGATGATTGTTCAATTGAAAGTTTAAATATTATTGTAATCAATGGCAATTCCTTGAGGGATTACAATACAATCAGAAGCATTTTGAGGAGAGAAGCAAAATTATTGTATTTACACATCCTTTGTTCTTACAGCAAATCACAGCAGAGAGGGAAACGCCACTCCATGCTGCTTTTCTTGATTGATAAACACAGATATGCACACACACACAATTGCACACTTTGATAATGTTGGCAAGCTAACAACTGAAATATCTTACAGCTTGAAAAGACTCATCATCATATTGATGGTAACAGATAAAATATGCTATATATTCTGCCGGGGCCTAAATTCCCAGTGCTGAGTATTCAAAGAGAGAAATAACAAAAAGAAAATCTTGGTTTTTCATTACATTTTTTTTTTTTTTTTTTTTTTCAGTCCTCTCCTTTCCTGACACACAGTAATATATACAAGGCAAGTGCTGAATATAAATCAAGTTTTTCTTCTGTGAAATATGATAATCTGTAAATTAGTAATAATTGGAACTGAGAAAATGTGGGCTGCTAAATGATTTGTCTTAAACATATGTGCATTAATAGAAAGAAGCACATTGACTTCACCTTCACCTACATTCGCGCACACACACACACACACACACACACACACACACACACACACACACACACACACACACACACACACACACACACACACACACACACACACACACACACACACACACACACACACACACTTACACACTTTCTGTTCACTGGTGATGGTGATGGAAATCAGCACTTGCAAGGCCCATTATCAGGAAACTGTGCTGTTTATGCTTGAAATCTTCAGGATTTTTCAATCATTTGGTATGAAAAGGTTTTTGCTGAACTTCCAAGAAATCCTATTTTCCCACCTGTGGTCTAAAGTACCAGGACCATAACTAGCATATATACAGTACATTGTCAGATTTTTTTTTAACCTTTAGCCGTACAACAGCTTGTCCCTCGGGCAGTACCCTTAAAGGTATACAAAGTCCCTTTTCTATCCCTATAAGTTGCATATTTGTACTTTAGAGTAGTAATATGGACCCTCAAGGTACTACTATCAACCATTTACAAGTAAACAAGGTACAAAGTTGTTCCTTTAAAGGTACTGCCTCAGTGATAAGCTGGTATACTTCTAAAGGTAACATTTTTGCACATTATTTCTAAGGCAGTTATTTCGATAGTCCACTTTAGACATTCTACTAACCATAAGTATCTTTGCAACTACATGTCATTTAACGCATTCATTTGCAATTACATGTCAACTAACTCTTACTGGAGTATTAGTAGACTGTTTAGGTTATGTTAGGTTAGTAGACGTACTTCTGTTGGGGAGCATCAAAATAAAGTGTTAGAAGATATTAAGCAGAGAGTCTACTAATATTCTAATGACTGCTAGTTGACATGTAGTTACAAAGTTTCTTATAGTTAGTAGAATGTGGGCGTGTACACCTTTTTGAAGGTCGCTACAATGTTTGTTTGTATCTTACTTTATAAAACAAATTAGCTGATGTTGATAATGATCATGTGGGGAAAAAAAAGATGAACATTTGACCATGCATTTATTTTTTATATATTTTATATTACATTCACCTGTCATATTTTAATGCCTTCGACCCAAGGATTGCTGTGATAGGCTCCAGCCCTCCCATGACCCTAAAGAGGATAAAGAAGCTATAGAAGATGGATAGCTGGATGTATTATATTTTGCTCATGCAAATACTAGTGTAATAGATATCTCACGCTCACTGAGGGGAAGCTAAACAAATGTTTGAATAATAAAGCTTTATGAGCAGTATAATGCAATACTTTACACATAATACAGCAGCGATGTATTATCAAGCATCAACTCAATATGAATTTTTGTTGCCAACATATAATTTAATATCAATTCATTCAAAGCAATATTGCGCTAGCTTGTGTAATCTTAAAAGGATCAAATATGAGTTTCCATCAAAATGAAACTGGGAGCTAATCTAACTAAACTGTAATCTTAGATTCATTCTGATAAATATCTCTTGCAGTTGGAAGGCAGCTTATGGATAGTTTCTTGACAGGCATCTTTTAACCTAAAAAGAAGTGGCTTCAATATCCCTGGCAACATATTCTTTGAAAAGGACTGATTAAATGTCAGTAATTTGAGTTAGCCATTTAACTGCATTGCTTTGTCTGTTTTGGCCCAGAAAATGAAGAGGATAGTATTCAAATGAAAATGGCCTTCTACTATTGAGGGCTCAACAGGGCCATATCCAAATTAAGACCTTCTTAATTACTATGACGTTTTAATCCATTATTATTTTTCATATCCCATCTCACAATGATTGTTGAAGTGCTTCAGTGAATTAGCAGTTTATAAATATGTGATTTCTGTTGAAGGAGAAGATGTAGAAGGAGGATACTGAAGGAAAGTCAAAGTATTTGTTGATTGAGTGTATAATACATGCAAGGCACACTTAACATGTGGCTTAGTGCTGGCACAGTGGATTAAGACTAAAAACTGAAGCTCGATTTCACTCCGAGCAGTTCTCTTAATTAGAGCAGCATGTCACTGAACTGAAAAAAAAAAATATATATTTTCCTAAAAGACCTGCAACCCTGTAATTTGTGTTACAGAGATTGTTCTCGTGATTTGGATTGTTCTGCATCACACATTAACTCAATAAAAAGATACTGCATGTTATCACACTTGGCACTCTAGAGTCAATATGTTTTCTCTTTAATTAGTCATGTTTTAAAATCTGATTACAGTAATTTAATTAATTGTGAGCGTGTTATCATACATACACACTAGGAGATTTATTGGAGGAATTATTTCTGTCTGGAATGCAACAACAATTGTTTTGACATCTGTGATTACAATTACTATAAAAAGATCCCTGGTCCCCTGGTCCCCTGGTCCCCTGGTCCCCTGGTCCCCTGGTCCCCTGGTGAATGTGATTTCACCAATTACAACCTTTCTTTGTTGATCCTGGAAGAACATTCCAATCAACCAATCAGATTAGAGGGACAAGTTTACAGTTTATATCAAGTTTAGGCTTAGGGTTAGGTGCTTCTACAAGTGTTATTTCCCTATGATTCTAGGGATAACATGGGTAGGGTTAGATTTAAGGGTATAGGCATAGGGTTAGGACAACATTTTCAGATAGGAACATGTCGTAAATTCACGGTAACATCCACCAGTCTATGGTAAAAATTCCTTTTCATAAAACCTGATACATGTTGGCATGTCAAGGGTTTCTTTGTCATATTCACATTCACTCCTTGCTTCAGAAAAGGCGCTAAAAGGCAGTGCATTTTAATAGTCACAATATTTAGACCCTTAAGGCCTATGTTAAACCCTATGACTGACCATTTGGTGATGAGAAGTGTGTGTGTGTGTGTGTGTGTGTGTGTGTGTGTGTGTGTGTGTGTGTGTGTGTGTGTGTGTGTGTGTGTGTGTGTGTGTGTGTGTGTGTGTGTGTACAGATTTTGAATTTTGATTTTGATTCATACAGATTTTGAATTCCATTTTCAGATTATCAGATTGTCAGCAATATCAAGTTGAAATGAATTTGGAAAATTCTCAGTATTTCATGTGGCATCCTTTTGCTTCAATGACAACAGCCCCATGAACTTAAATGTACTTAATTACTGAACCTCACAAGTGATTTATTTGATTAGTGACCTAGAAATACAGCAGAATCTGAAATATTTCTTCATTCATGTCATTCTTTTATTATCTTTTAATATCCAAACAACGGTATTTTTAAATGACATGATTTTTGGAACTTGTGGTATCTCGGTTGTGTTCCTGTTTATTAAACAACATTATCTTTACACTTCTTATAAATCAAAATGAGAATTATTATTATTTTTATTTTTTTACAGAAACACTATTATTCCATGTCATATATGAATGAATTCCAGATTTCCCCTGGCAATTTTATGTTAATACATTAACTAAAAAGTGCTGATTATATAAGTTTTGTATTCTGCCAGCTGTCATACAGTACATGCAGCTCAAACTCTCTCCAACATGCAAAGACCCTCATTCCCCTCCAACACACGTTCACAAGAAATTAAACTGTTAATTTGCCGGCTCCATGGGAGGAAAAAAAGCTGATTTCCTTTTCCAGTCCTGAACTTGTAGGATAGGGTATGAATTAACAGCATGGCGACAAGCAGAATATGTTATGAGCCAACTTTAATAGGGAATACGGGGTTACGGCGCTGTGAAATTGCGTAAGCTTCCAGTTTATAAAAATGTTCTGCCTCTGATAAACCCTGCCAACATTCCAAATAACATATTGGACATTAACTGCTTTTAGAGATTGTGGACATTTTGACACATTATCCACTCTGGCGATAGCGGAAAAAATCAGCATGACCAGATCAGATGTTTAAATTCATGTCTTGCCTAACATTGCGCAAGTATAGAGGCATGACTTCTTGTCTCTTTCCAGCAGATAGCAATGTGAGTTTGAAACTAGTGAAAGCCTGGAGGTGAACCCTCGGTTCAGTTTGTCTAATCTAATTTCCTGTCACACCAGAACAGCATGTAAAGAGAAACATGGCAAGCAATAAATTATGGGGATGTTACTGCTATTCTAGCAGTGTTTTAATACTTTGCATGTAAATAACGTAGGTAGGGAAGTAGTTCTGCTACTGCAGTTAGCAAATCCATCCATGGAGCGGACCTGTTTACATTTCACTGCTGGTTGTATATTCGTACATACTGTATGACAAATACCTTGAAACTACAAACAAGATTAAAAAAAGAGAGAGACACATTTCACATTCTGAGAAATAAGGATGTAAAATCCTGTTATGAAGATGTGCTACTGTCAAAATGCCAGCAACTGCCGTTATCTTACACCTACGGAGTAGTGCTGAAACTTTCCAGCTTTCCAGATTTTCCCTTGAGTTTGATGTGCAGGGCTTAAAAGGTAAGCCTACATAGTCCTACCTGCGATCTGTTTGCAACACTTCGCCACAACCCACTTTAATGTTCCTCTTCCATAAGTTTGCCTGAACTTGAATACTTTAAAATATAGTTTAATATTACATGCAATGTGTGCAAGAAATAATCGATCCCACAGAAAACATTCAGAGTTTTATAAAAGATAATAACAGCTGCTATATATACCAAGGCACTGTGAATTTTATTTGTACAGGTCTGACACAGCTTACATTCACCTGGATCCCCGACAGTGTGACAAAAATATTAAATATGAGCAGAAACAAGTATCTTTTGGTTTGAGGGAGTGGAAAGCAACTGAAAAAAAAATATACAAATTTCTTTAACTGGTAGGCTAATACCTGCTAGATCAGTTACATAAAAATGAAAATCACAGACTTGCAAAAGTACGATTGCATTTCTGATATTGACAACCATTCAAAAAGTTAATGTTGAGTAACATATTTTAGACACAATAGGGCTTTTCGCATCTGAAACAGTTAACCCTGGGTCATTCTAAACTGAATCCTGGGTTCTCTTGCTTCACGTTTCACACTGCTCAGAATTTCCCCGGGGTTAACAATTAATCCTGGGTATTCATAAACTGAAGTTTCCCATTGTACACTCCTAAATCCTGGGTTAACGTTCTTATTTGCATATTTGCAGGGTCAGTGTCACTGATTGGATGAACCCAGCATGCAATCTGTTTACATAAAAGCTCTAGCATTGCACATCCTTGCATTGCCGACTGTACTATCGAGTTTATACTGAGTGGATACTTCGGACTATAAAGGTAAGAATGAAACGGCCTCTTCACTCAAATTGTCACGTTTTCTGTCAGCATTTGTCATTTTTCCTCTCAAATACTGAATTTCCTATTGTTATACAATGTGCAGTGCTTCTGTGACTGTCCAAAGCATGCAAATAGTATGCGATTGGTTGCCTGTTTCTAAGCATCTACACCACAGTTTCACACAAGTTTGGCACAGCTCAGCTCCCTGTTCCAGAGCAGGGTTTCATAACCCCGGGTAAAAAGCGGTGCTAACCTACTTCTAAATTACAAGTGTGAAACGTTCCTTTACCCGGGAGTAAAAGTGGTGTTTAGAGCAACGATAACCCAGGGTTAAGAGCAGCGTGAAACGCCTAAAAATTGGCTGTAACTTGGCAACAAAATAGTTTTAAACTATCTCTATACCAAAGCGAAACAAACCAAAAAGTCAAAGAAGAAAAGTGGCCTAATGCATGAAAAGTCTTCTTGCTCAGCTGCAGTGTTCAAATCTGGAAAAAAGACAATTCCAACACTTGATCCTGTTTTGACTACTTTTGGAACTATTTTTTTAGTTAGTTTATTTGTTTGGAACTATTTTATTACTATTTCAGACCAAACTTAAACAAAATACCAAAAGCAAAACAGCTGTTTGAAATGTCACCATTGATTGCCATTGCCTCAGTATTCACACTCATGAAGCATGGCAGCAGATTAGCAGTTTATTGATTATGCTTTAGCTATTTGCTTACACATGGTTTATCTATAAATGCCCTGAAGCAACACTGAGGTCACAGAGGGTCATGAGTACTCTTTTTATAGGTGTTTTCACATTATTTTTAATACGGGAATCTCCTACAAAAGAGATGAGAACGCATTCTCTCTTCTTTTTCTTCCTGGAACGCAATAATTAGTAGGCTGTTTCTCCTCTCTCATTTTTGTAGAGTCCATAGACTTTTCAATTTCTCATTCAGCTCAAATGGTGTCAAGAAGGTTTGCAAATGGATCATGTTTAAATGATCAGAGCTGAAAAATGACCATCTTTCAGCACTAAAAAGACACAAGCAGTAGGCGTGGAGATGGCTGAAAATGTTTAAGGATCTATAGGAGACTACTCTGTGTTTCTCCTTTATATCAGATTTATATAAAGAGAGATCTTGGCAGCCATGTTTGCAAACCCATTTGAGGATAAAGGTGTAAATGGAGGGCCATTAGTGGTAATGCAGCAACAAATGCTTAACAACTAAAATGCTCTCCCGTGTGGACTGTTTGTACATTTTTCAAACGCAGAAATGTTTTACCTTTAATTGATAAATGCTAATGGAGCTATTGTGGTCTGTACCTGAAGATGTTCCACATGGATTACGATTTGTGCAATTTGTACACAAATTATAAACACAACTTGTTTTTGCCCCCATTTTTCATGAGCTGAACTCAAAGGTCTAATGCTGCGTTCACACCAAACGCGAATTGAGCGTCAATTTCGCCCGCTGATTGACTGGATCTCACAACCCCGAAAACGTCAGATCAAAAATTAAACAGGCTCTCTTTATAAATAAACCACAGATTTGAGCTTTAAACAACTACATTCCTGCCTGAAAAGTCTTAAAACTACATTTTGTGACACAATAACAGTAGTATTTTTAAATTACTTTGGGGTTTGTCATCCGCTAATGACTTGCCATATCTCGTCACGTCACCATGTGAGAGCAGCAAGCAGGCTCCTGATTGGTTAACGCAGCGCGAATTGACTCCAAAGTTCAGATTTTTCAACTCTGGCGTCAGACGCAAATTCGCTTCAAGCACGTGAATGCCTTTCTATTGACTTAACATGGAAATCACTCGCTCCAGACGCTCGATTTGCGTTTGTTGTGAACGCAGCATAAGACTTTTTCTATGTACACAAAAGGCTATATGACAGCGACAGCTTGTTCCAGTTCCTGCCAATATCCAGCAACTTAGCACAGCCATTGAAGAGGAGGGGACCAACATTCCACAGGCCACAGTCAACAGTCAACAACCTGATCAACTCTATGCGAAGGAGATGTGTTGCACTGCGCAAGGCAAATGGTGGTCACACCAGATACTGACTGGTTTTCGGACCAGTAAAACTGCACATTTTAGAGTGGCCTTTTATTGTGGCCTGCCTAAGGCACACCTGTGCAATAATCATGCTGTCTAATCAGCATCTTGATATGCCACACCTGTGAAGTGGATGGATTATCTCGGCAAAGGAGAAGTGCTCACTACCACAGATTTAGACAGATTTGTAAACAATATTTGAGAGAAATAGGCCTTTTGTGTACATAGAAAAAGTCTTAGAGTACATCTTTGAGTACACTTCATGAAAAATGGGGGAATAAACAAAAGTGTTGCGTTTATAATTTTGTTCAGTGTATATATCTGTGTGTTTTGTGTCTTGTGTGGCTCTTAAGTACAAGACTTGAATCATTTTTCACTTCTTTTGACACCGTCAGGCACTATCTGACAAAGAACAGACAAGCGCTTTATCCTCAGAGGTGAGCGATTCAAAAAAGAAATATTGTTTTCCACCAGCTCCTTTTCCCCTTCTCCATTCCTGTGTCAGCACTTAGCCAGTAGAAAAGCAAAGGGTCTTAAGTGTCCTACGGCGCTTTCATGAAATTATGAAAAAGTCAAATTATAGGGGCGGGATTAGCTTTAAATAAATTATTGGATTCTCAATTTGCGGAAGATGATGTTCACATTTAAATGGAAAGTTTCCTTATTCCCTTAGGGGATGGTATGGAATTCATTTGACTTTTTTTTTTTCGCTGACACAGAAAGACAGAAGCACCCTGCTGGTAAGACTCTTCTTCAGTATGGTTTAATGTGGTCAAACAGCCTCGCGGGGACACTTAATTAAAGGAACAGTTCACACATAAAAGGTTTTTTTTTTTTTATATAAAGGTATTATGCTATAATTTTTTTCCCATCAAACACAAAAGAGGGACTATTAAAAGAATTTTCACATAGATCTTTCCCATAGAACAACGAATCACAGACGGACAAGCTCCAAAAAGGTAAAAAACATAAATAATATAAAATCAGTCCATATGACTCATGCAACATATTGCAAGTTTTCTGAGGCAGACAGATATTTCTGCACAGAGATTCTGATCGATGTATGGAAACCTGACCGAAATCAACACTTCTCTAAGGTTTGAAATCAACTTCCTTGTAGAAATGTATTATATATGAATTAATACAATTAAAAGCTGAATCATAGATTGAATCAGCTTGCAATATGACAAGACTGCACATAATAAGCAGCACAAAAGGGCTGAAAAAAGACCAAATTAATGTGCTGATGGTAAGATAGCTGCCAGATACTGAGAGCTGAGGACAACCAACATGACACTCTCTCTGATTCAGCTTTAGTCATGTGGAAAATTAAACAAAGAAAAGAGCAGTAGTCAATGCAAATGCCACTAGAGGATATTTCAACTTTAAAGGAGGCAGAATCAAATTCTCATTTACTGCAGATTTTCGAGCTTAATAATTCCACTGTTCACTGTTATTTGATCTGGTTTATCATTTATCCACTTTTTACTATTCATAAATTTAGAAATTAAAAATGTATCTATGTCTACATTACCAGTACATTTTCCATACCCACCGATTGAATGCATAGATGGATTTGAAATATTCATTTGAGTTAAATTTATTTTCTAATTTTACCTATATATTATCCTACAGCTTCCACTAAGAAAAAAAAAAAAAAAATAGACCATTGCAACATATAAAACAATCAGAATAGCATGTGACAATATTATTAAGTCGGAATTCCTCCGAGGTCAATTGCTAAATTCTCTACTTACTATAATAACAATACTTAATAATAATTTAAAAATCTTGTTAAACTGTGGGAATTCTGGTGTGAAACTACATTATCCATGATTCTGCAAATAAATCTCCACCAATCAGAGAATCAACACAAGCAAATACCTCCATAATAAAACTTTGGCGTTTAAACTTAAACGTAAAACAACACTGCTATTCAGTCAAACCAAAATTTATTCAGACACCTCCAACATTTTCTCACATTATCACATTTTATTCGCTATAGTTTGGAAAACTCAAGAACTGTCAGAACAAATTCATCTTGATAATGTCAGTTAACTTTGATAGAAAGGTATGTAATGGATTACAATCAACCAATCAGCTGTCAGCTGTTAAATTTAAGTACACAATTAGATAATACCAATTTAGGTCAACCGATTACCAAGCAATGCATCATTTCGTTCAGTCTGTGGTGTGAAAGGTCACATTAGCAATTAAAGAAAAACACTTAAGCAAAACATGGCCAGGTCAAAGTGTCTGCATAATTTTGGTCCCAAATTATTATAAATTTTACTGGTAGTCCACTGTATGAAGAATTGTTGGGTATAATATATAACAGGTTAACTATATTTTGCTATCCTCACTTACATAAATTGACTATAGTGTCCTGCACCCACTAGTAAAACATTATATCTGGTGTCTGAATATTTTTTGGTTTGACTGTATATGTATATAAAATCAACATCTTTAAATCGTTAGTTTTATATTTATCAATCATTTTTTTATTTTGATTGATTATGTTGTTTGCAATGCTTCATAGGATTGTAGTTCTATCCCTTATCAAAACTGTTAAGTCTTGTAACTTTGTCTTTTTGTCTGTTTTTCCAGTACTTTGCTTTAAATCAAAGTTTGTAATGTTGTGGTTCACCTCATAGCATAGGTTTGGTTCATGGTGCATACTCTTAAACAAAGACTTTTAAAATTCCTATTGGAAAATGAATGGGAAAAATTATTCCGGAAGAGAGGCTGTGGAAAAAGTGGACAGGCAATGTTGCACTCAATAAACCCTTCAATAAACACTATTAATATTGCATTGCAGGATGTACAGTCTAACTATATTGAATACCATATGGGACACAGTCCTAAACTTATGAAGGCCGTCTGAAGTTATGAAAAACTAGGACAAGCATTTCAGGAGCGTAGAGGGATGACTCCAGGAAATGACTCTAAGCACACATATAAATATAAAGCACACACTCACTTCTATACTTAAGGGGCAAGATGAGTATAATATCTTCATCAAAGCTTCAAAGTGTCAAGCTTTCAGTTTCCTTTTGTCTCAAATGTTCTCTCTGGTGCGATTAAATGAAAGCCTATAAAGTATGGATGCTGAGTGGGAGCTGATGGGTTTGTGCAATGATGCTGTATATACTTATGTGCGTGGGTTTGTGAGCGATCGTACACTTTGTGTCTGCGAGAGTCTGTGTGAAATTTCTAGTAGTTGTTTGGATGCTCATTGGTGTGCCTTTTTCCTGTCCGTGTGTTTGCGTGCATGTGTGTAATGATGCTTCTCTTTAAATTGTCTTTTATGAGGCGAAGGGAAGGCTGCGCTGCCCTGCTGCTCGGCATTCTGGCTAAATGAGGGGTTAAGGCCGGTAATGGTGGGGACACTCAGCATGGAGGCCGGAGCGCTGTGATGGCAATCCTTCTCCTGTTTTTAATCTCCTCTTTATCTTTATTTTCATCATCCTTGGATAACAGTCTTTGTTCTTGACTGCTATTGTCTCACACTACAAAAAGGTGGTTAAACAAGTGCATGTGTACATTTTATACTGAATTCCAGCATGACTTGTTAGATACAGTCATTTAAAATAATTGCTTTGTGTATGAGAATGTGTTTAGCTAAATCTATATAATTAGCTTCATATAAAAACAATAAAAGTCTATGCATTTCTAGCATGCATATGTGTGTGCAAAATGAAAGGGTATGAAATTATAAAATTAAAGTGTCCATTTAAAGGCCACTGACTTGTTTTACTGCTCAAATGCAATCACCAATACCAACCCAATACCGCCATTACTAATACAAGTGTGTGCGCACACATATACCTCAACAGCAGCTAAAAGACAAACTCATTTCCCCACTGAATTGGGGCTCTGCAAAGTGCTAACTCTGCAAAACACAGTGAAGTGTAGATATAGAGGCTATAAATTAAACCTTAGGCATGGAAATCTCGTTTAAAACCAAATGGCTTTTCAACCACAGACATACACACACACCTGCACATACTATCACACAAATCTCAGAGTCTGTCGTACTTGTGCATTACATATACAGTATTCATCCAATCTCTGGTCACCAGTTTTGATGAAAGGTACTGGCCCACACGATACACACACTCCTAACTAAATCTAAATTGAAACTTCACATTCCATTAACTTATTTTTTGTTTAGTTTTACAGCATTTTTGTCTCTAGAAGTATGGCTAGGCAAGAAACAACTACAAATGTTAATATAGGCTACACTACAATTCAAAAGTTTGGGATCAGTATAAGATTTTTTTTTTTGTGAAAATAACAACTTTTATTCATCAATGATGCATTAAATTGATCAAACGTGGCAGTAAGGATCTTTTGAACTTTGTATTCATCAAAGAAAAATAGATCATGGTTTTAAGCAGCACATGCTTTCAACATTGATAAGAAGAAATGTTAAGCACCAAATCAGCATATTAGAATGATTTCTGAGGATCATGTGACAATGAAGACTGGAGTTATGGCTGCTAAAAATTCAGCTTTGCTATCATGTGAATAAATTACATTTTAAATTATATTAAAACAGAAAACTGGTAATTGGGTTGAGTAGAGCCAACTCAAATTAAACAAATTAGCTCAATCAAATGAACTTTTATGAGTATTTAGAACTTTCTTTTTCTTTTGATTTCCCCAAACTGTCACATTTTAAGTAATCGGAATTGTTTAATTGTTTTGAGTTTATGAACCTGTTTCTCTTAATTTAGACAAACTTAAATTTAGAGGTGCAGTGTGTAGTATTTATGGGGATCTATTGACAGAAATGCAATATAATATTATACATAATTTTTGAGAACAGATATACAGCATGTCATTTTTTTATATTGCTGTACTCATTCAGAAAGTGCTATCAAAGCATTGTGTTACCAATTAGCAAGGTAGGTTTTATTGAATTAGCTAGTTCAATTTAGCCAACTTATTCAGGTTTACAGTGGATGTTACTGTTTAACTGTATTTTTGATCATCAATAAATGCAGCCTTTGTGGTCACAATAAAATCTTACCCTTAAATGGTGTTTATATGACTCTATGTATGCAGCAAAGCAGCTCACCAGGATTTTGGAACTGAACTATAATGTCAATCAGCACATGCATGCTTGCTTTTACAGTGGCCTACACTGAAGACATTATAAATGCTTTCATGATGGTGACCTTTTAATATTTACAATCATTTATGTAAGATGTGTATCAGTATACATTAATAACTGTATTCCTTTCATAACATGGTATTATATTGTAATATTATAATGTTGTCACTCAGAAATCTTTAGAACATAATCTAAAAAAAAAAAATACAGTTACATCCAGTGGTGTAACACTAGAGTGAATGCCAGGCAGCACTCCTTACACTATTCTCTAAGCAAGATTCCAGCCATAAAAATATCCATCAACTATTGATTTTCAGCTTTTACAAAAGCTGTTTTAAAAGCTTTATAAGTAAAGCTGTGCTAAGCTGCATTCAATTACAGCATATTATCAAGGCACGATGAAGAAATTGGCCTCTCTAGGTAAACACACCATTCTAACTGCATACCTAAAGAGTTTTTTTCTGGCACAATTTTGCTATCTATCCATTCGCCTATATGCATTTAGATCCCATCAATCCATCAAATGCTAACACATGTGATTTCTGTCAGCAGACTTTTGATTACAGAACTCTCCCTCTTTTCTCCCCCTGCTCCTTCTCTTTCTACAGCACACTGTGGATTTATGTCATTGAAAATGCATTGGGTGAAGCAGAATCTGTTTCTGCATGTCTGCAGTCGCCTCAAGGAACGTGTGTTGCTTAGAGAAAGGAGAGAGATGCACAAACACACACACACATGCACACATACATACACACATATGCATAGTGCAAGGGTATTTGAATTTTGAAATCATATGTGTAAGATGAGGAAGTTGCAGTCGTAATGCTTGCAGTAAATAGCTGGAATTGGACAACAGCATGACAGATGTTATAGAGGGCACGTCTGTTAGCAGCCTTCATGCTCTATTGAAAAGGCATACCGTATGCCTTTATTTAGGTCTTGTAAAGGTTGAACTTTTGTACTCAGTGTACTGAATCATACAGCATAAAGCTAGTGGTGATTTGGCCATCTGCACACATCTCACAGTTAATAGCTCATGCACTGGGAAGGCCAAGATTTGCTTTACTGGAATCAAAACATAAGTATCAGCTAGCTAAAAGGGGACATATTATGCCCCTTTTTACAAGATGTAAAATAAGTCTCTGATGTCCCCAGAGTGTGTATGTGAAGTTTTAGCTCAAAATATCCCACAGATCATGTTTTATAGCCTGTTAAAATTAACACTTTTTTGGGGTGAGCAATAACACACCGTATATGTCCCTTTAAATGCAAATGAGCTGCTGCTCCCTACCTGTTCTTTCAAGAAGAGGGCGGAGCTTCAAGAGCTCCTGCAACAACAACAACAACAAAACATGTCAGAAACTAACAGTGTTCAGTTCAAACCGGACTCGGACAATAATGCCTACAGAGCCAGAGAATATATGCTGCATGGAGAAAGAACAGGTATAGTTTAGTTTTAACTTATTTTGGCATCTTGCTTTTATCCACTATTAGTACAAGCATGTTGTAGCGGACCCTGTCTGAACTTTACTGATGAATTTTATGAAGTTATTGTTCATCACAGAGAAGAGGAGAAAATGGTAGACAATGAACAACTGGCTGAGGGCAGAAACTATGCTAATACGGAACAGTCTGTCAGTGCCGTGGGTGGAAACGTGCAGATTAAGGGGTGGTAATATTATAATAGATCCCCTTCCTACGTCAGAACGGGAGAGAAATCTGAGCGGCTCGTTTTTCACATGCTTGCAGAAAAAGGCTTACCAAAACAAAGTTAATGGGTTGTCCTTTTTCACGTTTTCTGGGTTGGTAGATGCACAGGGGACCCGATTATGGCATTTTAACACAGAAAAAGTCTGATTTTCATGATATGTCCCCTTTAAGAATACAGAAAATTGGAATGCAAGTTGAAATTTTGTGAAGTTTTATTATAATCTAGAAAACAAATTGTATAATAATTTTATAATTATTTTAATGTTTAAGGCTGTTTGCCTTCTTAATTGGGTTTTTTGCCGTTCATGTGTTTTGCCTCCCAATGCTTTTTCTTTAGTCAGATTATTGCAGAGCTTGACTAGCTAATTTGGTTTGACGAAGATCAATTGCAAAGAACAATATTATTGTAATTTTATTCATACAGAAATCTGTTTTGTCTGTTAAACATCATGTTTTTTTTTTTCAATGGCAAGTGAATGAAATCAAGCGTTCTGCGTTAGTTCAGGCAGGCCACGTAGTCAAGCTCCGCTATCAGCTGATTGGAAACATTCCCACCCCGCCCATATCAGCTGATCTGATTCCTATGCACACAATTGGCAACTCTCAAACAGGGCGCCTTACTTGGCTGAGGTGGCTGCTTTGCAACCCACCTCCTCCCCAGCTCCTCCTTAAACTGTGTTAAACTTAATCATGTCATTGATGTCATTCTGTTGTCATTGATGCATGCTCTGTTCTCAGTGGGGGTTTCACTGCCCTCCCAATTTAAAAATGAGAGGTTGTCCTGAGAATCTGCTGCTATTCCCTGTCTTGGCTTTTCATGGAGCTCATGAAAAGGATGGGGAATTTAGAACAGAGTCATATCACCAGATGTAAATTTTATGCAAAATATGCCAATAAAAAGTTGACTAAAAGTTTGTCTATGGTGTTTTTGACTTAAGTGGACCTGACTGAAACAGTATTTTATATTATTTTTATTCAAATGACTCTTGGTCTGTACTATTATTATTTTTTTATTATTTATAATTTAATTATTTTTCTTTTCAAAAATATGAAGAAACATTATGATTTTGTTCTAATATGTTCATTTTGGTTGGTTAATTGAAAAAACATTTCACATATGTGTCGCCACATGGAGTTTGGGAAAAACTTTAGGCATCCAAGATACATTTGGCACTTGACGAGTATTAATTTTGGATCATTTCAATGACTATAACACCCCAGTGGACCCTCAATGCCAAATTATGCAGTGAAAGAAAACCTTGGTACATTGCATCACATTGCAAGTTATAAAAGTACAAGTGCGAAAGTATTTGTCCTCTGAACAGTTCTTTCTTGATGCATTGAGTTGTTTCAAAAACATGTGCACTGTGTTCTGGGTAAGAAAACAAAACTGTCTGTCAATGAAACAACAGTTTGATGTAATCGAGTTGCAAGGAGAAGATCCCCTATATTTCCAGCTCTCCACACCTTGCATCCTGCTTTCAAGACAAAGGCTCATGATTAAAGGGGTCATGAATTGAGAAATCAACTTTCCCTTGAGCTTTTAATATATAAAGGTCATCTTAATATAAGAATATCCTGTAAGTTTCAGAGCTGAAAACTTCCTTGTTAGTCAAAGAAAAGCTTTTATTGACACCAGCCCCAGCAAATGATCAATCTGCTAATGTTCTTACCTGTGATGTCAGAGTGCAGAAGAAGACGACGCCTGATTCTGTAGCCATGCTCACTCAGACTCGTGCCTGACATGTTATAGATAAATAACATTGGCCTATGTGGAGCTAAACTGCATCGAACTAAACATGCCATAAGCTTCCTTCGGATTCCAATATTAGCAATGCATGGTTGAACTTTTTTTTCAGTGAAGTTCCAGATCACATGGGGAAGACATTGCGTGTTTGATCGCTTCATTTCACCGGATTCGTTTGTTAAAGAGACTGGATTTGCTGACAGAATGAGATAAGAAAAAAAACATGCTGTGCCTTCTGGATCCAACAGGAATAAGTAAAAAAATGTTTTTATATGTGATAGTTGTCACAGGTGTGTGCAGGCAGGAAAACAAAGACAGGCAGATACAATTCTAAACATTATTTAATCTCAAATAAAGGCAAGACAGACAAACGGGCAACAGCACACCACACTAAAACATAACTAAGATCGGGCGAAGACAGAGTGAACAGGAGGAACTTAAATAGCAAATACAAACGAGGGTAATTAGCAGATCACAGCTGACATAAATCATAGATGAACTAATGATGATGGTAACCAGGGAGACAGATGAGTGGCGGGAAACAGAGCAAAGGAACATGTGACATACAAACAAACTGAAAGTCCAAGAAAAAACTGAACCTAAACATGACTGTGACAATAGTATTGCATTGTTACATTTGATATCTACTGATTATGTATCTAACTAAACATAACTACCACGCTGTCACGGGATGGAGTATCCTTTGTATTTGAAGTGTTGTTGGTTCACTGTGTTTCGCTTTTCGTGATCAGACTCAAACATTTATGGGCCAGAGCATGCACTTTTTTAAAAAGTGAAATAACATTCCTTTCTTGATGTTCGTTGTTCACTCTCTTGACTGGTAATTTGAAGGAAAAATACAATCGCAAAAATTTTGAACATGCTGATTTGTCTGCAGTGAAGTTTTGGTGGTGCACGAACTTGGTTTGTGGGTGCGTGTGTGTGTGTGTTATTTATGCACAGTTCGCACCGATCGGGCCGGCCAAGTAATAAAAAATAACGAATTAATTGCGGGTGGATGAGTGATAAATAAGTGTTTGTTTGATAAAGACATTTTGCGAGCCCAATGGGCGAATCATTCCGGTTGCCATGTCTCCACATTGGAAGTTTTCTAAACAATTCCCCACGTGTAATGACAGGGGAGCCGAAGCTCATTATATTATGCAAAACTGTTATCCAGTCATAGCAGTGGGTCTTCAATCCAACACGCCCATAAAAAAACGAGTGTTCCAGGAGGTGCACTCAAAACCAGGGTAGAAAATGACAGAGCCCCGCACATGACATGCAAGAAAAAAAAGTAAATCATTTACACGTTTTACTATTTCGTTCCTTTGATTTATAAATTGTGCGCATGATTTAGCAAATCTAGGGAATGAATTAGTAAAACGTGCGCACGATTTATAAATCGAAGGAACGAATTAGTAAAACGTGCGCACGATTTAGCCTACTAGTTTTTACTGCATGTCATGTGCGGGGCTCTGTAGAAAATAGCCTATATTCATTATGGTGTTTTTGAATGTAAAAACCACACAGTCATAAGTTGACTTCATTTTTTTTTTTTTAAAGCCAGTTCCTTTAAGCAAATTTTGACATTTATTGTGGAATAAACTATTTTCTATCCATGCAAACAAAAACAAAATATTCTGATTTTACCTTTACCCTTTACATACAGTACTCTAGATGCATGTTCAAGTGTTTTTATAGTGTTTTCTGTAGAAGACTGCGAGTTATAGAGTCAGAATTGCATGATATAAAGTCGTAATTGCATATTATAAAGTCAGAATTGTGTGATATAGTCGCAATTGTGTGTTAAAAAGTCAGAATTGCATGATGTAAAGTAAAAATTGTGAGACATAAACTCGCAATTGCGAGAAAAAAAGTCAGAATTGCTCATTTAAATGTTTATGTCATGCAATTCTGACTTTAAAACTCGCAATTGCGAATTTATATTCACCCAATTTTGACTTTATATCATGCAATTTTGACTTTATATCACACAATTCTGACTTTATATCATGCAATTCGGACTTTATATCACGAAATTCTGACTTTATAACATACAATTCTGACTTTATAACTTTATAATGCAATTCTGATGCTGCTAACATGATTCTGTTTTTACGGTTTTCTGTACAAGACTGCCCCACCATTACTAAAATTATTCTTTTTTTATTGTGTTATCATCTATTTCACATATAACTACCCCTATGCACCACATAAAAACACTTTACATGAGGTCAAATGATGTTTTCATATCCAAGTAGGTGGTTCTTGGCTAGAATAAGCTGCAATGTGGAGTCTGGCTAGCAGAGACCTTCTTTGATCGGGACCGGAAACTGCCGTCAGCCCAAAGTGATCCAGTCACACAGGGACACATCTGTTTGAAGCTTGGCAGCCATTCAATATGCCGAGCGGCTCCCTATCCATCCTAAACCTAGTAATATGATATGACTGAAAAATAACTTCCTCTTCCCTTATGAGGGGAAGGGGAAAAGAGTGGGGGTGGGGGGGTACAACACTGACTTGGGGCAAATGAGATGAGTTGTTTCCTGGCTAATTAAATCATTCTAATAAAATACCTCTGGACACAACACAAGAGAAGAGGCATTATTAAATCATAGCCCATAGTGTCAGCATGGAAACTTAAAAAGCACTGTCCTGCGGCTGGGATTAAGTTAGATTTCCAGTGTAACTAATATGAAAAATTAATTATGGCTTCAGTGTTATTGGTATCTCCTATTAAAAAAGTGAGCGTTGTCTTAAAAAGGGAAGCTCAAAGGACCCTTATCGTAGCCCGGCTTCACAGACAGTGTGATCAGTCTTGTTTTAAAAGCAAAGTTAATCATTACAAACCAGTTGTGTGGCCTCCACAAGTGTAAAGGTCTGTAGGGCAAAGGGACACATTATGCTATGCTAATGATAAAACTTCAAACCGAGTCAAACTTTTTTCTGATAGACAGCTTTTTTGTCCCTTTAAGCTTAACTATTTTTGTGCATGATGTTAGATAAACTGGATGTGTGCAACACATGCCTTTATTCCTAATGCTTTTTATATTATGAAGCTTTACAGAAGCAGATTAACAGGTTTGTTGTGGCTATCACAACCAGAGATTAATTATAAGTATCAGTGTTTTGTAGCCTAATACTGGGGGAGCACAATATATTGGTAGATATTAGATGTACATTGTCTATTTGTTAATTGAAATAAAAGTTGTACCAATTTTGTTATAAATATTAAATGAAAAAACTTAAATTAGAAATGTTGGTTTGGAAATTGAAATAAATAATTGTACTAAAGTGTATGGAAGCTAGTTTCCGCCTCAGAATTAAAAAAAAAAAAGAGAAAGGTCATTGTGACTTTTTAATATTGCAATTCCGCCTTTTTAACACAATTGCGAGTTTGTAGCTCACAATTCTGACACGCAATTACGACTTCTCGCAATTATGACTTTAGGACACAAGAAAGCATTCATAAATACTGTAATATACAATTACCACTGATTTAATCCTGCATGTTCCATTTCTCTATTTTCATTTAGATTACCTGTTGACTCAAAGACATCATGACATAGAACAATAACTGACAAAGGAATGAACCGAACAGGGAGTACAAGTACACAGGGTGAATGAGGGAACTAAACAGGCACAGGTGGAGAAAGAGTAACTAATCAGGGACTAATGAGAACAGGTGCAGACAGGACAAGATGTAATGTGACATTACGCCCCACCCCCCCTCGGAAAGGCACGTCCTCGCGCTGTGATGACAAAGTCCAGGAAGTAGCCATGAGGCAGAGGCTTCGGTGGAGGGCGTGGAGCTGGTGACAGACAGGTGTCCGCCTACCCCAGGCACCGGTACCATGGTGGCGCTGACAGAGGGAGGATTGAAGGCAGAGTCCTGACTCTAGGGACGGATGGAACCCTGGGACCGATCGGCGGAGGCATGGCGAGAGGAACCGGCAGAACAGAGTGGCCGACATTGCAGGCCTGGAAATCTGGAGCTGAACTTACAGGACTGAGGCGGCGACGGGGACTTGGATGACTGGAATGACGATGTGGAGAGTGAGGCCGACGGGGAGGCTGGAGGAAGGGAGGAGCACGCTGACACCATAGGGGTGCAGGGTGAGGGCACAGCACGAATCCCAGAAGTCCGTGGCATAGGCTGTGCATCGACCACCGGAGGCCGACCTGGAGTGATGAGGGAGCCCAGCGGAGTTTCCGGGCAGACAGGCCGTGGAGGCGATGAGGGAGCAGTGACAGGCCGAGGTGGAGATATGGGCCTGGAGGCCCGAGGTGTAGCCAGGGACTCAGCCTCTAGCTGAGCTGGTGGCAGAGAAGCCCGAGGCATGGATGAGCCGCACGGAGCAGGCGGCGGATGTAGAGTTGAGGAGCTGGACAACACCAGTGGTGCTGACGGATCCAGAGGACTGGCCGTGACCAGCGATGGAGACGGGATCAGGAAGACAGGCAGGGCTTCAGACAGAACTCGAGGGTGGGCACTTGGGTGGATTTGGATCTGCAGACCACAGATCGATCAGGTCACAGTTGCTCCTGGCTCTAAGATGGACTGACCCGCCTTTGTCAACTCCGAGGCCTTTGCATCCTCCAGCTCTGGAATCACCTCAGTGGGCACCTCAGGCTCGCTGGCTGTAGGGAAGAGGCCGCTGTTCCGGATCATCCAGACCAGGTATCCCAGATACGGCCGGCTCTCTGGACGGAGAAGGAGGTGCAGTGTGGGGGCCTCGGGCTCTCTGGCTGTGGAAAGAAGGCCATCGTTCTGGAGAATCCAGGCCAGGAATTCCAGGTACGGCCAGCTCTCTGGACAGAGAAGGAGTTGCAGCGTGGGTGAGTCCATCTTCTTTTATTACTTGTTTTGAGGGTCAGTTATTCTGTCATGGTTAGCCGATGAAGAAGGATGAGGAAACAGGATGCTGTCAAACTAGCGTTTACTGTTGACTCACATAAAGCCATCATGACATAGAACAATAACTGACAAACAAATGACCCGAACAGGGAGTATAAGTACACAGGGTGAATGAGGGACCTAAACAGGCACAGGTGGAGAAAGATTAACTAATCAGGGACTAACGAGAACAGGTGCAGACAGGACAAG
Source organism: Paracanthobrama guichenoti (assembly GCA_018749465.1). NCBI lineage: Eukaryota > Metazoa > Chordata > Actinopteri > Cypriniformes > Gobionidae > Paracanthobrama > Paracanthobrama guichenoti. The sequence continues at coordinate 19,799,830 of CM031962.1, read as the reverse complement.
ATGTACCGTGACAACCTGAACCTTACTAAAGTTAATCTTGAAAAATGAGAATAATTTGCAATAACACTGTCATCTTTAGCAAATATTATCCCAAAATGAACATCCATTCTCATACTGTACATTATTATAATGTTGTAATGCCTACAGTAAATAAACAAATTAATTGTATAGTGTATTTTATAGACTGAATGTCAAGGATATTTTTGTCTAATATTTTGAAAAGCACATCTTTGAATGTGGAATATTTCAGTCATGAGAGACCTATTTTTCATTGTAGATCTGTAAGTTGTTGACTTCAAGGACAGCCTCGTGTTTATAATAGCTTGTCGATGGGAGCCTCAGCTTAGAATTATGTGCTCACAAAGTCCTTCTGCAGAGAAGCATTGCACCATCAGCAGTGATTTTCCCCACAATCTTATACTGCTGTGACCTCCCTTCCCACACAAGGACAGAAAACAATCACTATAATGACTATGTTTGACATCCACCTTAATGTAACCTCTCAACATACACTGCCCTTGTAATGTCCCTGTACTATGGAGATTTCTTTCTTAGTTTTACAGCTGTCTTTAATTATTTTGTTTCTTTGTGTCAAAGCAAATTCAGCGTGAAGTGTGACCGCACAGTGGGCAGACTGAGAAAGCGAGAGAGAGAGAACATAAAGTCCTCAGATTCCCTTTCAACTTCAGGCTTCAGCACACAGCTAGTGACAGACTCAACAAAGCAAAGGCTTGGAATGTGAAGATAAACCAGAGTCACTCTACGATGTCCCCAAGAACAACGAGACGGGAGGGGAGAGAAAAGGTGAGTGAGTGCAGAGCTGAGGAGGTGAGCACTCGACTCTGAGCTCCAGAAAGAGGGTGCTACACTTCCAAGAATTCAGCCCTGCTCGCTTAATGGCTTTTCACTGTTGTGGTACAAAAATCAAGTGTTGCATCTTCCCCTGAAACTACACAGCAACACTAACATTTTGGACCCACAATAATTAGCACAACAAAAATAACACCAGGATGCTGCTAATGGAAAACCCTTCACATGATTCACATAGACAGGCAGTAATTAAAACTGTGTGTGTTCATAATTATGCAGGGTGCTGAGATGGTACTGTATTGATCTGGGATTAAACAATGCATGTCCTAATGAAACACCTACATTACTGTCATCAGTGCTATGATGGCTCATTAATATACTAATATCTGTTCTTCTGAGAGGCGTGAGGTTCTATATATATGAGAAGGGGGATTCTTCTGATTGCCTAATGGATCATAAGCTGTTGTTCTGTACTGTGTTATTTTTGTATTATTTGTATACTACTATGTATCATCTACATCAACTACAAATGACTCCATCATTATGCAGCTATTAGGATTAAGTCTTTTATTTGCTCATATTTTTGCTTCATCAAGATCATCAGGAGTGTTTAATGTGAGACCCTAAAGGAGTCCCGTGCAGGAATTGGCAGTTACATCAGCATGCATGCAACATCACCATAACTATGCTATTACAACAAAATGATCAATGCTAATTGGTCTCTTTGGAAGGCGTTACATTCAAAAATGAGATGGAAGTCACCACAGAGCAGTAATGAAGAATTCATGCTGCGTCTTTGTGGCAAAAGGTCAGCCGCTAACGTCTGCGGCCACTCTCGCTTGCCTCCATTACCTCTGCCTGGACTGAAGCTGGTTTTTCCTCCATCTCTCATAAATACTTAACCTACACCCTCCCTGGATAGCTCAATGGAGGACAGAGGCCTCGGATGGATGATGCCCATAAAGCCAGATGACTTGGGGTCTGAATCTAATATCACTCCAGACACACAAGACAGTGTATATTTTAGTGTTAATTCACTTGCTGTGTCATCCAAGGCTTCTGCACTGCAGCACTAGCACAAAGATAGCATTGCTAGGTCACTTAGCTTCAACCCCAGCCATCTTAGAGTAAAATGAATGTACTATTTCTGCGTTCAAGTCAACAAGAACAAGGCCACTTATTTTGGATGCATCTTTAAAGGACAGAGCATGCCACTTGCCGCAGAAAGCATTCAGGCAAAGCAATGACTCATGTGCTGCATTAATACCCCAAATTGTTGGTAGCTATAAAGTGTTTTGGGGACCACCCCCTCCCCACACACACAAAGAGAGGAGTAGGAATAACTCATCTCTCCCCCTAGAGACAAATGGATTTGCATGAAATAACTCCCTTTGGAGATGCATGGGAATGAAAATAGCAGACCTTGATCCTTATATGAGAATGTGAATTAGTGCTGAAAAGCATTTGTGACAATAACCAAAATATTAAAATATATAATTTGTTTTATTTTATTAAACATATTCAAAAATATTAACATTTAATATAAAATGTATATTTAAAAGTATACATTAGTTAAAATAATTTTATAATTTATATATATGAAATATAAATTATGATTATAACTGAATTAAGTTTAATTAATTTAATTTAATTTAACATTTATATATTAATTTATAGTTATTTATTTATAGTTTATATTTGATTTATGTTAATTTTACTATTTTAAAGACTTTATAACAATATTAACATTTTATATATTATATTGCAAAACTATACTTTAAAACATTACATTGTACACTAGAATATTAACACTACAACCGCCAGGGCTTGCTGTATACCTAAAACCGACCGTGGGTCATATTTACCCATGCACATGATTACTGTTTTGACATGGCTAAAAAAAGCTACTGTCTTCTCAAAGTCATGTCTAGACAAGTCATGAAATGATTATTTTTAGTCATCAACTATAATTCTGTCCTGTTGTTTTATACTATTTTAAGCAGGCTACACTTATTACTTTTTGGTGAATATAAGCAATATGGTGTGGTAAATCAGCCTGCAATGACAATGAGAATTAGAAGGAAATAAATACATATTTGGGTGGTGTAATATTATAATAAAATGTCATTAATCACATATTAAGATAACCCATCCCGGCAGGGCTGTCCTTTGTCACCAGTTCTGTTCATAATTTTTATGGACAGAATTTCTAGGCGCAGCCAAGGGCAGGAGAGTGTCCGGTTTGGGAACCACATGATTTCGTAGCTGCTTTTTGCGGATGACGTTGTCGTGTTGGCCTCCTCAGACCAGGACCTCCAGCTTGCACTGGGGCGGTTTGCAGCCGAGTGTGAAGCGGCCAGGATGACAATCAGCACCTCCAAATCCGAGGCCATGATTCTCAGTCAGAAAAGGGTGGCTTGCCCACTTCAGGTTGGTGGAGAGTTTCTGCTTCATGTGGAGGAGTTCAGGTATCTTGGGGGAGATTGACAATTTTTTTAAATCTGGTTTTATCTAAACAATTTTTAACAACAGGGGATTGTAAATAACACAATTTTATTAAAAGTCAATGACTGGGGGACTTGGATATTTTATTGAAAATCTGTTATGTACATTTGAAAAACAGCCATGGGTAAATTTTACCTCGTGGCGGTTCTAGTGCAACTTTTGTCTGGCTAGTTCAAATGACTCTGTATGCAATTGGATAGTCCTTCAACCAATCAGACCACAAGAGGCGTGATCAATGAGCATAATTCAAATGACCCTGTACGCAATTTGACAGTCCTTCAACCAATCAGATCACAAGAGGCGTGATCAACGGGCGTCGATCCATCCTTCTCTACCCAACATTGTGTTAAACCCGCCAATAGTGCGCCAGGTGGATAAGCCAGTCTGTGATTGGTTCCCGCAAAAGTGTGACAGAAGCAGTAGAAATGAATGTACAGGTTTCCAGACTGAGCTGCAGGGAGAAATCAAATCGCCGGCAGATCAGGCTGGGTTTACCCAGTCTAGTGCCACTCCATATCTCTATATGAAACAATTCATGTAGTAGTAGTCTTGGCCACTTAATCAAACCAACAGTAGGCAATATTATTAAGCAATCACTATTTTCCAGATAATTGAGAAAGAGGACAATGGAGAATAGAAGTGTTTTAAAATATACATTTGTGTGTAATATTATACATTTTCACCAGACCCTTAAACCCTCTCGCCACTTTCCTTATGCAGAGTAAACAACCCAGCGAGAAACAAACTAGAGCTATACAGTGAGCAACTGAATAATGCAAGGAAAGAAGAGTGTGGTTTCATTGTGGCATCATTCAAGATTTAGTACCTTTCTGGATGCTTAAGATAAAGAAAGACACGTTTGAGCTCATAAAATCATTTAACTTGACCAAGCCATGTTTGGATAAACAGCGGTTAACACATCTACAGTAGTTATTTGCATTCAAGAGGAAATGACACAATCAGTCACAGACATTTTGAAGATGATATTTGTACCAGCTGCCTCACACTCTGTTTCCAGGTCAATCATGTTCAAAAGGGTCATGAACAGTATGAGTTCCTATCATATAACAGGAAGCTGAAGTACACAGTTGTACTCAGGGGTCCTAAGTGTACTGCAAGTGCTTTTTGAGGATATCAGTCCGTTCCTTCATAATTATTTGTTGAAAAAATATCAAATTGAGTAACATTCCATTTCTCCAACAAAATCGCATCTGGGAATAACCTGAAACAACAGCCTCTGGATGCTTTCATTATAACTGTGCTCTCTCTGTGAATTTGTTTATTTGGATTGCATCAAGAGCTGTTATTCATTCAAATTTTAATTTAGAGATACAGTCAAGGGACATTTTTCTGAACATGTGTTCAAAAATGCATTTATTGATGTGAGTTTTCTAATTTCAGGAAACTTTTAAGCTATGCCCTATCATTTAAGACAAGAGAGAGAGAGAGAGAGAGAGAGAGAGAGAGAGAGAGAGAGAGAGAGAGAGAGAAGAGAACCAACCCCCCTGAGAAGTTCTCAGACATACCGCTACTCTCTATAAATCTCTTTCCCTTGTTCCTCTCCATCATTCTCCTTCTGTGAGCCTCTGTTTCTGCCCCTTCATCTGCTAGTAATGAGTGAACACTCTTCCACACTACACCTCACTCATAATTAGTGCTAATAGGCTCTCTCTGGCCAAATGAATAACCCATCAATAACACCTCTTTCTCGAAATAAGAATGGAAAAAAGAAAACCAAGACTAGAAATTTTTGTGGTGATTTTAGGATTTTTAAAGGAGGGCAATTAAGGGGACAATTTACATAGAGAGGTTAAAAAGTGGCTTATTAAAAGAAAACCACTCTAAATTATTTTTCACCCTAGAATTTGATTGGATGCACAACCATTCAATGTCAATAACAAAATGTATAGGAAGTGTTTTCTCCTCACTTTAAAAGTTAATAAGCCTTTTTAAAATGTTGTATCCTATACAACAGTATGCCTGATTATATATGTTTATTTTACTGTTTACCAATGTATACATCTTCAAATGTATATATCTTCAAATCATACAGTCACTGCTGGAAAGGGTACAAATATGCAAAAGATGCTGGAAAACTGAAGAATATGCAGGACCTGAAGGATTTTTCTGAAGAACATTGGGCAGTCCCACCACCACCCCATCTACTCCCACTTGCTTGGTTAACTATCCTAATCAGAAGTTACGGGGGGAGTACTCTGGGTTCGGGCCAAAATTCCAAGCTTGGGCCCTCCCATTGGACAGCACGCCAAATACGCATACATTTCATTCTATCTGATTATTTGTAAGTGTGAACTCGTGAAATAGAGGTTTAGAGGTTCCCTTTGGAAACAATGGAATGGGAAGAGAGAAGAGGAAAGATGGTGGGAAAGTTGAGTTTCCAGTCCAAATCACACTAGCACACGGTAACACTGTGCTTCAATCACATGACAAGTTTCCTGTCAACGCAGAACATTGGATTGAAATGGATTACTGGAATACTTGCAAATCCCTTTAGGCTTCGACAAGAACTCTTGCTCCCAAATCCATGAGAAGAGGCAACCGAGAGGTGGCAATGGTGGTGGTGGTGATGGGAGGGTATGTTTGAAGTGTTTAAAGCCTGTTTTTCCATCCCTGATCCTTCATTACACTTCTCCCATATATATTGCCTCTGACTGAATCTATTTACATTTCAAAATGGTGAGATAGACTATCAAATGCTGCTTCAACATTGGCAACATCACCTTCACGGCATCACACACAAGCTCCAAAGATCCTACGGCACCAAGCAGAATGTGCTGTCAATTATTTGATAGAGGAAATAAATAAATAAATATTATGGCACAAAGCTGCGTGTTTCAGAGCGTGATTGAATAAGGCTGCTTTTGATACAAGCAAACGGATTCGTCTCGTTTTCTTCCTAAACCTTGCTAACTGAGGGAGAGTTCTGAGAGAGAAGCAGAAGCACAGAGAAATATCTACATGCTCCAGATGCAACGTGCATGCAGACCTTGTGCAAGCCTTCAGACTGATGTTAAAAGCTTCAGAAACTGTTCCAAACTTTGCCTTCAGCTTCCACACGCTTCTCATGCTTCTCTAACTCACTCTAGCTCGGAGACTAGAAAATAAATAAATTAAACCATTTCAGAGTCAGAGATAGTCGTTTCGCTTCAGTGGATCATCTGTAATTGTCACAAATGACAGAATCATTCAGACATTTTCTTTTTTGCATGCATGAACAACTCAAAAATGAAAAAGAGAAGGGGAAATGGATACTGGTAATTGGCTGTAATTGTCTTGTTTTTGAGATGGGGAACGGTGCTTTTGCAGGTCAGATGGATTTAAATGCAAATGTGCACTTCACTTCACTCTAACTTTAAACTTACCTCGCATAGCCACAGCCCATTGGTCTGGACTGGCAAGATTATTTCTCATTTCCTCTCTCTCTTTCTCTTACTCAGAGAAATCACCCTCTCCCTCAAGGGGAGAGAGAGAGTGTGACATAAGACAACTTGTCCCCAACGTATCTATAATTCTCATATGTCATGGGTTATTTCACAGTCCATTTTTAATTTCACCCTGTACATGTATACATGCATGAATGAACGATCTCTCTCTCTCTCTCTCTCTCTCTCTCTCTCTCTCTCTCTCTCTCTCTCTCTCTCTCTCTCTCTCTCTCTCTCTCTCTCTCTCTCTCACACATGCACACACATACATTTTCAATCCATTCTTCTTGTTTCACAGCCACTGTCAAGTTTAAGATAGAAAAATAGGCCAAACAATTTCCTTCAATATGTCAAACTCCTGAAGACTTTAAAAGCAGCCACTTAATTTGCTATAATTTGTTTTATTCATCTTTGTCATCTTTATTTTTTTCTTAACCTCTTTATCCTGAATTTTACTCCTCTTGAATTCATTTAATTGTAATATTATTGCATTTTAAAAAGTCTCAGTCTCAAATGGCATGCAAATACATCATTTACAGTCAATTTAATGATCATATGATGCATATTGTGCACAAAACGCGCAAACACTATTATTAAAATCAGCAGTTCCAATCTGATAGGCTGGCTCCACAGAACCTGATTTCAACATGTTCCTGGATCAACATCTTTTTTGATCCTGGAACAACATTCCAATCAACCAATTAAATTTTAAAGTTTACAGTTTATGTCAAGTCTAGGCTTATAACCAGGGTTATGTGCTTCTACATCAGTGTTGTTCACCAATCATTTCTTCTGATTTTAGGGCTAACTTATGGGTAGGGTTAGGTTTAGGGGTAGTTATATGGTTAGGACTAAATTTGCTGGCTCCTGTGCAGTTTTCACCGTAAACCAGTCCCTAGGTAAAAACAACAACAAATGTTTTGATTAGGATGTCAGTCAGACCGACCTTCATGTCATTCACACAGGATGTGTTTTGCGTTCAAAAGCAGCGAGACGCAGCACAGCAGAATGGAAAAAGAATGCAAAACAAAGGGTTGAACTTACTGGCATTTGAAAAATGTGCCGTTCACACATGAGACACACTACAATGACCAAAGACGTTTACTACCACAAATGTACATAGAAAAACAATTAAAAGACAGAGCAGTGGAACACAAAAATGTCTTCATTGCAAACCTTAAAATGCATGAGGAATAGTAAAAAACAGCAACACTTTATTATGATAGTCTGGAAATTACACATAGCCAAAAATTATGCATAGTTGCTACTGACATGGGATGCTTGCCTTTTTATAGTTTTTCTTGTGGAACCTGAGGGATTTTCCAAATATTTGACATTAAACTGTCACAGTCTCTTTCTGCTCATCCATGTTTGATGTGTAATACATGAAGACCGGTGCTTTAATCCAATGCGAATTCATTGTGGGTGGAGCTACTTCCCAGCAAGCAATTTTGCGTTTAAAAGACATCTAATAGCCGTCCAAACACAGCCCTCACTTCTAGGCTAAAACAAACAAAATTTTGGCTGTCAGTGAAAATTGAATAGACGTCTAACCATAGCCCAAGAATAGACTAGTCATCAATTGTGGCTATGCACAGGGAACACATAGAACATGTCAAAGAAATGAAACCAAACACTTTGTAATCACTGTTGACTTTGTTTACATGATGGAATATCATACAACACTCAGTGATGCAACACTCTAAAAAATGCAGGGTTGTTAACTCAAATTTGGGTCAAATATGGACAAACCCAGCCATTGGATAACATTTTTACATTACAATTTTGACCCAGATGTTGGCTTTGTCCATATTTGACCCAAAATTGGGTTGAAACGTTTTGAAACAAAGTTATTTTGGCAAAAATTATATTTTACTAAATTCAAGGTTATTTTAGCTAGAAGTGGGTTACTCATAGCCGGACTATATCAGAGCTATAGTTAACCGAGTGACGGTGAAATGACGTCTGTTGCTTGCTGGGTTGGCTTACTACTGCAAACCAAGTGACATGGTGTAAGTATGCAGTTTTTAGTCAGAATAGGCTGGAAGTCTAACTTGGATGCCAGCAAAACTTAGCCCCGCCCACAACATTTGAGGTCAGGAAGATCGGTCTGAACTTGATCCGTTGTGGAGCAACTATGCGACTCGGATTCGGAGGTGAGGTTAACTAACAGACTGCATAGCCTGAAGACCCAGCTAAGCAATTTCTTAAAGTTTTCTTTCTTAAAGAAAAGAAAGAAAGAAAGAAACTTTCTTTCTTAAAGTTTGGCCATGGCTGCATTAGCTTATAATTTATTTTTTATTCCAAATGTGATCAACGTTTGCATAAGTACTAGATGTGTTGGGGGAATTTAACGTGACATTATAATTATATTCTGCTGAAATTAACGAAATGACTTGATAAAAGATTTGTTCATTTTGCTGAACGAGATTCAGAGATCCGAGTCCGTAAAATGATCCGAACTTCTCACTACTACTATGCGTCGCTCAACATACGTCACTTACTCCGTTGCTCTGACTGGTTGTAGGCCTATCCAATTGAGTGCAAAGGCATTTTCTTTCCTGGTTCGGTTGAAACACGCCCCAATAATCACAGCGCAATGGAACAGTATCAGACTCATATTCTGACTAGAATTGAGTATGTCAGGCTGCTGGAAGGCTATATTCAGAATGGATGTGAGGTTATGAGCAAATTTAAATATGCTTTGTATTTTTGTGATAAATCCTTATTTAGCTAAATCAAATTTCAAACTTCAATGTGTACATATGTGGAAAGCGTTTAATAACCTGCATTTTGTCTTTGTTCTGAATGTGTTTAGAAGTTAAACTTTTTCGACTGTGAGCGTACACGTCTGCCTAAAGGACCATGTTTCACCAGTAAAGCGTCTCATTTCACATTTCTTCCACCATATTGCTACTAATTAAAAGGAGCAAGAATTGAGAAGAGAGGAGAGCGGTATGAAACGATATACACTAAGACAGCAAGAGCAAGGCAAGTTATAAAATGTTTGACAGTGCTGCTTTGTTATTCAAAGCATGTTGTTATCTCCAGATTATTGATTGCAAATGTCAGAGGGAAAAAGGGGATTTGTAAGCAGGTAAAACCCAGTGTGTTGTTGTGCAGGTGGGGATGTATGTTGTATGTGCATGTAAGTATAGAAAGGTATTTTGAGTGGCAAGTTGGCCCAAAGGCATCTTAAAGATATAACACACACACTACAGAACACTCGCTGTGAGGTACACACAACACACACACACACACACAGCGGCAAGTCTTTAACAAACACTTTTAAACCGTAATGTCACTTCAAGGTTAAAGCACCAAATGCGTCAACATGCCATTTCAGGCCAACACTCACTCCCACAAACTGAATTAAGGTCAATCCACTAAATGTCACAATGTGGCATTAAATCCAAAAGCCCATGCTTCTAGTCACCTCTGTTGTGTTGGTCGTGAATCTTGCCCTGGTCTAATACAAAACCTCAAATAAAAGCTAAAGATTTCTCAGAACTTGACTTTCCCATAGACCTCTCGCTCTCCGTGCGCTCTTGGTGGAGGACTTTTAGGGTGAGTGCTCACTTTTATAAGAGCGTTGCCAGGGGAAATCACTACGATTGTCATGCATTGAGAGCTGCTCTGGCATTTAAACAGAGCTCCTGAGACTGGCGACAGTAACTTGGAATTTTCAATCAGTTTCTGAAATAAACTCTCCTCATCCTGGCAACAGAGTCAAGAACTCAGCCTTCACCCTGCGCCGACCTCACACTTCCACCTCATCCTGCTGTTCTCCAGAGGAAAGTGGTACGATGACAATGGCCTATATTTCAACTCTCTGCTCTGAAATCAGAGGCTTCAGAATAATAATTAATATAGTTGAGCTTTGAAGATATATAAATGAAAACCACTCTAGGCATTTTGGGAATGATTTTGGAGGACTTTTATTCAGGTAATCTAGTGATTACTAGGAAAACTATGTCCAATGATTTCATCATGTGAAATGCCACCATGACAGCTTTGCTAAATTCCCTTTTGTGATACGATGTAATCATGATTCTGCATTATGATTCAGCATATGAATGTTTGGCCTGGAGTCCATAAATTGATCCCACAACCTGTTTTTGTTATGGGTTAATAATTTTTTATTTCTCTCATGCTCTGGTTTAATAATATGCCAAATGTATGTTAAAATTGCACAGACATTGCATCAGTGTTGTCAATGCATACTGAACAGGGTCATAAATTAACCAAAGATTGAGGCCCTGTACAGACAGTAACAAAAAAAAAGGAAGTGAGTTCCTTGTTGTTCCTTGTTGTTTTATTTAGAAAATGTGATAGATGTTTAAATTATTGTTCTTCAAAATCATGTTATTTTTTTATCTGTCCAAACACAGGGGTTGAATACTTATGCCATGTAACTTTGGATAGGAAGATTTCTTAAAATATAGTCAGATTAAAACAGTTAACCTTGAACTTCAGAACACAAAATGTCAACATGTAGTAGGACTGGCAGTTGGTAAGGGTCTGAAAACGTTTACAAGAAACCACAGGCTATTTCTTTGTTGGTGCATCTTAAACTTTCAAAAACTGAAAAGATTAGAAAATGCCTAATATCTATTAGAAAGCAGCATGGGAAGCCTCATTCTCTGAGGTCAGACTTTCACAGTGGGTCTATAAAGCCAACGATCATCACCACCACAATGTAATATCCACCCTAGTACATCAGCAGAACTAGGGAGTCTCATTCTAGTAAATAAACAGCTTTCTTTTTCATCTTGGTGTCCTCACATGATTTCTTTAAATAACAGGGTTGTTTCTCTATGACTCTAGCACCCTGCTGATACCATAAAACTCCACAGTGGTGCTCTGCCCCATCCATGACCCCTCTACATCACCTCAAGGCCTGACATTACCCTTTTAGAACACATAGGGGACAGAAAGGAAAGAATGAAATAATTCATAGATTCTGCATCAATGCCCAGATACACAACTACTGTACTATTAGTCTTAGTACGCATGCTTTCGGTGGTTTCAGTGTTTTCAGTGCCTCAAGTCATTCACACATGCGTTGTTGAACGTGCACCATCCGCGCAGACACAAAAGTTGGGCTACATGTGGACATTGTGTTCGGACCATAGACTGTAAAAAAAGATGGACGACGCGCCTTTACTCTCTTCCATTGACGTAAGTGAAGCCGCCAGTGTTCAAATATGGCGCTGACATCTTGGGTCTCGAGTCGGCACAGTAGTAACTTGGAGCCAGAGTCTGTGCAGTAGTGAGTGCGAAGTGGAGCCGCGATATCAAGGTCCTGCCCACAGCCCCCCTTGGTGAAGATGTCCAAGGACCTACCTGATGAGGAAATTTCGTCACATGGACAGTGTGTGGACCGCCGTGGAAAGCGGACGACTGAAGTATAATTTGGGCTTTATGGTGATTTTGTGTCCTACAGGTTTGGAACATTTACATTTACATTTATGCATTTGGCAGACGCTTTTATCCAAAGCGACTTACATTGCATTCAAGGTACACATTTTTACATTTTGTCAGTTGTCAGGAACAACATGAGTAATATAATTGTAAGATGAGTAAGATATAATAACAGAATTTACATTTTTGGTTGAACTATTCCTTTAAGAAATCATTTGAGATCTTACCTCAAAAAGGCACATGGACATGCATGGCCACCTCTCAGTCCACCGTGGCAGAAATGGGAGAAGTTGCTGATTAGATCAGAGAGTTACTCACTCCAGAATGAGTCATTCAGACCACATGGCAAGAATGCCAACACGTCACATGCCTTTCATTCTCCACTGCCCCTAATCAAGAGCCCTGTTCAGCAGATGGGTGGAGGCAGGGGGCTTCCCACGAGAAGAGAAGGGGAATCGCTTAAATGAGATAAGCAACAGCATGGAGGCCCTCTGAATCACTCTCTAATGAGGGAGAATTGAGTCCTGTGGACTTTATGCAAAAACAGCTTGAGGAAGACTAAACAGAGATGTTTTTCCAAGACTCTTCTAAATGAATTGAGGTGGAAATACTAAAGGTGACTTAACTTAAATTAAAACATTAATTTCAGAGGTAACAGCTATAGTTTATTCCAGAAAAGGTGTTTAAAACTATTAAGAATAATGTATACAAAATTGTGATTACTGTTACAAAAAACGCATTACGTCACTCTAACAGAATGATAAATAAGTAATCATTATTTACAATATACCAAACAAACCCAGTCGAGCTGATCAGGTCTCGGACACAAGAACTTATTATGGACTACTGCACCGCAGACTCACTAAATAAATGTTGACATGGGATATTGTTTTTATCCCAACATACAACATTACAACATACAAAACAACAACGTTGCTGTGGAGGAAAAAATCTGACCACGGGATGATGCAACTAACCAATCAGAATCAAGTATTTGTAAAGAGCCAAATTTAAATGATAATTTTAAGCAATAATTAAGTAAGCAATAATAAGTGATAATTCTGTGCCAACCACAAAACAAACTAGACATGATTGCTTTAGTTCCTAATTTATCTTAGCCGCAGAGACATAGGCCTATTTACAGAAAATGCAGACACTATTGCAAATTGCAAATAAATGCAACCATAAAGAATAAATCAACTAAGAAGTGATTCCTCAAAACACATTTATTGTTCCATCTAGACTTCAGTCAAGAGGGTTTCTACTCATTTATATGTATGGTATTTTGAATATCAGCATTCTTATTCTTCAAATCCATACACATCTTTACTGTAAATGTGAATGAGCTGATTCGGTTTACTTGTAGATTATTTTTGGCATGCGCTTCCCAAGAGCACTTCAAGCATGGAGCTTCTGAGAGCAAGCCTGGGGCAAAAAAAGCACTGGGAGATTTTTTGGAGGGTCAAAATCTGTGAGCACACTGTTTTTTTCTCTCCATACTATAAGACTTCAGCAATCACAGCAACGCAGAGAACAAACTAAGATATAATCACAACCTCTTAGTTATATATGGAAAGAATCACAGACTATTTTTGTTGTCTTCACAGTCACAGTGCAGCGCATCTGCATTTATGACAAATGTGCCACAAGTATTTTCCAAAGCATGCTTAATTAACCACCTGTGCAGGATATTGACAAAAAGAATACATTATAAAGAACTCTTTGTTATCTTGCAGAGTTATTAATCATCGCCTTTAAACATATGGTACCTTTCATTGCATTCCGTTGTAATTATGATGCAGATTATTTTTCATTAGGCATCACTCCCATCACAGATGGAACAAGCACATATTTTGAGCATCATGACGCTAACAGTACTTTATATCACCACAAACAACTCAGGGAAAAGGATTTGCAGTCTTTGCAAATGGAATTACAAAGCTCTAAAGCTAAAAACTGCTTATAAAACATCTTATGGAAGTTTAGTTTCAGCCATATTTTAGGCCTGGAGGTTTTTTTTTTTTTTTTTTTTTTTTTCTTTTTTTTTTTTACAATGTTTAAATCCATTTTTTTTTATGTTGTTCGGGCCCAGGGTATCTCAAGCGTGTACTGCATGAGACCATGGATGAGCCATAGCTTTTTTCTGTGGTTTTATGGCTATAGTAAATGCTGGCTGCTATGAATTCAGAGTCACAGTGTGAAACCTACTTTCCGGCTTGAGGTTTGAGCCAATGTTCCTAGAGCACAGTCCTCTGCCTGCATGACTGACCTCTGCATGACCCCAGTTCCTTTCTATGCATGTTTTCTCCTGTTTTGTTTACAGTTTTTCTCAGTCACTTTGGTTCATGTCTGCTTTTTCCTACATTATCAATTGCTTATGTCATGTTTATCAAAATGTATTGCTGGTTCTCATTGTCGTACCCCTCAAAACATATAGTTCCTTGAATATATTTTGCTATATATTTTCTATACATTTCTATTAGACTTTTTTTGTGTGTGTGTGTGTGTGTGTGTGTGTGTGTGTGTGTGTGTGTGTGTGTGTAAATGTGTCCTGAATTGATGAACTGCGGAGTAGAATTTTGAATTTCCGTAATGAAGGGAAATGTAAAGGGCTAGATCAACCAGTTCCCTAAAATAGCTCAGAGATGCATCTCATGAACCTTCATTTGGCAAGCATATATAGACAGACGACAAAACACAATTTCTTACAATGGAAGAACAACAAGGAAACAAACAGGGTCAACAGCCAGGAAGAAGAAGAGGAGTAAGAATGTGTGGTGGAAGGGTACGCAGGCAAAACAGTAGAATATGTAGAAAAGGCCAAGATTGTAGACATGTTTCTGATTAAATAAGGGCCACTATTGTGGATCATGTTCTCAACCATGACTGGGTCAAAAGGTACAGCTGAATGTTGGGAGAACAACCATGTCGTAGAACAGAAGAGGCATGTAATCAGACAATGTTCACTATACTGTAATACTGTACACTTACTGTAATGCTATATTATAGAAGTCAACTTGCATTTTACATTATACACACACACACACACACACACACACACACACACACACACACACACACACACACACACACTCGTGTACATATACACAGTAGGCCTATATATATATATATATATATATATATATATATATATATATATATATATATATATATATATATATATATATAGAGAGAGAGAGAGAGAGAGAGAGAGAGAGAGAGATATTCTTTTTCCTTATATCACAATGATATTGTACTGTAATTTATTGACAGAACAACAGTAAAAGTGTAACTGTGAATCCTCTTTCAATCAATATCCCACATAGCCTAATGATTAAATTTGTACTGTTGAAATTTAAAATTGATATTTTTCAATCATTATCATCAAAATCGTAGCCATAGTTTACATCTGAAAATACTAACAGTGTACACCGATATATTGACAACATGACTAAGCATTTTGACATATATTGTTTGTGAACAATGACACAAGGACTTATCATTCTGATGGCACTGATATGTTGATACATTGACATAAATACTTACTTTTGAGAGATGAACTAAGGATTTTGAGCAAGTTACAGGCTTTTGCAGGTAATCCATTGTGTGGTGCTGTTTGTACGAGTTGTTGGGAGAAATGCACTGACTGGTTTGTACCAAAGCGACCGAGAAAAACTGTAAGTAAACTAGATTGGTTCCGAAGCTGGTGATCACTAAGCAGGAGTAGATAGATAGATAGATAGATAGATAGATAGATAGATAGATAGATAGATAGATAGATAGATAGATAGATAGATAGATAGATAGATAGATAGATAGATAGATAGATAGATAGATAGATAGATAGATAGATAGATAGATAGATAGATAGATAGATAGATAGATAGAGATAGATAGATCACATTTTCCATATAACATATAATCAATGAGGTATAAAGCTGATGCACCAAACATTGAGAGATACTCAAGGACATCCTGTAAATAGAGTGGTAACAATGTCGAATTTAAGTGGAGAATCACCAAGGATGATTCACATCTCAAGGATCAATTTTGTTGGCATAAAACATCACATCTGAATTACATTTTTCTGCCATGTCTTGGGGAATTAGACATGTTGTTAACAGATCTCCTAGGCCCTTGTCAAAGAAATGGCCTACACATAATGAGATCCCTTAAGTGCTGCATACACATTTAAAAGGGTCTAGAGGGTGTTGGAAGCACCAGAAGATACAACAATGATACATGTCTTGCTGTAGACTAATTTATACATAGACACAGTACTTCCAATTAAACATAATCATCCCACAGTCAAATTGTTCTGGGCAGCATTTTTTTGCCGTCAAACAACAAAACCATAAACAAACCTCAGAAGTGCTGATGTTCTGAATACACAACCCAGGCAGTCTTTTGTTTAACCAGACACAAGTTAAGCATTCATTTTTGTGGAACACGAGAATGTGTGACAAACACCCAGAATACAAAGAACCATTCAACAGCATTTAATCGTTAACTTTGCTAGTCTCTAAGCATGTCACAACACTGACACTTTAACACACACTAACTGCTTCCCCTCCAGAGAGAACAGCACAGACGCTCTCTGATCTGAGAACAGGGGATCAACGCGTTTGTCAAGGGTTGTGGAAGAATAAACAACAGGAGCAAACTGGTTTTGAACGATGAAGGTGAGGAGGAGGGGAATGCTGTTAAGTTGTCAGAGGAAATGGAATGTGCCGATCTGCCCGTATTTCCTCCTGCACGTTCAGCTGACAGCAAAATATCACCCTAGTATGGGAAAAGTCATGGTGTTCATTTTAAACACACAGATAAAAGTATGGGTGAACATGATCTCTTTTTTGCCATCATCCATTTTTTGCCTTTTCTGAGATAAGGGTGTGTTGAATCATGAGGTGGAGTTTGAATTGGCCACTCCCCACAAAGTTGAATTTGAATGGACAGGATGAGTAATTCAAAGGAATTTAACACTGATAATCCATTCTGGGAATTGAATTGTTTTCCATGGTCCAGAAAAGTAAAAAATTATGAAATTTACTTCCCTAACATCCTGTTTGCTACCTCAATTTAAAAGGATTAGTTCACTTCAAAATGAAAATTTCCTGATATTTTACTCACCCCCATCTCATCTAAGATGTTCATATCTTTCTTTCTGCAGTCAAACATATTTTTTTTGAGGAAAACATTCCAGGATTTTTCTTCACATAATGGTTTTCAATTGCAATCAACTGGCTGAAGGTCCAAATCAATGCAGTTTCAAAGGACTTCAGAGGCTCTGTACGATCCCAATCGAGGAATAGGGTCTTATCTAGCGAAACGATCTGTCATTTAAAAAAAAATTAAAAAAAATAAAACTGAATATACTTTGTAACCTAAATTGCTCATCTTGCGCTGCTCTGCGACATGCCAATGATTGCGCAATCACGTCGGAAAGATCAAGCTAGACGAAGGCAGAAGTACCGCCTCCGTGTTTACAAAGTGCACATGCAAAGACTAATACAAACACCCTTTAGCAACAAACAAAAAAAGGTAAAACAATGATGTCAGACAATTTTGAAGTTGAAGATGGAGTGTTTTTTGGTAAAGGGCATTTGTATTCGTCCTCGCATGTTGGGGCGGTACTTCTGCTTTACACCTAGTGTGACGTTTTCGACTGGCACGTCACAGAGCAGCGCAAGATGAGCAAATTAGGTTAAAAAAGTATATTCATTTTTTTTTTTTTTTTGAAAATGACAGATCGTTTCGTTAGATAAGACCCTATTCCTCGGTTGGGATCGTACAGAGCCTCTGAAGCCCTTTGAAACTGCATTTGGACCTTCAACCAGTTGGATGCAATTGAAAACCATTATGTGAAGAAAAATCCTGGAATGTTTTCCTCAAAAAATGTAATTTCTTTTCGACTGAAGAAAGAAAGACATGAACATCTTGGATGAGATGGTGGTGAAAAAAATATCCGGAAATTTTCATTTTGAAGTGAACTAATTAAATTCCATTTCAGTTCAAGAATTTAACTGAAATTTTAAAGGCACTCTCAAATCAGTTCTCAATGGCGCCCTAATAGATTTATGGAAGAAGAGGCTGTTTCACAATCCACCTCGACCGGAACTTGCATGTCAGCATGTAAAAGTACAGACAGGTGTCTGAGAAAAACTTAGAATAGTGATTGAAGGTAAACAAGTGCATTGACCAACAACTGGCAATATAATTATTGCTGAAAAGCCAAATAGAAAACACCAATTACCAGTTCCTGTCAGTGCTTAGTCAAGTTGTTCACTCTTCAACATCCAAAAAGCCACAGCTCAGCTGGATCGCTTAAAATGCCATCTTGCTGTTTTTCCTCAGACACTTTCCATTTGGCAGATGACATGGAAATGTATTTAATCATCGAACCGACCTAAACCCAAAGCTTATAATTTATCAGCCTCTCTTAGTCTGCCATACTTTCTCAGAAGAAAACGTCCATCTGCTAAACATCCTCGCACCATCTCAGCCTTTGCATTAGCCCTTCTGTCTGACAGCTAGTTATTAGCTCATTCTCTCCGAATGACCAGTCATTCTGAACTCTTGTTTTTCATTAGTTCCTCAGTAGGCTTTCTAATGGGTCTGGTGGCAGATAAGCACACTGCACTGGGTTAGAAGCACAGGAGGACAGGATATGACAGTGCGGGCCAGGCCCTATAAAGTTTCAGTGATGTTAAGGAAAATCTCATATGAAATGCCATGGAAGCATCTGGCCTATTACAGGAAACTGGTCCTGATAATAGTTATTTGTGCAGTGATAGGGTGTGGGGCTGAGAGCGCACTCCTCTCAGATAAAGGCTCAGGGAGCACGGCCTACTAATAGTATCGAAGTGTGGAAAAAAGAGGGGGTGAGTAAGGATGGCAGCGCTGAAAGCAGAGAAGAGGAGAATGAACTGTCAGTGAGCTGCTCCATCAATAGCACAGTGTTGTGGGAGTTCTACAAAAGGGCCATAAGGGAAATGTGTGAAAGAATTGTCAATACCCTCTCTCCACCCGATGAGGGAACACAATCTATAATGCCATCTCAGAAGCACGACTCTTTCTTGCGGGTCTAAAAAAAGTATCCGTTTTGTCCCGTGAGAGTGAAGATTAAATTGTCATTTTGGCATGGAAGCTGAACTTTCTGTATGGTCTAAAGCAGGGTCAAGGCCTTTAAAGCAGGCATGTTTTGGAACGCTCACCCACTGCTCTCAGAACCTGTGACTCACTCTGACTAAAAGAGACTGGAAGCGTTATTGTTGTAAGTGTGTGTGACAGCGAATTTAAGAGCAGGGGATATTTTTAGGTCAAGCCAGATAAATAAGATACACATCTTTTTGAGATAGTAACACCATTCCTCGTAGAATCATAATTAATATTTCCTCTTGAGAGCTTTAGTGAAACCACTTGAAGTAGGCCTATAAAAAATACCTGTGATAGTCACTGAGCTGAGGATACGATGATGAAAGCGTGCTTTTTGAACATGCAAGAGAATATAAAGGCTTTTGGCAGGACGGGATGTATTGTTTGGAATTCCCTATCCTCTGCAGCCATATTGAAGCTAATTGTCTCTCTTTGAATTGCTATAGTGGGATCCAAAAGTCTAGAATCATTGGCAAAACATTAATTTTCCTAATTTAATACACTATAAAAGAAATACATTTTTCAAAGAGTCTTACAAGAAAATCTTTCAGAATTTCAAGTTTAATTGCACATTATTTGCCATTTCTTTATTCAAATTATTTGTAAATTTGATAGCAATTTTCATTGCTAGTAATGAAAGCAATATTTGTGAAAATTGTTTTAAAGTAAACATATTTTTTTTTCAGTGTACATTTCTTTGTATTAAAATTTGAGTAAAAAGTAAAACAAAACAAAACCAAAAATTTAGTAGTGTAGTTTCATACAAAGCAGTGACATTTTAAATTCCTTGGTGCACCTCTAAACAAAACTTCCCATACTGATCATGTGTCAGGGCAGGGGTCATTCGCAATGAACGCTTTTGTGTTTAAAAAATGGAATAAAAATCATCAAAATATAGCAACTAAAAAGTTAAATGTTTAACTTGAACTCTGCGTTGTAAAGGGTTAGTTCACCCAAAAATGAAAATTAGCCCATGATTTACTCATCCTCAAGCCATCCTAGGTGTATATGACATTCTTCTTTCAGACGAATAAAATCAGAGTTATATTAAAAATGTCCTGGCTCTTCCAAGCTTTATAATGGCACTGAATGGGAGCCCAAAATTTGAATCCCCACAAAAAGCATCCATTAAAAGTAATCCAGGGGGTTAATAAAGGCCTTCTGAAGCAAATCAATGGGTTTGTGTAAGATAAATAACCATATTTAAAACTTTATAAAGTAAAATAAGAAAGTGTAACGCCTCTTGCAGTTCAAAACGCTACGTCCTAGTCATACGTCACATCAGTTACGCTTTTTTTGTAATTTGAATACAGAAGGCTGTCTGGCAGGAGCTAGAAATTTTACTTTAAAAAGCTTTAAATATGGATATTTTTCAAACACAAACCCACCAATTCGCTTCAGAAGACCTTTATTAACCCCCTGGAGCCGTGTGGATGCACTTTTTTATGGCTTCAAATTTTGGGCTGCCATTCACTGCCATTATAAAGCTTGGAACAGCCAGAACATTTTTAATATAACTCAGATTGTCTTCGTCTGAAAGAAGAAATTCATATACACCTAGGACGACTTGAGGGTGAGTAAGTCATGGGCTAATTCTCATTTTTAGGTGAATTATCCCTTTAAGAGCGCAGTGTCATGTGCGAGACGATGCAAAAGACATGAGCGCAACTTTGAACTAAAATAAACTAGTTTAGTCGTTTATTTGTGAATCGGGCCACACTTGGCAGCAAAGAAAACTATACAGCAGACATTTCTTGACAGTATTTCACGTTACACTGTTATTGCTTTACATTCAATACAGAAAGCAAACTTACGTTTACAGCCTCAGTGAAACATGACTTCTTTTGGCCTTGAACATGAATGCTGTGCAGAAAAAATGGTAGGCCTATGTTCGTTTTTTGTTGTAATGACAGCAGGAATACGTCTTACCATCTGTACAGTCATATGATCAATGTCACAAATTTGCTTATTTGATGAGTGACCAAGAAATAATATAGAATTCTAAATATTTCGATTTTCTAGTGCTCTCTAGGCTAAGGATGTGATTTCCGGTTTGAGTACGCTGTGTGCGTTTGGCTGCCACTTCACACCGGGGCTGTTTGTCTGTTTTGGTCTTGTCTTTTTGTTTAAAATGCATGTTTTATACACTTAGAAAATGGACTTCAACTGCGATTAGGTTTCTGTGATTCCTGCCGGTGTTGTGTTCCGCTCTGCCGCTTGCTGTGGTGCTTCTTCCGGCCTACCATCCATCGGCCTGCATACTCAACGGTGTTTGTAGTGTGGTTGCTGTTACAAAGTATCTGCGTCTTTGACAGGAGGATTTTATGGCGTGGTGGCTGTCATCATCGAATGTTCCTTGGGGTTCTGTAATCTGTGGTGTTTGATGTGTATGTACAAACCAGATTCCAAAAAAGTTGGGACACTGTACAAATTGTGAATAAAAAAGGAATGCAATAATTTACAAATCTCATAAACTTATATTTTATTCACAATAGAATATAGATAACATATCAAATGTTGAAAGTGAGACATTTTGAAATGTCATGCCAAATATTGGCTCATTTTGGATTTCATGAGAGCTACACATTCCAAAAAAGTTGGGACAGGTAGCAATAAGAGGCCGGAAAAGTTAAATGTACATATAAGGAACAGTTGGAGGACCAATTTGCAACTTATTAGGTCAATTGGCAACATGATTGGGTATAAAAAGAGCCTCTCAGAGCAGCAGTGTCTCTCAGAAGTCAAGATGGGCAGAGGATCACCAATTCCCCCAATGCTGCGGCCAAAAATAGTGGAGCAATATCAGAAAGGAGTTTCTCAGAGAAAAAAATGCAAAGAGTTTGAATTTATCATCACCCACAGTGCATAATATCATCCAAAGATTCAGAGAATCTGGAACAATCTCTGTGCGTAAGGGTCAAAGCTGGAAAACCATACTGGATGCCCGTGATCTTTGGCCCTTAGACGGCACTGCATCACATACAGGAATGCTACTGTAATGGAAATCACAACATGGGCTCAGGAATACTTCCTTGTCTGTGAACACAATCCACCGTGCCATTCGCCGTTGCCGGCTAAAACTCTATAGCTCAAATCTAAACATGATCCAGAAGCGCACACGTTTTCTCTGGGCCAAGGCTCATTTAAAATGGACTGTGGCAAAGTGGAAAACTGTTCTGTGGTCAGACGAATCAAAATTTGAAGTTGTTTTTGGAAAACTGGGACGCCATGTCATCCGGACTAAAGAGGACAAGGACAACCCAAGTTGTTCTCAGCGCTCAGTTCAGAAGCCTGCATCTCTGATGGTATGGGGTTGCATGAGTGTGTGTGGCATGGGCTGGCAGCTTACACATCTGGAAAGGCACCATAAATGCTGAAAGGTATATCCAAGTTCTAGAACAACATATGCTCCCATCCAGACGTCGTCTCTTTCAGGGAAGACCTTGCATTTTCCAACATGACAATGCCAGACCACATACTGCATCAATTACAACATCATGGCTGTGTAGAAGAAGGATCCGGGTACTGAAACGGCCAGCCTGCAGTCCAGATCTTTCACCCATAGAAAACATTTGGCTCATCATAAAGAGGAAGATGCGACAAAGAAGACCTAAGACAGTTGAGCAACTAGAAGCCTGTATTAGACAAGAATGGGACAACATTCCTATTCCTAAACTTGAGCAGCTTGTCTCCTCAGTCCCCAGACGTTTGCAGACTGTTATAAAAAGAAGAGGGGATGCCACACAGTGGGAAACATGGCTTTGTCCCAACTTTTTTGAGATGTGTTGATGCCATGAAATTTAAAATCAACTTATTTTTCCCTTAAAATGATACATGTTCTCAGTTTAAACATTTGATATGTCATCTATGTTGTATTCTGAATAAAATATTGAAATTTGAAACTTCCACATCATTGCATTCTGTTTTTATTCACAATTTGTACAGTATCCCAACTTTTTTGGAATCGGGTTTGTATTGTTTCTTGTATTTGTCCTTGTTTTTTATGTATTTATATTTATTAATTGTAAAGTGCTTTGAGCTTGGAAAAGCGCTATACAGTATATAAATTAAACTTATTATTTTATTGTAATCTTTCTTTGTTTTATGTTTTTTTATTTTATTTCAAAGTTTAAAAAACTAAATCCCAAATTTTCAATATAGCCTCAAGCTTTTGGACCCCACTGTATATATTACCATGTTTGCGAATAACAACAAAAGAAGCTCTTTTAGATATATAAACTCTATACCTGCTAGAGCAGAAAATAGATTTAAGCTTGTTTATCTGTATTCATGCAAAAGGGGTTCACACACACCAGCTGCTAAACTTAATATTATAGAGGGAATGATTAGTTATCTTGGCAGCGTTTTATATGAAGCCCATAAAATACTGCTTTCTCAAAGCCTAAGCCTTCAGTTGGATATATTGAATGCAAGACTGCCACACATGGTCATTGTTACCAAAAGCCATTTTTCTCCTGGTTTCTATTCCTCTGCTCCTCTCATCCCTCTTTCCTCTTCTCCTTTGTTTGTGCTTGACTTGTTTTCCCTGGTGTTCTTATATGATTACAGCATGCTCGTTTACTACAAATACGGTCCATCTCTATATTTCAAAGAAAAGTGCAGAAACATATTTCTGTAGGATATTGTGTGCTGTCCCTTTATTTCCCTCACATCCTTCTCTTCCATTTCTTTTCTGTCACTCTCTCGTACATGCATCACAAGTATTCACACGCTTGACACATAAGTCTCCTGACGTATGTAAGTGTGTATGTATATGTATGTGTCTGTGTGTGTGCGTACCAAAGCATCAGGATTCTTTCAGGGTCCTCTGCATCTGCCTTTCAAATAGATTATCTTTCTCTTTCTTGCCATCACACACAAGTATAGCGCATCTATACATATTAAACACGCATGCAGACTACATAGCCACAGATGAGTGTATTACTGAGACACAAGGGCTATTCATTTCATAGGTGGATAATTGGATCTGTCTTTGCAGAATAATTATAATCTAAATCATTCCAACTTCAAGCCTGCCACTGGAGTGCCTTGTTTGTGTGGGAATGTGTGGGGTATATGGCATATTATGGTAGTCAGAATGGCTTGTGTGTCAATACTGTGTATGTGCGTGTGCATGAGGGCTGAAATTTCATTTCAGCAAACCCTTGATTATGAATGGCTGCAAGATGCCGCAAGGAATTACTCAGTCACTTGACTGTCCGAGTCTCATGACAGCTAGTGTGTGTGTGTTATATATGTCTATGTGTGTGAGTGAGTAGGATTCAGAGGTTCACACCAGATCTGACAGGAAAACAGCTTCTATTCTATCATATAGATTCAAGTCAGCAATGCAAGCTCAGTCAACTGCATTTGTGTTATAACCTTATTACCATAAAAATAATTTTTGTCCCTCCTTTTATTTAAAAATAGCAAAAAATCTGGGTTACAGTGAGGCACTTACAATAGAAGTGAATGGGGTCAATTTATGAATGGCTAACACTTTACAATAAAGTTCCAATTGTTAACATTAAAAAAATAGTTACATTTTTAAATTATTTTAAAGCATTAATTAATCTTAGTCAGTTAGTTAATTTATTAACTTAGTTAATGGATTAACTAACATAATGAGGCCTTATTGTAAAGTGTTTTACCCGTAAATGCACAAAAGATTTTACTAAGATTTTCTGTGTAATGTTAGAACAAATGTTATAACTATGTTGCTGTGAAAATAACTCTTAAAATACTAAAGATATTGTGCTTTTATAATTATAAGCTTCATTGTTTTTTTGGGTTTTTTTTCTTCCATTGTAAGTGCTTAATTTGTGCTCTTCTCTTCTTTTTTTAAAATGAGGAGCAATCAAAATAGTTTTTGTGGTCATCAACCTTATGCCAACATTATGCACTGAACCCCAAATATTGCTTTAATAAAGTGTTCTCCAAGCATACATAAGCTGTAACTTGTTTTGACAGAGCTAACCAACCATTCAGAAACCAAATGTCCTTATAATGAATCTTCTAGCTCTATTTCAAGCCTATTGTTATATTTGACAAATCCGCCAAAACCTTTGGGTCTTGAAGGCTGTGAACAACACAAACATCTGTAATATAAGCCTCGGAGCAAAGGTTTAAGTTTTTCATGAGGGCTCTGAACCAATCGCCATCAGGAGGGCAGGTTTTGCTGGTCGGGGCGGAGTTTTCTAGACTATTTAAAGTGCGGCGGTGCAAAGTGTTAGAGAAGCCAGTGTACCTTGGAGGACACGTAAGGGGGAGGTAACGCGTTGTTTTGGAGACCTTGCGGGACACACAGCATAAGCACCGATGGAGAGAAAGGACCATTAGCCATAGTCCTGGGGAAATACGCAGGTATGCGTCCGTTTGAGGTGTTGTGTTGTGAACTTATTAACATGCGCCTCGTGAGCGGTTCAACATTGACTCGCCCTTTTCCTCTTTGTGCCGCGCTCTGCGCGACTGGCTTGTTTACGCACCCAGGTGCGCGTGGTTTATTGTGTTGTGAGGTGACTACTATGGCTCTGTACCTAGACAGCATTTCGGGCGCGTCAGAATAATTCTAGTACGCCTCACCAGTATGACACTCACATAACCCTTTTGTATTTCAGAAGCAGTATTCCATGTCTCTCCTCTGCCCTGTTATTGATGGGAAACCAACTGGACCGGATCACCCACCTGAACTACAGCGAGCTACCCACCGGGGATCCATCGGGCATCGAGAAGGACGAGTTGCGTGTTGGTGTGGCGTATTTCTTTTCCGATGAGGAGGAAGAGCTGGACGATCGATCGCAGTCGGACAGCTTTAAAGACAACAACAGCCCGAGCAAAGACGGTCCGAATGCGCTTAACGAGATCGAGTACTCGGCGTTCTGCTGCCAGGAATGTATATACTCCAAACTACGAGAGAACGAGGACCTGAATGTTTATTCTGTGAAAACTTTATTGACCATGTGCAAACCCGGGGATCTACTGGAGTTAGTGGCCAACGCACAACCCCCGCACTGGGCGATCTTTGAAGGGGAGGACCAGGTTATTCACCTCTACAAGGGGGAGATCCGCAAGGACAGCTTGTTTGAGATCAGCTGCGGTCGACAGGGCAGGATAGTGAACAATCGGTACCGCTACCGGCCGCTGCCTGCTGATTTGGTGATGCAGAACGCGAGCGGGCACGTGGGGCTCAGCAGCGGCGAGATTTGCTGGACGAACTCAGAAAGTTTCGCAGCCTGGTGCCGTTTCGGCAAGCGGGAGTTTAAAGCGGGCGGGGAGGCGCACTCGGTCGAGCAGCGCTACTTTCTGAAGGTGCACCTGTCCGAGAGCACCGCGCACACGCTCATGTTCCGCAGCCTGGAGGAGATGATACGCGAGAGACGGCGCGTGGATGCCAGTGGCATTCTGAAGGAGCTGTCGCTGGTGACCGGAAAGGAATGAGCGATTGGGACTCTCTGCATGCCTTGAGCAAGGGCTGCTTACCTTTATTTCAGGACTTTGGGAGGGTTGTGCGTGTTTGTGTGAACATGTTTTTGGCAAAGACAACGCCCCATTTGGTTGTGCTGTGAGAACCGATGGCCCCACTAAAGTCACCCTGTACCTTTAAAAAGGAAAAAGATAAAACATAAGGTGAGCCCTCATCACAGTTCGCCCATGACAGTCCCATCAAATTCGCACCCGAGCTCTGCTGCGGCAGATGGTGACCACGATGCGTTCATATGTCTGTGGCAAGCCGTGTTGACATTTAT
This sequence comes from Paracanthobrama guichenoti, assembly GCA_018749465.1. Taxonomy (NCBI): domain Eukaryota; kingdom Metazoa; phylum Chordata; class Actinopteri; order Cypriniformes; family Gobionidae; genus Paracanthobrama; species Paracanthobrama guichenoti. The sequence continues at coordinate 19,772,748 of CM031962.1, read as the reverse complement.
TCCTTAAGACTAGACGAATTGTTTTAATTATTCACTAGTAACTATTGAAATAGTTTCTAGTATATTTCCCGTTGTCCTGGCAGCATTTGAATGGATACTAGTAGGCATAGTGTGTATTCCAATAGTTACTAGTAACATTTTTAATCGTACTAGCAGGACTTCTGTCTGAACTATAGCCGTTCTGACTTGTCATTAGCCTACATATGACAAGTGGAAAGCAAGAGTTACTAGTGAGATGAACAATGTTACTTGTAACCGTTGTGCTCAATAGCTACTAGTATCTAAACTTAGCTAAAAATGGGCACTGTAACCTAATGAATGGTTAGCAATGTTATTGGAAGTAAATGGTTCACATCTGATCCACATAGACTTCAATGGCAACAATTTGCAATGTGTATCATGGGATAGTCGCTTGTCATTATTAGAAAAGTGACTTGTAGCAAAGTACTATTTGAAGGAATGAATCTAATCCTAAAGGCTACTAGTGAAATTGAAAAGACTCTAGCCACTATTGGACTACTTGGGCTACTACTAATTATAAACATGTACTTGTAACCTTAAAACTAACGGTTTAAAGGAATACATGTGAAACAGCTTGCCACAACAGTGTCTTATTTGACTGAAGAGCTTTAACATTAAACGTGGTGCTCCGTTATTTGCGCATCTGTCCAGCTGCATTAGTTCCTCTAAACCCCTACAGGCGATAACACACGAGCCTTTGTTTTCATTCTGTTACCAACAAACGCAGCGAACATTCTTCTGTTTTTGGAGTCCATATTTTTGTATTTCAGTTAGTACGTTTAAAGAACTGTTTTTATTTAAATAAACGTAGATTGCCCTATGAAAATTGCTTTGGTCTCTAGCTCTTTTTCATACTGTTTTGCCTAGCAAATGCAATAAGAGAGCACGTGCTGGGCTGAGGTAGCTTCACGCCAGTGCCTACCCGATGCATTATAATTCACACATGAACCTTCTGTATTCACAGTATCCACTATTCCCTCGTTTGGTTTTGGTGGATTTATTTCCGTTAGCAGCGATTTTTATTTTTTATCATTGCTGCATTAGTATGCCTTATGCAGCTGTTGGTGCATGGAGACTCTGTCCTTTTGTTCCTGGCTTGTTACTGTTGATGATCATTAGCGTGTTTCTAACCTTGACTCTGAGACATTGAGTGGGGGAAAAAAAGTCCTTTCAAAACCCTGCAGCCACTGAAGCATTTAATTCTGTTACTTGTCTGTTACCTTAATTATACATATCAAGTTTATGGCTGCACTGCTTGTGGTCCAGAAACCATACATCCAAATTAACTGCAGTCTCCATTTTTGGCTGCAAGGTTTGCAGTAAGTAATGGGAGAGCGGTGTATAAGTGTGTCCGCACACAGACACTCTCTAACACCAGTAAATATGGTCATGCTCTGTTTGTTTTCCTATTAGAGGCTGTAGGCTGCAGCTGGGATTATTTATGCTTTTATGTTCAGTGGGGCTTGATTGGCCCGCAGGACTGTGTGGCTGGACCCTTTACAGGCCTTGTGCAGGCCAACACTAACAAGTCATTCTGAAAATCAGTTTACCTGAAGTCCATTCTTTGCAGGTTTACATTTGTGCTGCAGGTTACGAATTTGTCAAGCACGATGTAACTGTTTGAGCTGTGCACTTCTGGATTTAGACAAATGAATCTAGTTGAAACATTTTCTAGATTTTACTAGTGTGTTCACTGTTCAACACTTTAATTTCACGCACACCCCTTACTGCTTATTCTCTTTGTGTGTCTATTCCAGGTCAGAATGCTAATCATGAGTCCTCATGCACAACATGTTATGGCAGGTGTGCCCATTTGAGCCGTTCATATGGAAAGTGGGCGACTTTTACAAATGATTGAAAACAAGTGGGACAGGTTTCTAAAGGCTTGGGAAAGGTTACTCCTCAACCGTCAAATGAGTTCATCGTAGATGTTAGAGTCACATTCACTGAACGTCTGCATCGCTTTTTATATCGTATGAAGCATCCGCAGTCGAGTTTAACCAGGCATTTAATGTGTTGCACTTTGAGTATTTCAATGCATTATCATTCCTTTTTATATTTGGCTCATTATGTTATTTGCTTGCCACAATAAATAGTGTTTTTACCATCCATGGAAAGCAGGCACTGAACAATTATAAAAATAGACTGTGTACATCTATTGACTGCCAAAAGTTATTCCTCATATTACAGAGAAAAACATTATAACCAGGCTTTTATGTATGCTGTAGTCAAGCACACTCGTATTAGTGGAATGATGCTGTACAATCATAGTAAAGTATGTCAGATCTTGGTTTTCTAAGGCATCTTCCACATCTAAAACTCAGAACTGAGCCTTGTACTATATATTCTGACACTGGACTGACAAGTATTAACACTCACACTAATTTTCTTTGGGCCAGAGTGTGTCATCATCACCTTTGTCTCTAGTTTTGTCTCCACCACATTGTTTTTCACCAATCCCAGCAGCCCCAGTAACCTACTTTTTCACTACTAGACGATTTAAGGGATCCCCTACCTTGACATCCCCCAACCCCCGCCTCATTTCCCCTTTCTCTAGCCTGACAATCTGTCACCTGTACCGAATCTTTTTTTTTTTTTTTTTTTTTTTCTAAAACTGAAAATTTAGGATAGTGGGGCAGCGGGCTATATGTGGAGAATGAGGACAGGAGTGAAGGCGCAATGGGCTGAGGGAGATGATGTTGCCAACATGAGCTGAACAGAATATCTCTAGCCTGAAACAAAGTCTGCCTTTCAGTGATATGCCATATGTGTGCCGTCCTGTTTGTGTGTCTGTCACACTTCGTAACCTGTTACTGGGGAAACCTCAGCCAGTCATTTAGCTTGCGTCTACTGAATATTGTTTTACTTGAAGCCTGGAGAGAGGATGAATGCGTATCCAGCCTCTTTAACAGAGAGCTGCTTGTTTTTGCGTTGATTAAAGAACGAACGATAATGCATTTGCTTCTGATGAGGGAGAATTATGCATAGCATCTGTGCTCCGCAGAAATCCTGCATCCCTTTCAGACTCGATCGGATATTCATTTAAACCAGCAGGCTAGCTGGTAATCTGGACTCAGGAGGAGAGGAGGAATTTAGGAATTCAGCCTCATTTGTGTTTTTTCTTTTTCTTGTCAATTCACAGCAATTTTAAAGAATTTGTCTTGATTATCTTATTTTGGTGCACTAAGAAAAACAACCATGGGTTTTTTTGGACATAATATCATTGTCTTTCCTGATAAAATCACACACTGTAAACATTTTTGTTTTCCAAAGTGGTGAATAAAACAGATTGTCAACTTTTCTACTTCAAAATTTCAGGTATTATTCAATGTGTTACTTTCCGTTTCTTTGTAATTATTTGTGACATTTACTAGCAATTTCAGAGTAGATATGATACACTGAAAAAAATTTATAGAAACTATATTCAGCATCACAATATTCAGGTCCTTATACTGACATTTGTTTCATAGCATGTCAAATAATGAGTTGCGGTACTGGACAAAAATGAATGGAAAAGCAAAATGACAGACTGATGCTGTGTATTTAGTCTCTAACCGGTTTATAGCAGTTTCAGTAGTGATTAAAGGGATAGTTTAGGGATAGTCATTTACTCGCCCTCAAATTGTTCCAAACCTGTATGAATTTCTTTCTTCTGCTGAACACAAAGGAAGATGTTTGGACGAATGAAGCTCTCGCCAGCCATTGACTACCATAGTATTGTTTTTTTTTACCCCACTATGGTAGTCAATGGCTGCCAATATCTGCTTGGTTACAAACATTCTTCCAAATATCTTCCTTTGTGTTCAGCAGAACAAAGAAACTTGTACAGGTTTTGAACAACTTGAGGGTGACTAAATAATGAGAATTTTCATTTTTGGGTGAACTAGCCCTTTAAATTAATATTGTGACCTATTGAAACATAGCTTGTTATATCCAGTGCTAACTACCATGTTGTTTTGCACCTTCTTTGAAGTACCTTGAAATACACTAGGAGTGTAATGGTTCAAGATTCTCATGGTTCGGTTTGCGGTTCTGAGGTCACGGTTTCGGTATTGTTCGGTTTGTGGGCAGGAGGGGATGAGTGGCAATATTCTTAATGTGCAATTAGAAATTTCCACAAGAATACTGTGCTATTTGGTAGCAAACTCTTGAACCATTGCTTGACCTTTTAATTACTAAAACATTTTAACTTAAAAATGTCTGCATCATTATGTTACTGTACATCCGGTGATGAACAGTATGGTTCGGTGTGTTTTGTTTATTTTTTTAGGCATATTATTCTAAGGCACATCCATATTTCGGGTACATACGGAAAAAGCTAATCATTTGTTAATTTCCATGGCGTAATGATTCTGTACTGCTATGGGTTCATTGAGATGGACTCACTGTAACAAGACGTTCTGAATTGGTCAGAGGCACAGTGTGTAGGGAATCCTTAGAGAGTAGATTAGACCCTACTAGGTCATATCATATTATAGGCTCTTTTTATAATGCCACAGCATAATGCGCCACATTGCAGAATTCAGCAAATTCCGTTTCACGCTTATGAGCTAGAGACTGCTGCTGGCTGTGAACGAGCGCTGTCTGATAAAAATTCAAGCAGAGTTCCAGAAAGCATCTACAATGACTCAACAAAATCAACATATAGTGTGTAAGGCGAGCAGCCAGCTAAGACTTGCATTTTAGAATGCAGAAAACCATTGGCTTTTTTTTGTTGTTGTTGTTTTTGTGTTTTTTTTTCATATCGATCATCAAGTCAGAGTGTGTGCAGACCTGTTTCGAATGAATAGAACCAGCGGCTGGACACTGTTGGAGATGTTATGCCACCTGTAGAACAATGAGGTAGATTGTTTACGCAACCCCCAGCTTCATTATGTTAATGCTTTGTGTCCTTGTGTGAGTCCCTGCGGACCCCGACAGTCTCCCTGGCTCCCCTCCTTTTTGTGTTTACTTTTCTCCTACTAGGCTCACGTCGGCTTACACTGGGCCACACCAAAGTTCTTGGTCTGTACCCAATTACTGCAGAAGTGTTTGCTCCTTGTACTGTCTCCCTCTGAACCGTGCTGTGAACATGGACAGCGATGGCAGGGGAAAAACAACCTGCCTCATGAAAAATGACAGCTCTCCTTTAAAAAAAAAAAAAAAAATGAAGCAATCTCTCACCAATTTCTCTTAGGTGTGGATCAGAGGAGGCTGGGGAAAAATAGAGATTTCATTGCTATGGCGGAGAGAAGGGGTTCATGTGAGACACTGGCACAACTTTTGTTTCAATTGGACTGAATTCATTCCGATTGATGAATCTGAATGTAGTGTTTACATGAACACTAAACAAAGTTTTGATTTAGATTTTTTTTTTTGGCACATGCACAGATATACAGAGTTTCCCGCTGTTTGTGCATAACCATTCTCCTACATTGGTTCTTTACTGTAAATGGCAGACTTAACATGTATCCATTTCTGCTCAATGTGCGGGCAATGAGCATATGAACCGTTGTGCCGTGCTGCTTATATTTATCACACAGTAAATATGCCCCTCTGCGCCCAAAACCAGTCGTCTGTGGATGAGAATCTGAAACAAGCACTGGTGGGACGTTGTCCTGCTCCACTTCATAGACGCTGAGTGAAAGGAGAATTTTTTAGAATGACGGGATACTCATTTATGACACTTTATTCAACAGGAAGAACGAGCCGTTCAGCACCATACGTCATTACGCTATTTCTACATCATTGCACATGCGCAGTCCTTTCAGTTTCGGTTTTCTGTACGATCGAGCGTTTACATGTCCTCTCGAAAGGATTGGAAAAGGAATAAACCACACCTTTCAATCCAAAATTTCATTCGGATCCAGCTCAATTGGCTTTTCAGTCCGGTCAATCTGATTACTAACGGATTCTTTGGTTGCATGTAAATGTAGCCACTGTCACTCGCAAATTAGATCTCTTTAATTTCTTAATTGTTTCTTATAGATCGTAATGAGAGTGAACAGAGCAAATGGAGACTTTTGCTCAAGTTTCTCAAAAAAAAAAAGTTTTCCTCCTTAGTGTTGTTGTATTAGACCCCATTAATTTAAATTTTTTAAATTTTTTTATTGTATTCAGAAAAACATTTTCTTTTGTGTTCCACAGAAGAAAGAAAGTTTGGAATGACATTTCTGATGTACTTTCAATTACACTGTTAACAACTACTTCTGTACTGTAGCTGGTTTTGTACAAACTACACAGATTGTAGGACAGTATTTGATATGATCAGAGGTATTTAGCGGATGAGCACAGTCAGTGTGAACTTAATTTCTTATTAAGGGGCTTAACTAAATTATCTGAGCTGTGCTATCCTCTACTCTACTCTATTGCATTTTTTTTTTTATTTAATTAATTAGGAGACACATGTTACCATTTTCTTTTTGTAAATAATTCTAGGAGAAATATCTGGGACCCAGTTACTACTTAAAGGGGGGAAAAAAGTCATTTACTCACCCTCACGTCGTCCCTGACTTACTTTCCTCTGTGGAACAGAAAAGGTGATTTTATTTACTTATTTTAATTTTTAAATGTAATTTTTTTTTTTTTAAAGAATATCTTGACCACTATTTCAATGCACAATGCTCTTTCCATGTTTGAAATTAATACAATTAAAGTGAATGAAGAGGCGGGAGTGGCCAAGCTCCAAAATGACAAAAGCTATTGGAAGATTAAAAAATAAATAAAATAAATTCAGAAGTCTTCACATGAACCACCTTTATGATTTTTATGGTGGGGTTTTTTTCTTGTAATTTTAATAGCTTTAGACAATATTCACTGATTAAACGGGGAAATCACTTTTTTTGTGTTCCAATCAAGATGTCAAGCTAATTTAGGATGACATAAGATATTATAGTAATTATATTTTTTCTGGTTTGGATCAGCTATCTCTCCATTTAAATCTCCTATGAAGCAGCAAAGTCTGACTGTTTAAATTCTTCTCTAGAGTGTATCTGTTAACATACATCTACATACTGAACATAGCTGCTACTGCTACTAATATTATGTGGTTTTAATTGGTTTTGTCACACTCAGAATGTGGAGAAAAAAAACAAATCAAGAGGAAACTTAATTTAGCAGTTGGGGCACCAGCACTCACAGACACACACAGCCATACCCATAACTTTCCATTCCTCCTCTCATATTTCACCCGCTCTCTCTGTCTCTGAGTTAATGAGAGAGTTAGAGGCACAGGATTAGATGCACTGCTCGCTGCTGGACCAAGCACAATCCCATACCTTTGTTTCTCCTCTTCTATCTCAGTCTTTCCCATTTTCCCCCTCAGGATTTGATACATTTCACACACTGGCACATATATGTTCTGCAGTTATTAGCACTGCTGCATTTAAATATTTGGATATTTCCCCCTCTCCCATTTCACGTCTTGTATTTCTCCATGCTTTGGCTCGTTTGTCCTTTCTGCCAAGCCTTTCACACGCCACTGCCACAGCTGTGATATAACACATATCTCATACCTGCCATCCAGTGCTTGCACAAACACTCATAGCATACATTAGTTTGCCTTTCTCTTGCTCTCATTTTCCCTGTTTTTCCCTTTCCTCCTTTTACATGCTCAGCTCAACTTTTCTCTCCTCGTTCAGTGTCTCGCTTCATTGACGTCCTCCTCCTCAGTTAAGCACTGCATTTATTTCTCAGCTTGACCGTTCTTTGACCGAGAGGACTTTCCCCCCTGCATTTTATCAGTTTCTCCTCCATAACAGCAATCACACACCCCACAGGTGTCCCCTGCCTCTATTTTTCTCTCAGCACTAAATCACCAAAGTCACAGAGACAATGTCATGAGGATGACAGAGCTTAATTGGAGAGGGAGGGAGAGAGAGAGAGAGAGAGAGAGAGAGAGAGAGAGAGAGAGAGAGAGAGAGAGAGAGAGAGAGAGAGAGAGAGAGAGAGAGAGAGAGAGAGAGAGAGAGAGAGAGAGAGAGAGAGAGAGAGAGAGAGAGAGAGAGAGAGAGAGAGAGAGAGAGAGAGAGAGACAGACACGTATTCACAAAAATAGAGGCAAAGAAGGGAATTTTTGCCTCTTAAATTACATTATAACTACAGATGGACATATGGTTGGTCCCGTAATTATTCATTTTGGCTCATTTATTTGTGTATAGCATTGACAAATGACGTTCTGTTAACAGTTCTCACACAACATTCTCGCAAACATAGCATGACAAATGCAGTCCGAGTCTGGCACAAATGACTTGTATTAGTCAGCTAATTTTAGTGAAAACGAAAGCAGCGCAACCTGTTTAGTCCAATTCCGGAACGAATGACTCTAATGAGTCTAATGAGATCATTTTTAGTGAATCAAACACACACAGCATCCATTCATTCTCCAAACCGTGTATCCTCTGTAGGGTTGTTGGGTCGTTTAATCCAATTCCCGAACGAATGACTCTTGAGTTGGTACTTTTGCAACCAATGTAGACTGATTCCTGAAATTGCATTGGAATTGTCTTGATTACTGAATAGTCAAATAATGAGAGAACTGAATTTTATTTTAATTTTTTTCTCAAAAATATGTATTTTGTTAAAACGTAAGAATCGTTAATGAATCAGAAATGTTAAGAGGAACTTTACACTTCCCATTCATACTCAGGAAGCATTTGTTATTATTATAAAGGCTGCATAATTTATTTGGGTACACTTTGTGCACATCAAGGGACATGATTAATTGCATCCTTTTTTTCTGTTCTTTTTTTAAAAAAATGTGGTTATTGTTATATGTGGTAATGTTTAATTAACAGCCTCAGTTAGTATGTTTTTAATTTATTGATTAAAAATCTGCTGCTATGACTTCCATTATTTATGTTCTGGCCTACTAAGAGTTATGGATTGATTATGACCCCACTGTATTTATGGGCGTAGGATGAAATCTGACGAATGGTTCAATAAATACAATTTTACATCAAGCTATATAGTGCATGAACCAGGAAGCTTTGAACACACACAGTCAGACTAGGACACTAACATTTGCAAATGCAGTGTGTCCTGAAAGCATTAACATCATTTGAAACTAAATTGCCATTTTGTAGAGTGGACAGAAGAGGTGTAACATCAGTGAAGGTCTTCAGGACCCCTACTTTGTGACGAGGCTGAGTTCAAATGGTCGCTGTTATGATGGTGTTCTCAATTACCATGTGCTGAACGGTTGGATGCGTCCCACTTTGAGCAACAAGTGTGATTCCGTAATACTGGGTCTGTGAATGGACTGTGGTACGGTTGGTCTTCAAAGGGAGCTGCAGGGAGTCTGATTGCAGAGGTTTGGGATGAATGTATCTAGTGATGTAACCAAGAGCCTGGGTTTAAATTATACATGACTAGACTGAAACCTTCACAAGAGAAGAATATAAACAGGCACATGAATAGAACACAGACTGTATAGCAAACATGTATGATTCATAATTTCACATATAACATATATAACATCTCTCTCTCTCTCTCTCTCTCTCTCTCGATCAATTAACTAAGTACAAGCAGCTGTTTATAAAGGCAAAAATGGTTTACAGAACTGAAACCAACCCTGGTTTCAACAGTGTTCTTAAAAAAACAGAGTGACTTGCAGCCTGCTTTGACACAAAGTCCAAAGAGAGAGTGAAATATTCATGCAGCACAAAATGAATCTAAAATAGAGTCCTCAAACATTCTGTGCAATGGACTGCGCGGTGAGACAACAAAGTTAAATCAAAATAGGCTCTCAGGCCCTCTGCTCTGTAGTCATGGCCTCCTGTATGTTTACCACATTATGCCCCAGTTCAATATTTCTCTCAAAAGTCTGCTGCTGAATATTATAATAGCTGAATTTCAGGCAGCCTGATGCATCTGTGAACTGAATGCCAAATCAAATGTTGACCATGTGATGTATGAATTATCCAATCACCTGCGGTATAAATCGATGATAAGCTGTATCATCATGCTAGGTTTCTCTTAAGATATTTTCTATTAAACTAAAGACATAGATACATGGCAACTAGATTGCTATGCATCTTATCATAGGCATCATTAGTCCACCAGAGCTGTGAGTGGTATGTTGTTTTTATCACATCTGGTTCTTAAAAACAACTGACATATACAATTAGAGATTTCATCCCTGCCTTCTACATACAATACGAAATCTTCCCTATACACAAAAACACACTCTCACGGTCGCTCTTGCACACACGTCCAAACACACAGACATATTACACCAAGCGTATTGAATTTCCTATGTTGAAGACAAGAACATCACCATGGCAACGTCACAGTACCTCTCCCTTCCACTCTGCCTGTTTTAAAAGATGAGAGGATGGATGACAACAAGAGAGGAATAGAGTTTAAAGGGATGAGGGTGGTCAGCGCATCATTTCACTATAACTGCTGCCTGAAGGCTTCTGTGGATTAGGCGTAAAGGTAGATACATCTCATGTACATGAAACTTACCCAAATATGTGTTACTCTCTGAAGCACAGCAAGCCTGAAGCATTTTGAATGCAGGCACATGTATATAGAGTTTAAAGGGATAGTTTACACCCTAAATAAAAATTCTGTCATCATTTATTCTGTTATCTGTCATGTTGTTCCAAACCACAATAACATCCACTTTTACTGTATGGCTTTTAAAGAAAAACAGAAACTCGCACAGCATTCTGTCTAACATACTTTTGTGTTCCAGAACAAAGAAAGTCTCATACAGGCTTGGAACAACTTGAGGGCGAGTAAACAGAATTGGCATTTTTGGGTCAACTGTCCTTCCTAACATAAATCAACAGACTACAGCCATCTTAAAAGTTAAATGCAACAATGTGAAACATATTTAAACATGCATACATGTGTACACAGAGGCTGTTTTTGAATGCGTAATGATGGCTGGAGGGCAGTCGACAATGAAAGTGGTAGAGAAAGAAAGATCGCGAGGCAAATTTCTGCATGCAGCTGAGTGATTTTATCACACTCCATGACAGACATTAAACATGTCGATGCACAGTAAGATCGGGAATATGTTGAATAGATGCAAAAACGCATGAAACTAGAATGACATGAGTAGCAGAATTTTTATTTTTGCCAAACTACACCGTTGAATCATTTAACATCAGTGCTTTATGCAAGTTACATAACTATGCCAGTAGGTGGAAACCAGTGACTGTCTTTGTGAATGAATCACTGAATCCTACACTGAACTGATTCGTTCGACAACAGTGACTGATTCAGGAACAAAATAAATGACTGTCCCTTTGTCCCAATGTCCATACTATCCATCCTAAATAGTATGTGAGATTACAATAAGGGTGTGTTCACACTCGGCATGTTTGGTTAGATGAAAACGGACCCTGGTGCGATTACTCTTTTAGTGCGGTTCATTTGAGCAAGTGTGAACGCTGCCATCGTAGCGTCATAGTCAAATCAAATCAAATCAAATCACCTTTATTTATATAGCGCTTTTAACAAGTCCAATTGTTTCAAAGCAGCTTCACATTGTTAACAGGAAAATAATGCAACAGAATTTGTACAGCCGTTCTGGTGAAACGGTGATATTATCCAGCTAATTTTAAGTATCATATAACGTCAATGCGGGCAGATCGGTAATATAGATGAAATTTAGGTGTCCCCAACTGAGCAAGCCAAAAGCCAGAGGCAACGGTGGCAAGGAACCAAAACTCCTTCAGGGTCAGAATGGAGAAAAAAACCTTGGGAGAAACCAGGCTCAGTCGGGGTGCCAGTTCTCCTCTGGCCGACGAACAAACAGTGTATGATTATAATTCTGGCAACATAGCAGGTCTTAATTCATATTAGGCAAATAGATATTTGTAAGATTATTCGAAAGATTGGAGTCATCACGCCGAAGACGGGTTTAATGAGGATGTCATGTTGATGCAGCATTTACGGGGGGAGTTTATTTGACATGCTCTCTGCAGACATTTCAGGGATGCGTTGGTCATGTCCAGGCGCTGGTCCACCATCTGATCCGGATCCCGGATCCCGGATCCGGCTGACTGCAGTAAACCTCGGGATAAACAGAGAGACTAACATTAGCGTAGATGCCATTCTTATGATGTCACGAGTTTGCCCATCACAGTTCAGTACAGGCATCAGAACCAGGCGTCTCCACCCAGCAGATTGTTTGTGTGTGTGTGACAGTGGGATTCCTGCTGCTGTTTTTTTCTCCTTTACACATTCTGAGCTGGATAATATATCATCATATGCAGGCTATGCACATACAATGAGTGCATTTATCCTGGCATGCAGCATTGGTTTGGATGTTCGGTAGTTCTGTCTCAAAATAAGCAATACGCCATAAAATCTGACCAATCAGGTTATGACCGTATGCCAAATCTGAATGCTAATCAGACCAGGATTTTGTTTTTTTGGTCATATAATAATTTGGTCATATATAACCCATTGCGCTTTGGAGGAGGATTTAGTTCAGAACTACAAACACAAAAAGTAAAAAGTGTTAAAAAACTACAAACATGGCAGAAGCACGCGACTGATGGTTAGGTAGAGAGGTTTAGATTAAGGGGTTTGAGTGACTAATAATCAACATTTAACCTGATAAAAAATATTTATTTAATGCTACCCGTGTTATATTTCATCTGCAATTGCATTGTGAACTTTTGTAAAGATACGTTTGGTCATTAACTTTTAAATGCATCATCATGCAAACATATGAGGAGGGTCTCCACATAAAAGACCTGCAACTGGCAGATCAATGTGCTACTGCATTTCTTTCTGATACGGAAGGAAATGAAATGAAATGTGGAGGATGTTAACTGTGACAAGATGATTGACAGGCCAGTTTACGGTGACAGGATGCATGCAACTATGCGACAAAGCGCCCGTTAAAGACGCAATTTAATGACATGATAGTATGTCCCAAAGCTTGTCTACTCTTCTGCTACACACTCAAAAGTACGTAATTTTTCTTTACAAAAAGAGCACATACTTTTAGGGCGTAGGGCGAATTGGGACGCAGCATATCTTTCTGAGTGAATCATTGGATCATTCTCTCAACTGATTTGTTCAACTCTGATTCATTCATCAACTCCACTACTATTTGTAGCTTGAATAATAATACATTTTCTTTGTAAAGCACTTTATATTAAACAAAATCTCAAAGTGCTACAGATTTAAAACAAAAAAGGCAAAGATAAAAAAAAAGAAGAAATGACAAATCAACCAAAAGCTCTGCTAAAAAGGTGGGTTTTAAGACCACGTTTAAAAACATCTATAGTCTATGGGATTTGCAAGTGGTCAGGAAGAGCATTCCACAGACTGGGGGCTGCTGAGCAGAAAGCCCGATCCCATAATATGGAGTTTGGTCCTGGGGGTTTTGAGAAGGTATGCTGAATCAGAACGGAGATTATGTGTGGATGTTTGTGTGGTGAGGAGTTCCTTGAGATAGGGGGGTGCACTGGTGAGTGAGGAAGGAGATTGTGTACTCAATCCTGAGTGAGACGGGAAGCAGTGGAGTGATTTGAGGATAGGGGTGATATGGTCATATTTGCACACCCTCATCAGGATCCTAGCAGCGCTGTTCTGAATATACTGCAGCTTCTGGAGATTTCTGCCAAGGATCCCAATGAGGAGCGCATTGCAGTAGTCCAGCCTGGAGGAGACAAAGGCGTGAACAAGCTTTTCTGCATCTGCCAGTGTGAGTATGGGACAAAGTTTGAGACGTGAGACAGTTAATTCTTCTGTCTTCTTCAGTCATACTCAATATCTACACGACTGTGATTAACTATAACCTCGTGTCTATGGTCAAAACATTTTCGAAACAACAGCACCCCTGCTGGTGTGATATTGATTATAAAACTTCACTCCTACTACTATTATAAAACAACATGGCAATCTAAATCTTCACAAAAGCAAGATCATGAGCTCTCTGAATTACCAGTATGTGTGTGAAACTGCAGCCTAACATTGAACTTAGTTTTTTTAAACATTTATTTTTCAAAAACACAGCGTAGCAGACTTTAAATTTGAGTGTGTGTGTGTGTGTGTGTGTGAGAGAGAGAGAGAGAGAGAGAGAGAGAGAGAGAGAGAGAGAGAGAGAGAGAGAGAGAGAGAGGGAGTGAGTACAATGGCTGCCCAGAGACCGTGAAATCTTTTGGCTTTGTGTATCGCACCTTCTGTCTCTCTTTGCACACAAACAGCTCACTTAAGCATTGATTACATCTCATTCTGCCTCTTTAAAGCAACTCCTTTACAAGCATAATTAACACTCTCAAAGGGGGACACTAGGATAAAACATCTGCTGTATACACGGCCAGAAGAGTGAACGACCAATTCATCTTGTCCATGCTGTCAGCCTGTCAGCAACATAACCTAAACACAACCACTCAATAGATATAATAATCACCAAACCACCAAACTTTCTTTTTAAGAAAGACCCTAGAAAGCTCAAAGAGGAATTATGATGTTTTATGAATATCTCTGTACGTTGCAGGTTTGTTGCATATACAAGTTTCTGCAAGCTTGTTTACCTTATGCATGCCCACAGCCCCATCAGTAAGGCTCTCCATCAACACCAAACCATAAATGTGTTCCTTTTCATACTATACTGGATTTAATGTTATCATTAATATTATTTAAAAATAGGCATTTAAACACTCTAAAAAATGCTGGGTTAAAAACAACCAAGTTGGGTTGAAAATGGACTAACCCAGTAAATGGGTTGTTTTAATCCAGCAGTTGGGTTAAATGTTTGCTTAAAACAACCCAATCGCTGGGTTAGTCCATTTAAAATAACCCATCTGCTGGTTTAGTGAACTAAAAACAATAGATACTATGGGTGAAATACAGCCTCCTTTCAGACTTCCTTTTCTGTGGTGTGGCCATCAAAATGCTTGTAAGTGCTTTAAAACAATTCAATTTAAATTCAATTAAGTCATTATATTTATACACACACACACACGCGCGCGCGCTGGTCTGGAGCATTCAGGTGTGTGTTAACACAATGTGGAGGAAAGACATCAGCAATGATCTTAGAGAAGCCATTGTTGCTGCAATTAATCTAGGAAGGGTAATATGGCCATTTGCAAACAATTTGAGGTCCATTATTCTACAGTAAGGAAGATTATTCACAAGTGGAAAACATTCAATACAGACACCAATTTTCCTATGAGTGGATGTCCCAGCAAATTCACCCTAAGATCAGACCGTGCAATGCTCAGATAAATTGCAGACAACCCAAGAACTACACCTCAGACTCTACAGGCCTCAGTTAACATGTGAAATGTTAAAAGTTCATGGCAGTACAATTAGAAAAAGATGGGTCAAGTATGGCATGTCTGGAAAGGTTGCCAGGAGAAAGCCTCTTCTCTCTAAAAAAAAAAAAAAACATGGCAGCATGGCTTAGGTTTGCAAAGATGCATCTGAACAAACCATAAGACTTCTAGAACAATGTCCTCTGGACAGACGAGACCAAAGTGGAGATGTTTGGCCATAATTCACAGTGCCACGTTTGGTGAAAACCAAAAGAGCATATCAGCACAAACACCTCATACCAAGGGTGATGATCTTGTTTTGCAGCCACAGGACCTGGGCATCTCACAGTCATTGAATCAACCATGAACTCCTCTGTATACCAAAGTATTCTAGAGTCATATGTGAGGCCATCTGTCCGACAGCTAAAGCTTGGCCGAAATTGAGTCATGCAACAGGACAATGATCCGAAGATCACCAGCAAATCTACAACAGAATGGCTGAAAAAGAAAAGAATGAAGGTGTTGCACTGGCCCAGTCAAAGTCCAGACGTCATCCTGACTGAAATGCTGTGGCAAGAGCTGTGCATAAACAAATGCCCACAAACCTCAATAAACTGAAGCAATGTTGTAAAGAAGAGTGGGCCAAAATTCATCCAGAACAAAGTGAGACTGATGCTGTCATACAGAAAATTATTACTTCAAGTTATTACTGCTAAAAGTGGATCTACAAGCAATTGAATCATAGGGTGTCCTGAGTTTGTCACCCATGGCTTTTCCATTTTTGCTAAATAAATAATGACACGGATATGTTGTGTAATAATTGTAATTCCTCAGGTTTTATTTTATTTTCCAAATTTTAAGACCTACCAAGGACCAGATGATTTGTATTACTGATACTGAAAACCATGGAATTCAATTGGATGTCTTTTCTTTTTCACATGAATTTTATATATTTGTATATGGATGGACTGATGGATGATGGATAGAGAATGATGATGAGAAAGAGACTGAGAGAGAGAGAGGCAGAGAGAGAGAGAGAGAGAGAGAGAGAGAGAGAGAGAGAGAGAGAGAGAGAGAGAGAGAGAAATGTTCACTTGTTTGTATGCTTACATCACACATGACTCACTGCCATCCTCACAGAATGCAGTGATACATTTGAAGCCGAAACGGATCACGAAAAATTAAGATACACCAGGAGAAAACCATCTGTGGAAATATGAAAACATTGTAAATCATGTCAGTCTCATTGAATTATGTAGTATAGAGCAAATGTCTTATATCATAGTGGAGTAGAGGCCAGGAGTGAAATAATAAAGTCAAACAAAGAGCAAAAGGAGGACATTTTTCTGTTATGAAAGTACCAGGAAGTGAGAGAAAATGAAAGGAGAGACCCCTTATCTGCCCTGACCTTGAGTAATTGTGTATTTGGGTAAATGAGCCGTCAGGGACTAATCAATGTGTAATTGTATTTGCGTGTGTATTAGGCTGCTGTGTGTGTGGAAGGCTGGAAGGTGTCCATGTCACTGTTTCCATTAGCAACCTGTCACTGAGGGTCCCTCATTGTGTGTTTCTGCTTCCGATGGGCAAGATGTAGAGAGTGTCTGGGTCGCTATAGCTACGACCGTCTGGCGCTGAATCATCAACCTCTCCCCTGCTGGAACGAATTTGCATACAGAACTGCCAACCTTCACTTTTTCCACAGCAATCAGGAATATCCACGAGTGCAATAATCCCATCATTCGGCATGACTCTGACTGCTCCCAGCATCAAACAACATTTTGCACTATTTTGCCCCGGTGAGTCAATTTGGCCAGGGAAATGATGCAAAGACTGCTCAGTAACACATCTAGAGAGGGAGATTTGAGGGAAAGAACATATTTGTAAACATTAAAAGCCACAATTTCCACAATATGAAGTCACCAGTCTAAACTTTATCGAGAAAACGCATTACACTGACAAATTTAACAGCTGTCTCAGCACAGCAAATGGACATATGGATATTTCAAAACCAATTAATTAATAATGAAACTTTAATAAAGCTTGAACTAGTCTGACCTCGAAATCATGAAAGAGAAAGTGGGAGCATTCATCAGTTAAAAAAGGAACAAGGACAGGAATGTTCTTACAAAAAATATCAGAACTATTTGTCATGAATGGTCTGATGGAGAGAATGAGGATAAGTGCATGTACATTTATGTACGTCTTACATGTGTTTAATGAGGGATATGATTCTCCATGGCTGTGATCTCCACCGGAGGTGCTTCTAGCCTTTCATCAGTACTGGGGCAGTTTTCCCATCAAGTAAAAAAGTGTACGCTCATTTTCTAGGGAGTTTGCAAAAATGACTAAATGTGATTTTGGGAGCAGCATGGCTGGCTCAGTCCATTTTAAATCCCACAATGGTAACACTTTATACGTATACAGTAATAAAGTACTTACAAATCATGTGCAAACTATTAGTTTATAATTCATTTATAGTATATATATATATATATATATATATATATATATATATATATATATATATATAGAGTTCTTCATTCATTGTAATTAACAAAATTATTATTCTTTAAATAACTCATATGTAAAGAGTTAGATAATGTTTTTATGCTTTGTTAACAACATATTAATGTATAAGTAATGTACAGTATTTTAAACCAGTAAAGGAATTGTTGATGGTTATTAGGAGCAAACAGTTCTCACTTTAGATTAGGTCACAGAAAATCTGAAAATATAATTAATTAAGTGCTTTTATGTCCAATTAAGGTTGGTTAATAGTCATATTAAGTGTTCGCACTCCACACACACACACACACACACACACACACACACAGACACACACACGTTGGGTTTGCATGTTTTATAGACATTATGATTTTTATACTGTACAAACTGCACATTCAAGATTCAAGATTCAAGAGTTTTATTTGTCACATACACAGTTATATACAGAATATACAACCGGCAGTGAAATGTAAACAGGTCCGCTCCATGGACAGTGCAAATTCACAGTTAAAAACACAAGGAGGAAATTATAATAGAAATATATAATACTATAAAATATATATATATATATATATATATATATATATATATATATATATATAATTATAAATAATCAAGTCAAGTATAAAAAAAGTAAAAAATAAAAATAAAGAAGTGGAATAAAATAAGTGAAGTAAACTGTGCAGTGAGTAAACTGTAGACTTATAAATATGTGGTTAACAAATGTACAAAGAGTATAATGTGCAAACAGGTTTATAGCAGGTTGTTACACAGTAACAACGAGAGCAGAAAGTGCAGTGCAATGTCAGTATGTCGGTATGTCGATGGTCACGTGATGTTAAGTGACTGAGTTCAGGAGTCTGATGGCCTGGGGGAAGAAGCTTTCCTGAGTCTCTCAGTTTTGGCCATCAGGCTTCGGTCCTTGATGATTTTAGTAGCTCTGCCTTTGCAGCGTTTGGTGTAGACGTCCTGCAGAGACGGGAGAGCTGACCCTGAGATACGCTCGGATAAGCGCACGACTCTTTGCAGGGCTTTGCAGTCATGACTGGTGCTGTTCCCATACCACGCTGTGATGCACTGGGTTAATACACTTTCTATCGCCCCTAAATAGAAAGTTTTCAGGATAGCTGGTGAAACCCTGAATTTCCTCAGCTGGCGCAGGTGGTACAGTCTTTGCCTGGCTTTTTTCACCTGTGTCTGAATGTGAGCAGTCCAGGTCAGGCCCTCGGAGATGTTTACACCCAGGTACTTGAAGCTGCTCACTCTCTCTACTGGTGACCCGCTGATCATGAGAGGGGAGTATGTCCGTTGCTGTCTCTTCCTGAAGTCCACAATCATTTCTTTGGTCTTGCCAACATTCAGAGAGAGACAGTTGTCCTGGCACCATGATGTTAGATGCTCCACCTCGTCCAAGTATGCCATCTCATTGTTGTTGGAAATGAGGCCCAGGACAACAGTATCATCAGCAAATTTGATGATAGAGGTGGAGCTGTGTGTGGACAAACAGTCATGTGTGTAGAGAGAGTAGAGCAGGGGACTCAGGACACAGCCCTGTGGAGCTCCCACACTCAGGGTGATGGAGGTGGAGGTGGACTGGCCTACTCTCACCACCTGAGGCCTGCCAGTGAGGAAGTCCTCAATCTAGTGGCAGAGAGAAGGATTCAGGCCGAGATCCAGGAGTTTGGCGGTTAGCTTAATGGGAACTATGGTGTTAAAGGCTGAGCTATAGTCAATAAATAGCAGTCTTACGTAGTTCCTACTTTTGCTGTCGATGTGAGTGAGGGAGGAGTGGAGGACATGAGAGATGGCATCTTCAGTCGATCTATTGGGACGATAGGCAAACTGAAGAGGGTCCAAAGTGTCAGGAATGAAGGAGCAAATGGTGTTTTTAATGAGTCTCTCAAAGACCTTCATGACTATAGACGTGAGAGCCACTGGACGATAGTCATTTAAGCAAGAGGGTTTACTGTTCTTAGGGACAGGGATGATGGTGGATTTTTTGAAGGAGGTGGGGACCACAGATGTAGCGAGGGACTCATTAAAGATAGATGTAAACAACCCGGCGAGCTGATCAGCACAGGACCGCAGAACACGGCCTGAAATACCATCCGACCCAGCAGCTTTCCTGACGTCCACACGCTTGAGTGCCCTTCGAACTTCATCCTCCGAGACAGAGATCACGTGGTTGTTGCTGCTCTGAGTAATTCCCTCTGACGCGCCACTTGGCGGAGTCGCGCTGCCGTGATTACAATCAAAGCGAGAGTAGAAAGAGTTTAACTCATTCACAAGCGACGGATCAGCGCTCACCTCTGCAGAGGATTTAGATCCAAAAGAACAGATGGACATGACTGTCCCATTCTGTCCCATATCCCATACTGATGTATTTTAACAACATATATGTATATCTTTCTACCATGTATATTTACTTGCATTCACATAAACACAAAAACATACCGTATTGACAGCATTATGTTATTTATTTATTTTTTAAAAGTGGTTATGTTTAGCTTTGGGATAAGGTTAAGGGATCAAACACACAAACACAATTTAGGTCCCCACGGTGACACGAGTCCCCAAGAATCAGTGTGCATTTAGGTTGAAGAACATGAACACACACACACACACACACACACACACACACACACACACACACACACACACACACACACACACACACACACACACACACACGTTTGTTTTTGTGAATTGTGGGGACATTCCATAGGCGTAATGGTTTTTATACCGTACTGTATTTTCTATCCCTCTACACTACCCCTACCCCTAAACCTACCCATCACAGGAAACTGCACATTTTTACTTTCTCCCAAAAAAACAAATTCTGTATGATTTATAATCCTTTTGAAAAATATGTAATGGGTAATGTCCTCATAAGTCACCCTTTCCTTGTAATACCTATGTCATACCCATGTCATTATACACATTTGTGTCCTGATATGTCACAAAAACATGCGCGCACACACACACACACACACACACACACACACACACACACACACACACACACACACACACACACACACACACACACACACACACACACACACACACACATATATCTATGACAATGAATGAAGAACTTACTATTTGTATATTTATATATTAATATTTTGCTACAAATAATATTTTAAAATAATGTTTAAAACAATGTAACAAATATATTTTAAAGAATATATTTATTTTTAAATAAATTATTTAAAAAAATCTAAATTGCAACATGGGCACCCGAGTTCAAGTCCAGGGCTTGAGGTCCTTTCTCGATCCTGTTCCTCTGTCCTCTCACACTTTGTAGAATTCAACATTATTGATACTTTTAAGATTATGTCCCAAGTGATCATCAATTCCAATGAATAAAGCTCTGTTCAGAGACACACGGCAACAAAGCAGCATTATTGACTTCCGGTGACAGTGACCGTTGGTGACAGGGCGACACCAGGACGTGTCCAGTGATGTGACAAAATTGAGAAATGTGTAACTTTATGCAAATGAGGCAAATGGGTCAGAGTACTGGCAACACGTGAGAAGTGCTGGTACGCAAGAAAATTATAAGATTATACAGATTATAATATAGAAGTGCCAGTACTGCTTACCGGGGCATACCGGCCCACTTCGAGTACATATCACATAATTATTTATCAGTAAAATGTTACTAGGGCACAGCATAACTTTACTGGGGCAAAAAGTGTAGCCCACTGTACTTCACTTCAGTTTCTTGGCTGACTAAAAAAAGAAGATCAATGCTGCTGAAGGTTCATATCGCTATAGTTCTTATATATCTGGGAACAGCGATCACACACACAAAACACGGAAACCATCTACCAACTTAATCAATTACCTCTCTTGGTCCTCAGATTTTAGTGCCATCGTTGGCAATAAAGTCACAGGTGATTTCAAGGTGGAATATCTGTTGACTATTATAGTTAAATCCTGTTACCAAGGTTAATACTATTTATCAAGTTCTCCACCACACACACACACACACGAACACACACCTGGAGAGAAGCCAAGTGTGAAGTGTGTGTGAACTAGGTTATATACTGATACTGGGCGAGGGTTCAATTATCCACTTGAAGCAAGGATTCAATTGGGCTCTTGAAAAGGGAAACAATCCAAGCCTCAAATCTTCGTTGTTCTCCTTCTCCCCCGAGGCCAATCCATTGGCAAGGATTAAAACCCCTGCTTGTCTCTTCCCACTGGTGTGGACATCTGAGCAGTTTCTTGCCAGGATGTGACTGAATGTTAAGCTACCTCTCTCACAGCACTTGTTCGAGGAGGTTTGTAGGGATTGTTTTGCCACCTTGTACGAGCAGCTTGCAGAAGCAGCTACTTTACACTAGGGGTGGAGTCAGAGTCACCACAATCCAGTTTAACCCCTGGGCTAATTTCACTTCATTAGCTCAGTAAGTGCTTTCAGTGGCAGATCTCTGGAAGTAGTTTGAGAGTCCAATGTATAAGCGTACTCCAAGGCATACGAGGACAGCTGGATGCTTCTTTTTCCGACAATTACTCGACTGGAGTCACTAATTAAAAGTAAACATGCAATTGCATTAGCTAAACTGAATCGCCACATCTAATTAGCGCCACGTTACTGAATGAGGCACCGGGCCCATGCATGCTAAAAGGCATGACGCCAAATCAATACAGCTGAAAAATTTCACGATTTTGTCACCATTCTTTACCCCGGAATTTACGGTAGTTTAACGGCAGTGTTTTGCTCATCATCACTCAACAATTACTTAATGTGTAATTAGACAGAAATGTCACAGGTCTCTTGGTGCCATTCTGCCATTATGTGTCTAATGCATGCTTTGATTAGACGCTTCCAGGCATGATTTCTACAATCCTCAACAGGTCTTTACCAGAAGGTCAACTCACAGCCAGCGTCCACGGCCCGAACAATGGCTTTCTGCGAGAGCAGAGAATCACAAAGCTCCAATGTTTACGTGCCCTCAAAAAGAATAAGGCAAGATAATGTTTGTACGGCACTGTAGTGCTCGATTTGCACGTTTCCTGGATTTGAAGAGCATTTGAGCCCTTATTCAACTCAATTGAGAAGTTTTTTTTTTTTCTGCTTTACATTTCAGATGTGGATAATTATCTGCTCAGAGATTTTTCCTAGTGCAATTTATTAAAAAGCCAATTTGACCCAGAACACAGGCACTCTGCATTAAATCTGGATCAGAAGTTAGAAATAGCTTTTATATTAGTCTGTCAGTTTCCATACCAGCGAAATCCCTGCAGCCAAGACCCGCCTAATTCCGAAGTAAATATTGTCTCACGTAACATTAATGAAAGCAAACACGAAAAAAAAATCGCAAACAAACACACATAAAGTGTTCACCACTGCGTATCTGTTAGAAGCCAAGTGCTTTTACCTCATCAAGTGAGAAGTGGCTGCTCTCTGCCTGATAAGAATTTAATTAATTCAATTTGTGAGGCCACTCTGAGTCAGCACAAATCTCCAAATAACTTCTGAATGACAATAAAAATGCATGAATGGTGATTGAACGCTCTAATTTGTGTTTGTTTATGAAAGCTTTCAGTGCAATATCTGGGGTTTGACTTGGATTTGAAAGCTCATAGTGATGATAAGAAAAGAAAACACATTAGGGTCAGCTTTACAGTATAAAGTCATATAAGTCTGTTTAAACTTTATTTTGCAAAATTAAGTCTCTTAATGTCTCTTAAGTCTCTACGACAATAGATTTATTATTTATTTGACTTGCATAAAATGGAAAAAAGATTACAAAATTAGTTTGCAGGTATTGTATACTAGGCTACCTGAATAAAATGAAATGTGCTGAAAAAGAAATTGATTAAAGTCTTTGCTGTCTGAATACTAAAAACTGAGTGCTACATGACATACTAATAGAATTGGCCCCTAGGTTAAGATTGTTTTGTAAATTTTAATTAACTGTTAAAAAAATACAAAAAGGTATATATTTAGCAACTGATAATACAAAAGTATATAAAGAAAACATATTTAATTAATAATGGATAACACAAATACATCTGTGGTGGCTCCATCATATTTAAAAAAATGCTTTTCTGATGTCAGTTTTACAAAATAAAATTGGACCAAAAAGCCCTTCATAATTATTGTATTACCATTCTGTGTTTGAAAAGTAAAAAAAAAAAAAAAAAAAAAAAGGTTTGTTTTCTTGAGGCAACAGCGTGCAGTTGCAATAAAGTTACAATAAAAAGAAATGTAATTGTAGAAAAGGCAGACTAGAAATACTTCAGATAATTAAGCAACATCACACAAGCAAGTGTGCAATAGTACTAAAGATCAGAACGACTGTAGGCACAAGGCTGAAAATGTTTGTGCATCTGAAACACTTGGCTTTTTTTGAAGAGGTGTTTTGATGTAAACGGACAGGTGCAGAGCCTCAGGATAGCGACGTACAGGAGTTCACACAGTCCAAATCAGAGAGAGAGAGAGAGCGAGAGAGAGAGAGAGATGGTTGACTGGAGTGTGAAATCGGCCTCTGACTGTTTTAGGATTCATGGTTTTAGCAGTTAATTAGAGCAAGAACACAAACACTCTCAGACTCTCACCAATCCACACACTTCGAATACAGCAATTATTCTACCACATCTAAAATCTGAACTACACAAACTCTCTTTCTCAGTCTGTCTCATACACACACATGCACATTTAATACAGTAATTACTCCAGTTCTTTCCTGATTTCCTGTTCTTGTTCTCTCTTTCTTCAACCCATTTAATGCTGCCATATCATATTCACGCTAATGCAAAAGAAAACGTTCACCTCTGATCAGTGTTGAGCTGTATACTGTACATACTGTAACTCTTTCAATTAGACTTTATTTTATTCGCCAGTAGCCTACTATATTTGCTTCACACCCTGCAAACATAGACACCACTACAATATAATCTAAGAGTTTATGTAGGATATAGAAGAGTAATATTGAGTATGCAAAGTGTATGTTGGTCATGTCCAGGGTGGGAGGGATGTTCAATAGTCCTTGTCTCCTGGTTCACCGCTTCAGACGAGAAGATCTCAGCAAGGGATAGAAGCTTGCAGCCAATTACTTTTTCAGCACACTTGATAATGCGCTGCAGCGGTTTCATTAGTACAGCCACATCAGACGATGACAGAAGACGTGATTACACTTTTCGCTTTCGATTAAACTTTTGATTAATCGCCCGTGTTTGTATTGTTCCTTGGATAAAAGCATCCGGGAAAATTAATAAATATAAATGCAAAATGTAAATGTGTTCAGTTGCGATGCTATAAACAAGTGAATCTCATTCCTTCCAGTCTATCACCTATTATCATTTTGACGCTACATTCATCCACCTACAAATCCCTGGGAGTGACAGTACAGCAGAAAGTGCTGGATCTAAACGAGCTCACCCCAGGGTCACTCACTTACACATTCAGAGATCCCCATCACACTCTTTCATGTCTCTTCCTCTCTTTGTCACAGCTACTTTAATTACCCTTCCACTCTCATGTCTCATTTCAAAACTTTGCTTACAGACACAAAGGAACCCAAACTGCAGCAGCAATAACTCTTATATATCTCAATGTATATGCTTTCAGCTAAGATTGTTTTTCTACTTTTATTATATAAATATATTTACACTTTTGCAGTTGGCAGACTTTAATACACAGTGATTTGCATAAGACTTAAAGGAACACGCCAACTTTTTGGGACTTTAGCTTATTCACCATATCCCCCAGAGTTACATAAGTTCATACATACCATTCTCATCTCCGTGCGTGCCATAACTCTGTCTGACGCACACACCGCTAGCCTAGCTTAGCACAAAGACTGGAGGTAAATGGCTCCAGCTAGCCTACTGCTCAATAAGTGACAAAATAACACCAACATTTTCATATTTACATGTTGTGATGTGTATAGTTACATCGTGTACTAAGACCGATGGAAAATTAAAAGTTGCGATTTTCAAGACCGATATGTCTTGAAACTATACTCTCATTCCTGCGTAATGATCAGGGAACTTTGCTGCCGTACCATGGGTGCCGACGGCGCAATGATATTACACAGCGCCTGAAAATAGTCCCTAGCACACTCTCTGCGCTAGCAGGTTGGTTTTATGTTGGTTATGTTGACAGAAGTTAGCCTATTTTCAGGCTCAGCGTAATATCATTGTGCAAAGAAGCAAAGTTCCTTGATCATTACGCAGGAATGAGAGTGTAGTTCCTAGCCATATTGGTTAATTTTCCGTCGGTCTTAGTACACGATGTAACTATACACATCACAACATGTAAATATGAAACTGTTGGCGTTATTTTGTCACTTATTGAGCAGTAGGCTAGATGGAGCCGTTTACCTCCAGTCTTTGTGCTAAGCTAGGCTAGCAGTGGGTGGCACACAATATATAAAAATGGTATGTATGGACATATCTAACTCTGGGGGATACGGTGAATAAGTCACAAAAAGTCAGCGTGTTCCTTTAAGGTATACATTTTATCAGTTCATGCATTCCTGGGAATCGACCAATCCTGATTACGATCAAATGACATTGGCGTTTTTAGTGCCATGCTCTACTGTTTGAGCTAGAAGAATGCTGCTATGATAATAACAACAACGACATGTTATACATAAGAACAACATTAACAATAATAGAAAAATTAAAAGCAAAGGCATCCTAGATGCATTTCTAGTGGTACATTTTCCAGGAACAAATTTTTGAGAAACGCTTGTTTGAAGTTGTGACAGGTACAAAATCTGGATCCGGTGTATGGCACATCTCTTCTCATTTTCTCTTACAAATCTTCTCTTTCTTTGTGCTTTCTTTCTATCGCTCATATGGTGTTTGTCGAATTTATATCTTGCACCATTATAGGGCATAAGGTGCATCTCGTGCAATAGCAAATGCCTTCTTACATTCTGACAGGTGGATTCAGATACCTCAGTGTTCCTCGCAGTCTCTGGGTCATCAGGGAGATGGTCGAGCTGCAATAACGAGGTAACAAGATGACACCAGCTTTGGCTGCCATAGACACAAACCATAATGCATACACACATGCTCACGCATACCACAACTCCAACTGGTCACTCTAATGGCAGCACTGGGAATCACTTCACATCTCTCAAACCAGTACTTGCGGGGGGGGAAAAATAGTGTAGCCATGGCAACTGATCAGAGATTCAGCAGTGGCTGTAAGTACCTGGACAGCTAGGAGAGTACGAGGGGGAAAAAAAAAAAGTCTTTCTCATATAGAAATACACATGCAGTGCTGGGCTGAGAACAGGTCACAGGCTTACTGACAGAACAGGCACTTTTGGGTCACTGGTGTGAATAAGACCCATATACAGTAGCCTACTCTTTTAATAAGTTTTGCAGCTGTAGTGGCGATACTGCAGGACACATCTGTCTGTCTATCTGTTTGTCTATCCGTCCGTCATTTGTTCATTCTCATATACATCCCCATAAATCTCAGTCTTATACAACTTAAAGCACATTTTAGCCCAGCTTTTCACATGTGATATAAATGCTAGAGAACAACAGACAGACAGAAAGACTGAACGATACAATGAATGACAGAATGAACAAATGACGGACGGACGGATAGACAAACAGATAGATAGACAGATGTGTCCTGCAGTATCGCCACTACAGCTACAAAACGTATTAAAAGAGTTTAATCTCTCTTGTGAGAATAATATCTGTATAGAAACTATACTGAATGGTACAATCTAAGGTATCTCGCCGAGTAGTACTTGGGTAAATTTCTGTGAAATGTGTGTATCTGTATTAGCTTCTGAAGACCTGCTGTGCTCACTCTCTCAGCCTCTCTAATCTCCACTGTTTCATGTGTTGTCAAGTGGTTTCCTTCTCATCCCATGAGCCCTTTCTCACTCTCTCACCCTTATCTTGGTCTCTCTCATCTCTCTTCCCCTGTGCTCTAGTGCAACGACATCTCTCATCCTTCCATTCTCTTTCTTTGTCTCTGGAGGGGGTCAACAGTCTGACAGCAAATGTGTGTAGAAAAGAATTTAAACAAACCCTTGCAGAAAAAGACGTACCCCCACAGAGAACACGAGGGCATCTGGGTAAACTAACAAGATTTTCCAGTATTCACCTGCTTTTCGAATTTGTCTTGCTTTAGTCTCAGTGTTAGACCCTTTCTGCAGGTTACGTTATGCCAGTAGGTGGCGACAAAAGACTATTTTTATGATTCTTTGAATCACTGATTCTTTCAAAAACGGTGATTCATTCAGCAACAACTGAGTCACTAAATCATTCGCTCAAACAATTTGTTCAAAAACATGGATCCACCACTGTACTTGGAAACGCGTGCAAAGGTTTTTTTTTGTTAGCGGAAACAATGTATCTAAAATACAAGTTACTTAATGTTAAAATATTGTTTTAAGAACTGTTATATAAAAGCACGTAGGCTAACATTAAATTTAATAAATAGAATATTTCGCCATGAATAGGCTATTATCGCAGCTGTGAAAACTTTGAACCCAACACATGATTCAGTCGGATTATGGACTAAAATGAATACGCCCTATTGCATGAAGAAATATTGATTAACCCTTAAATGCATGAATGGTTCACCAATCATTATTACATATTCGGGTCTTTAGCGACCCGGTGTTTTGCCGAATTCTGACCCTGCCAAATTAGTATCCCCCTAGTATTGGCAGGTTTAGGATTAGTAGCCTGGTTTCTCCCAAGGTTTTTTTCTCCATTCTGTCACCTGATGGAGTTCTGGTTCCTTGCCACCGTCGCCTCTGGCTTGCTTAGTTGGGGACACTAAATATTCAACTATATTACTGATCTGCCTGCATTGACACCACATGAGAATTGAACTGAACTGAGCTGGATGACGACATCACTGTTTTCTCCAGAGCAGACAGAATTAAATTGTTGCATTATTTTCCTGTTACTATTGTAAAGCTGCTTTGAAATAATCTGTATTGTAAAAAGCGCTATATAAATAAAGGTTACTTGACTTGATTTGAGTTGTGGGGGAGGGGTTAGGATTAGGGGTGGGGGTTAGGATTAGGCAATCAGGTAGCAACTTCAACAAGGAGGGTAATAATTTGGCAGGCAGTCGAAATTCAGTACAGCACCGGATCTAAATCTAACATGGATGGATCTTTACCTTTTGTGATAATATAAAACTGTCTTGATATTAGAGTAACAATTACAGAAGAATAAAATAAAGCATGTTTTGTTACCTTTTGGAGTTTGTAAGGGTTCAGTTTGAGCAGATGTTTTACACCATCATCACTGTCCTCTTCAGAGCTCATTTCCCAGTACATTCAGCATCTGGCTCATATTCGCGATCTCAAACATATTCTCAAAACTATCATTTTTGACGCCTTCAAAATAAATATTTTGATCGCTGACAGCTTCTTCGCCAGATCCATCATCAAGTGACAGTGACACTAATATTTGATTGCAGTACTTGCTCTGCAGTAAATCACTGAGCCATTTCAAGGTTTGCCGATGATACTTCCTCCAATTCTTTAGTTTTCTGCCTGTGGTAACTATGAGTGAAACGTCACTTCATCATTGTGTATCAGACATTGCCACCTTGTGGAATAAAGGCGAATTGCACTTATTCAGTCATCAAAAATTGAATTATTGTTGTGCAAAAAATAAAAAATAAACACTTGCATTCTTACACACCTTGGGTCATTAGCGAGCCTTTTTTGTTATATTGTTCATAATGAATTGATTGTTGATTACTAAGAAGGCTGATGTCAAACTTTAAAAAAAGAATTAGGAGGAGGGTGGCGAATGACATCCCGGGTCACTAAAGACCCGAGATATGCGTTTAAGGGTTAAATGTAATGGCATTTCCGTCAGTAGTGAAACAAAGCTATCAAATTAATGTTCTTCAGTCACAATTCTTTTTTTTCAGTCCATGTTGTCCCTTTCTGTTTATTTCCTCTCACTCGTTTCCCTTGTTAAATGCTCAGCAACCCTGTAGAGAGAAGTTAAATCGTTTGAGAGAAAACAAAAACCTTACTACAAACCCGATATTAGAGGCATTCTTAGCTTCACTCTAGTTCTCCTCATCCGACTCTGTCTCAAGCTGAAAACCTCCACTCTACTGGCTCACCTCTGACATGACAATTAAACCATTTTGTGTTCTCTCTGAATCCTGACGCTTCTGAATGAATAATTTGACTAAGAAAGCAACTGTAAAATAATTATTGAGCAGATGGAATGGAGATTCTAAAGATAAACTAATCTTGCTGTCAAAGCCCACTCTGCGCAGTAGCCCACTCCACAGGTTAAGCCTGCATAAACTACATTCTCGTTTCATGCTGGTGTAATTAAATGTGGAAGAACATACCTTAAAAGTTGTCTCTTCTTCAAAATTCAGTATGAAAAAGAGAATCTGACACATTCTAAGATCAAAGGTAGAATGTATCTGAAGTTAAAGGATTGTTCCGGGTTCAAAACAAGTTAAACTCTATCTACAGAATCTGTGATGTGTTGTCGATTAGCACAGACAGTTATTTCATCCCTCAGTTTGTAAAAACAAACATAAATCTTGGTTACAGAAATGCATGTACGATAAGAATACAGGGCATGTCTTTTTTTAAGCTTTAAAAGCAGACATTGAAACGTGTTTATCTTCTATATTAAAATGTCAGTTTTTCTTCGATATTAAAATGTCATCCACAATCCACTTATGTGATGGAGATGCAGTTGCTGTGGGTGGAGTTTCAATGGGTTACACTTTAATTTTATTGGTGTCCACAGTGTAATTAAACATTTAAGTAATAATAATTAACTGCATGTACTTACTAGGGTAGGGTTGGGATTAGGTTGCATGTAATTATGCATAATTTATAGAATTAATACAGTAACTACATGTAACAATAGGACACTGCAAAATAAAGTGTTACCTTGTAAACAATACTTTATGGATAGTTGTGACATTTCTACTATCCTTGTGCTTATTGTGTGAAAGTTAACAAGGTTAACAGGTGTCATACCAAATTCTGTGACCCTCCGAATTATGCCTATATGGTCACATAATTCGATAGGTCACATCATTCGGCAAAACACGGCTTTACAATGTCATAACAGAAGTTGATTGGGTATTCTGGATTTAGTTACTTGACAAGGTTAATCTAGACTAGTCAAGGAATGTAAACTTGTGGCTTCCGTGCATTGTAATCTTTATTTTGGCACGGTTTGCCTGACAGACTTCCATTGTAAGGAATGTACCACACTTATACCTTTTCTATACTGGACAAGAGTGGCATGACGCATAAAAAGCCAATAAATCCCAATAACCAGCTTGGTTTTTTTTTATTTTTATTTTTTTTTACATAAGATGCTATGTAAATGTAAAAAGCTTCTTGTGTCAGCCACTTCAGTTATTTTAGCTGTAAGACTGCCTGTTATTCTGGTTGATATTGTGAACTGGTATTTATTATCATATTATTTTATTATCTTGGCAGATAGTTTTACCGTTTACTGCACTTTCATATTCTTTTATTAACCTATAGTGGCTAATGCATCAGAAATCTTGCACATTCATGTGAAAAAGCTTACGTCTGCATTGAAAAATAAGGTGCACTAGTCGCTGCCAGTCAACGGTTCTTGGGGTACTGACACAAAGGATGGTTTTAGAATATACACTACACTTTGACGTGTCCAGTTTAGACAGGCTCAAGCTGTTATATGTGTAGACTCACTATTACTTTTGGATGGTGAAATTCTGTGGGTGAAATGCAGTCATCTCAGTAGGAATCCAGGCAATCTGGAATTTCATGTGAGGGATGCATGAGGCAAAGCATTTCGCCATGTGGGTTTTGCATCGAATTCAAGTTTCACGAGTTAATACTTACAAATAGTAAGTATAAAGTATGCATATTTGCCATGCTGTCCGAGGAGTTTGGCCTTAACTCAGAGAGCTCCCCTCTGGTTAGGATAGTAACCAGGTGAGTATGAGGAACAGTGGTGAACTGGCGACCAAGGTCATGGGCGGCCAAGGCTCATTGATGCACGTGGGGAGCGAAGGCTGGCCTGTGTGGTCCGATCAAACAGACAAGCTACTGTAGCTCAGATTGCTCAAGAAGTTAATGCTGGTTCTGATAGAAAGGTATCAGACGCAGTGCACCGCAGTTTGTTGCGTATGGGGCTGCATAGCTGCAGACCAGTCAGGGTGCACATGCTGACCCCTGTCTACCGCCGAAAGTGCCAACAGTGGACACGTGAGCATCAGAACTGGACCACGGAGCAATGGAAGAAGGTGGCCTGGTCTGATGAAACACGTTTTCTTTTACGTCACGTGGCTGGTTGTGTGCGTCGCTTACCTGGGGAGCACACGGCACCAGGATGCACTATGGGAAGAAGGCAAGCCGGCGGAGGCAGTGTGATGCTTTGGGCAATGTCTGCTGGGAAACCTTGGGTCCTGCCATCCATGTGGACCGTGTACACCCTTTCATGGAAACGGTATTCCCTGATGGCTGTGGCGTCTTTCAGCAGGATAATGTGCCCTGCCACAAAGCAAAAATGGTTCAGGAATGGTTTGAAGAGCACAACAACGAGTTAGAGGTGTTGACTTGGCCTCCAAATTCCCTAGATCTCAATCCAATCGAGTGTAACCCCTCCTGTTCGAACCCCCCGCTCCAAGCAGGACTCGAACTCGGGTCCGCCGGCATGAGAGTCGGACGCTCTAACAAGGAGGCTAAAGGCTGCAACCCCTAGTGTCAGTCGCTTGAGACCAGAGGAGTGAGGTTTACTCGCACAGCAACTACTAGCTGGCCTCCGTTACACGAGCATCTGTGGGATGTGCTGAACAAACAATAAAACAAACAAACAAACAAAAACACATTCTGTACAGAATTCAAAAGGGTCCAATACGTTTTCTGGTCTGCGCTGACTCACACATATGATCTGCTCTGTGCTATCGTGTCTCTGGACCGGAGCAGACTGTGCATGCGATGCGGTGGTTTGTGTGACACTAACGCGAAAACAGACTTCATTCGCCCCAATGGAAAGCATGTTTACACTGTCTGAATCGCTCCCTATCCCCTATATACACTCTAAAAAATGCTGGGTTAAAAACAACCCAAGTTGGGTTGAAAATGGACAAACCCAGCAATTGGGTTGTTTTAAGCAAACATTTAACCCAACCGCTGGGTTAAAACAACCCAATCACTGGGTTTGTCCATTTTCAACCCAACTTGGGTTGTTTTTAACCCAGCATTTTTTAGAGTGTAGTGCACTGCATGCCATTCATCATGTAGAAAATAGTAAATGTGTGAACAAGTGAGCGATTAGCCGCAGCTTCAGCGTATATTTATAGTCCAGGGGGCGGGACGCTTCAGATTCTAGAGAGCATTTGATTGGACAGAAAATCTGAGATGTTGAAGTGCAGAGTGATTTCATCAAAATCATTGATCCATATTGGCAGAAGCGAGTGACTGAAAGCCCTGAATGCTTAGATCTTCTAAATGCAAATTTTGTCATTGTTTTGGAGCACACTAGCTTATTGATAACAGTAAGGCTAACCTATTCATACTAAAAGCCAAGTAGCAACTTAAAGCGTGTTTCTACCAACACAATTTTTGTTTTTAACAAACTGAGGGAGAAATAGTGAAATAGTTTTCTGTGGCATGCATTGGCAATTTTGTGTAACTGAGTACAAAAAATGTGGATACACTAGTAATCCTTCCTTCTGTGTCTTCTAATACTTCCACAGGCACGCTAATATCGATTGAGCCATATTACACCTGACAGTCAGTTAAACTGTTTAAAACCCGCTTACCTTTTTGGATTCCATCAACAGATACATCACATTTCAGAACTGATGGCAGGTAGTCTTTAACTGCAAGAAAAAACCCTCCTGAAATATGTGGCTAAGTTATAAAACTGGCAGTTGCGGTTATAATTGTCTTCGCTAACCCTAATGAGGTTCACAAACAAATAGTGGTTGTTTCCAGTGAGCTAATGCTTTCAATTGCAGCCCATTATTCAATCAGCTCTGTTGGGACTGTAAGTCACAAGCAATCTCATATTTATGCAAAACATGGCTGTCAGCCTCATCGTCTCATAGGCTGTTATTATCATTATGCACAGCGTAAGTGTGCCAAATTAATGAACGCTGCCTCTCGCCGTCTAGAACGTTGACAGCGACCTAATGATGAGGTGCTGTCTACCTGTAAGCTATGGTGTAATTATTATCTCCAACAGAGCACACTCTCACGCTCACACACTGTGGAGAATGATGGTGTAAAAACCTATTTGCAAATACACAATCACACAGCTTCTGTTCCCCTTCTCTGGTTTTATTTGCTGATATGTAATAAGGTCCACAGGGCAACTCTGACTTTTATTCTGTGTGGATCCGCAGTGGAGCAGAGTTCAGAAGTTCAGAGAAATGGGGACTCTTCAGGATTAGGTTTGCAAATACTGTACTAAACTCTTCAAACAGGATTTAGGTGTGTATTTTGCAGTCTTGGCAGTTTCTTGGACATCTTGGCAGCGCTCTGCTATAGTAGTGGAGCAATATTTGAACAATTAACGCTATGTCCTAGATGTCTTAGAAACGCCGTAATGAATGCCAGCTGTATAAAACAATTGCAGGTAATATAGACAATGTTCTTTGTGTTTAAAAGATACCCATTGCTAATTGTTTCCCACTTGAACCTCTGAATACATTCAGCCAACGTTGTCTTGCGCTATCACACGCATTTGATACAGGCAATTAATCTGTGCTATAACTCAAACAGTGGCAGAAACAGCATCACTTACAATTATGAGTCATGATAAGGAGAGATAATGACTTTGCGGGTGTTTATGCTGCAATATATTTGCTAATCACAAGATGCGTTATGTATCTTTCTCCTTTGACAAAGACTCTCTTGGGGGTGAGATTTACAGCCTGCAAATAAAGCTAGGCTCAGACAGGACAGCAGCAGCAGCACTTTGAGGGTTTGGAGTCTGTGGAGAACTAGATTTCTACATTGAATCAATGTCAAATTAGACACTGCTTTCTGAAGAAAATGTGAGTGGTGCTAGCCTGTGTAAAAAGCAAATGTGCTTTTAAGGAAAGTTAGTTAACTCGGCAGCTATATTTGCAACGCCTCAAAAAACCTGCTAGCCAAACTCACATTTAAAGGGATAGTTCACCCTAAAGTGAAAATTAAGTCGTAATTTAACCTGGTGTTGTTCTAATGCCGTATGCCCTTCTTTCTTTTATGGGCCACAAAAGGAGAAGCATCAAGCTTTTTAAAAAAAGATGCAAAAGTATCACATAATGATCCCATGATGTATATATTACAAGTGTTCTGGGGGTATACGATTAGCCTGGTCCTACCAGACTCCCATACATTTCATTTGCACGGAGAGTCTGGCCACTCTCTATTGACAAGCGTTAACTTCCTTGGCGGGTACTCTGTTGAAGTTTAAAACTACTGGATCTACCCAGAGCCGCTCTGGATCTGCCATAACCAAGAGAAGACCAACGGTCAAGAATTTTGTTAAATAAAATACACTTACCACTAAACCCTATCGTATACCACCAGAACACTCGGAATATATGACACGTGTCGTATGGGATCATTCTGTGATACTTCTGCCCCTTTTAAAAAGCTTGATGCTGGTCGCTACACTGCAAACAAATGCTTTTCTTAGTATTTTTGTCTTGTTTTAAGTCAAAATATCAAAAAATTCTTACATTAAGAAGCAGTTACTAGACAAGCAAAAAATTGTCTTGTTTTGGGAAAAAAAACAACTCAAAATTAAGTGAGTTTTTGCTTAAAATAAGCAAAATAATCTGCCAATGAGGTGAGAAAAAAGAAGGGCATACTACATTAAAACAACACCAGGGTGAGTAAATGATGACTTAAGTTTTATTTTAGGGTGAACTATTCATTTAAATAACATACTGTATTTCAACAATCAGCTACAAAATACTGTCCCATAAATGCTCAACACTGTTGCCCCCACCTTCAGTAACGGTATGACTTTATTAATTGTCAATTTGCTCTTTCAAATAAACGCAGGGACCACCATATTGTGTGTTATTGCGGTTTCTCCCACTCATAGTAATTAGAGTGAACTATCTTGGTATAGTCTTTGGCTATGGAGGCTGCCAGGATGTTGCTATGCAGTTTTCAAAGTGGGTTTTAGTATGTAAAAATAACAGTTAAAGTAATCTCTTTTTAACAAGCCGCACAGAGTATTTACACATACATTTATTAAATTAGCAGACACCAAAATTAGCAGAACACATTTAGCATAAACAACACCACACAAATAATGTTTTCTCTTGAGTAAGTCATATATCTGTATTTGGTGTTCTTGATTGTGCTCGCTTGACATGTGCTCTCTCCACACAATTTGTGGTACCAATTCGTTTGTTGGACAAACGTTGAGGGTCAAGTCGGGCAGCAGAGTTTAATACTTTATTAGGGTTAGGAGTTTGCTAAAATGAGCATGAGAAATGGTATCAGTTATACTTGCCTTAGAAAGCACTACTACTAATAATAGTGGTGTTCTAAAAAGTCTGAAAACACATTTTTAATGCAATTGTAGCTCATATCTTGCTCAGGGTATCAGGTGAAATATTACAGCCAAGTACAATAATATATTAAAAAGAGATTTGTATTAAACCCATGGATGGGTGCTCTCATATTACCTATTCACAATTATCTTAAGAATCTGTTAGGCCTAATGCTTCATTGCCCAAAATGTACAGTACACCAAACTTGTTATAGAAAATAAACAGGCTTTGTGAGATAAAGCAAAATGCTTTTTTTATTGAGCACTGCTGATACATTAAAATCCACAGATAAGTCACATTACTGTTCAGCTACCCAACACTATCAGACGGCGAGAGTGTGCCTGAAGGTCTAATCTGTTTTCTTCAAAAATAATTAATAACCCTACAAAAGAAAAGAGCAAAAAGTTGTGTGTGGAAACGATCAACTGTGAAGCCGCACATACATACACGTGCAAAACACTCTGTCAGCACACATGCGGCATTTTCAATTCCGACTCCGGCCTGTAATGATTATTAGCGCAGGCTAGCGTGACCAAACAGCCAAAGTAATGTAATTACACCCGTGTCACCGAGCTTCACTCAGGAGAGAGAAACCGACAGCGAGAGCGAGAGAGCGAGAGAGCGAGAGAGAGAGAGAGAGAGAGAGAGAGAGAGAGAGAGAGAGAGAGAGAGAGAGAGAGAGAGAGAAATGGGTGATTTGAGTCCTTTGCCAAATCCTGAACAAACAATATCTGAATAGGCTAATTATAACTGATATTTGCGATCTGGATTTGGTGCCAATGTCCCTTTTATATTCCAAAAAATCTTTACACAGACGGACACACATAACCCCACCGTGTCAGTCTGTACCACACATACTCCTCAAAGCCATTTTCTAATAACAGCGAGGGCAGTATTGAAAGTCAACTGTCCTGGGTGGGATCCTCGGAAGGACAGGAGCAAGGACCCAGCCTGAGCACTGTGGCCGGCCTGGTGGAGGTCACGAGCGGCCTTCTCCACATCCCAAACCCCCTGAGCCAGCATGTGAGAGACCAGTGAAGAATACAGAGCTGTGTCCACACAACTGATCAACATCCCAGCATTCAACAGCAGAGACAGAAGCTCAGAGTCACACACCTCCTCAGTCACCTACAGAGAGAGAGAGAGAGAGAGAGAGAGAGAGAAACAAGCCATAAGAGGGAGGAAAAAAAATCAATTTCAATAAACACTCCAGTGCGACAAACAATCTGTGTGCGAGCAAACCTCCCACTTCACACAAACACCATACAATATATTGTATTTTCCACCATATATAAACAAATAATTGTTATATCTAAACTATTATTTTAATATGGACATTTTTCCAACACAACAAAAGTCCTTTATTTTGTTTTTTTGCGTTTCTCATAAACATGCCAGTTTTCAGCCCTGTTTTTACAACTTCCTCAATGTATTAGAAAATACATACATTTCAAATTATTTTATACTGTCTATTATATATTTTATTTCAAATGTATTGTATAAAAACACACTACCACTCAAAAGTGTCAGTAAATACTGTTACCAAATAAAGCAGTTCTTTTGAACTTTCATGATTCATCAAGGAATCCTAAAAAAATGCATCATGGTTTCCACAAAAATATCGGTTTGGTTTCCACCAAATCAGCATATTAGAACGATTTCTGAAAGATCATGTGACACTGATCATGTTTTTCTGTATTTTTAATCAAATAAATTCAACCTTACTGAGCATAAAAGACTTCTTTCAAAAACACCAAACAATCGAACCGACTGTGTGTCAACCCTGTTACTATGATATTTTACCCATTTACGCCAAACTATTCTATGAAATCTTAAAATGTCAACCCTGTAACCACAATTTATTGATGATTCAAATGTGGATAATTGTAGAAATGGGAGTATTCAATTATTTTCGTAATAAAATAGGCTGAGCGCCTAACGCCTAATTAAACTGTAGAACATTCTAATGTATATAAAAACATTCATTTACCTATTAATTAATTAACCTTACTCTATTATTACGAACACATCTGAGACAATATTAGAAAAATACAGTAAAAAAAAAAAAAAAATCTCTATAAGAAAAAAAAAGGTTTGATCACCTTATCAAACCAAAAAGCCTGCAGTACATGTTAAGTTGTTAAGATAAACGGACTAAATCTTTCCACCTCCACCTCAGAATAGAGCTCATAGACTCACGCCTTGCCTTTCCCCTGGGAACACTATATTCTCTTTATCTGTGTTATCTAGTGGCCATGTTGCACTTGCATGTCTGAAGGAGGTCACATGCGATATAAATGAGCTCAGAGAGAGAGAGATGTCCCACCCTTCTGCGACCCCCAGCCTGCTCAGAAAGACCAGGAGCACCTCTCTCGCCTTTTCAGCATAAATTATTCAGCTGCCGGCTTTAGAGGTGGAGAACACAGAGGAGCGGTGCTGTAAGAGTCAGCACACTGGAAAATCAATTATGTGCTAAATTTGATTAAAGGCAAGCCAAAGCCAAGAGATATGATGCCCTTTGACTGCGTGTGTGTGTATGTCCTCATATTAAATGTGACGTGACGTTAATAGTGGATATAAAATACTCAAATGCAGTTTACATGTACTGTACTGACCTCACACAAAGGTTTCAGGTTGACAGTGATCTAAAACTAAGGCTGGAATGATTTGACCTAAAATCAAAATCTCGATTAATTGAACATTTTACCTCGATTATGATTAATGAACGATTTTTTTGCCCTCATAGTTCACTGATAAGGTTTGTACTGTAAATTTGTTCAACTATTAAAGGTGGGATTTTTTTCTAATGATAAAGTGCATTTCTTTGTGATTTTAAAATATTCACTTTCAGCAGTTATTGTCTATGGGTCGTAACATTTCGCGTTATCCTCGCGCGATCTTTACGTGATGTGCGAGCTATTGTCTGTATGAGTGTTCGTGCGTCACAATATCAGGCATTAGTTCAACAGAACACACACCCGATGGTCTAAAATCGCTTCAATGTTCAAACGGGCAGGCCCTAAAGCAAACAATTGACAAAGTTTTGTGAGGACGCAAGTGAAAGTGATCTGGCTTCAGGGCATGCGTGTTGTCAGAGACACAACAACTCGGCTCTCTGTCACAGAAAAAGCTCACGAGCACTGAATGGAGATGTTTGCCATGTTGTTGAGAACTGGCAAGCCTTTAAATGCATTTCATTGACAAACTTCATGAGGACGCAAGTGAAAGTGATCTGGCTTCGGGTGCGTGTAGAAGCACATATAAGAACGGCTATTAACATACCTGTATAAACTGAAAAACAAAAACACGCAATTACCAGAGTAATTCTGAGCATCCAAATTCTATAAACAAATATAACTGTCCCTGAATCTTTCTGTGTGCCTGCAAACTACACTTGATGTGACTGACAGGGCAGAGTCCCGTGACTAAAACCGAAATAACCGTCATGGGAAAATGACGTCAATTAGAGGTTCTGAGATTAATTAATCTAGATTAATTGTCCAGCCCCATCTAAAACACATACATTTCTTTCTCTATATAGACGTCTATAAATGAAAGGGAAAGGTAGAGTAACTGAGAGAGAATGAGAGAAGGTGGGCAATCAGAGTTGCTGAAGAAATACCGACAGTACAATTACAGACAATATCAATGATCTCGGCCACATTCATCCACTCACGCCTGGTTATCATCTGTGTGTGATTCTATGAGAAACCAGTCCACTTTCATTATTAACTCTAGGATACATGAAGCACATTTGCACTGGTCAGAACTTTAAAAGCTGTTTTTAATCATTCATGTGTGATGGATGATTCATGAAGCATGGGTGACTGACCCTGTTCAAAATGATCTACAACTGTCCTCATGTCACTCCAGTGTTGTAGCCGATTCCAGTTCATTCGAGTCTAATGGTGAGTTATGGCAAGCCATTTTGACTTTTATTCATTCACAGGATATGAATTCTTGATATCAACAATTAAATTTTTACGTTAAAATGTTAATTCTTGATATCAACAATTCAATTTTCACTAGTTAAAATGCTAATTCAAGAATTTAATTGTTGATATCAAGAATTCATATCCTGTGAATGAATACAAGTCAAAACGGCTTGCCATAGAGTTCAGACTGCACGATTTTCAAAGTCGTCAGATCACTGTTCTTTTCACACTGGGGTAGCATTCAGTCGATGCTGTGTGCACACTGCACGATGGATCGGCGACAGAGGGTTTCACATTGCATGACTTTACTCAGTGACATCTGTCTGGTCCGCAAACTACATTTCACAACCAAACATGTGAGGAGTTATAAGGAAATAACACGAGTTCTCGCACGAGACTGGAATTGTTATTAAAAATGATAGCCCGCAAGAAGCTTGCGATCCAAATTGTCTGTGGGCTGATTTGCAGCAAAAAGGAGAAAAAAAAAAAAAGATTACGGAGGAGGAAATGGTTAGGGAGAGAGATGGGGAGCAAGGATTGTGTTCTGCAAAGAGAGTTGCTGCTTGTCAAGCAAATGTTTGTGCTTCGTTTCGGTTTGATATCTTTGTATTTTATTAATATATTCTGGTCTATAACTCCTCCCTGAACTTCTCGCTGCCCTGTATCTTGCCCTCTCATTGGCTGTGGGTCATCTCCGGTGTAACTTTCAGTCAGAACACATTTCACACAGCAAGATTTTGAATCGCCGACAGGTCCAGATATTTAGCATGCCTCTCAGATTCTCTCAGATCGCGTCTTTGATAACTTGCGTGATCGTCACTTGTGTGAACGAGCACCAATTTGCCTGATTTCAGGCATTTGTTGGCAAGTGAAGACAGAGAGTAGTAGGGTTAAGTCCGAGTAATGACCGAGTCCAGATTCCAAGACAAGACCAACACCTTAAACACAATCAAGACCATATTTTCATGGTTATTGTCTTGACCCTCTTCTGGTCTCTTACTTCGCCCATAATACAATTATTTTCTTATTGGCTTTGCTGCTGGGTTTTAATTTTTGACAATAGACGCGTTTCCATTACCTGTCAAAATGTGCAAATTGCGAATTGAAAATATGCCCGATGGAAATGCGTAAATTTTGCAAAAAAAAAGTTTTTACGCTTGCATGAGGTGGTTTTTCAGGCAATTCGAAAAAGGAATATTTTGCGAAACTGCAATGGAAACATTTACAGGTCACCTGTCGTATATATGTAAAAGTCGATCATTCTTTAAAGACGACGTGGTATGTTTGGACAGAAGATGAGTTCTTTAATAAACTCACAAAAGACAAAATAATTATAGGAATACCAGATTCTAAACAACAAAGTAATGCCACAATTTATCAAGACCTTGAAGCAGATCGTAGGGAGAAACACCCAGAAATACCTCATACATTATAGTATAAGGAGCTTTCCTTGCCATTAATGCTTGGATAACAAGCCTACGTCTTCAATAAAAAAATTATGGCTAGGCTGGGATATACATAAACCTACCAAAATCCGTTGCCGTGATTTTTGGAATGACTTGTTGTGAGAGGAAAAAAATGTTTTAGTTGCATAACATTGGTTAATTTTTTGTCAACATTTAGAAAATATTGCAAAAGTTGTCGCAAATCTGTAATGGAAATGTGGCTATTGACTGACTATTCATTATCCCTTACCTATATTTTATAGCATTAGAAAGATGTGTGACTATTCGGAATGGATATAGTAATACATACAGCGAGTACATCTGAAAGTAAAACCGCTTTGAGGGCCATACTTGAGCCATTATTACTAGTCATTTTATTAGCAGAAATAAATGAGTTTGAAATGAGCATCACCGGGAGAGAGTGAATTACACAGACACGGTTAATGTTGCCAAGCATGCTTCTCGGAACAGGCCGTATGACTTCTGCCACACCAAGGATCTGCACTGGCTTCACCGTCCAAAACACACAACAAGCAATAGAGCTGCAAGACAACTCACTTTATTCAGGCTCAAAGATGCAATACCCAGAATATACCATGTTGAGACCACATTAATGAGAAAAGAACCTTCTAATGCATAATTAGCTAGTACGTCAATTTATATATTTTTTGACATTTATTGTCTGTTATGATTTCTTTTTTCTTGTGTATTTGAGGGTGAATTTCTCCTCCACCCCCTCAAAGCCTCATGCAGTTTTTCACTCTTATTTCTTCTTTCTAGCCAAGATGTCTGTGGAGAGTCGTTAGAGACAGCACAGACGGAGCTAAAAGGTCGAAGAACAGCAAGTGCAGTGTGTGTGTGTGTGTGTGAGAGAGAGTGAAAAACAGAGTGTGTTGGAGAAATTGAGAGAGGATGATAGAAGGAGGGAGGGAGGAAAATAAGAGGATGAAAGGAAAAATGAAGAGCATGGAGAGAGTCAGAGCTAAAATGTCGAGCGCTGAACTGTGAAGAAAGATCGGCCAGCTGTAGAAACCACTTCATAAAGAGGGAGAGAAACAAAGAGAAAAAAAAACAGCATGGAGGAGAGAGAGAAAGAGAGCGAGAGAGCTGGCACAGGGCCTATCATGGTTCAAATGCATGCCGATGATAAAAATGATGTGGCTTGTGAAAAATCATTTGAATTTTTCTTCATTTGAAAGGAATGAAGATGTGAATATGAGAGAGCAGTAATGTGCTGTTAAGATATTCTACTCATCACCTCCTTCCAACAGATAGACAAGAGCAATCCCACATTCTCCTTGATTGGAACTCCATTTCTGATCATTGCAAGGTGAAAAATGAGAGAGAAAAAATTAAATGAGAGAAAGAGCTGCAAATAGCAATCACTTATAAAGTAGCATACCGTATTTTCCAGATATAAGACACGCCAGTCAAAATTACATTGAGAAAAGAAAAAAAAAACAGATAAGTTGCAATAGTCGCATTTTAATTACTACCTACATTAAGAAATAAAATACTGGTAATGAAACACTGTGCTGTACACAGTATTTTAGTTCCTCACTACACAAAATTCATTTAAATTTAATGGTACACAGAACAAGAATGAAAAATGCAAAATAAAATAAATTATAAAGGCATTCTTTTTAAACAACATTTATTTTAAACAACAAGCTTAAATAAATTTGAACTCAATTACCGACGTGCTGTAAATGTGCTATAAAAATAAAGTT
This sequence comes from Paracanthobrama guichenoti, assembly GCA_018749465.1. NCBI lineage: Eukaryota > Metazoa > Chordata > Actinopteri > Cypriniformes > Gobionidae > Paracanthobrama > Paracanthobrama guichenoti. The sequence continues at coordinate 19,729,395 of CM031962.1, read as the reverse complement.
GACGTGCCTTAGTTTATAGAAAAAGCCCAATGTGAGGAAAGATAAAAACTCAAACACTCGAGAACATTTCTGTACGGACACACAGACCAGTAATGTGTAATTTTCCAATGTTGACCAATATTTACCATCATTTACCAAATTCAAAAAAAAAAAACAAAGATAATGATTTCTGTTGTTTTGACAAGAAAAAATATATCTGATCTGCAATGATTGTGAGGAAGGAATACATTAATAAATTAAGTAAAGAAGGAAGTAAGGAAAAAAGGAAGGAAGTAATAATGGATGGATCATGCACGCATGCATGTATGGATGGATGGATGACAGAACACAGGCCAGTCAGGAGTTCTTGGCATGACAGAAAGAGTGCATGAAAAAGACAGAAAGCGGATCTGTGAAATTCCTCTCCTCTGGACAGACAAGCACAGAGAAGGAAAAATGAACAGAATGAGACGACGGCATACAGATGGCATCAAAGCGTTTACTATACTCAGCTACAGGTGTGTGCGCAGACATGCATCTCCACCCTCTTTCATGGTAATTCTTCAAATATTTGGTGCTGCATTATTAATACATACTTCATGAGCAGTGCTTATTGAACCACTAAGTCTGGCAACTCAGTAGGAGCATTATACAGTCCACTACATTTTTTTTTGCAGTATGTCAAGGAACGGTGGCCTGCATTCATATCGACAACCCTGCCCTAAAGTTCCCGACTGCAGTGGGAGTCAGATGAGGGGCCGTTACGGAGCACCGGTGGAGGCGTGATGAGGTGGCACCTAAAGTCAATGGTATCTGGTCTCTGTCATAAACTGCAACAGTGTGGATTTTCTCAGGAGACAGTACTTTTTGTGCTATATTAATATAATAATAATAATAATAATAATAATTATTATTTTTTGTAATAATAATGATTATTTTTTGTTTGTTCAGCACATCCCACAGATGCTAGACTGGATTGTGATCTGGGGAATTTGGAGGCCAATCAACACCTCAAACTCGTTGTTGTGCTCCTCAAACCATTCCTGAACCATTTTTGCTTTGTGGCAGGGCACATTATCCTGCTGAAAGATGCCACAGCCACCAGGGAATACCGTTTCCATGAAAGGGTGTACACGGTCTGCAACAATGCTTAGGTAGGTGGTACATGTCAAAGTAACATCCACATGGATGGCAGGACCCAAGGTTTCCCAGCAGAACATTGCCCAAAGCATCACACTGCCTCTGCTGGCTTGCCTTCTTCCCATAGTGAATCCTGTGCCATGTGTTCCCCAGGGCAGCGACAGACACGCACCCGGCTATCCATGTGATGTAAAAGAAAACATGATTCATCAAACCAGGCCACCTTCTTCCATTGCTCCGTGGTCCAGTTCTGATGCTCACGTGACCACCGCTGGCGCTTTCGGTGGTGGACAGGGGTCAGTGGCTATGCAGCCCTATACGCAACAAACTGTGATGCACTGTGTATTCTGACACCTTTCTATCAGAACCAGCATTAACTTCTTGAGCAATTTGAGCTACAGTAGCTCGTCTGTTTGATCGGACCACACGGACCATCCTTCGCTCTCCACGTGCATCAATGAGCCTTGGCCGCTCATGACCCTTTCGCCGGTTCACCGCTGTTCCTTCCTTGGAACACTTTTGATAGATACTGACCATTGCAGACTGGGAACAACCCACAAGAGCTGCAGTTTTGGAGATGCTCTGACCCAGTCGTCTAGCCATCACAATGTGGCCCTTGTCAAACTCACTCAAATCCTTATGCTTGCCCATTTTTCCTGCTTCTAACACATCAACTTTGAGGACAAAACGTTCACTTGCTGCCTAATAGATCTCACCCACTAACTGGTGCCGTGATGAAGAGATAATCAGTGTTATTCACTTTGTTATTCACCGGTCATAATGTAATAGATCGATGTGTATATACACACACACACACACTACCGGTCAAAAGTTTTAGAACAGTACGATTTTTAAATGTTTTTAAAGAAGTCTCTTCTGCTCACCAAGGCTGCATTTATGTTATTAAAAATTCAAAAAAAGCTGTAATATTGTGAAATATTATTAAAATGTAAAATAACTGTTTTCTATTTGAATATTTTTTAAAATGTAATTTATTCCTGTGATGTCAACGCTCAATTTTGAGCATCACTATCCCAGTCTTCAGTGTCACATGATCCTTCAGAAATCATTCTAATATGCTGATTTGCTGCTCAAGAAACATTTATGATTATTATCAATGTTGAAAGCAGTTGTGTAATTTTTTTTTTTTTTTTTTTAGTATTCTTTGAATAGAAAGTTCAAAAGAACAGCATTTATCTGAAATAGAAAGCTTTTGTAACATTGTACTATACCGTTTAAAAGTTTTGGGTCAGAATTTTTATTTATTCATTTTTTGGGAAAGAACTTAAAGAAATTAATACATTTATTCAGCAAGGATGCATTAAATTGATCAAGTGACAGTATAGACATTTATAATGTAGCAAAAGCTTTCTATTTCAGATAAATGCTGTTCTTTTGAACTTTCTATTCATTAAATAATCCTGAAAAAAAAATTGTACACAACAGTTTTCAACATTGATAATACTCATAAATGTTTCTTGAGCAGCAAATCATCATATTAGAATGTTTTCTGAAGGATCATGTGACTCTGAAGACTGGAGTAATGATGCTGAAAATTCAGCTTTGCATCACAGAAATAAATTTCATTTTAAAATATATTCAAATAGAAAAAGTTATTTTAAATTGTAAAAATATTTCACAATAATATAGTTTTTGCATTAAAACATTAAAAATCTCACCGTTCTAAAACTTTTGACCGGTAGTGTGTGTGTGTGTGTGTATGTATGTATGTATGTATGTATGTATGTATGTATGTATGTATGTATGTATGTATGTACACTCACCTAAAGGATTATTAGGAACACCATACTAATACTGTGTTTGACCCGCTTTCACCTTCAGAACTGCCTTAATTCTACGTGGCATTGATTCAACAAGGTGCTGAAAGCATTCTTTAGAAATGTTGGCCCATATTGATAGGATAGCATCTTGCAGTTGATGGAGATTTGTGGGATCCACATCCAGGGCACGAAGCTCCCGTTCCACCACATCCCAAAGATGCTCTATAGGGTTGAGATCTGGTGACTGTGGGGGCCATTTTAGTACAGTGAACTCATTGTCATGTTCAAGAAACCAATTTGAAATGATTCGAGCTTTGTGACATGGTGCATTATCCTGCTGGAAGTAGCCATCAGAGAATGGGTACATGGTGGTCATAAAGGGATGGACATGGTCAGAAACAATGCTCAGGTAGGCCGTGGCATTTAAACGATGCCCAATTGGCACTAAGAGGCCTAAAGTTTGCCAAGAAAACATCCCCCACACCATTACACCACCACCAGCCTGCACAGTGGTAACAAGGCATGATGGATCCATGTTCTCATTCTGCTTACGCCAAATTCTGACTCTACCATTTGAATGTCTCAACAGAAATCGAGACTCATCCGACCAGGCAACATTTTTCCAGTCTTCAAGTGACCAATTTTGGTGAGCTTGTGCAAATTGTAGCCTCTTTTTCCTATTTGTAGTGGAGATGAGTGGTACCCGGTGGGGTCTTCTGCTGTCGTAGCCCATCCGCCTCAAGGATGTGCATGTTGTGGCTTCACAAATGCTTTGCTGCATACCTCGGTTGTAATGAGTGGTTATTTCAGTCAAAGTTGCTCTTCTATCAGCTTGAATCAGTCGGCCCATTCTCCTCTGACCTCTAGCATCAACAAGGCATTTTTCGCCCACAGGACTGCCGCATACTGGATGTTTTTCCCTTTTCACACCATACTTTGTAAACCCTAGAAATGGTTGTGCGTGTAAATCCCAGTAACTGAGCAGATTGTGAAATACTCAGACCGGCCCGTCTGGCACCAACAACCATGCCACGCTCAAAATTGCTTAAATCACCTTTCTTTCCCATTCTGACATTCAGTTTGGAGTTCAGGAGATTGTCTTGACCAGGACCACACCCCTAAATGCACTGAAGCAACTGCCATGTGATTGGTTGATTAGATAATTGCATTAATGAGAAATTGAACAGGTGTTCCTAATAATCCTTTAGGTGAGTGTATGTGTGTATGTGTGTATGTATGTGTGTATGTATGTATGTATGTATGTATGTATATATGTGTATATATATATGTATGTATGTATATATGTGTATATATATATGTATGTATGTATATATGTGTATATATATATATATATATATATATATATATATATATATATATATATATATATATATATATATATATATATATATATATATATATCATTATTAGGAACTGACATCACTAGGAAAGAAGAAAGAGTGAGTAAATTTACCTCTGCCTTTGAAAATGTCAAAAATGTACTTGTCAAGCTGAACAAACACCATTTGATTGAGGCTGAATATATTGCTCACAACAATCAGTGGTCCGAAACATCAATTGCTGCCAACAAATGAAAATAAAATGGTTTGATTTTTGTTATGGGGAAATGTCCTTTAAAGGCCCCAGCGGTGAGGTTAATGAAGCGACTTTGATCACACTGGAACTCAGAAACATGAGCACACACAGCCATAAATATTTCAGACTATAATCGTATAAAATCCCAGATAAAGGTAAACCCATCGATCCAGAATAAAATGCCTGTGCTCTCTAGGGGTGTCTGTCGTTTACATCCAAGTGCGTGCGTGTTTATAAGTCTGGTTGCATATTTGTTAGTGGCACTGTATCTGAGCGAGATGAACTGATTAAAAGCATAAATGTGCACACAAACATATTTATTTTTCAATCATAGTAGTCACTTCTATTGACCTAATGTTTTTATACTGATCTAAAGATATTTTCTATCCACTAAGCCTACCCTCTTTTCATTAAGACATTATTAATTTAGATGTTTATTAAGGCATTTTGTTGTGGGGACTGTTGGTAAGTGATTTCAGTTTCTTCATGTTCACATACAAATAAAATGGCACATTAGCATAGTCTATTTACAAATCCACATAATGTTCACTAATATCTGCTAATGCATATGTGGAATACAGGAAGAGCTTGTTAAAAATGTATGTTTTTTTTTCTTTTGTTTCTCAGTTGCAGTGCAGCTTTAATTGGAATGACGGAGGGTGTTTGCCATCTCATAAATGATGCATGCTTGGCTTTTCTTTTATCATTTAAATCATAAAGCTGGTTTGCATCAGGACAGAGTGGGACGAGGAGTGGGTCCAAAACACCGTTGGGTCTCTGCAGTCCCGGTTTCAGAGCAGCCCTCCTGAAAACGCCAAGCGGTTTTATTTTTACAGATGACAGTGGCAAAGGAAGAGGTGGATGAGAAATATATAACCACACACTATTACCCACATATTGGAGTTCAGCAACAATCTAATAAGATGTAAATCAGAGAAGGTAAAACAGAGGGGAAGTAGAAAAGATTCACACTTACAGAGGCCGAGGGCATTACTGACTAGAATCGCCAATTTTGGCTTAAAATCACCTACTAAGGACGAGACCATCTGACAGAAATGTAATCAGGTTTATTTCGAGTTCATTTGCAGGTTAGGGACAGTCGAATCTTAAATAGATTGAAATGTTGTGCTACAAATAATCTCTCACTTTGATGGACAACTTTTCTGTCACGTGCTATTTTTTTTATTTATTAATCCAACCCACTAATATCATGGTAAATGACAGAAAATTAAGGGTCCAGACAACCTTTGAATAGATAAATAACACAATATATCACAATAATAGGCTACCTTTACACCTGTGCTGATTCGATAGCATTTCCCTAAATCGATAATGACAAAAACATAGTTTTTTAAAGTCAGAAATTGTTCTAAAGTAAGGGTAATGGACTGAAAATGAAACGTATATAAAGGTGCAAGTGTTGAAGCGCCTACAATTTTCCAGCGAAATAGCTGCTGGGAGATTTTGCTGACTGTTGGCATGCCCGGAAATGGAAAGAGGAAAAGATGACCATTTTAAAAATGGCCTATACCTAAAGTCATTCAGCAGAACTGTCAACTACTGTCCCTTTCTTTCATGTCCTCTTTCTTCACATTACAGGCCCATTCTTTCACATTTCCTGAACTGTGCTTTCTGGGAAAGACCAGGTCTATTCACACAATGGAGCGAAGAACTCCTGCAGAGAAGAAAATGAAGGAGTGATTGTCTTAATGGTGGACTCCTTACAGCTCTAGGGTCAAATCTTCACAGTCTGACCGATTCTTACATCTGCACTATTTATGACTGGAGTCATGCTCGTCCACGAGCAGTCTAATTATGGGACAATATGTATAAATGTATCAGTCAGTAATGTTGTTCTTATTATTAATCTTCCTTTTTCTTCTTCTTCAGCTCGAGTCGAAAAATTTTGAAATTTGGCACAGAGATAGAGGACAGTCTGAACATTAACTACAGATCTGAGTCTGTAATTCCCTCTAGCGGCACCAACTGTCCAAAGTTCCACTTATGTCTATGCTAACTTTTGAACCATAAGGGCTAAAAAAAACAAAAAAATTCTCTGATTCCTTGGCTCAAGACAATTCAGCTGCACAGATGACATCATTTTCCAGCATGATGGAATGTTTCTGCCGTTTTTCGAACTCGTCTTAGACAGTTAGTCCTATTTTCACCAGAATTGGCTCAGATCATTATCATCAGACCAAGCTGGCAAAAAGATATTCAAAGCTTTTTGATAAACCCAGACGTTTTCGAATAATGCGTGATTTGACAAAGAACATGTCAAAATGGATGCAAGGCTATCTCCACAAAGCTTTAGCATATTGAGACAAATCTTTGTTCATCATCACAAGTATGACCTGAGGCGATTTCAACCGAAGCGATTTGCCAATGCCCCCGCGGAGGGTCTGTGCACGCCACTGTCTGAGACTACTTAGATATGAAATATGGCTAGTTTTGCTATTTCTGCACAGGGCAGTTGTGGCCTAATGGTTAGAGAGTAGGACTTACCGGCAGGAAATGTAGGCAGGGCGAGTGCATGAACAGCACTCTCTTCCAACCTCATCACTTGAGGTGCCCTTGGGAAAGGCACCTAACCCCTAATGGCTCCCTGGATGCCGCAGCAAACATGGCTGCCCACTGCTCCAGGTGTGTGTTCACGGTTTGTGTGTGTGTTCAATACTCATTATTCGCACTTGGATGGGTGAAATGCAGAGCACAAATTCCGAGTTTGGGACACCTTACTTCGCTACACGTCATGTCATTTTCATGTTAATGGATTCTGGTTAACTTCACTTATTTGAATGAAACCGGTCTTGATAGATTCCTTGAGTCATACTGAGAACAATCATAGTAATTATGCCATACTTGGTTCTAGTCAGAATATGAGTCTGATACTGCTCCATTGCGCTGTGATTATTGGGGTGTGTTTCAACCGAACCAGGAAAGAAAATGCCTCTGCACTCAATTGGATAGACCTACAACCAGTCAGAGCAACGGAGTAAGTGACGTATGTTGAGCGACGCATAGTAGTAGTGGGAAGTTCAGGTCATTTTACGGACTCGGATCTCTGAATCTCGTTCAGCAAAATGAACAAATCTTTTTTCAAGTCATTTAGTTCATTTCAGCAGAGTATAATTAAAATGTCACGTTAAATTCCCCCAACACATCTAGTACTTATGCAAACGTTGATCACATTTGGAATAAAAAATTAATTATAAGCTAATGCAGCCATGGCCAAACTTTAAGAAAGAAATTATTCATAAATTGCTCAGCTGGGTCTTCAGGCTATGCAGTCTGTTAGTAAACCTCACCTCCGAATCCGAGTCAAAATCCGAGCTTTTGTCACTTCACATTTAAATCACGTCTGTTCCCTGGAAAGATTAGTACACCTCTCCTGTCTTCGAGTCGTTAGTTCCGTCATCAGTGTCTGATCTGGGCCGTGACAGCCCCATATGCAATGCATGCAGTCCCAAAAACAGAATTGATTAGTTCACCTCTCTGAGATAACGCGTGGTTCCCGAGTCATATTAAAGATTAGTTCAAAAAGAATGAATCATTCATGAACGACGCATCACTAACACATAGTTGTCAAAAGAACTCAACTGCACGCACGCTGGAAGAAGTAGAGGAGTTGTAAAAAGAATTTAAGGATACACAGCGTGCTTACCAACACGATCATCATTTTTGAGAGAAATAGTAAAGGTGAATGCATATACGAACAAGTTCTCCGTTTAGGATTAGAACGAATTCAACCCAAGCGCTCTTTGGTGACGTGGCTGATTACGTTACTGTTGATCATCTGTCAATCATCGTATGAAGCCCGCCCTGACAGTTTGATTGGTTCAAACAGCTCTGGTTCCAGCATAGTTACTCCACAACAGCTCCAGTCCAGACCAAACTTCCCGACCTCAAATGTTGTGGGTTAGGCTAAGTTCGGCTGGCATCCAGGCTATGTTTTCAAATAACACAACAACGAAATTGATGGCATGATGCCAATCTGATTCTGAGGCTGTATCTTTGCAACGCTTTAACATACTGACACCAAACTTTGTATGTGTCATTGCCACCTCACACTGACCTCATGACATCAATTTGGAAACAGCGCCACCTACTGGTCAAAGATCATAAACAATGAAATCATAGTACAAGCGATTCTATTTATGATTTTCACACACTTTGGCTAAAATATTCTAAAAGTGCTCCCAAACAAGCTTCCATAATTTGTGCCTTTTTTTGAGCTTGGCCTTGTTAATTGCTGCTTGCAGCTATATTTGAAGTCTTTTGTCAGTGAAACAGCATTGTCTGTGCAAATGCTTTACAAGATTATTTCAATAGCAAGACTGACATTGTTGTCCCATAAACAAATAGATACATGCAGCACATGACTAGCAAAATTAATAACAGACCACTCAATTATTGAGGGGGAAAAATATAATAAAAGAACACAATAACCTACATAGTCACTTCACAATTTCCCCCTTATTTTTGATTGTTGTTCTTAATTAAACAAAATAATCTCCATAAAAAACAACCTCATCACAGAAAATAATAAAAGCCATGCTTATTCAACATGATTCATATTCTGGAGCAATAAGTCCATTATAAAACACAAGCTTATTATGAGCAGGAACAATGCACATCAGATCGGCCAATACAAACAGAGACAGAGCGGGCGGTATGTAATTGCTCTCAGTACAGAAAGCCAATTGAATGGAACTGATGAGTCTATTCAAACATAATTGGTGAGGAAAAAGGAAGAACTGAGGATGAGGTGTACCCGAAGACGTGTGGAGAAGACTGAGCTGGAGGAGTCAAAGATGAATGATACTTGATTACTTTTGTGAAGATGACACATGCTGCCAGTCGTACCTGTGTAATGACATCACCGGTTGGAGGACCTCGCTCAAACACGTACGCAACACAAGCGGGAAAGGGGTTGAAAAGAATTACAATTTTGTTTGGATTAATTAATCAGCGTCAAGTTAATGTGGTTGAACACTGGCAGTAGTTTTACGCTTGCCAGAGGAGTGCGTAAATTAATTAAGGCAAAAACAATAATAAAAAAATCTAGCATAACGACAGCTGGAACTGATCTTCCGAGAATGCAGCAAAATGTCAAGCTTTCAGTAGGCAACAGTTTGGAAGGGGAAACGAGGACACCGTATGTGTACGTGTGTGTGTGTGGAAGCTGGAGTATGGCAGAAGGGTTACTAAATAAATCAATGTCTTGAGCGTTCAGAGGGGACTGCCCTTGTGAAGCAAACTCTCTCTACGACTGAAGTCAGATAGTGTTGATAGATTAGAACATGATACACTAACTGGTTACTATACAGATACAAGAAACACAAATGAGATTTAGTTTGATTAATTAATTGTCATACAAATAAATGTGATTAATGGTACATTAATCAAATATTATATAATACAAATATTTAATATAAGCATTTGTAAACTAATAATGCACAGAAATAGAATGACAAACAATATTTTAAATATAAAAACACTTAACATAATATTTTAAATGATTAATATTTTAAATCTTTACATATATTTAAAATATTTCTTTTGAGGGTCCACTTTGGTCTTAATAATACTTTAAGTAATATTTTATTACAAATATTTAAAATACTTTCTTGGGAGTCTGCTTTAGTATTATCAATATTTAAAAGAATATGTAATATTTTAAATATTTACAAATGCTTAAAATATTTCTATGTGGTCCACTTTAATCTTAGTCTTTCCATTCACACTAATGTTTTTGGGATCCAGAAAACCTGAATATAATATTATAGTAAAATATCACTGACGTAAAACATGATGTACTAGTAATATATACCTGTCTCAAATTCTTCACTTTGATGCATTATTTTAAGGCAGTGCATACACTATAGCAGTCAAATAATACTTAACTGTTTATAAAAAATGTTAAATAATGGTAAAAAAGTGAAACCTTGAGTGCTATTGATTACTTCATAATGCACCACTGCACCGTAAAGAGACTCTCTTCATTGCATTTGCAAAAAAATCCTTAGAATATAACTGCGCAATAGATTTGGTTACTGCAAACAACGACAGTTAGATCAAATAATCATGAGACAGACCAACCACAATTCATGTAATTGACAAGCACACACACACACACACACACACACACACACACACACGCACAAACGTGCATGTTGGGTTTCCGTGTTTTATGGGGATTTTCCATGGACAATAATTTTTATACTGTACAAATTGAATATTGGATCCCCTAACATCATTTAGTATGATTTATAAGCAGTTTTCCCTCATCGGGACCAAAAAAAAAAAAAGTCCTCACAAGAACAAAAATTTCTCATAATACTATGCTTGTGGGGATATTTTGTCCCCCACAACGTAGGGAATACCTGAACCACACACATACAAACACACACACTCTCATCAAGACGCTTAAAACAAGGCATCTTGTTGCAAAAGAAGAAGAAAAAAGCCAACAACATATCCAAATTCACCTATTCCTTTCTTTCTGGCTTTTCTCCATCTCTCTGCCAGGTCTGGAGATGAAAGAACATCACCCTTGCCCCGAGAGAAAGAGATTACCCTCATTTTAAGTGAGCTTCTCTCAGTTTCATGGCTTTATCTGATCTAGAGTCAGTGAGAATGTGAGCTCTAATTGATCCTTCTGAGACGCAGCTTATCCAGTCGGTTCCCTAGTCAGTTTTTGGGCTATGATGAATTTTTAGGTGAACCCTAACAGCATCGTGGGTTAGCCGTGGTGGTAGCGTAGCAGTTCAAGCTGTGCTCTATGATAAGGGACCTAGTTAAAAACAAACTTCAGTCACTCATTCTGAACAGTGAGATCTTTCGGAAAGATATGCCAGTGCACTCAGTTTTGGCAGAATTTCCCATATTTTCGGTATGTTCCATTTATTTCCTATGACAGTGAAGAGTAAAAGCGTGACCATTTAGTCTTGTCAAATCATGTCCATTTTGTTGTGTTCATACAGCCAGTTTCATACCATTCTGATTAATTTATAATTTTTAAATAATCAAAATATAAACATTTTCAGTCAAAAGTGACCGAAGAGCATTAGAGGGTTAAAAGCAATAGTAACTGACCAGCTTGGTCCTCATTGTTTCACAATGACTTGGTGGGTCAATTTGCTGAATACTTAAGCTTGTTGATGTTTAACACTAGAACCGCCACGGGGTAAAATTTACCCATGGCTGTTTTTCAAATGTACATAACAGATTTTCAAAAATATCCAAGTCTCCCAGTCACTGACTTTTACTAAAATTGTGTTATTTACAATCCCCTGTTATTAAAAATTGTTTAGATAAAACCAGATTTAAAAACGGGGCATTTATACCTATAAGAGCCAGCGGGGCAAATTTACCCGTATATAATTATTTTATTTTCGCGCTGTGTATGAGCAACGTGTAGGCTTACTGTAAACAGTCACACAACAAACATTCAAATAAAGATGTTTTAGCCTATATATAAATGTTCAAACTTTGGATTAATTATACATTTTTGTTTTGCAATTTTGTATCGTGTAGGCTATTGTTTGCTACTGTGTTGCTATTTATTCTGCCCGTTTCCTGAAAAAAATTTATCTGATCTATGATGTAATGAATAAAAGAATTTTCATGATTACCCCAAGTTTATTGGTGTTGTTCTCTTATTCAAATTATAAAATTATATTATTAATTAGGTGAAATACGCTTGAATTCGTATGTTATCCTTATCGTATGTTGTCATACATCCTATGCAGTGCGGTGGATTATTATTGCTCTTTATTGTCTATTTAGGGTATTTTAGTAATTTAAATAAAATGGGTTACCTTAATACGTGATTAATGACATTTTATTATAATATTACACCACCCAAATATGTATTTATTTCCTTCTAATTCTCGTTGTCATTGCTTAAAATAGCATAAAACAACAGTACAGAAACATAGTTGATGACTAAAAATAATCATTTCATGACCCTAGACATGACTTTGTGAAGACAGTGGCATAATACAGTGACATATTAAGTTTTTTAGCCGTATCAAAACAGTAATCATCCATATGGGTAAATTTTACCCGCTGGCAGTTTTAGGTATACAGCGACCCCTGGCAGTTCTAGTGTTAAATGTATGATAATGTATCCTTTTAAGACTGTTTTTGCATCTTAATTTTAATAAATGTCCTTTTTGGATTGGAAGGAAGTTATAAAACTCTGAAAATTTGATTTTTCATTATAAATCACCCCAAATAAAAGGATTCAGTTAAAGAGTGTAGAACTCCCAGCACTTTTACCATATTTAATTTAGCAGATTTTCCTTATAATTACAGCAAAAAAGAAAAATGAAAGTATGCAGATTCATTGTTGAGACTTCCCACCATTATTTATCTGAGCAAAGCATTTAACCCTTGGCTGATACCAGGGAATTGCAGAAATTAGTATGGAGTAAGTTGCTTTAGATTAAAAGCATGTACAAAATGCAAATTAATCATATCATGCTTCCGAAGGTCTTTGGAAAGAGCCTACGTGTTTGGTTTTTAATGTGTAGTCATTTCTACAGCAGCCATTGCTTATCTGGCCCTCTAGCAGACCTGAGAGGATAAATTAAGTGATGCTGCTGTGAGGGCTTGGCTTTTATCTGACCTGCAGTCAGTGAGAGATAGAGGTTACGGTCAGATGCAAGCTTGCTCTGATAGCTCCTATCTGATTCACAGTCACTTCTGGTGTCAACAATCAGTTTAGTTTAATTTAATCCACATTACTAGTGACAGCAGAGGCTCCCTGACAAGAATACACCCTTGACCGTTAGATTCATCCAGCAATGGGTCACGAATGATCTCCTTTTTCCCTTATTGCTATTAACACAGGAATAATTAAATCATTTAACCTGGGGGTCACTTTTATAAAATACATGGTGACCACGGGCCAAAATGAATAAAATGGCTTGGTCAGATCGGCCAATGGACAGGGCTCTCCAATCTGTGAATGTCTCAACTATGTTCACTTCACTAAAACCTTTTATAATTTAATCTGATTAATCTGATAAAGCTCATTCAAAATATGAAGTACTATAATATCCTTAGTTTCTTCAAACTGTTCCATTAGCTAAACTGGCAGAGTGTAGAAGTTTCAACGCCATGGTTTAGATTCCCAGAAAATATATAAAGCTACAACATTGTGGGGCCTACGAGAGAGTACAGTCAGAATGAGACTTACATCAGTGATGTTTCTGATCTGATCCTGGGTCAGTTTGCGCAGATGCTCATCCTCGCTCTCGGTCATCAACTTCAGAGCAGGCAGCTTTAGACCAGCGTTCAACAACAGAAAGCAAATGTTCCCGATGCACTAAAAGAGAATGGAAGTGAAGTGTGGATGTCACTCTACAATCAACATAGCAGAGCCAAACTCACTAAACTAACTAACACTGACAGGAAAAGCACATGCTGTCAGTGCCGTCAATGTTTGGTGATGAAGACACCCACACTCTTACCTGTGGGTTAAGTTTGTGTTTGGTCGGGTAAAGAGAGCGGCACATAGTTAGAACTTCATTCCCGATGTTGATTTGGGAAAAGATGGAGGAGTGCGTAAGCAGGGCGGCTGTGAGACACACCCAGGGGTTCTGCTCCGTCTCCAGCCTGTGCAGAGAGAGACAAATGTGTTTAAAGAAGACCACACATGCTGTGTTTTCATGCTTTATGGAGACTTTACATAGACAATGATTTTATGCTGTACAAACTGTATATTCTATCCACTAACCCTAAAACTTTCTGCATTTTTACATTTTCAAAAAATAAAAAACAATTTAGTCTGATTTATAAGCGGTTTTCCTCATGGGGACCAAAAAAAGTCCCAACACGAACAAGGATTTCGGATATTGCCATCTTTGTGGGGACATTTTGTCGTCATAATGTAGGGTTTGCCTGGACCACACAAACACGTTGGTGCACCTATCATTATGAGGACCCTCCATAGACGTAATGGTTTTTATACTGTACAAACCGTATATTCTATCCCCCTACATTGCCCCTACCCCTAAACCTACCCATCACAGGAAACATTCTGCATTTTTACATTTTTAATAAAACATTGTTTAGTGTGTTTTTAAAGCTATTTGAAACCACGTTTACGTTGTAATACCAGTGTGATACCCATGTCATTATACAAATTTGTGTCCTCATAAATCACACACACACACACACACACACACACACACACACACACACACACACACACACACACACACACACACACACACACACACACACACACACACACACACAGTGTAAACATGCAATGACATGGAAAGAGAATCATGAAAGTTCACGTGGTACCATGAAACTTTTAATAGGAAAGG